>CAJVGC010000001.1:38561084-38615843 GCA_910822075.1 Senecio squalidus | reverse complement strand
GCTATCTGGGACCCTTGAAGTCAACACCTCGAGTCTCGGGAACACGAGATTTGGGGGTGTGACAGATTGGTATCAGAGCTCTGGTTATAGCGAACTAGGTTGCATTAATATTCCTACGCTATAACTGTGTTATACAACTAATTTCTTCCGCACTACTCTACTTTTATACGTTTGTTATTTACGACCATTTGGGCCTTGTCACAGCATGTCTACCCCTCAGTACATCATATTGTCCGACTATGAGGACGAGTACCTCCCTATACCTACTGTCGACCTATCTGGCTTTTACTCCGATATAGATATGGACATTTCCTCATCCATGTTAGGATCACATGTCACTCCACATTTCTCACCTACATCTGACGACGAGTTCGTCACCCATCCCACATCGACCGTCAATGAGCCTATAGGAGCTTTGTATCTACAAAATTTAAAACTTTGATCAATAGTGCCCCAACTACCTTAGAAGCTAAGTACACAATAGAATTAGCAAACATGAAATTGGTAACAACAAATAGTATCATTCGAGGTTGTACCTTAACCTTAGCTGACCACCCATTCAATATCGACTAAATACCTATTCAACTCGGAAGTTTCAACATAGTAATAGGAATGGATTGGCTATCTCTAAATCACGCCGAAATCATATGTAACGAGAAGATTGTCCGTATTCTCCGCACCGACGGGAAAACCCTCTTGATCAAGGGAGATGGGAGCCGATCAAAGTTAAGCATCATATCCAACTTAAAAACGATGAAGTACTTACAGAAGGGATGTGACGCCTATTGGCTTACATGACGGAGACGGAGACGAAGGAGAAACAACTAAACGACGTACCGATTGTTCGAAAATTTCCCGAAGTCTTCCCAGAAGACTTACCCGGACTTCCACCTCCAAGACAAGTCCAATTTCACATCAATTTAGTGCCGCAACAGTGGCTCGAGCACCGTATCGACTCGCTCCATCGGAAATGGAAGAGTTGTCCAACCAACTCCAAGCTAGAGTTACTAGATCGAGGATTCATTCATCCAAGTTCCTCACCTTGGGGAGCACTAGTTCTTTTTGTCAAAAAGAAGGATGGATCCTTCAGGATGTGTATTGACTACAGAGAACTGAACAAGCTAACCGTGAAGAATCGTTATCCACTTCCAAGGATTGACGATCTTTTCGATCAGCTTCAAGGATCAAGTATCTACTCTAAAATTGACCTACGGTCAGGTTATCATCAACTTAGAGTACGAGAAGAAGATGTTCAGAAAACCGCATTTAGAACTCGCTATGGTCACTACGAATTCCAGGTTATGCCTTTTGGTTTGACCAACGCACCAGCGGTATTCATGGATCTTATGAATCGGGTGTGTAAACCGTACTTGGAAAAGTTTGTGATCGTATTCATTGACAACATCTTGATATATTCGAAAAGTAAGAAAGAACATGAAGAGCATTTGAGGTTAATCCTTGAATTACTAAAAAAGGAGGAAATGTACGCAAAATTTTCTAAGTGTGAATTTTGGATCGAGAAGGTTCAATTCCTTGGTCACGTTATTGACAGTCAAGGCATCCACGTCGACCCAGCTAAAATTGAATCCATTAAGGGTTGGGCTGTCCCTAGAACTGCAACGGAGATACGCCAATTCTTAGGTCTTGCCGGTTATTACTGACGCTTCATCGAAAATTTCTCCAAAATAGCTAAAGCCTTGACGAGGTTGACGCAGAAAACTGAGAAGTTCGTTTGGGGTGAAGAACAAGAGTCAGCATTCCAACTATTGAAGCAAAAGCTTTGTAGTGCACCGATTCTATCATTGCCCGAGGGAACAGAAGATTTTGTGGTATATTGCGATGCATCACACAAAGGATTAGGTTGTGTGTTAATGCAAAGGGAAAAGGTTATCGCCTACGCCTCACGACAGCTCAAAACTCACGAAGAAAACTACACAACACATGACTTAGAGTTAGGAGCCGTAGTGTTCGCACTCAATATCTGGAGACACTATTTATACGGCACTAAGTTTACAGTGTTCACAGATCACAAGAGTCTGCAACACATTCTTGATCAAAAAGAATTGAACATGAGGCAGCGTCGTTGGATCGAACTACTTAGTGATTACGATTGTGACATCCGTTACCATCCTGGAAAAGCCAACGTAGTGGCAGACGCTCTAAGCCGAAAGGAGAGATCTAAACCATTTCGAGTTCGAGCTTTGGTTATGACAATTCAATCGAATCTTCCCACACAAATCCGCGATGCTCAAATCGAAGCCCTTAAAGACAAAAACATAAAGAACGAAAACCTGCGAAGTATGGACAAATCATTCAAAACCAAAAGCAATGGAACCAAATGTTTTGAGGACAAAAGTTGGTTACCCCGCTTTGGAGGATTAAGAGAGTTAATCATGAAAGAATCGCACAACTCCAAGTACTCCATATGAAATCGGAGATCGCTACTTTTGTGAGCAAATGTTTAACATGCTCAAAAGTAAAGGTTGAATACCAAAAACCTTCTTGATTATTAATACAACCCGAGATACCTCAATGGAAATGGGAAGGAATAGCAATGGACTTCATCACAAAGCTACCCAAAACCCCGGTCGGTTACGACACTATCTGGGTAATAGTTGATCGTCTAACAAAGTCCGCGCATTTTCTACCCATCAAAGAGACAGACAAAATGGAAAAATTAACACGGTTATACCTTAAAGAAGTCGTCTCTAGGCATGGGGTTCCTGTTTCGATCATATCTGATAGAGATAGTCGTTTCACATCTAGATTCCGGCAATCATTGCAAAAGGCTCTAGGAACGCGTCTGGATATGAGCACTGCATATCACCCACAAACCGACGGCCAAAGTGAAAGAACAATCCAAACGTTGGAGGATATGTTAAGAGCATGTGTCATCGATTTTGGAAAGCGATGGGATTTATACTTGCCCTTAGCAGAATTCTCCTACAACAATAGTTATCACACCAGCATCAAGGCTGTACCATTTGAGGCACTTTACGGACGAAAGTATCGATCACCCGTATTTTGGATCGAAGTTGGGGATAGCCAACTTATTGGTCCAGATATTCTTCACGAGACCACAGAAAAGATCGTGAAAATTCAGGAGAGACTCCGAACGGCGCGCAGCCGACAGAAGAGTTACGCAGACCGAAGGCGTAAGCCACTAGAATTCCAAGTTGGAGACAAGGTGATGCTCAAAGTCTCACCATGGAAAGGCACCATTCGCTTCGGAAAGCGAGGAAAACTAAACCCCCGATACATCGGACCCTTCAAAATTCTGGAAAGAATTGGACCGGTAGCTTACCGACTCGACTTACCACAAGTACTACACGGAGTACATAACACGTTCCACGTCAGTAATCTGAAGAAGTGCTTGTCGGATGAAACTCTAATAATCCCATAAGAGGAACTTCAGATTGACACCAAACTAAACTTTATCGAACAACCCGTCGAAATCATGGATCGTGAGATCAAACAACGTCGACAGAGTCGAATACCCATCGTACAGGTTCGATGGAATTCCCGTCGAGGACCTGAATTCACTTGGGAACGAGAGGACCATATGAAACTCAAGTACCCTCATCTCTTCTCAGACACCCAACCTCCAGAACAAACCAACTAAATTTCGGGACGAAATTTCCATAACAAGGGGAGACTGTGACAACCCGCGAAAATCCAGGTTCACACCGACTAAATTCTTTTAACACTATTACTCAACTTGTATATGTTTTGATTTATTTACGACCGGTAGGTCAACCTATACATAAATGATACTGGTCAACTACGTCAAAAACATATACGGATACCGGGATTAGGTATACGGGATCAAATATTCACATAAAATAAATATTTTTACAACAATAATTCTAGTCCAATATTTCATGCATAAAATCATGACTTATGCATCAACTTTGCATGTATAGAACTTTGCATGCATATATATATATAAAATACACAACAAGCATACAAGGACTTCACTTAGGACCCTAGAGTTTGCAAAAATGACAATTTAGATAATCACCTACAAGTTGTTTGTTGCTTGCTTGACTAGTTAAATGAGTTGGTGGTGTCACATGGGTTTAGTCACTTACACACTTGACCATTTCACTATTGAACTCAATAGACCATACCTCCCATGTGCTAGCACTTATGACTCCACTCTCTCCTTTGGCTATAAATACTAGACCCCTTCCATCCATTTCACTTGCTCATTCACCACCAAGTGAAAAACTCTTCTCCCTCCCTCCTTGCTCTTTAAATTTTGGCCAAGAGAATAACCAAGGAGAATCACCAACACAAAATCCCACTCACACATATTTCATACAAGAACTTAGAATCAAACCTTGGTAGTTTGAAAGTTGCATCAAGATCTTCATACATAACACTTAGGTATGTTATTACTAACCTTTTATACATATTTGATACTTCTTATATCATTTTTATAGTTCATATATCATATTACATATAGCACATATTCATAAACATGTTACATATAAAGAAGTGTTAAAAAAAACAAAACTTGAAAAACCCACTGTATATCCGACTGTTCACCATGACCTCGGGAAGACTATATTTAAAACCAGACTATGAGACCTATATCATCTAAAAGATAACTCAAACACGGTCGTTTCGATATAAAATTCATTAAAAACGGATAAATAACGAATGAGATACGGTATTTTAAAGTTATCATAATTTCTGGAACAACAACAACAGGTCAGTAGACTATTTTGACCATTAAAAACTTTCTGCTTTAAATTAGACCACGAGACCAGTGGCATTTGAAAGATATTTTAAACCCGGTCCTTTCGATATAAAATTCGTTAAAAACGGATAAATATCGAGCAAGATATACCATTTTAAAGTTTGACCTAATTTCTTGAACCACAAACTGCTTACCAGTGGACTTTTGTTAAATCTGGGAAAATATGGTTTTGAGTTGGGACATGAGGCCTGTGGCATTTGAAATATAGTTCCAATTCATACATTTCCATAAAAAGAACACTAAAAACGGATAAACGACCAAGGAGTTATGATATTTTCAAGTTAACATGTACTATGAGAAAACCCTGAAACATACTGTTAGTATTTCTGTTATAAATATCGGTAGACTTTCAATCTAGTTTCAAGGCCTAAACCATTTGAAAGGTATTTCAAACGCGGTCGTTTCTATATAAGATTCATTAAAATCGGATAAGAAACGGGCGAGATATGTTACTTTAAAGTTGGGTAAAACTTAAAGACACTTGCTGAGTTTTTATAAACTTTTATAAAAACTAACTTTTAAAACCAACTCGATAATAATAGCGATAACACAATACTAGGGAGCTTTGTATGCAATGATTCCATCTCGATATTTCGTAGTGCCGATCTTGCTGGATTTACGATTTAAAGTGTCCTAGCTCCGCATACGATTATAGAATGGTCTTGTATATAATGGCCCGAACGGTGTTAGTTTATTATTATCAAACCCGAACCCTAACCCTACCTTATTCATACACATACATACATTTTCATGTGCATTGGACTAGAATATAAAAACCTTAATTCCAAAACTTAATAGGTCAAGGTTAGACCTACCTGATTCTCGAATTTGAGACTCCTACGTGTTGGCTTACACACATTGCCTCATTACTTTTAGCTGGCTTGCTAAGGTGAGTTCATAGCCCCGCTTTTTACTTGTTTTTATAACATACTTGGGGTGAGATACATGCTCTTTTACTTATGGACACAAGTACTTAAAACCTTTACTAGTTGCCTAAGTTACCACTAAGCCAAAGGAAATTCCCCTATCATGAATCGTTAGTTAAGGACTTAAGCGCGATTGTATTGGATAGATCTATTAGGGTTTGACAACCCTCACCCAACGGCTAGACGATGTAACCCACGTCTACCACAACTAACTCGTGGACTCGAGTAGGGTGCTTTACTTTTGAAACTATATATGTTATTTGGCTATAACATAGGAACACTTATGGGGTAAGGAACTTTGTTACCCTTCGATGTCATGAGCTTAGGTGCAACTGTAAGACTTTACTTAAACGGAAATCGTGTGGTCCACTTTATTACTAAACTAAACCTATGAATTCACCAACTTTATGTTGAATTTAGCATGTATGTCTCAGGTGCTTAGTCGAAAGGGCTTTCGACGGAGGGATTTTGGGATATGACAGAGTCGCATATTTCAAACTCACGCTTTTGGGAGATTTCCCTTGCATTACTTATTTTCTTTTAAGTTATGTAATGTAAATCTTTGTTTTGTGAACTCTGGTAACACTTTTCCTTAATCATGTAAAACTCTGATTTTCAATATCAATGAATGTATGTTTTTCTTTAAAACGACTCATATAGAGGTCGTTCGCCTATATATCATTGCTATCTGGGACCCATGAAGTCAACACCTCGAGTCTCGGGAACACGAGATTTGGGGGTGTGACACACACACACATATATATGAAAAAATGTCAACTTACGTCAAGATTAAGTTACTTATATAATACATAATATTATATACAATATTTCAAATTTAACCCCACACTTTATCATAATAATACTTTTAGGCCCTAAGTGAAAATCTCTTACAAGATTCGTACTTTGACCGAAATATTATTACAACATTAGTCCTATTTATATTTTGGGTCGTTACAGAATGAGCCATGGTTTACAAAGTCTCAAACAAAAGGCCAATCACAAGTTCAATCCAAATCAGCACTTCCTGATGATTACTATCATGATGATCTAGTTGTCACTGCACTGATGGAAGAATTGTCTGATTTGATAGATGATACAACTTCAGATGGTGGTGATCTAGATCAATATGGATTTCCATTTGATCCTACAGATACAACAGTACAAGGAAATGAAGGTGCATCATGGTCAAGAATAAAGGAAGTGACTCAGGAAGATTTAAGAACAGAGAGAGAATAGCTTTTAATAATAAAAAGTGGCATTCTACCACCAATTGTGGGTTAGAGGTTTGATCACTATAGAGGTCCTATAGTGATTAAGAGGAAAAGTAGAATTGGAACTATGACTCAATCTTTTGATACAACAGAGATGCTGGCGCAAATTACTATGGCAGATGCTAGACACTTGTGCCAACTGAAGATGATAAATCATGGTGAGTATCCTCATGGAAAAGATTATGAGAAGTTTATTCATGAGTGTGCCAAAACAGACTTTGTCAACTTTTTGAAAAAAAAATAAAACCAAAAGGAAAAGTGTCACACCCCGCTAAAAACAAGCGGAAACACGGGATGTCCAGTTATCAGATCAAGAGTCAAATGTTACAACAATACAACCAATAAACCAACATCAGAATATCATTAATCATGCCAAGTGTTTACAAAATACAATACAAATTCAAAAGCGATAAATCGCCGAGTACGAATGTATTACAAAACATAACAAAACGGAAACACAAGGACATTACAACAAGTATCACAAGTTCCGAAATACACAAGACAAATATCCCAAAAGCACACATGGCATGATCAACAGGAATCCTTAGTTTCCTGCAAAGCGTTAAAACGACATCAACAACATGTTGGTGAATTATTCGCAAATTTAAAGTAAAAGTTGACCCATCGACAAGTTTCATCAAAACAACGTTAATTTCAATGGATATATCTTGTTTTCAACAACCAATAGTGAGAGGTACTTTGCCTAGACTTTTCATACACTGAACCTGACCGTACAACCCCAAATCCTGAGGTCGCCAACCAAAGGTAACAAATCAATTTAACCGGTCATAACTTCCACTCCTAGAAACATTCTACCGAGCAGAGAGGGTTAGGTCTATAACCCATATAGATCTATATATATGTAACCGTTGGGCATAAAGCTTAACAAGTGTATACGGGGGCCTCAACAAAGGCTAATGGCTTAATCTAAGGCAGACCTAATCCACTAGGCAAACAAGATAATCAACAACATTCCGCATACAAGCAGACATTTTAAAATACGCTTTACAGCCCAAAATATTTAAAACAAGGGCTACGAATAACTCACAGATAAAGCTTCAGCAAACAAATATCGGGTACACCAAACACAGAGCTACAACTCCACCGCCTAAGTGCCTTAAACAATAAACAACATAGTCTCAGTATCTCTATAAGTCTAGGTCCGGTTTAGCCTTGTCGGTTAAGATTAAGTTAAATAAGGTAATCCAAATATTAGTAAGTTTAAATGAGGTGACGTATTTAGAAGGCGATGTTCCGCGTCAAATACGATCGTCCGGAGAGATATCGGCATTCCACGTCATAATCGTCAACAGGAGAAGAATGATAATCCGAATCGAAAATGATTACAAGGAGTATCGGTTAATAAAATATCGTTATCAAGTTTTAAATAGATCGACCAAGGTCAACGGAAACAATGTTGACTTGGTCAAAGTCAAACGTGAGGAATGTTGACTTTATAAAAGTCAAAGTCACAGATGTTGACTTATGAAAGTCAAAGTTATATTATGTTGACTTAGTAAGGTCAAAATCAATTTAAAAGTCCAAATTGACACTTTGAATAATTTGAAGTGTTTTCATACCAAATGTTTAGAGTAAAATACCCTTTCAAAACCATTTATAGAGTTTGCCGCAAAACATATTTTGATGACTTAAAACGATGATCAAGTTGAGGCGAAGATTAATATATCGCAAAGGTGTTTAAAAATGTCCGTTTTAAGTAATATTATGACATTTGTGATTGCGTTGGTGTCTTTGAGTCCAAAGACAATGTTATTGTAAAATATGTTACTTTCGTACTCAATTGATTTTTGTAAGTGTTTTAAGTCGTAGAAAGTCGTGAGGGGAAATTTCCGGCAGAGCTTCCGCGACGTATATTATTAGTCCATATTTTATACACTTTCCCGCTTATCAACAATTGCAATTTACACCGTTATCCATAATACATAATACAATAATAAGTTAATTTCGATACTTTCAGTTAGATTACATTTTAATATGTTTCGTCCATTCTCAATCCAAATCCGATAATATAACAAGTGTTGGTCTAATATTTACTCCTAACCGTTTTCAAGGCTAAAACCGAATAACAATGGATAATGGAAATGAAACGAGAGATTCTCGAAGATAATAATTATACCGTTAGCACCCGCAAGATTTGACAAGAATGGAATCCGGAACCGAGGACTTCGGTGACGTGGTACTGAGGTCAAATCCTCCTCCAAAACACAAGACACTCACCGTTAATAAGGGTTCTCAATATAACAAGCTTAGGGTGCAAACTTAACGGATTTACAGAATTTTCAGAAACTGATCCACGACCGCGCCGCGGTGGGATGACCGCGCCGCGGTCGTCATCAGACGACAAAATTTATACAAAAATCGTTTTAAGTTGGAAAATCATCTTTTGATGCAATAGATTCAAACATGCAAGTTCTGGAATCATCATAACACTTTCAAACAACCATTTTGTCAAGCTTTTCACCATTTAATTCAAAGATCCATACACATTTTATAAAAATCTTGATTCCAAAGATTATTAACCATCAAATGTTATAAAACTCATTTTTCTTTAGTTAGATGAGACATGCATTAAGTAAATCAAAAGAAAAACAGTAGAGATTTGTTATTATACCCCAAAGAAAATGAAGATGGGATGATCTAGCACGATTTGAAGATGATTCTTGATGTTTGATGATGATTTTGACCCGAAATTGATATAACCCAAGTAAACTTCCAAATGGATGACCAACCCTAGCTTCCCATGATGATATACACGATTTACAGAGATGAATTTGATGTTTATTTGTTGTTTATTTGCTGGGATTTCAGCCACAAGAAAGGAAATGAAAGGAATTAGGGGTGTTTGTGTGTTTATGCCTCAAAGAGAGAGAGAGAGATGTAAACCTTATGTGTGTGTGTAAATGAAGTGAAATGGGATTGTTAGACACTTCAAAGAGACATAAATCTGCCCAACATAAGGTGTTGACACGTTTGGGGGCAGGTGTCAAGATTTGGTAACATGCAACTATGACTCACAACTCAACAAAAACTTGTCTGTCCAGGGGATGACCGCGGCGCGGCCAGCTCACCGCGGCGCGCCCAGTCTGTCTCCTGGATTGGCTCCGTTTTGTTCGTGTTGTCGATACGCACATGTATTCGTTTAGGATTCTCGATTGTTTTACAAATGAACTTAGTCAAGTTCATCATAAATATTATTGGTATTATGATTCATTAGATGATTAACTTTCAATTTAGATTCAAGAAACGCACGATTTCGGTAAAAGATCAACAAGTGTAAAAGCACGGTTTCTCGAAGATAAAGAATACGTTAACCGACAAATTGGGCATAACCTCCTAACTTATATTCATGAGCATACTAACTATTTGGCACTTAGGTAAAATAAAATTATTTCGTCTCAAGGAACGAATCAGCAAAAACAGAAAACCCGATACTCAATAACAGTAAATCGTGAGCGAAACAAAGCGAAATACAAGGGTCAAATCGATTGCGAATAAAAAAAAAAATTAAATAATAACGGTAATATAAGTACTCCAAATTGACGGGACGTCACAGCCTCCCCCAGTTAAAAGAATTTCGTCCTCGAAATTACTAATGAGCATCACTGCTAGAAAAGAGATGGGGAAAAATTCCGCTGCATTCCATCCTCCCGTTCCCACGTAAATTCAGCTCCAATCTTAGAGTTCCATCGGACCTTCACAATAGGGATCCTACTCCGCCGCGGGCGCTTAACCTCTCGGTCAACGATTTCTACCGGCTCCTCTATCCGCGAAGCGACTCATCCAAGCGTCGTCTCTCTAAGGGAATAATCAACGACTCGCCGGCAAGGCACTTCTTGAGATGCGATACGTGGAGTATGTTGTGCACACCGCACAACTCAGGTGGCAACTCAAGATGGCATGCCACTGGGCCAATACGAGACAAGGCTCTAAAAGGACCCTTAAATGTGGACTTAACTTGCTGCGCTTCTCGAAACAAATCACACTCTTCCACGGAGAGACTTACAATAACGCCACCTCGCCGACCTTGAATTCCAAAGGGTGCTGTCGCAAAACCACATAATCCTCCATGACGATTTCTAGTGGCAAAAAAATACGATCCTAATCTAAGATCTTATCGGTAGTCTCCGGGGTCAACTCCGGACCCTTAATCTGGCTAACATCAATCCCAGCTCAACAAGGTGGAGACCTACACTCATACAGTAAAGAGCCTCAAGCGGCGCGCAGCAAAGATGGGGCGGTAACTATTGTCGTACGAAAACTCGACCAACGGCAAAAGTCTACCCCAACTCCCGCCCAAGTTCAAAACACGCGCGTCACGATCAGAAATGACGGAAAAATCTCGTCAATATGCAAACTCAAAGGTTTCTCTATTCGGTAATCTTCTCGAATAGGCAGAAAATGTGTTGACTTATGCAGCCGATCCATGATAATCCAATGATACAATCCTCGGTGAAAGCCTCCTGTTAAGCCTGAATGATACGATCCTTCCAGCTCGGCTGAGTCGAAATCATCATGGTGCGTACTCTCACCGGCTTAACCGACTTTGTGCGACTCAACGCATCAGCTGATACATTCCCCTTACCCGGACGGTAACGAATTTCACAAACAATCGATATGCAACTCAACTCATCGACGTAATGCATTTAGCATCATTCCTTTTTTAACGAAAAGTATCGGCGCGCCTCAAAGAGATAACTCGGCCTAACGAAGCCTTTGTCCACCAATCCCTATATCTGCTTCGATAGTTCTTACATCTCCGAAGGTGCTAACCGATAAGAAGCCTTCGCCACTGGCGCTGCTCTCGAACTAGGTCAACCCAAAACTCCACGTCTCAAATAGGGGTAATCCATATAAGTCCTCTGGGAACACATCGGGAAGGTCACGTACCGCGGAGAAATCCAAAACTACAGGTATGTAAGAAAGAGTGAACAATCCCACTCGATGTACTCCCGAACTTCAAATCCTGAGACGACTTTAAGGCGCTTCTCCGCCTTATCCCCCCGACGTAACAACAGTCTTCCTGCTATAACAGTATGCGGATAATCTTCTCGCACATATAACCTCTACACGGTGTGTCGACAACCAACCCATGCTAATAATAACGTCGAATCTACCTAAGGCGATCGGAATCGAGTTGGTAGGAAAAGAATGGTCATCGGAATAACAACAATAGACAGAAAGAGCTTCGGTAGCAGAAAAACTCACCAACGGCTAACTCTATTTCGAAGGAAGACGCTAAAGATAAAATCGTGCAAAAAGTCATAGTCTTAAACGCATCGGATATAAAATTCTTCGAATGACGGACTAAAATCTGGAATAGGTAGAATTGAAAATTAATGACTCAAAAATGGTTAACAATAGCAGTTACGTTCCGTTCTCGCATAATTTGTTTCGAACTAGGCGTAGTTGATCAAGTTACGCGTAGTTGGATGCGAATCATGCAATTGCGGAATTAACCCACTAAAGTTTAAAAGTTTGAAAAATATGATTGGTGAAGAGTCTTTATTACAGTTTGGTTTGGTATCGCTGATTATTACGTCGAAGCGAAGTGACGAATAAAAATCTGGGGTCGAATCTCTCGGATACGCACTCGTAGGACAACCTCGTTTCGTCGACTTCTTTTCAGATAAAAGCTTTCTTCGGTGACAACGCAAAAGAGACGTAAAAATAAAAATAACATAAGAAGAAAGAGAAGTTCACAATATAAGGAATTTAAAGCCAAACATTAGAATCAAGCAAAATATATGCGGGCTGACTTTAGATGAGAAAAGTACTCGTACCAGCTGCAGCTAACTTAGGACACTTGTCCCTGCGATGCTCGGGAGATCCACATTCATAGCAATTGCCCCTCGGGGTCTTGCAGAAATTATCAGTGTGCCCTAACTTCTTGCACCTACCACATACCCAACAAGCCACATCCTTGGTGTGGTGCCTTCCACACCGATCACATTTCGGGTACTTACTCTGAGTACCAATCATGATTGCTCTGCCTCGAGGGTCCAATATAGACGAAGTTCCAGCACCCGCTGTAACCAACTCGGGGCACTGGTTCTTAAGATGTCCGACAGAACCACACTCATAACAATTTCCCTTCGGGATCTTACAAAAGCTCTGGGTATGCCCTAATTTCTTACACCGTCCGCAAACCCAACATTTTATCCCCTTAGCGTGGGGGTTACCACAACGAACACACTTTGGAGGCCTAACCTGGGCATTTGGAGCCACCGTTGCATATGCTTGCACAACCTGAGGAGCAACCTGCCTCCTAGCTCTCTTCGGCGAGTCCCCATAACGGTCTCCACCACCTCGTTTCCTTTCAGAGTTTTGCTTAACTACCACTGACGGTACTCCACCATCACGGACCGCATTCTGGATTAACGTGGTTACCATCTCCACTGCACTCTGGAATGTGCTCGGTTTGGAGGAAACATCACTGCCAAGTACACAAACCTCGGGTCCACCAGACCCGGTATCCATATCCTCAGGGCCATCGTGTCCCGTTCCCCCACCGGTGCCATCAACCTCAGGACCTTTACCTTTAACCTTCGGCTCGGAACCATCCTGATCCGAACCATCAGAACCCGTACCAGTATCCGGAACACCAACCTCCTGCGACATGTAATCCCTAACCTGAGCGATGACAGTAGATCTCATGGCTTCCCACTGCTCGGCTATGAGCTGCCTGACGTCCGTCGTCATATCCATTTCCTCATCGCTGAATTCCACATTCGGAGTTTCGTCAACGGCTTCCGCGCTCGGACGACCATGTCTCGCTGACCACCTCGTCGCTGTCGTCTTCAGGGGCATCGTTCTAAAAGAGACGAAAGAAAATTCGATCAGCAAATGTGTGCAAAAACAAGGCCAAACGCCACAACACAACGCGTAATTAAACACATATAAAAATAGTGCACACATTGCAATCAGAGAAAATCGATTTAAAAAGCCTGGTCATAGTCCAAGTGATTTACTCAGTTAAAATCACTCGGTTCGCTATAACCTTTGGCTCTGATACCAACTTCTGTCACACCCCGCTAAAAACAAGCGGAAACACGGGATGTCCAGTTATCAGATCAAGAGTCAAATGTTACAACAATACAACCAATAAACCAACATCAGAATATCATTAATCATGCCAAGTGTTTACAAAATACAATACAAATTCAAAAGCGATAAATCGCCGAGTACGAATGTATTACAAAACATAACAAAACGGAAACACAAGGACATTACAACAAGTATCACAAGTTCCGAAATACACAAGACAAATATCCCAAAAGCACACATGGCATGATCAACAGGAATCCTTAGTTTCCTGCAAAGCGTTAAAACGACATCAACAACATGTTGGTGAATTATTCGCAAATTTAAAGTAAAAGTTGACCCATCGACAAGTTTCATCAAAACAACGTTAATTTCAATGGATATATCTTGTTTTCAACAACCAATAGTGAGAGGTACTTTGCCTAGACTTTTCATACACTGAACCTGACCGTACAACCCCAAATCCTGAGGTCGCCAACCAAAGGTAACAAATCAATTTAACCGGTCATAACTTCCACTCCTAGAAACATTCTACCGAGCAGAGAGGGTTAGGTCTATAACCCATATAGATCTATATATATGTAACCGTTGGGCATAAAGCTTAACAAGTGTATACGGGGGACTCAACAAAGGCTAATGGCTTAATCTAAGGCAGACCTAATCCACTAGGCAAACAAGATAATCAACAACATTCCGCATACAAGCAGACATTTTAAAATACGCTTTACAGCCCAAAATATTTAAAACAAGGGCTACGAATAACTCACAGATAAAGCTTCAGCAAACAAATATCGGGTACACCAAACACAGAGCTACAACTCCACCGCCTAAGTGCCTTAAACAATAAACAACATAGTCTCAGTATCTCTATAAGTCTAGGTCCGGTTTAGCCTTGTCGGTTAAGATTAAGTTAAATAAGGTAATCCAAATATTAGTAAGTTTAAATGAGGTGACGTATTTAGAAGGCGATGTTCCGCGTCAAATACGATCGTCCGGAGAGATATCGGCATTCCACGTCATAATCGTCAACAGGAGAAGAATGATAATCCGAATCGAAAATGATTACAAGGAGTATCGGTTAATAAAATATCGTTATCAAGTTTTAAATAGATCGACCAAGGTCAACGGAAACAATGTTGACTTGGTCAAAGTCAAACGTGAGGAATGTTGACTTTATAAAAGTCAAAGTCACAGATGTTGACTTATGAAAGTCAAAGTTATATTATGTTGACTTAGTAAGGTCAAAATCAATTTAAAAGTCCAAATTGACACTTTGAATAATTTGAAGTGTTTTCATACCAAATGTTTAGAGTAAAATACCCTTTCAAAACCATTTATAGAGTTTGCCGCAAAACATATTTTGATGACTTAAAACGATGATCAAGTTGAGGCGAAGATTAATATATCGCAAAGGTGTTTAAAAATGTCCGTTTTAAGTAATATTATGACATTTGTGATTGCGTTGGTGTCTTTGAGTCCAAAGACAATGTTATTGTAAAATATGTTACTTTCGTACTCAATTGATTTTTGTAAGTGTTTTAAGTCGTAGAAAGTCGTGAGGCGAAATTTCCGGCAGAGCTTCCGCGACGTATATTATTAGTCCATATTTTATACACTTTCCCGCTTATCAACAATTGCAATTTACACCGTTATCCATAATACATAATACAATAATAAGTTAATTTCGATACTTTCAGTTAGATTACATTTTAATATGTTTCGTCCATTCTCAATCCAAATCCGATAATATAACAAGTGTTGGTCTAATATTTACTCCTAACCGTTTTCAAGGCTAAAACCGAATAACAATGGATAATGGAAATGAAACGAGAGATTCTCGAAGATAATAATTATACCGTTAGCACCCGCAAGATTTGACAAGAATGGAATCCGGAACCGAGGACTTCGGTGGCGTGGTACTGAGGTCAAATCCTCCTCCAAAACACAAGACACTCACCGTTAATAAGGGTTCTCAATATAACAAGCTTAGGGTGCAAACTTAACGGATTTACAAAATTTTCAGAATCTGGTCTACGACCGCGCCGCGGTGGGATGACCGCGCCGCGGTCGTCATCAGACGACAGAATTTAGACAAAAATCGTTTTAAGTTGGAAAATCATCTTTTGATGCAATAGATTCAAACATGCAAGTTCTGGAATCATCAAAATACTTTTAAACAACCACTTTGTCAAGCTTTTCACCATTTAAATCAAAGATCCATGTATATAATTATAAAAATCTTGATTTCAAAGATTATTAACCATCAAATGTTATAAAACTCATTTTTCTTTAGTTAGATGAGACATGCATTAAGTAAATCAAAGGAAAAGCAGTAGAGATTAGTGATTATACCCCAAAGAAAATGAAGATGGGATGATCTAGCAAGATTGAAGATGATCCTTGATGTTTGATGGTGATTTTGACCCGAAATTGATATAACCCAAGTAAACTTCCAAATGGATGACCAACCCTAGCTTCCCATGATGATATACACGATTTACAGAGATGAATTTGATGTTTATTTGTTGTTTATTTGCTGGGATTTCAGCCACAAGAAAGGAAATGAAAGGAATTAGGGGTGTTTGTGTGTTTATGCCTCAAAGAGAGAGAGAGAGATGTAAACCTTATGTGTGTGTGTAAATGAAGTGAAATGGGATTGTTAGACACTTCAAAGAGACATAAATCTGCCCAACATAAGGTGTTGACACGTTTGGGGGCAGGTGTCAAGATTTGGTAACATGCAACTATGACTCACAACTCAACAAAAACTTGTCTGTCCAGGGGATGACCGCGGCGCGGCCAGCTCACCGCGGCGCGCCCAGTCTGTCTCCTGGATTGGCTCCGTTTTGTTCGTGTTGTCGATACGCACATGTATTCGTTTAGGATTCTCGATTGTTTTACAAATGAACTTAGTCAAGTTCATCATAAATATTATTGGTATTATGATTCATTAGATGATTAACTTTCAATTTAGATTCAAGAAACGCACGATTTCGGTAAAAGATCAACAAGTGTAAAAGCACGGTTTCTCGAAGATAAAGAATACGTTAACCGACAAATTGGGCATAACCTCCTAACTTATATTCATGAGCATACTAACTATTTGGCACTTAGGTAAAATAAAATTATTTCGTCTCAAGGAACGAATCAGCAAAAACAGAAAACCCGATACTCAATAACAGTAAATCGTGAGCGAAACAAAGCGAAATACAAGGGTCAAATCGATTGCGAATAAAAAAAAAATTAAATAATAACGGTAATATAAGTACTCCAAATTGACGGGACGTCACAAAAAGGATGACAATGTACACAACATCAATTAGAGAATCAATATTGTGGATCAAAAACCAAAGATTCTAAGATGGGGGTGGATTATGAATGTGATGAGATCGTTCTAGACAGATCAGGTGGAGAAGAAATAGAGATTATATGAGAATGCAGACCTTAGAGAGCTTACAAATGAATACTTTCTTACCATTTTCAACTTACCTCTTAAGAAGCTACAACAAGAAGATAATGAAAAAAGAATGGCTTTGGAGGTAGTTTCGCGGGAGGTATACAAGATCAGGAGGGGAGACAGAAACGGAAGATGATCAGTGCATGAAGATGTTTGTGTATAAAGATGGGAATAGAGCTAATCCTAGCAAGGTGAAGAGTTTGGAAGCAGCATCCTAGGGGGAGATTGTTGGAGCCTAAAGGGAATGATGGTTGAAGCTTCCAAAGACTTTTCTTAAGTGGTTTCTAATAAACATTTAGTTCCGGTGAACAATGTTCATTACCCGAACTAAATCTTAGTTAGACCACTTCATGAGGATTTTAAGTCGGTTGAACTAACTCTTCACTAGATTTAAGTTCAAGTTCACCCGAACTACAAGTTAAATGACTCTTTTGTTTATTTGTTCACCTGAAGTGTTCTTAAATGAACATAAGGGTTGATGTAAGGTTAATAGTTAGTATCTATAGCCCATAAATAGTGAGGAGAGTTCCGTGATATGAGCTTACGTGTGAGTGAGAATATCAGTTGTAACAACTTTTCCCGCCATTTATGGCTTATGAATGAAAATTCCGTTTACACATTACTCTTTGATTCATTGTTCTTATTCGTTAATTCGATTCATTAATTAGTGATTACGCCACCAGTTAGTGATTCTAAACATCGAATCGTTACATTGAGGATTGATCAGACCTAACACATTACATTGTCCTTTCAGTAATCAAATCCTCAATTCAATTACTGTTAAGATTCAATCATTTCATGAGACTCCGCATCATGAACTGATCAGATAATTCACTATTAGAGCTTTGGATCATGTTTTAAATCCTGTCAAGTGGTATCAGAGCCGGTTAAATCATTTGATTATATTCAATTGATTCTGGTTCATTGAATTGATTTGATTCAAGTGAATTTAGTCAAATTATCAGTGTTTTGTTTAATCTAAGAAGTTCGAATTGAAATTGAGGAAAGTTATTGAAGAATTTGTGAAGATTAGTTACTTTTTGGTGGAATTGTTGTTACGATAATCAGTTGGAAGTGATTGAAGTCTAATGTAATCCACGAGTTATCTATTTAAGAAGATTGAAGATCAGAGCTGGAGATTTGAAGATAAGAGGTTTTAATTCAGATGATGAAGCAGTTCATCCGAACTAAATTGAAATTGTGATTGATGAAGAGTAGATTGAATCTGATGATCATGAAGCTAAGGATCCACTCATAAGTTTAATTTTTCATGCTAATACAAGCTTAGAATTAGTGAATTGTCAACTCAAGCTGCTCAAGTCAATTAATCTATGAAGAAAATGTAGTTAATTGAAGGTGTGGATGATTGAAACTGTGATTGATGAAGAAATGGTTGAAAATGATGAACATGAAGCTAAGAATATACTTAGAGTTCATGTTTGCATGCTTATCCAAGTCTAGATTAGTGATTCATCAATTCAATCAACTAAAGTCATTCTAGTCGAAAGTTTGTGAAGAATTTGAGTTTAAGTTAGATGAAGGATTGAAGTTTATACGAGATTGAATCTAATCTGTTTGTGGAGGTGTTGTGTTCATAAGTTGAAATTGAGTTTAATTCAGATGATGAATTTGGTGGTTTACATGTAAGTGAAGTCCAAAATAAAAAACGTAAATAAGTAAATTAGCATTTTCGATCCCTAAAAGATTCCGAAAGGCCGAAAACTACTCTGGGTCATGGCAAATCAATGAGTTTAGATTGTTGACCCGTTTTTGAGTAACCACGCGAATTTCGAGTCAATCCGACACCGAATCTAAATTCGTCATAATTGTGGAGGAATGAATTGTTGACGATGTCATTACCTGTTGGCTCACCTACATCATTGTTAGTTTGGAGAATCAAAAGTTAAGGGGGAGATTGTTGATTTTAAATAATTTGAAGATTGATGAGCTAAACTTAGAGTATCAGTTATTAAAGTTTTGTTGAATTATGTGAAGCTTGCAATGGAGGATACTTTGTGTTTGATTTGAAGATTCATAGCATCATACAAGGAGGAGATTGTTAGATTTTGAAAAGTATGGATGAAGCTAAGAAATTTTCAAAGTGTGTTTTTGTTTAGGTTTTTAGGTTGGGTGAACAAATGTAATCACCCGAACTAAAACTTAGAAAGTCTTTCATTAAATACTTTAACTCGGGTGAACAAGTTAGTTCACAAGACTTAACTGAAGTTCACTAGAGTTAAAGTTAGATGAAGACTTAAGTATTTTATTTTTTTAGAGTCTGTATTGAGATGCGTATGAATAGGGTGATGTGTGTGTATAGTTAGTTGTCTTTGAACCCGAAATCTCTTGAGTACCGTAGAGCTTAAAGTTTGTAGACGGCTATTCCCGCAAAATCACTTTATCAGTGATATCATTACATTCTGCTTTCATTAATCAAATCCTCAATTCAGTTGCTGTTAAGATTCAATCATTTCATGATATTCCGCATCATGAATTGATCAGAAAATTCAATGTTAGAGCTATGGATCTTGTTTTAAATCTTGTCACCGACTTGAAATTTTGTTCAGCGGACCTAAAATTTACAACTTCCGAGTTAATGTTAACTTTGGAACTGAAATATATATCCTCTTATTTAAAATTTTATGATGTAGATTTTAAAGATTTTAACTCTGATATTGGACTTATCAACTTTTGCACATTATGACTAAGAAGCATTTAAGAAGTTATTCTACCAAATTTAATCACATTCATACATTTTGATTTTTTTTGTTTACGCATGCATTCTTGAAAATTTACTCTACCAAACTGCAGTTTAACAGACACTTTAGCACATTCAAGCACACTTTTAGATTTTGATTTTAACCATCAACTAATCTATGTCTCTTTTTGCACAAATTGCACTTAGGTTTTCTCTTTGACTTTCCAGTTTTGATTTTCTTTGACTCAACTGTCAAAGATTCTCTTAGTGCAATCTCATTCAGAATCAACTCATTTCTAGTGAGCATTGAAACATTCAGATTATGAAAATTATAACATCTTTCATGCACACAATGATGAATACATTCAATAACTTCTTCCTCAATATCTAACAGATCCAAGATATTACACAAATTGAACATTATTTGAATTTGAAATACAGATACAATCAGACTTAATCTCCTTATCAATCGTGATAACTTTCTTCTTTTTTTTTAAACTCTTCAGCAAACACACTAACACTTGACTCCTCTATATTATGACCTACTACAACATTTAATTTTCATTAAGACTAGTAGTAGCACTTAAACATTCAAATTATGCACAACAGAGCAAGTTTCATCAATTTGTTTCATTTTCAAATCAATATTAGACTATAACACAAAACATCATCCAATTTATTTGAATCGGGTAAACTACTTTCAAAATTTGTAAATTCAGGTTTTATAGTGTAATTACCGTTAAAAGGAGGTGGAACATTTTTAAAACCAATTCCAGCTTTTGATTTATTAACAATTTCATTTTCAATGATACCACTTAATGTTTTAGAAGACAAATTAAACTTATCAACCTGGATCTTAGCCTTCTCAAATTCATAAGTTACCTTTTTAAATCTATCAAACAAATTCTCATGTTGAGTTTCCAATCTTCCCAATTTACCCTTATAAGCATCAATATCTTACAAAAGATAGACAATTTTTTCTTTATAAATCTTTTCAGTTTTAAGAAATTCTCTTTGATGAAATTTGACTAAATCAATTTCTTTAATTAACTTTTGGTTATGTTCTCTATTATATTTAAGAGTATTCAAGCAATATAAAAAGAAAGATTTTGAAAGTACCTCATCAGTTGCTACAGAATAAATCTTACTCATCAAGGCTTGAACATTCTTGTTCTTGAAATCATTTTCTTAAACACCATCCCATTCACCAAAAGTAATGAAAGCTTTCTTCTGTCCACTTGAGCTGGATTCATCATTTCCACTTTCACTTCTTCAGCAGTTAAATTATTTGCATCATCTTTGACCTGATAATTGTTTCTTTGATAGTTATTGTTCATCCTCCTAGGTGCTCTGCATTCTCTGGCAAAGTGTCCAAGTGTTGGAGCAGACAAGTGTGATGGTGAGCTTCCAAATATCCAAGTCATAGTTTAGTGTAGTGTTAGTTTCAATTCGGGTGAACTGTGTTCATCACCCGAATTGAATAATAAAGTGTAAACTTAGGAAGGATTTAGGTCGGGTGAACTAACTCTTCACCAGAGTTAAGTTCAAGTTTACCCGAACTAAATCTAAATGAGTAGTAATTTTATCTTTCACCCGAAGTGTTTTTTAATAAACATAAGGGTGTTAGTAATGTAATAGTTAGGTAGAGTAGGCCTATAAATAGGTGAGAGAGTCATGCAGAATGTACAAGTTTATGAAATATAATATATGTAACTAATTTTCCCGCCATCAAAGGATTTCTAATAAACTCTTTCATTTTCATTGATTTCATATTCTGAATCTATCAAAGCTTAGATCAATTGCTAATACTTTCGCGATTAGTAATTGTATCCATTCATTGATTGTGAGCTGTGAGGATTTCAAGACATGACAAGTGGTATCAGAGCAGGTAATCAATTCAATTTGATTCAGCTTAAGCTACAGTCGAAGTGTTTGGATTAGCTTGAGGATTTAGAACATTTAAGATCAACGTTCAGTCAGAGTTTCAGAGATTTGAATTTTGGCGGTAAGAGTTAGTTTTGAGAAATTGTATTAGATCGATCGAAGTGTTTCCGTTAATTAAGTGTTTAGAGATAATTGTTAAGGATTCAGTGAATTTGAGTGATTTAGAATCAGTTTGGTGTTGTTGAGTTCATCCGAGTTTAATTTCAATTCCCCGAGATAAAATCAAATCGATCATAATCATCATCATGTCTATAATTCCAACAAATGTTCCGGCAGTCAACTATGAATGAAACTGGATATGGTGGTAGACCTCCTAAGTTCGTAACTGTTCAGGATTTCATGATGTGGAAGCTGAGGTTTAAGGCATTTCTATACTAAAATGATAGACAAATTTGGACTTCTATTGTCAATGGACCTCATAGACCAATGATTCAGGAGACTGGAGGTACAAGAATGATTGACGTTGATCCTGAGAGATATATAGAGGCTGATAAAAAGCTCATTGACCGATATTTCAGGGAATTACGAGCAGTCATTCTGGCTTTACCAACAGAGATCTATAATAATTTCAAGGATTGTGTATCAGCAAAGGAGTTGATGGATGCCATGAAACTAAGGTATGAGGGAAGCCTTAAGCTTAAGGAGAGTAAGAGGGACATGATGAAGAAGTTGTACAAGGCATTTGAGCACATTGGAGGTGTGAGTCTGTCTGAGCAGATTAGCAGGTATACTCTATTAGTGAGTGACTTACAGAGTTCTAGGATAGTGACGAAGGATAGTGACATTGTTAAGAAGCTTTTGGGGTCACTTCCACTGAAATGGGCAGTTCAAGTGATGATCATCAATAGTATAACCAATCTAAATGCTATGACTTTAGTTGAGCTTATTGGAATTCTGCAATCATATGAAGTGGATATGCAACTGGATAAGAAGAAACAGTCACAAAATTCATTTGGATGTGCATTGAAAGTTTCAGCTCCAATGAATCCACCTCACTACTCAAGTCAAGCATAGTCTCAACCTCAATTATATGCAATTTATCATTCTGCAAATTGTTGTCCACCAAATCAAGTGTCTACTGTCTACAACTCAAATGATTACAATGGTTTTATTGGTCAGAACAATGAAGCTAGCATGCATCACACACCATCTGCAAATTCAGGAGCTTCTGGAATGGGTGATAAAGAGATTCTCTACAAGGCTTTTGTAGCAAGCTATGAAGATTTTGTTGCTAGTAGTCTTAATCAAGCAGAGTTGGCAAGAGAAGTTTTGGAACACCTTCATCCAGATGATTTGGAAGAGATTGGTCTTAAGTGACAGATGGTTATGGTCAGTGTGAGGGCAAACAGATTTTTCAAAAGGACTAGGAGAAATAATTACAGGAAGGAAACTAGTGAGAAAATGGGGTTTGATAAATCAAAGGTGAAGTGTTATAATTGTGAGGACTATGGGCACTTTGCAAGGAATGCAGGGCTCCAAGGAGGATGAACAACAACAATGGCTACCAAAGAAACAATCAACAAGCTGAATAGAAGAAGATAACTGGAACTGAGATGAAAAATGGGAAAGAAGAGGGGAGTTCAAGTGGGAAGGATTTAATCACCTTTGTTGAGTGGGACAAAGTTTCTGAGGAGGACTACAAGAACAAGTCAGTGTCTGCACTTATGAGTAAAATTTATTTTGTCACCAAGATGAGGTACTTTCTAAAACTTGTACTCTAGCCTGTTTAAACACTGTTAAATACACAACAGAACATAATATCAGTTTAATTAAAGAGATTGATATAATAAAGTTTCATCAAAGAGAATTTTGAACAAAGAAAAGGTTTATAAAGAAAGAATAGACTCTTTGATGAATGATCTTGATGCTTATAAAGGAAAACTGGGAAGGTTGGAAACTTAACAAGAAAATTTGTTTGAAATATTTCAAAAGGTGTCAAATGAATTTAAAAAGTCAAAAATTCATGTTGAGAAGTTCAATTTTGTGACGTCCCGTCAATTTGAAGTAGTTATGTTACCGTTATTATTTATATTTTATTCGCAATTGATTTCGACCCTTGCATTTCGCTTTGTTTTGCTAACGATTTACTGTTATTGAGTATCGGGTTTTACGTATCTGCTAAATTGTCCCTCGAGACGTAATAATATTATTTTACCTAAGTGCCAATTAGTTAGTATCCTCATAATTATAAGTTAGAATGTTTATGCCAAATTTGTCGGTTATCGTATTCGTTATCCGCGAGTTATCGCACTTTTACTCTTGTTTACTCCTTTGCCGAAATCGTGCGAATCTCGAAATCGAAATTGAAAATATAAAATTAAATGAACCTAATATAAAGTAAATCAAAGTGTGAACTTTCCTAAGTTCAACGCAAAAAGGATCGGGAACTTTCGACGAACGAAACTCCTTAACGATCGCGTAAACGAAAAAGCAAGAAGTCTGAATTTTTGGTCGGTGCTTAGCACCTACCAAGTAGGTGCGCAGCACCTACCTTGCTTAACCAAAATTTTGTCTTTTTGTGTGAGTCATTTTTGCATGTATTCTTGTTGGGCACTTCTCCCAAACGTGTAAGACCTGCAATGTAGCAGAGAAATCTCATTTGGGGTGCCTAAACCCACCTCACAACTCATTTTGATCATTTCACAAACACACACAACCCCATTTCTCTCTCATTTTTCATCATTTTTCTTTCACTTTCTCTCATTTCTCTCTCAAGACATCTCATATTTCCAGAAACTTTGAGCCACAAATAAACCATTTGAAGAAGGATTAAAGTCTAGAATCATCAAAGGAACAACTTCCTTTTGATCTCCATCAACTTTTGGTAAGATTCTTCATAAGTTTTCTTCACTTTTCTTCCATTATCTTCCATTTTTCTCTTCATTTGTTGAAGAAATCTAACACCAACTATTATTCTTTGCATTCCAAGCTATTGTCTTCCATTTTACATATCATTGGGAAGATCCATCTAGCTTTTCTTGAGGAGAAATTTCTCTAATATTGGTAAGTAATCTTTTACCGAAAATCTCTTCAAAAACGTTATTTATCATCATGCATGCAAGGATCTTAACTAATGGTGGTTTTATTTTGTGTTTTGGAGCTGTGATTTTTCCATCATCTCACCACCAAAAAGTTACTTTCGGGTTTATCTACTCAAGCTTAAGATCTTGCGGTTGTATTTCGGTAAAATCGACATTTTTCCCATCTTCATATTTTTATGTATTCCGTTATTATTTTCCTTGTATATTTTGGTTTTTAGCCTTGAAAATGGTTAGGAATAATATATTAGACGTTTGGGATGGTGGGGCAAACCTCAACGAGGACGTTGAGTCCCAAGTGGGGGTGTTTGTGACACCTTAGGCAAATCCCACATCCCCGTGCACAAGAGTGATGCTGGGTATATGAGTAAACCTTTAGTCTTTCATGACACAAAGCGTTTTGGTGGCTACAGGCACTGCAGAGCTTAGAAACTCTGTAGTTAAGCGTGCTTGGGCCAGAGTAGTTCCAGGATGGGTGACCCCCTGGGAAGCTCAGCCAAAAACAAATCCGTGAGCCTTGATGTGGCAGAGAGGACAATATCGTGGGCATGAAATGGCGGGGTGTTACAAATTTGTCTTCAAATACTTTGAACGGAATCATTGAGCATCAAATGGTGCATAAAGCAAAGGCAGGTATTGGATTTTATGCATTACCTCCTCCATTTAATGACAATTACTCAGTTAAGCCTGAATTTACATCATTTAAGAGTGGTTTACTAGTTGAAAATTGCTTTGATGGCTCTTCTGCTTTGAATGATAAATTAGAATTGCATGAAAATTTTTCTCTTGTGCATAATGTGGTAAATTCTCCTAATGTTTCTAGTCTAAATACAGTTTTTAATTTTGTAGCATGTAGAAATTTGGAGAGTTCAAGAGTCAAAGAGGATGTTTGTGAAGGAATTAATGTGGATGTGTGTAATAATGTAGAAATCATAGAAATAGAGGATGAGTATGTTGCACCTGTTCATGATTGTAAAAATGAAAGATGCTTTTATGTTTCATGTTAACTTGTGCTGAATGAAGTTGTTTTGAATACTCATGTTACTGAATGTGTGAATGATTGTATGCCTGTTTGTTTGAATGAGGCAGTGATTGAATGTGCAAATGTTACACAAGAAAAATTCAAGATTAATAAATCAAAGAGAAAACAAAAATGTGTGACATGCATAAAGAAACATAAAGTAGAAGAATGTTGGTTAAATTCTAAAGGAAAAAATGTTTCTGAATGTATGTTAACTTCTATGAATTTGAAATTTAGTAGGGTTGATTTTAAAAAGTACATAGTTGATTCTGCAAAATCAAAAGATGTGAATATTATGAAATTTGGTAGAATTAATCCTGCAATGTTAAATGGTTTGAAGTTAACCAAGTTAAAATATTCTATATCCGAGTTAAAAAGTTTCAAATCTGGTGATGATATGTTTAAATCGGGTAAAATGAATATTAAATCGGATAAACATATTTTCAAAAACTAGTCTGGTGAAATTTTTTTTAATTCGGATAAACAATTTATTAATTCGGGTAATAACAAATTTAAATCGGATTATTCAACTTGTATTCCTGAGAGAAAAATGCATGATCATTTCAAGTTTAACAAATTTAAAGGATTGCATTCCAAATTTACAAAAGTTCGGGTTCCAAAATCTCACTGAAAATGATCTGTGTAGGGGCAATCCACTAGTAGTTTCAGAAGACAACATATGGGTGGTAGATAGCAGTTGCTCAAGACACATGACAGGGAATATAAGATTGTTCCAAGATTTCATTGCTTTTATGGGAGGAAATGTATCTTTTGGTGGAGATATGGGAGGTTTAATCGCAGGCCAAGGAAAGGTGACAAATGGACCTATGACTCTGGAACATGTCAACTTTGTTAAATAATTAAACTATAACCTGCTTTCAGTGTCTCAGGTATGCGATAATGATTATACCACAACTTTCACAAAAGATTTTTCTACATTCTTAAACAAAAATATGACATCCCAGATGACATGATTGTTTTGAAAACACCAAGATGTGAAGACATGTATATTTTAGATATGAACAATGTCCAATCAACTGAATCTTCAAACTATTTCATATCTAAAACTACTGAAAAAGAGTTTGATTTATGGCATAGAAGGTTTGCTCATGTCAACCTTAAAAGCATGAACAAACTGGTCGTAGATAATCTAGTTTTTGGATTACCTAAAAAGAATTTTCAATTACTTGACCATTGTAATTCATGTCTTTAAGAAAAACAGCATAAATCAAGTTTTAAACTAAAGACTCAAAATTCAGTAGATATTGTCCTTCACCTTCTTCACATGGATCTATTTGGTCTAGTTAGTGTGAAGAGTCTTGGCATGAAATCTTATTGTTTAGTTATCAGTAATGACTATTCAAGATTTTCATGGGTCTTTTTCATGGGTCATAAAAGTGAAACATATGAGCTCATTAAATACCTTGTTATTCATATTCAACACTTTTGTGATAAAAAGGTTAAGGTTATTAGATGTGATAATGGCACAGAATTTAAGAATGTTACCATGAATGACTTTTGTGCACTTAAGGGCATTTCTAGACAATATAGCTCCCCTAGAACTCCTCAGCAAAATGGAGTTGCAGAGAGGAAAAAAAGAACATTAATTGAGGGAGCTAGAGCCATGCTACCTGTCACATTCTGGGCTGAAACAGTTAATACCATGTGTTATGTGAACAATAGGATTCATATAGTTAAGAGCTTCGGAAAAATATGAGTTGTTTTCTAGGAGAAATCCTTTTATAGGATTCTTCAAAGATTTTGGTTGTCAATGTTCTATATTAAACACCAAACACCACTTAGGAAAATTTGATCCTAAAACTGATGATGGTTACTTCCTTGGGTATTCTAGTGTCTCTAACGCTTATAGGATTTATAATAGAAGAACTAGAACCATAGAAGAATCCATCAATGTGATATTCAATGAATATACAACTAATATTAGGAATTCAGGTGCTGAATGGCTGTTTGATTTAGATACATTTGTAAATTCCTTTAATGGTTTATGTCCAGTTGTTTCAGAGGAAGTGCAGGTATCAACAGAGGATGTGAAAAATGTTGAAGACATTAATGATTTTAAACTAGGACAACCAGCAAATACATTTGCAAGCCCTTCCATATTAAATCAAGATCACATCAGTTCATCAGAGGCTACAACACTTGTAAGTGAAGATCTTTCAGAGAGTCAAACTGAAGCAGACATTCTTCAAGAAGAAGACATTCCAATAAACTCTAAAGATCAAGACAATGTTGTACAAGCTCAATAATTTCCTTCTGAAGTGAATCAAGATAATTCAGGTGCACTACGTCCTATTGAAGATATCTCTGATGCACAAGATGTTAATGAAGTTAATTCTGGTTATCCACTAGTTAATTCGGGTATTCAAGACCAAGTTGAAATTAATTCAGGTGGATCACAAGTTAACTCAGATGCACAAATGGAGATTGAAGAAAACTGAGGTGACATTCAGAACAATTCGGGTGAATAAGTTGAACATGAAAACCAATTCTGGTGAGGCACAATTCAATTCTGGTGAAGCACAATTCAACTCTAGTGAAGAAATTGAAGCTCAATCTGCTGAAACAAGCAATGCACAAAAGGGGCTGGAAATCACTTTAATAAACAATCTAGTTTACTTTACTTAACCGTGCGAACATAACTTTCATGCGCACGGATGCATCCTCATCCGTGCGAATGTAATCTGAATATAATTTAAACATCAGAAATCGTATATTTGATTAATTCAGAATAACGTAAACATTCAAACATATAATTAATCAAACCAGTAACATTAATATCCAAACAATACAAAGACTGATATTAGAATAAACGTGTAATTACATATGAATCTAGTAACTAACAAAATGCACCTACAAACTCCCCATAGGAACTAGATTCTATGTATTCAGTCTTCAAAATCTTCACTGCTACCCAAACATGTCTTCGATCTGTCCTCTTAAGCATGGATTTTATAAACAAAACATACACGTACAACCTTGTTGAAACGCGACGCCTGCTCCATATCTTTAACATCACAAAATATAGGACATAGATACAAAGAGTAAATATCATCATCAGTCAAATTTCTAATCCACATTGGATCAAAAATTCTCAGTGTTTCCCATTCACCTTTTCTCTTTAGCACAATCACAGCTTATGTAGTTCGATCATCGTAATACCACCATTTTAATCTCCGATGGAAATCGGCTTTCATTTTGCGTAGCGGAATCTTCTCCATCACCCTTGGCGCTTTATACGTTACATGCTTCAATGCTTTGCCTGTTCTCGGATTCTTTCGATCTTTAGAATAGGTAATCTTCGGATACTGTGGCCTCAGGTATTTCCACGATGTTCTGAACTCATAATGAAGTTGCTTTTCCAACCAAGTTGCCTTATAATCCGACTCACTGTACAATAACTTTAGACGAGCCAAGCGCATCATATCAAAATACGGTAGAGTCTTCAAGTCAGGAGCGAATTTAAAGTAATCAATGCCACGCTCTCGCTTGATTGCATATACATTTAAATCATCCAAGTATGCCCAACTGATATTTTGACCTTCGGTCTTTGCGCCTTTCAAAGAATAAAACTTTGAATAATCAGGTTGAACAACTTGACGAGGCGGGCGGAAACATTCTTTCATTGCCTGAAGCCATTCAGCTTTCTTGACACTCAGTTCTTCGAGATCTGGTGTAGACTTGCTGGCAGCTGGATGTTTCTCTAATTTCCGGTTAAGATCCCCATCATCAACTTTAAAAACTTCATCATCATCTGGAAGATCTTGAAAATCATTTGATTGATAGATAGGATTCGCTTAATCAACATTTTGCTCAAACACTATCTCATCAATATCGTCGTAAGAATCAGGAGGATTTGCGGCAGAGGCAGATGCAGTTTCTTCAGTAGTAACTTCATCTGGATTCATTTCCAACAGTTCTGCAATCTGTTCTTTTGTCAAACAATGTATTATCTCTCCTTCTTCTTTATCATACTCGACGCTAAATTGGATTACCCCCTGCATATCCAAAATATGAGTTAATTTGGACTTTACATGCGAGATAGGAGTAATATCATGCTGCGATTCACTTGTAGATTCTTTACCAGCTTTATCAGACTCGGTGCTTTCACTTCCTTCGGCAGACGGTTCAGAAGATGCATCGTCTGATCCTTTAAGTCTGAAAATCCCATCATCACCTACAATCATATTATCTTTCACCTTGTTGTAGTCTTCTTCAAACTTCTTGATTGTCTCGGATTGCTCTGCAGTAAGAAGGTCCAATTCCTTGTTTTTATTTGAGCAATCCTCAAGCAACAACTTCTGTTCTTTGATTGTGTCTGACATTTCAGCTCGTTCAGCTTCACCCTTTGCAACTGCAGCATTAAGTCTCTGAATTTCTTCGTCTTGTTGATGCTGTTTTTCCAAGACATTTAATAACATAGCATTCAAGATGGCAAGCTGAGCAGAATCAGAAGTCTGCAATGACGAAGATGATTTTTCAGCAGTTATTGTGGTTGTGGTAGTTGTCGTCATAATTGGCTCTGGAGCTGTAGTAAAAGGAGGAACTGGAGCTGCAGTGCTGGCAGTCGTCTTTGGAGTAATGTCAGAACGTTTCACCAGCTTAAAACGTTTCGAAGATTTCTCCCTTTTCTTGAGAATATCTCCTAACGATCTTGCTGCAGAAGGATCTTTTCTTTTCCGTACTGATGGAATCTCTTCAGCACTCATGACAACATCATCTTCATCTCTCAAACCAGCTTGAGATGATGATGTACCAACAACCGGAGATTCAACCGGAATAACCTCAACATCTTCATCGGAGTCAGACTATTGAGGCACAACAATATCCTCAGTATCTGATTCACCGTCATCATGTCTCCATTTCTTACCGCCAGGACAGACATATGATGAATCAGCAAGGTGACCAATCAACCGTTTCTCCACCGGTTTCACCTTCTTGTTCTTGTACGTAAGCAATCGTCCCATTGTCATATCGCTCATTACCTCCAGCTTGATCATATCATCAGAAACTTTGGGCAACGTTGGAACTTTCACGTCAAGAATCATTTGGACGAAGCGTGCATATATCAGATATTTTTGCTTTTTCATCTCCAAGTTCTCTACCATGTGCTGCAAAATCATTCCCGAAAAATTGTAAGGAATGTTCAACACTAAAGCTGCAAATGCACTTTGAGTAGTCTCCCTCATTTCATCATGTCCAGCTTTTCTTGGACTCAAACAATGTTGCAACACGTGACACAAATACTTGTATTGTATGCTCAATCCGGACTTGGTAATCACCCCTTTTCAATTTCACCTTCATACTTCACCCGCAAAAACAATCCTCTCACGAGATACTTGTTCAACATGGTCGGCATTCCAGCTTCGGCTTCAAATCCGATAACCTCACGAATAACGTTTTCATCAATCATTACGTCTGCTCCTAGAACTACACTGTGAATTTGAATCTTTCCATCTGCATGAACAACTCGAGCATTTTTCCAGAACGATGATATATGAGACAAATAAGGCACACATTCAGTAGATATAGCCTTGTAAATTCTGGATCTCTTCAAGAACATAATGATTCCAGCAAAACTTTTAGCATTTCGAGACTCTTCGTTTAGACAAGCGCACATATTGTTCTTTGGTCCAATGCTCCAGGTAGAGCTCTGAGATTGCGAGGATTGTTCCACAATTACATCAACATTTGAAACAGGGATTTCAGAGATAGGAACTTCAGCCATTTTTCTGTAAACAGAAATATAAACATCGAAAGCAAAACAGTTAGAATAAAATTCAAACGTTTTTTTTTTTATGTTTCTGTTCTGGCCATCCGCACGTATGAGTACCTCCATACGCACGGATCAGTATGTATCCGTACGGATGGACTACTCAAACCAAACGGATTACACACTATACATCCGAATGTATGACCTGAACATTCGTACGAATGAAGTTCCTATCCGCACGGATGAATTCACATTCGTGCGGACAGAGTTCATCGCAATTGTTGGTTTTCCAAAACCTAAATTTTATATAAACCTGTTTTTGGACACAAAAATTATACCAACATGTTCGCAATCCACCGATTAACTAATCCCCTAACTCAATTTACCCTTACAAACACATATAAATGACCAATTGCTCAAGGTATATTCGGACCTAAAAATCAACGATTAAACAATCAAACGGTCGTTATACCTTACGTGGTTTGTATGGTTATGTTCGCAATGCAAAGTTACACAAGAAAATCGGATTCAAAAACTCTTTCTAACACTTTGAAAATTTGGTGAAATATCTCTTAACGGATGAGTTGTGGTGAATGAACAGCACAGACGTATGAGGTATATATACCCGTTTTTCATCCGCACGGATGTGAAAGACATCCGCACGCATGAGCTTTCGTCCGTGCGTTTAACTAACAAACACTAAAAGTCTAGATCACCTTTGATCCGCACGGATGTGATGATATCCGTACGGATGAGAAATTAAAACTTAAACGATACCTTCCCTTTGATTCGTGCGATTGTTGTGTTGATTTGTGCGTATGTAATATACATCCGTACGAATGCACTGTAAAACTCGTGACTTTAAAATTTCACTTTTCTTCAAAATCAAACACCAAGTAAACGTTAAGCACATAAAAATTATCAATTTCAGAAAGAATAAACGTTTTGCTCAATGAAACATACTCTCGAAGAATTCTAACCAAAAGCTTCACTAACAATCATGAACTTGAGACGTTGTAAGAATTAGACATTAATCTTATTTTCACATTTAGATTTCAAGTCACGACACGCAACCGTAAAACTAGCAAAATTAAATAAAATTAAAATCTTTATGTATTTTTCTGTTTTTGGTAAATTAAAGGAAATTTTAACTAAGATAAAATAATGAAGGTAAAATAGAAACTACACAAACTGAAAATTTCACATTCTTTTTGTGAGAATCTTTTCGAATAAGGGATCAGACTGATACTGAAACATAACATTGTCATTCATTTTTCTTTGTAACTATTAACATCTCAATTGACGATTATTGGTATATTTGTCCTCTTAAACTTAAACAGACATTCACTTGACATTTTTCTTTCAAAATGGTTATCTCGATAAGATCTCCTAATATTTTGAACATAGATATCAACACACCTTTTGAAGTTTAACAGTCACAAAAATTAAGTCATAATTAGTATTGTACGTATGTTTGTGTATTTGTCCTCTTAACTTTTCAGCCTTCTATTTTCATAAATACCAGACGTAATATCATAATATTTATTTCGTATGTCAGTATGGCATCCACTGCACAGGCAATAAGGACCAGTTTCTTGATCATTGAAACTTCGTCACCCTTTATTTGGAATGCTCGAATTATGATCTTCTTTTGACCTTATAATTCTATTCATCCATCAAGGTATTTTTGAAGTTTATTTTTGATCCGAAAATAAGCACTTCGTCACCCTTTATTTGGAATACCCGAATTATGATCTTCTTTCGACCTTATAATTCTACTCATCCATCAAGGTATATTTGAAGTTTGGTTACTTATTTCTTACTTTGTATTTGATCCTTAAATAGACTGTGTCCATTTTGGTTTTCAAATCATTTCTTCAATTTTCTTGATATTGATCAAATCATTTACTGGAGTGCCCCTTAATTGCTTCAATATATACTGACATACTGTATTCATTTTCTGATATTACATCTAATATTTACTATTTTTCGAATTGATCCAGCGAAAAGCCACAAACACTACAAGACAAAAACTAATCATAATATGTTAAAAATTTAATTTCGACTGTTGTGTGCTGTTTACAGTGTTGTCAATTGTTATTGATCTCCAGATATCATTTAGACAGTTTTTGAGACATATCCATAACGATTCAAATTAAAATTTGATATCTGCGACAACCCTTTTAAAAATGATTTGTTTTCGTCAAGTTTCAGTAAGATAAGCCCACCAATATATCCTACAACTGACATGTGTAAACGTTACATTCAACATACCTTTTTGACAATTACATGTTCAGTTTAGTTCAGTATTTCCTCACTTCCCATTAGGATGAAACCTATTCTCAAATAATTTTTTTTTTTTTTTATTTATTTTTTTTTTTTTTTGTGTTATTTCTCCCCTAAAATTCTAAAAATAAATTTCTTTTTGTATTTTTGAAATTTTATAAACTAAAAATAAAAATAAAAATAGAAATAATAAAAACCTTAGCGTAGTATACAAAAGTAAGTCCGGTTACTTGTCCGACTTGATTTCTTCAATCACATCACTCTTTTTGACTACACCATTTTCCAGTAATAAAAACCCAAACCTAGACTTATCGAATGCCTTTGTAAAAATATCTGCTTTTTGAAACATCGTTTCGATATAAATGACGTCAATTAAATGTTTTTCAAAGCAATCACGAATGAAATGATATTTTACGCCTATATGTTTGGTTTTAGGATGGTGCACGGGATTTTTAGTTACAGCTATGGCAGCAGAATTATCAACATACATAGGAGTAGTAGAGATAGACAAACCGTAGTCATGCAGTTGTTGCTGAATCCAGATAACCTGAGAACAGCAGCTAGCCGCAGTAACGTATTCAGCCTCACATGTGGACAATGCTACAGCGGCCTGTTTCTTGTACTGCCACGTTACTAGACGCGTTCCGAGGAACTGACATCCTCCTGAAGTTGATTTAGCATCCTTCTTGCAACCGCCATAGTCTGAATCACTGAATGCAGATAACTCAAAATTGTCATCTTGAGAATACCAAAGACCTAAATCTGGAGTACCCTTCAGATATTGCATAATCCGCTTCACTGCTTGAAGATGAACTACAGTTGGTGCTGCTTGATATCGGGAACACAAGCACACAGGAAACATAAGAGATCCGATCATGGGGCGATAAAGAGACTCATCAATTGGCTCCCCCGTAGTGTCTGGTGATATCCCGTGATTCACCGATAGGGGAGTAGAGGCAGGCTTCATTTCCAACATTTCAAACCGTTTCAAAATATCGTTGACGTATTTAGTCTGATGTATAAAGATTCCCTCTGCTGTTTGATCTACTTGTAGCCCCAAAAAGAACTTAATCGGACCCATAGAACTCATTTTGAACTTGCTTGTCATCACCTGTTCAAATTCTTTACACAAATCTTGATTAGTAGAGCCAAAAATGATATCGTCCACATACACTTGCACCAACAGAATATCGTCCCCTCTTTCCTTAATAAACAACGTACAGTCGATAACACCTCTACGGAAACCATTGTCGATCAAATGATTTGCAAGTGTATCATACCAGGCGCGCGGTGCTTGATGCAGACCATAAAGTGCTTTATCAAGAATATACACTTTATCCGGATGTAATGGGTCTACAAAACCTGGTGGTTGATTAACGTACACTGTTTCTCGAATACTCCCGTAAAGAAAAGCACTCTTTACATCCATCAGGTAAACGGTGAATCTTTTATATGATGCGAAAGCTAGAAAAATCCGAATTGCCTCCAATCTTGCAACAGGAGCAAAAACTTCATTATAATCGAGTTCAGGTATTTGTCGAAAACCCTGAACCACTAGCCTTGACTTGTTCCTCACAACTATACCTTGATCATCTCTTTTGCAACGATGGACCCAACGAAAAAACCAATGACTTTGCACCTTTTGGCTTATGGACAAGCCTCCAGACACCCGGCTTCTTAAATTGTAGAAGTTCCTCTTGCATTGAATTTACCCAATTGTCATCCAAAAGAGCTTCTTCAATATTTTCCGGTTCAATCTGGGAAATAAAACATGCATGTGCACAATAGTTGACATCCCCAGATTTAAACAGATCAATGTAAACATCGCTTAGAACTTGTCTTCTTATGCGAACTCCTGCTGAATGTTCACCTATTATTTTCGAGACAGGGTGGTCACGTTTAGTTCGTGTGACCGGAGTATTAGGAATTTCAACATTAGGACCCAAGTTATTAACATGAGGATTTTCCATTTCCTCTTCATTTTCAATTGAGTCTGAATCATCAGCATTTGTGTGTGGATCTGCAGGAATATCTTGTGCACTATAAGGAATATCAGTTGTTTGAGGTACTGTTTCTTGAGGAATATGATTTTCCAAACCTTCTCTGTGAGAATAATACCTTGCAATATCTTCATCGGAAAACTCTGGAAGATTAAATGATTCAAATAACGAATCATAGTCAAACATCCACGGAGAACCTTTGGAAGGAATAGGTATAGAATACTGCTGAACGTCCACCTCATACCATTCTTCAATAGATTTAGTAGATGGATTCCAAACTCTCTTGTTAGGAGTGCTGTATCCCAGAAATATCCCTTCTATTGCCTTTTCATCGAACTTTCCTTCTGATTTACGTTTGAGCATAGTACAAGGAGCTCCAAAGGGTTCCAAGTACTGCAAATTTGGCTTTCTTTTCTGCAAAAGTTCATAACAGGTTTTCTCATGACGCTTTACTACTAGCACTCGGTTTAAAGTGTAACATGCATTAGCTACCGCTTCATTCCAAAATCGTACTGGTAGTGACGAATCAGCCAACATAGTCCTAGCTGCTTCAATCAACGTCCGGTTCTTCCTTTCGGCAACTCCGTTCATTTGTGGAGTGTAAGCTGCACTGAATTGCTGTTGAATTCCTCGGTCCTTGCAGAAATCTTCCATCCTCTGATTCTTAAATTATGTACCATTATCAGTTCTAAATCGTCGAACTTTTAATTTATACAGTGTTTCCAACGTTATAACTAACAGCTTGATATTCTCGAATGTTTCAGATTTTTCCCGTAAAAACATGACCCAAGAAAATCGAGAGTAATCATCAGTCACCACTAAACAATATTTGTCCCCTGCTACACTCGAATATTTGATAGGGCCAAAAAGACCCATATGTAAAAGTTCAAGTGGAGCATCGATGGTGTGGAACTTCTTTGCTTTGTGAGACTTTTTGGATTGCTTTCCCTTTTTGCATGAAATACAGACTTCCGGCAACTGAAAGCTTTTCACATTTACTCCCATAACCAAATCCTTATGCATCAGATGATTCATCTTTCTTAAACTAAGGTGTCCCATACGTTTGTGCCACAATATCGATTCACGTTCAGTAGCTTTCGACACAAAAGCTTGATGTTCAGTCGAGTTCACAGTAGTTTTCGACATGTCGAGCACGTACAAATCTCCAACCCTTGGTGAAGTTGTAATAACCAATTCTTCTGGAATCTTGAATTCCTTCTTCAGAATGTAACATTGATGATCATCAAAAATCACTTTAAACTTCTTGTCGCAAATTTGAGACACAGACAACAAGTTGTTGACCAATGCCTGAACAAAATTCACTTTATCAAAGCTAATCTTGTTGTTTGCAACCAATCCCTGGGCTGTGATAAAACCTCCCTTATCTCTAGCAAAAGAAACATATCATCCTTTAATAGATCTGACATTTGAAAGTAATGACATATTTCCTGTCAGGTGCCTAGACGCCCCACTATCAACAATCCAGGTATTCTTGATAGGATCATAGAAGACCTGCACATTAAATTGAAAATATTAGTTCGCGATGCAAACCCAAGCCTTAATGGCTGTAGGTTTACCATCACCACCTAAAATCTGTAAGTCCACCCATTTTCCCGTGGTACCATCAGGTACATTTGAGGGTCCAGTACCCCTAGTATCAACCTTAGACTTCCATGACTTTGATTCATGAGTAGAACATTTGATATAACCAGCTGATTTATGAGTTGGTGATGGTGACCTTTGGTCAATTTGTTTGACAGGAGGTTGCTGTTTGGATTTACCAGCAGGAAGCAACTCACTGTTTTGTTTTGGAAATGATGATCGATTTAGAATTGGGCTAGAAAACGATTTCCAGTAGACATTTGGTCAAACCTGTTCCTAGGCCTTTGTTTCAAATTTGGACAATTATAATTAACATGGCCTTTCTCCCCACAATCAAAACAAGTTCTCCATTCATTAATGTTTTGAGAACTTCGCGTCATTCTCCGGTGATGAGTATGAGGTTTGGAGAACATAGCATTTGGACGCATGAAGCCATTATTTTGTTGAACATTTGGTGGCTTCTGGGGGTTGGTGTTTGTGTTTCTCAAGTGAGGTGGTATGAATTTTACTTTTTCAGTTTCCTTTTTCTCAACCTCCACTGTTGATTCCCCGGCTTTTACAAATTTTGGTCCCTTAACTTCAGGTCTTTTCAAATTTTTTATTTGTTTAGGTTTACTCGAAGTTTTATTCGTTAACTGACGACCCAAACCCGAACCCTTATCCTCCTCATCTGAGTCAGAAACCCAATCCCGTGGATTTCCTTCAACCAATACCCTTTCTTTTAGTTTTTCGTTGTTAGCACTTTTAGAATCTTTGTGATTGACAATAGGTGTTTGGACTACTGGGTCTGGTTGTTGAACAATAAATTCAATGTCCCCTTCCTCCTTTGGGGCTTTAATCAATTTGTTAAAAATTGGAGGTGGACAAGCTTTGTAATCAATCTTTGATTTCCCTTCCCCATTCTCAGGACGTTTTTCCTTTAAAATATGATCTAAAAGGTATGATGCAGTGGAGTAACTTCTAACTTGTTGATTTAAAGTTTCAAAACTAATTTTTATAGAAGCATTTTCACGTTTAAGGGCATCAATATCTTTTAAATATTTGTTAATGGAGTCCTGTTTTTAACAACGCAATTTCCAAATCACTGACTTGTTTTGTCAAAAGTTTATTCTTTTCAGAAAACAGTTTTTCATTTCCTTTGACAATTTTATTATTACGTAGTTCCTCAACAAGATCATTATTTTCTTTTCTTAGCTGATTCACACGTTCGTCTAAAACAAAACACCTAGAACAGGAAGTAGTTTTAGTTTCAGAATGTACCTTTGATGACTCTGCAGTACCTGCCATCATTGCAAACTCCCTTTTTGTCTCTGGTGCTTCTGATTCTTCTGATGATTCCTCAGATGATTCTTCAGATGTAATAGACTCCTCCCCGTCACTTTCTTCGTTGAGATCCAATATTTTCACAATGTTGACTTCAGCATCGGACTGATTGTTATCAATTTGAAATTGCCAGTCCAAACCTTCGTCAGATTGCAAAACCAGAGCCTTAACATCTGAATTATCTGTACCAGTAGGGATATTTGTACCAGTCGTCACCATAGCCGAATTCTTGTTCTCCTCAGGAGTATTTCTGTTCACATTCCTATTTTGCTGATCTCTAAAAGGGGTCTGAACAGTCCTTTGTCGTTTTGGCTTCTCACATTGACGAGCAAAGTGACCCTTTTCTCCACAGTTGTGACAAGTAATAGCAGACATATCGAAACCATACTTAGTTTCCTTGTTGGCTCCGATTGGGTTACCAGTCCTTTTCACATACTCTTTTGCCCTCCTAACAAGATTAGCGAAACCCCACATAATATCGATTCTTTCCATCTCATCACGATCAACCTGCTCATAATCTTCACCAGTTAAGTGATGGTTTCCAATTTTACCATGCAGCAAATTATCATAAGATGCTACTAAGGTAGTTAACATATCCATATCTTCGTTTACACCATCCACATTTCCTTTATGAAAGTGATCGATCTTAAAACTTGTAGAAACCGAATCTGAAGTAGCTTGAGACTTTTGAACAGGAGTGCCTTGACCTTAGCTAGAGCTTGAAAACCCAGAATTTCCTGTATTTGACTTTTGCGTATTACTCGAGGTGTTAGCAGAAAACGCTGTCTTCAATGGAGCGTGAGTAGGAGTGGCTGGAGTGGGATCAGCGTAATATAACGAAGGATCTTGAGTGTGTCCCTTTCTCTGAGCACGAAACTTGTCATCCTACTCCTTTTCTCTTAGCTTAATAAATAAATCATTTAAAGTTGCACAGGCAAGATAACCACTTTCCTTTAACATCTCAATATACCCATTCCAGCTTTCTGGTAAAGCATCAACAAAACATTCTACTCGTTCTGGACCAGTTGTAGCCACTGAATATCCGTGCATCTCATTTATCAGATGTTGAAAACGTCTGGTAAGGTCAAACAGTGATTCGCCATGTAAGCAGGTAAAATTGTAAAACTCCTTTTTCAATGCTCTTCCCTTCATAGACTTCAATTTGTTGTTTCCCTCGTAGTCTAACTCAAAAGCATCCCACAGTTGTTTCGATAACTTGTATGTCTTGTACTGATGAAACACAGATCTAGGCATAGCCTGACATAAGTAAGAGTACGCCTTTTTCTCAATATCATAACTTTTCCTTTGTTCCTCGGTATATCTGTGAATGGGAATGAGCTCTCCATCTTCACCAGTTGGTTCAGTATATCCCACTTTAATCATATCCCACAATTTTGAGTCCAGTCCTTGGATATGAATTTCGAATCGAGGTTTCCAGTGTGGGTAGTCATCCATTGAAATTAATTTTGGGACCTTGTTAATACTTCTAGTTTCAGCGTCATTTATTAACATTTCCGACATTTTAGAATTAGTACTTGCCATAGCGTATTCCATTGCAAAATGTTAAAAATTTATTTAAACTGATTTGTACGGATGAACTGCTTGATACGTACGGATGAGAGAATGATACGTACGAACGAGAGTGATACGTACGAATTAAGACAAACAAGCTGAAATCTATACGAATGAGTTATTCGTACGGATGACCGGATTGATGCATACGAATGGAAAATCTATACGTACGGAAGAAACCTATATGTACGGATGAACTAAAAGTTAAACTTTTGAAGCAAGAACCTAGATCCGCACGAATGGAAACCTTTGCGCACGAATGAGACCTATCTGCACGAATGAGAGATTTTCAAGAACTTGATCCGTGTGCGCCGCTGAAACTTTAGGGTTTTTCTAAAAACTCGATCTACAACTCGATTTTTTATACCAAAATACTTCCTAACTGCCCAGATTGTAAACAAAGTAACCTAGAAACGTTTTAAAACACTAAAACAACCTTTTTAAACGTAAAATTCCAAACTTAAGTTTCAATCAAAACGAAAAATCTTAAAGAAAACGCTAGAAGAACGTTGATTTCTACAACCAACGCTCCGATACCACTTTGTTGGGGTTGTATGGATCTTAAGATGTCAACGTTACATCAATAACCTAGCGGAAATAAGCTATCAATTATCTAGCGAATATTTAACCTTTGAAACGAAATCAAACCAATGATTATTGATAAGATTAGACCTTAGGAAGACTATTCGGATGATTGATTATATGTTATAATCGGTTTGGAACACAAAGAAAACGCCGGCAGTAGTTCAAACACGCACAAAACCCTAGGAACGACTAACTTCGTAATGCAGGATATATATGGGTATATATAGGCCCAGATATTCATCCGTACGGATTACTTCCTATTCGTACGGATCTGATCTCATCCGTACGAATGTAACGCTTTAATAAACAATCTAGTTTACTTTACTTAACCGTGCGAACAGAGCTTTCATGCGCACGGATGCATCCTCATCCGTGCGAATGTAATCTGAATATAATTTAAACATCACAAATCGTATATTTGATTAATTCAGAATAACGTAAACATTCAAGCATATAATTAATCAAACCAGTAACATTAATATCCAAACAATACAAAGACTGATATTAGAATAAACGTGTAATTACATATGAATCTAGTAACTAACAAAATGCACCTACACAAGAAGGTGCAAGCTCACTCTTTTATCTTTATTTACTGTTTTAACAACTTGCATGTAAGATCTAAAGCATAAAAACAAATTTTTATAAAGATTTGTGACATGTTATGGACAAAACCAATTTTTAACCGCAATAACATTTAGATCTATAGTTTTATGGTTAAAAATGGTTTAGAAACTGTAAAAATGATGTTTTATTAAGTATTCACCGTTTGCAAGAAAAACCCAAAAACCACGACCTGTGCGCCGTCCCTAAGAGCCAGGACGACGCAGCGGGATATTTTTGCCTTCTGTGCGTTGTTCCTAAGGTCCAGGACGACGCACAAGACTGCTTTCTTTCCAAAATTTTGTCGTTTGGTTGTTTTGAACTATCGTACGCTCGTTGATTTTTCGTTACTTATATTGTGGGACTGAAGTTGATAAAAATAATTATATTGGTGACTTGTATTGGACTATTTGGACTAAAATGAACTTGTTTAATTAGATTATGTTATATATGTGTTTTGTGAGCGGAAGTGACTTTGGATTTTTGGATATGAAATTTGGGCGCGGAAGCGCTTCCCAACTTTCGTTAGAAAATCCAAACCATTTCAGTGACCAAAATTACTTGTAACAAGAAGATAAAAAAAAACATTAACTTTGGACTTTCGGACTAAAACATAACGTTAACCGTTTCGGACTATTTTTGGACAAATTGGACCTTGATACTTCAAGTTTAACTAAAAATTATCTATTATATATTATATATAATAACATAATGTAATAATAACACTTGAACAATCTTGGTATTCTTAGGCTTTTCGTGATTCCCAACTCTCATTTCCGACCGTCTTTCGAGTTCTTTATCTTCGCAACCCGTGAGTTACATCCCTCTACTTTTGTATTTTAAGTACTCTTTTTGAGGGAAACATGAGATCTAAATTGTTTTATGAACTATGTTTTATATGTACAATGACTTTTATGAACTTTGACTTATATGTACAATGACTTTTATGAACTTTGACTTTATGTACAATGACTTTTATGAACTATTTGACATTTTGACTATGCGTAAAACTATTTTTAGACGCCCTATGTGGCACCTTGGACATTTGACATTTTGACATGAACTATGATTGTTTGATTGTACTTGGACAAACCCTTGATGAGAATATAAACGCCGTAAGAGCCTACTATCAGTTTTTAGACAAAAAGTACACAAGTGCCCCGTTTTTAGTTCAATTCATTACACATTATTAGCAATAGCCGTTGGTAATTATGGGTATCGATACTTAGGAGAGTTTACTCCTTACTTGTGGTTAGCTACCTAAGTACATATTACTAAGTTCAGACAAACTTCGTCGATAGTGCGAGGTTGGGGCGGTTCAGACCAGTTAATCAGTTTAGTGTGAACTCTTACGTTATATTATTCCAAGTGGTCTCTACAATTCAAAAATCATATGTTACTATTAATTACGCATATACCTATATACTTTGTGCAACTTGACTTTTCTAAATGTTGATCTATTGGACTAGGATCTTCATTAAAAGTATATATATTTTAAGCGCTTTTATCTTCTATCTTTCTTTTAAGAACACTCTATACTTATATATACTTGTCGGAACTTCTGTCGGAGCTTTGTCAAAATTTATAAACTGTAACTCACTCACTACGTTTCGTAGTTGACACTTTATCTCATGTTTCAGGAAACTAAGCGTAAGTCATGAAGTGGGCGGGTCAAGCTGGTTATATGAAGTGTAATTCGGGAGAAGACCTTTGTTATTTGGGAATTTTTATTAAAACACTTTGTTATGTACTTGTTGTCTTAAACTTTATGAATCTTGGTTGTATCTTTTGAACATTGGTACTTTTTCAAACTTCAATTTAAATGACTTGAACCGTTGACTTTTGGTATAACTCGTGAAATGATTATCTTGCTCTCACACCTCGTGTTTCCGCTTTAGCGGGGTGTGACAATAACTTAAATCGTAATATTTATACTTACACGACACTTGGGTGTTTAGGTCGTCTTTGATTCCCGACGTGTTCCGCTCCTCTCTTTTACTCGAGACTTATCTTCGCAACCCGTGAGTTACATCCCCTTTACTTATTTTATTTTACATAACTTTTTGGGGGTAACATAAGATCTAATTGTCTTTGGAAACTTTTATGAACTCTTGCAACTGTTATGAATTCTTGGAACTTTTTATGAACTATTGGTCTATTTTGGAACATTTTGTGAAACTTATATGCGTAAACAGTTTTATTTGCCCCGTTTGGCATACTTTAAACTTACTAGCTTGCCCCCGTTAATTGGCTAAACTAAATTAAGATTACTTTTATGCGAAACCAACCCTTGATGAGAATATAACGCGATTCATAAGTGCCTACTATCAGTTTCGAAAAAAATTTACTTTAGTGCCTGGTTTTAGTTCATCACACACTATTAGCTTTGTTAAGCCGTTTAGTAATTATGGGTATCGATACTTAGAAAAGAACCGTTCCTTACTTAGATGGCAGTCTAAGTACATATTACTATGATCAGAATACTCCTCGTAGATAGTCCGGGGTAAGGGGCCTCACGGTTGGATAATCGGTTTAGTGTGTACACGTAGGTTATATTATGCCAAGAGGTTGATACAAGATTTTAATCATTAGTTACTTAATTACGCATATACACTCTTTTAGCGATTGAATCAGCAACTATTATTTTACAAGTATTGTTCTACTTGCGTTTGTACAAACTTTAGGGTATTGTTATGCCCCGTTGCCTCGGAAACTTTTAAAGTATATATATTTAAGCGCCGCTCCGCTTCTTTTCATTTATGAAACTCTATACTTATATATACTTCACCGAAACTTTTTTCGAGAAACTTAAACTGTAACTCACTCACTACTTTATTGTAGTTGACACTTTATCTTATGTTTCAGGATATTAAGTGTAAGAATGAAGTGCATGGCATGAACGGGTCAGGATGGTTGCGTGAGACTCACATTGGGAAAAGACCTGTTTATTATTTTGGGAATTTATTTGAAACTTTAATTATGTATTTGTATTGAAACGTTAAACGACTTGGTTGTCTTTTGAATTTGAGAACTCTTTTATTATTAAGTCAATGACTTGAAACAGTCATATTTTGTTATAACCCGTGTAATGGTATTCCAGCTCTTCGCACCTCGTGTTTCCGCTATAGCGGGGTGTGACATCCCCACCTGTCCCTAACGTGTCACAAGCTTTGGAAGCCCATAAATTGGTCATTGAAATTATTCAAGAGTCCCTTTTTGTTTTCGTTTCAACATCACAACTTACACACACACATTTACACACACATACACTCATTTTCCATGTTAACTCTCTCAAACTCCCACAAGTTCCAGAAACTTAACAAGCTAAAATCCATCAAAACATCATTACAAATCGTTAGTCTCATCAAGGTATCAAGGGAGTACATCCATTTTGAGCACATACACCGGTTTCCATCGTTTTGAAGCAAAAATCACCAACAAGTCTTTCCAAAACATCCATCCACTTCCTCTTCGGTATAAACTCTTTTAATCACTATTTTTACCCAAATATTATGTCTCATGTGTGATCCATTACTTGAAAACACGCTTTCATTAAGTTTTATAACGATTTACATACAAAAACGAGTTTTTATAAGTTTTGACATGGATCCTTGTTTTTATGGTTAAAAAGCTCTACAAAACTGTTACAAGAAAGTATTTTAATGTTTATACCGCTTGCATGTCAAGATCCACCAGCAAAATAACGATTTTTAGGACGAAAATGATTTTTGGGGAAAATCAGTCAGCACGGGCGTCGTCCTACCCTTTTAGGGCGGAGCACCGGCCCTCTGACCGATTCCAAAAACGTTGTTTTGTCGATGAAAATCGTAACCTTGAACTTGATATTTTACGAATCTGATTAAAGGTGTTTTTAATGGATTATAGGTACTGTTAAAATAACTTAATAACATATAATCTTTATATCATATTCTTTGAGTTAAAAAAATATTGTTATAACATTTGTAAGCGGAAAAGTAAATAGCAATTATGGATATAAAATTATTAGTTGGGAAGCGCTCCCCAAATTTAGTTAGACCAAATTATAATACTTTGACAACAAACATTTCGTTGACTAACGAATATAATGGTTAATAAGTAATAAGACTTACTCGAACACTTGATATATATTAGGATTCCGGTGATTCCGAGCACTTTCCGAGTATATTCCGAGCGCGCTAGAATCTTCGCAAACAGTGAGTTACAAATCCCTCTTTTTAAAAGTTTTTATACTTTTTGGGTTGAAATACGAGTCTTATGCTTAAACACTATACTTATGCTGAAACATTGTTTTGAATGCTTAAACGAAACGCTTTGATGCTTGAGTATTTATACGAAAACTATATTGCCAACATTGTTGATGGTTTTGCCAACAATGCAGAGAATACGTAAACTATTTTGCCAATAAACTAAACATCTAATCGTCATGTTGCGGATGTCCCCAACATGTACGTGTGATACCACTAAAATTCCCATACACTCCAACGAGGAACTCTATAGTTGCTATTAATACCTTTAGAAAGGACCATTAGTAATTATGGAGAGCGCTATTAGGGTAGGTAGACCCTCACCACAACGCCAACAAAAGATGGTGCATAATTATTAAGTGGGTAGGCTTGAGGCTTAGCAACGATCATTGGGCAACACTTTAGGATTTTCACATAGCCGTAGACTATGTGGTCAATGCCTGCACACATGAATCCTTTTATTGTACGCCATTGTTATGTGCGTCAAACAAATGAATGCTTATACTTTACGCCATTGTTATGTGCGTCAAAAACTTGAATGCTTATACTTAAACTTTGTAGCTCACTAACTACGTCTCCCGTAGTTAACACTTGACTCGTATTTTCAGAAAACGAGTAAGTAAGGATGATGCTGGTAGGCATTTGCTTGTTGCTTTTGGCTGATGACTTCAAGAAAGGGATGGTTCGGGTGGTTTGGTTATGAACACTTTTATTTTGTAATCGGATATTTAAACAATGGTTTTAACTACTTTGTAAACTTTGATGTTATGTTTTATTTAAAATAACTTGGTGTTTATCTATAAACTTGTGTATTGAATACTCTCGCTCTTCACATCCCGTGTTTCCACTTTAGCGGGGTGTGACAGACTTGATATCAGAGCTCAAGGTTATAGTGAATACCGATTTTTCAAAAATCAAACTATAACCAGTTTCTAAACAAAGGATTTTATTTAACCAAAACGTGAAAGCATTGTTTAACTTAAAGTATTTGGATCCTGATCAACTACTAAGAATTTGGACTAAACTATGCTAGAACGGGATTGCTAAACATTTTAAACGAACATTCCCTGGAATTCTTGAAGTCAGACCCACACATACTTAGATGCTAAACTTAAGATACTCTACATGCTCATCTTATTACTAACACTAACATGAGCCGTAACACTGATTTAACTCATTTCCGGTTTAGGTTATGCCGAGACGAAAAGACTTAGCTACGTCCGACAACGAAACCAAACCCATGTACGAATCACTATCGCACTCTAGGAGTTAGGAATCGTCACCTCCTACGACTTTACCTCCTTTCCGTCGGGACAGAGAAGGATTCTCACGACCCCCGACGTACCAGGTTCGGCGTTCGCCGAATCATCACTCGAGATCTCAGAGAGCCACGCCACAAACACCTGCTACTCGCGGGTTGACTCCCGACGAGATTCATGCACTGTGCAATATGTTCGCCGACCTCCGCGGATACACACATGTTGTGTTGGAACGCACCAACCAGATACAAGACCTGTACATCGAGGCACTGCGCGGGAAAATGGTGGCACGCAAGGCAGTTCGAGCGACACGTCACTGGATGCTGATGTGTTTTGTACTAGTGTTCCTTATGGTTGTATTGGTTGTATTTAAGGTTTAGATGTGACGTCCCGTCTATTTGAGGTACTTGAGTTACCGTCATTATTTTAATATTATTCGCAATTGTTTTGACCCTTGTATTTCGCTTTGTTTTACTCACGATTTATTATTGAGAATCGGGTTTTATGTGATTATTTTGATTCGTCCCTTGTGACGTAAGTTGATTTTATCTAAGTGCCGAATAGTTAGTACGCTCATGAATATAAGTTAGGAGGTTATGCCCAATTTGTCGGTTAAAGTGTTCTTTATCTTCGAGAAAACGTGCTTTTACACTTGTTTATCTTTTACCGAAATCGTGCGTTTCTTGAATCTAAACTTAAAAGTTAATCATTTAAATGAATCATAATACCAATAATACTTATGATGAACTTGACTAAGTTCATTTGTAAAACAATCGGAAATCCTAAACGTGTGCGCTTACGTATCGACAACACGAACAAAACGAAGCAAATCCAGGAAATGGACTGGGCGCGCCGCGGTGAGCTGGCCGCGCCGCGGTCATTTCCTGGACAGACAAGTTTTTGTTGAATTGTGAGTCATAGTTGCATGTTACCTAATCTTGACACCTGCCCCCAAACGTGTCAACACCTCATGTTGGGCAGAATTATGTCTCATTTAGGTGTCCTCCATGTCCCATTTCATCTTACAAACACACACACATAAGATTTACATACCTCTCTCTCTCTCTTGAAGCATAAACACACCATCATCAACACTCTATCAAATCCCTTTCTTGTGGCTGTGATTCCAGCAAGTAACCAACAATTAAACACCAAATTCATCTCTGTAAATCGTTTACATCATCAAGGGAAGCTAGGGTAAATCATCCAAGGGTTGCATGTGTTGATTTCTATCACTTTTTGGGTCAAAAATCATCATCAAGCATCAAGAAATTCCATCAAGTCTTTTAGATCATCCCATCTTCATTTTCTTTGGGGTAAAATAGCTTATTCTCACTGTTTTGAATATGATTTATCAAATGCATGTATGATCTAACTAAAGAAAAATGATTTTGTAAAGATTTGGATGGGTAATAATCTTTGAAATCAAGATTTTTATAAAAAGTGTATGGATCTTTGATTTAAATGGTGAAAAGCTTGACAAAATGATTGTTTAAAAGTGTTTTGATGATTCCAGAACTTGCATGTTTGAATCTATTACATAAAAAGATGATTTTCCAACATAAAACGAATTTGTAAAAATTTTGTCGTCTGATGACGACCGCGGCGCGGTCGTGGACCAGATTCTGGAAAATTTTGTAAACCCGTTAAATTACACCTTAATCATGTTATATTGGGAACCCTTATTAACGGTGAGTGTCTTGTGTTTTGGAGGAGGACTTGACCTCAGTACCACGTCACCGAAGTCCTTGTTTCCGGATTCCATTCTTGTCAAATCTTGCGGGTGCTAACGGTATAAATTGCTATCTTTGAGAATCTTTCGTTTCGTTATCCTTTCATATGTTCGATTTTAGCCTTGAAAAATGGTTAGGAATAAATATTAGACCAACACTTAATGTATTGGCGGATTTGGATTGAGAACGGACGAAACATGTTAAAATGTAATCTAACCGAAAGTATCGTAATTAACTTATTATTGTATTATGTATTATGATTGAGATGTAAATTGCATTTGTTGATAAGCGGGAGAGTGTATAAAATTTGGACTAATAATATACGTCGCGGAAGCTCTGCCGAAATTCATTTCACATCTTTTACGACATTAAAGTACTTAAAATACTTAAAACTAACATATTATGCAATAATATAGTCTTTGGACTCAAAGACGCCAACGCAATCCAAAAATACCGTAATATTACTTAAAACGGATGTTTTCAACCTCTTTGCGATATATTAATCTTCGCCTCAACTTGATCATCGTTTTAAGTCATCAAAATATGTTTTGCGGCAAACTTTATAAATGGTTTGAAAAGGATTTTACTCTAAACATTTTGGTATGAAAACACTTCAAATTATTCAAAGTGTCAATTTGGACTTTTAAATTGATTTTGACCTTACTAAGTCAACATAATTGACATTTGACTTTCATAAGTCAACATAATTGACATTTGACTTTCATAAGTCAACATAATATAACTTTGACTTTCATAAGTCAACATCTGTGACTTTGACTTTTATAAAGTCAACATTCCTCACGTTTGACTTTGACCAAGTCAACATTGTTTCCGTTGACCTTGGTCGATCTATTTAAAACTTGATAACGATATTTTATTAACCGATACTCCTTGTAATCATTTCGATTCGGATTATCATTCATCTCCGGTTGACGATTATGACGTGGAATGCCGATATCTCTCCGAGCGGTCATGTTTGACGCGGAACGTCGCCTTCTAAATACGTCACCTCATTTAAACCTATTAATATTTGGATTATCTTATTTAACTTAATCTTAACCGACAAGGCTAAACCGGACCTAGACTTATAGAGATACTGAGACTATGTTGTTTATTGTTTAAGGCACTTAGGCGGTGGAGTTGTAGCTCTGTGTTTGGTGTACCCGATATTTATTTGCTGAAGCTTTATCCGTGAGTTATTCGTAGCCCTTGTCTTAAATATTTTGGGCTGTAAAGCGTATTTTAAAATGTCTGCTTGTATGCGGAATGTTGTTGATTATCTTGTTTGCCTAGTGGATTAGGTCTGCCTTAGATTAAGCCATTAGCCCTTGTTGGGGCCCCCTGATACACTTGTTAAGCTTTGAGCCCAACGGTTTTACATATATATAGATCTATATGGGTTATAGACCTAACCCTCTCTGCTCGGTAGAATGTTTCTAGGAGTGGAAGTTATGGCCGGTTAATTGATTTGTTACCTTTGGTTGGCGACCTCAGGATTTGGGGTTGTACGGTCAGGTTCAGTGTATGAATAGTCTAGGCAAAGTACCTCTCACTATTGGTTGTTGAAAACAAGATATATCATTTGAAATTAACGTTGTTTTGATGAAAATTGTCGATGGGTCAACTTTTACTTTAAATTTGCGAATAATTCACCAACATGTTGTTGATGTCGTTTTAACGCTTTGCAGGAAACTAAGGATTCCTGTTGATCATGCCATTTGTGCTTTTGGGATATTTGTCTTGTGTATTTCGGAACTTGTGATACTTGTTGTAATGTCCTTGTTGTTCCGTTTTGTTATGTTTTGTAATACATTCGTACTCGGCGATTTATCGCTTTTGAATTTGTAATGTATTTTGTAAACACTTGGCATGATTAATGTTATTTTGATGTTGGTTTATTGGTTGTGTTGTTGTAATCTTGACTTTGATATTATAACTGGAACGCCCTGCGTTTCCGCTTCCAAGCGGGGTGTGACAGAAGTTGGTATCAGAGCCAAAGGTTATAGCAAACCGAGTGATTTTAACTGAGTAAATCACTTGGACTATGACCAGGCTTTTTAAATCGATTTTCTCTGATTGCAATGTGTGCACTATTTTTCATACGTGTTTATTTCGCGTTGATTTTGTGGCGTTTGGCCTTGTTTTTGCACACATTTGCTGATCGATTTTCTTTCCTTTTTATTTTAGGACGATGGCGCCTAAGAGGAGAGTTGCGACACGAAGTTCTGCTAGACGTGCTACTGCGAACGCGAGGTCTAATACCGCGAGTCAAAATGCGAGAGCGAATACGTCTAATGCAAGAAGGAACAATGCGGAAAATGAATCGAATCCTGACATGGCTCAGTTGATTGCTCAACAATTAGCGGCGATGATGCCCGAGCTTGTAGCTCAACTTCGAGAGGGCACCGCCCAAGGTAATGGTTCGGGTTCTGGAAACCCTGAGCCGGTGGTTAATAATGAGGGCCCTGAGCCGGTTGTCGAGGGTGATGATGTTGTTGTAACTGGGTCTGGTGGACCCAAGACAGTTTCTGGTGGAGCCGAGGGCTCAGCTCGTCGTGCTGAATGCACAATGAAGACCTTTATGAGCTGCAAGGCCCCGGAGTACCGTGGTAATGAGGGAGCGACTGGAACGCTTCAGTGGATGGAGAAACTAGAATCTATTTTCGATGCTATCGATTGTGCGGACAAAGATAGAGTCCGATTTGCTACGTTCGTATTCCAAGGAACGGCTCTGACATGGTGGAACTCGGTCGTGAATGTGAGAGGCCGAGCGGAAATTAAGACCATGACTTGGGACCAATTGAAGGAGTTAATGATCTTTGAGTATGTACCTGAATCAGAGATTCAGAAGTTGGCAGATGAACTGTGGAACTTGACCATGGTTGGGTCAGACATTCAGGGATACACTTCGCGTTTTCACGCTTTGTCCCAACTGGTTCCACACTTGGTTCGACCGGAGCTCAAGCGAATCGGTCGCTACACTCACGGATTACCCCCAGCAATCCGTAAGAGTGTCCTATCCAGCAAACCAAGCACGTTTCAGAGCGCGGTTGAGATTGCAATTACCTTGACTCAGAATGCGGTTCGGGATGGTGAGTTACCCCCGATGATAGTTAAGCAAAACTCCAGTGGGAAACGGAGTGGTGGAAACCGCAATGAGGATTCAAGGAAGAGGTTTAGGAGGAATGATGCTCCTCAAGCTATGAAATCGTATGCTGCTGTGGCAACGGGTACCCAAGGTAAGTACCCGCAGTGTGGTCGGTGTAGTAGGTATCACACCAAGGAAGTAGCTTGTTGGGAATGTAGTATCTGCAAGAAGTTGGGTCACACTGACAAGTTCTGTAAGGCCTTTAAGGGAAAGTGTTTTGGATGTGGTTCCCCGGATCATCATAAGGACAGATGTCCTAAGTTGGCTGCGGCTGGTAATGCTCCTCGAGGCAGGGCGTTTGTTGTGGGAGCCAAGGAGGCTCAGCAGGATCCACACGTTGTTACAGGTACCTTCCTCATTTGTGGTCGACCTGCGTTTATCTTATTTGATTCTGGTGCGGATAGAAGTTTTATATCTGATGAGTTTAGGACTATGATTCCCTGTAAGTCTATACCTTTAGTACCTCCCTTTGAGATAGAATTGGCTGATGGTGAGTTCTTGCATGCGTCCGAGTTACTTTCCGACTGTAGTGTTAGTTTCGACGATCACTCTTTTCCTATCGACTTAATTCCGATTAGGTTAGGTAGTTTCGACGTGATTATCGGCATGGACTGGTTAGAGACGCATCGTGCGGAGATCGTATGTTTTGAAAAGATGATCCGTATTCCGTTACCGCATAGAGAGCCGCTAGTAGTTCAAGGAAATAAGGCAGGGAAACGTCTTAAGATTGTCTCGTATATGAAAGTTCGGGAGTACATTAAGCGGGACTGTTCACTCTTTCTTGCACATCTTGTGAAGAAGGATAACACTGAGAAACTGGAGGAGAAGCCAGTAGTGTGTGATTTCCCCGACGTGTTCCCAGAGGATTTACCTGGTTTACCGCCTAGACGTGATGTAGAGTTTAGGATCGACTTAGTTCCCAGAGCAGGGCCTGTGGCAAAGGCTCCTTATCGGTTAGCACCTTCGGAGATGTTGGAGCTTTCTAAGCAGATCCAGGAGTTAGTGGATAAGGGTTTCATTAGACCGAGTTTCTCTCCGTGGGGCGCGCCGGTACTCTTTGTGAAGAAGAAGGATAGTTCGATGAGATTGTGTATAGATTACCGAGAGCTGAATAAACTGACAGTAAAGAACCGCTATCCTTTACCCCGTATAGATGACTTGTTTGATCAGCTTCAAGGTTCATGTTTCTTTTCTAAGATTGATTAACGATCTGGTTATCATCAATTGAGAGTGCTAGAGGAGGACGTTCCGAAGACTGCTTTTCGGACGCGATACGGTCATTACGAGTTTTTAGTTATGCCATTCGGCCTCACGAATGCGCCTGCAACTTTTATGGAAATGATGAACCGTATATGCCGTCCTTACCTCGATAAGTTTGTAATAGTGTTCATCGATGATATTCTGATTTATTCTCGTAGCCGTGCGGAGCACGAGGAACACATGAGAATAGTGTTGGAGTTGCTCAGGAAGGAACAACTTTACGCTAAGTTCTCGAAGTGCGAGTTTTGGTTATCTGAGGTACAATTTCTTGGCCATGTGGTTAGCAAGGAAGGCATCCATGTTGATCCTGCCAAGATTAAGGCCGTCAGAGATTGGGTTGCTCCTAAGACACCCACCGATATCCGTTCATTCTTGGGTCTGGCCGGTTACTATCGTCGTTTTATTGAGAATTTTTCGAAGATAGCTTCGCCGATGACGAAGTTGACCCAGAAGAACGAGGAGTTTATTTGGGGTGCCGAGCAGGAAGAAGCTTTCCAGTTATTGAAGAAGCGGTTGTGTGATGCTCCTATCTTGAGTCTTCCCGAGGGTACCGAAAATTTTGTTGTATATTGCGATGCTTCGCATAAGGTACTCGGGTGCGTACTGATGCAGAATGGAAAGGTCATTGCCTATGCCTCTCGTCAGTTAAATATTCATGAGAAGAACTACACGACCCATGACTTAGAATTAGGCGCAGTGGTTTTTGCTCTAAAGATTTGGCGTCATTATCTTTACGGTACTAAGTGTAATGTGTTCACCGATCATAAGTCGTTACAGCACATCTTTGACCAAAAGATGTTGAATATGAGGCAACGCCGATGGGTGGAATTGCTTAACGATTATGATTGTGAAATTCGTTATCATCTGGGAAAAGCTAATGTAGTAGCCGATGCGTTAAGTCGCAAGGAATCGGTTAAGCCGGTGAGAGTTCGCGCTATGATGGTTTCTATTCAGTCGAGTTTGAAGACACGTATTATTCAGGCTCAGCAGGAGGCTCTCACCGAGGATTGTTTAAAGGATGAAGGATTATTTGGTTTGGCACGTCAGTTGGAGCCGAAAGACGACGGAGTATTGTATTTCTTGGATCGTATTTGGGTTCCCGTCAGTCTTAGGCAGTTGATATTGGATGAAGGTCACAAGTCGAATTACTCCGTTCATCCCGGAGCGGATAAGATGTATCACGACTTGAAAGATTTTTACTGGTGGCCTGGCATGAAGAGGGCGATTGCCG
>CAJVGC010000001.1:38435742-38560984 GCA_910822075.1 Senecio squalidus | reverse complement strand
GGAATCCGACTCCGCCGCAGGCGCTTGACCTCTCGGTCAACGATTTCTACCGGCTCCTCTATCACGTGAAGCGAATCATCCAAGCTTAGTTTCTCCAAAGGCACAATTAACGACTCGTCAGCAAGACACTTCTTGAGATGCGATACATGAAATACGTTGTGCACACCGCTCAACTCAGGTGGCAACTCAAGACGATAAGCCACTGGTCCAACACGAGACAAAATCTTAAAAGGACCCGTAAAACGTGGACTTAGCTTGCTGCGCTTCTCAAAACGAAACACGCCCTTCCAAGGAGAAACCTTTAATAACACCAAATCGCCGACCTTGAATTCCAAAGGTTTCCGACGCAAATCCGCGTACTTCTTCTGGCGATCTCTCGCGGCTACCAGACCATCCTTAATCCTAAAGATCTTATCAGTTGTCTCCTGGATCAACTCGGGACCTGTAATCTGACTATCACCAATCTCAGCCCAACAGAGTGGAGACCTACACTTCCGACCGTAACGAGCTTCAAAAGGCGCGAAATTAATACTGGAGTGGTAACTATTGTTGTACGAAAACTCGACCAACGGCAAATGTCTATCCCAACTCCCGCCAAAATCTAAAACACACGCGCGTAGCATATCTTCCAACGTCTGAATCGTGCGCTCACTCTGTCCATCGGTCTGTGGGGGATAAGCCGTACTCATATCCAATCGAGTGCCTAAAGCTCGCTGTAGCGTCTGCCAGAACCTCGAAGTAAAACGCCCGTCGCGATCAGAAATAACAGATACAGGAATTCCATGCCTGGCCACGATTTCATCAATATATAATCTAGATAACTTCTCTATTCGGTAATCTTCTCGAATAGGCAGAAAATGCGCTGACTTAGTCAGCCGATCAACTATGACCCAAATAGTATCATAACCTCCTGAAGACCTAGGAAGCTTCGTCACAAAATCCATCGTAATATTTTCCCACTTCCATTGTGGGATTTCCGGCTGCTGAAGAAGGCCAGAAGGCTTCTGATTCAGAGCCTTAACCTTAGAGCAGGTCAAACACTTGCCCACATACTCGACAATCGCCCTCTTCATACCAGGCCACCATTAAAAATCCTTCAAGTCGTGATACATCTTATCCGCTCCGGGATGAACATAATAATTCGGCTTGTGACCTTCGTCCAAAATTAATTGCCTAAGACCGACGGGAACCCAAATACGATCCAAGAAATACAATACCCCGTCGTCTTTCGGCTCCAACTGACGCGCCAAACTAAACAGTCCTTCATCCTTCAGACAATCCTCGGTGAGAGCCTCCTGCTGAGCCTGAAGAATACGAGTCTTCAAACTCGACTTACTAGAAACCATCATAGCGCGAACTCTCACCGGCTTAACCGATTCCTTCCGACTTAACGCGTCGGCTACTACATTCGCCTTTCCCGGATGATAACGAATTTCGCAATCATAGTCGTTAAGCAATTCCACCCATCGGCGTTGCCTCATATTCAACATCTTTTGATCAAGGATATGATGTAACGACTTATGATCGGTGAACACAGTACACTTAGTACCGTACAGATAATGGCGCCAAATCTTTAAAGCAAAAACCACTGCGCCTAATTCCAAATCATGGGTTGTGTAGTTCTTCTCATGAATCTTTAACTGACGAGAGGCATATGCAATGACCTTTCCGTTCTGCATCAGTACGCACCCGAGTACCTTATGCGAAGCATCGCAATAAACAATAAAATTTTCAGTACCCTCGGGAAGACTCAAGATAGGAGCATCACACAACCGCTTCTTCAATAACTGAAAAGTTTCTTCCTGCTCGGCACCCCAAATAAACTCCTCGTTCTTTTGGGTCAACTTCGTCATAGGCGAGTCTATCTTCGAAAAATTCTCAATAAAGCGACGGTAGTAACCTGCCAGACCCAAAAAAGAACGGATATCGGTGGGTGTCTTAGGAGCAACCCAATCTCTGACGGCCTTAATCTTGGCAGGATCAACGTGGATGCCTTCCTTGCTAACCACATGGCCAAGAAATGGAACCTCAGATAACCAAAACTCACACTTCGAGAACTTAGCGTAAAGTTGTTCCTTCCTGAGCAACTCCAACACTATTCTCAAGTGCTCCTCGTGCTCCGCACGGCTACGAGAATAAACCAGAATATCGTCGATGAATACTATCACGAACTTATCGAGGTAAGGACGGCAGATACGGTTCATCATTTCCATAAAAGCTGTAGGCGCATTCGTGAGACCGAATGGCATAACTAAAAACTCATAATGACCGTAACGCGTCCGAAAAGCAGTCTTCGAAACGTCCTCCTCTAGCACTCTCAACTGGTGATAACCGGACCGTAGATCGATCTTAGAAAAGAAACATGAACCTTGAAGCTGGTCAAACAAACCATCTATACGAGGTAAATGATAGAGGTTCTTTACTGTCAGCTTATTCAGCTCTCGGTAATCTATACACAATCTCATCGAACCATCCTTCTTCTTAACGAAGAGTACCGGCGCGCCCCACGGAGAGAAACTTGGCCTTACAAAGCCTTTGTCCACTAACTAATGGATCTGCTTAGAAAGCTCTAACATCTTCGAAGGTGCTAACCGATAAGGAGCCTTTGCTACTGGCGCTGCTCCGGGAACTAAGTCGATCCTAAACTCTACCTTACGTCTAGGCGGTAAACAAGTAAATCCTTTGGGAACACGTCGGGGAAATCACACACTACTGGCTTCTCCTCCAGCTTCTCAGTGTTATCCTTCTTCACAAGATGTGCAAGAAAGAGTGAACAGTCCCGATTGATGTACTCCTGGACTTTCATACACGAGACGATCTTAAGGCGCTTCCCTGCCTTATTTCCTTTAACTAATAGCGGCTCTCCCTGCGGTAACGGAATGCGAATCATCTTCTCGAAACATACGATCTCTGCACGATGCATCTCTAACCAATCCATGCCGATAATTACGTCGAAACTTGTAGGTGCATTTGTTAGTTACTAGATTCATATGTAATTAACGTTTATTCTGATATCAGTCTTTGTATTGTTTGGATATTAATGTTGATAGTTTGATTAATTATATGTTTGAACGTTTACGTTATGAATTAATTAAATACATGTTTTGTGATGTTTAATAATATTCAGATTCCATTCGCACGGATGAGGATGCATCCGTGCGCATGAAGGTTCCATTCGCACGGTTAAGTTAAGTAAACAAAGTGTTTATTAACATATTACATTCGTACGGACGAGATCATGTCCGCATGAATAGGAAGTAATCCGTACGGATAGAAATCACATTCGTACGGATGAAAAGCTGGGCCTATATATACCCAGCTTATTTCTGCATTACGTAAGTTTTGCTAGGGTTTTTATTGTGCGTGCCGAACTGCTGCTGCTGCGTTTCTTAGTGTTCCAAATCGTTTATAACGTATAAACAATCATCCGAATAGTCTTCCTTAGGTCCGATCTTATCAACTATCGTTGGTTTGATTCCGTTTCCGAAGGTTAAATATTCGCTAGATAATCGATAGCTTATTTCCGCTAGGTTATTGATATAACGTTGAGTTCTTAAGATCACACACCCCCAACAAAGTGGTATCAGAGCGTTGGTTGTAGAAATCAACGTTCTTCTAGTGATTTCTTTAAGATTTTTCGGTTTTGATTGAAACTTACGGTTGGAATTTTACGTTCAAAAAGTGGTTTTTGTTGCCTTAAAACGTTTCTGGGTTGTTTAGGTTAAGTTCTGGGCAGATAGGAAGCGTTTTGGTTTAGAAAATCGAGTTGTAGATCGATTTTTAGCAAAACCCTAAAGTTTCAGCGGCGCATACGGACGAAGTTCTTGAAAAGTTCTCATCTGCACGAATAGGCATTCCTCCGTGCGGATGTAGGATTCATTCGTGCGAATCTAAGTTTTTACTTCAAAAGTTTAACGTTTAGTTCATCCGTACGAATAGGTTTTCCTCCGTACGAATAGGCATTCATCCGTGCGTGTCAGTTTGTTCATCCGTGCGATAACTCATTCGTATAGAGTTTTAGGTTATCTGTCTTGTGACGTCCCGTCAATTTGAAATACTTATGTTACCGTTATTATTTATATTTTATTCGCAATTGATTTCGACCCTTGTATTTCGCTTTGTTTTGCTCACGATTTACTGTTATTAAGTATCGGGTTTTCTGTATTGACTGACTCGTCCCTCGAGACGTAATAATATTATTTTATCTAAGTGCCAATTAGTTAGTATCCTCATAAATATAAGTTAGAAGGTTTATGCCAAAGTTGTCGGTTATCGGATCCTTTATCCGCGAGTTATCGCACTTTTACTCTTGTTTACTCTGTTACCGAAATCGTGCGAATCTCGAAATAAAAAGTGAAAATATAAAAATTTAATGAACCTAATATAAGGTAAATCAAAGTGTGAACTTTCCTAAGTTCAACGCAAAAAGAATCGGGAATTTTCGATGAACGAAACTCCCAAACGAAGCAATAACGCGAAAAACGAAAATCAGGAAATGCTGGAAATCACCCGGTGCGCAGCACCTATAGCATAGGTGCGCAGCACCACTTCCCAGAATTCAAAAATTTTACACTTTTGGTCCTTATCTCGTTTTACCCATCCACCACCCAAACCAACCAATAGAATCACGACCATGTGCTCTTTTACTGCTATTTTGCCTGCCCCAAAGTGTGTTATTACACTTTTCTTTTAATTTCTTTTCTTTTCATTTTTGTAATTCAAAAACACACACACAAAAACACCTAGTCCCATTTTTCTCTCTAGTTTCTCTCTATCAATCACCATTTCCAGAAACTTTGCACCATCAAAATGCATTTCTAATCCATCAAAAATCGTTTGATCATCAAGACAAACAAGGAGGAGCAAAGCATTTTCGGTTTCAAGCATTTATCTTCACTTTTGGAACTCTAAATCCGTCCAAAAGACCATCCATTCATTTTCATCCGGTAGAAATCACTCTCTTATCATTACTTACTGTTTTTATTTGTTGCATGTATGATCTAAGCCTCGAAAATGAGTTTTTGTAAGGATTTGTGCCACTTTGTTTACAAAAACGATTTTTATATAAACACTACTTAGATCTATGTTTTTGTGAGTAAAAGTTAGTTAGAAACTATAAAAATGATGTTTTATAAGTTATTTACTGGTTGCATGTCGAAATCTTTGAGTCACAAAGCGATTTTAGCAAGAAAAACACGAAATGGGAAAATGGCAGCAGCCAGGTGCGCAGCACCTGTGCCCAGGTGCGCAGCACCGGGCTGCTGGCCTCCCGAAAATGTGTCGTTTGATCGTTTAAAACTTGGTTTCACGTTCTGGACTTTTGTCAATAATATTATGGGGCTGAGATCATGTAAAAACAGTAATATTGGTGACTTCTTGTGCATTCAAATCCTTCATTTTGCTAATCTTGGTGATTGTCTTGTGTTTTGGAGGTGGAAACACTCATCGCTATATCACCGAAGTTGTCATTCCAAATTCTGGTCAAATCAAGCGGAGTTAGTGGTATAACTTGTTACTCTTGTGAATCTTGTGATTTCATTATATGTGTATTATTCGGTTTTAGCCTTGAAAATCGGTTAGGATAAATTATTAGACCAACACTCGTGCGTTTGATCGATTTGGACTAAAGTTGGACAAAATGTTATAATATAAGTAACCAAAGTATTATGGAAAGCTAAATATGGTATTATGTATTATGTATAATGGTTTATAATGTATTGTTGTTAAGCGGGAAAGTGATTGAATAAATGGACTAATATTTTATGACGCGGAAGCTCTGCCGAAATTTCATCTCACAACTTTTTACGACTTAAAACACTTATGTAAATAAATTGTATACCAAAGTAACCTATTATACAAAAACATTGTCCTTGGACTCAAAGACACCAATGCAATCTCGAATGTCATAATAGTACTTAAATGGACATTTTAAACCTATTTGCGATACTTTAAACTTCGTCTCAATTTAATCATTGTTGTAAGTCATCAAATTATGTTTTGCGGCCAATTTTATAAAATGGTTTTGAAAGGCTTTTGCTTTAAAACATTTGGTAAGAAAACACTCCAATTTATTCTAAGTGTCAAATTGGACTTTTAAATGGATTTTGACTTTAACAAGTCAACTTAATTGAAATTTGATTCTTATAAGTCAACATAATTGACCTTTGACTTTTATAAGTCAACATCTTTAATCTTGGTCAACTTAATGAACACTTATATTAATAATCCTTTCGACTCGGAGTTATCATTTGCTTCCAATGGTCGCTGTGGACGTGATAGATCGATATCTTGCCGATCGGCCCTTTTCTGGCGCGGAACATCGTCTTCTTAATTCGTCATCCTTAATCGACTTATTAATCGTTGGAATAATTATATAAATTTAAATCTTAACCGACAAGGCTAAACCGGACCTAGACTTATAGAGATACTGAGACTATGTTGTTTATTGTTTAAGGCACTTAGGCGGTGGAGTTGTAGCTCTTTGTTTGGTGTACCCGATATTTGTTGCTGAAGCTTATTCAGTGAGTTATTCGTAGCCCTTGTCTTACTATTTTTGGGCTGTAAAGCGTATTTTAAAACTGTCTGCGTATGCGGAATCTTATTAATCATCTTGTAGTGTATTTTAAAACTGTCTGCGTATGCGGAATATTATTGATCATCTTGTAGCGTATTTTGAAGCTGTTTGCGTATGCAAAAATATTATGATTATCTTGTTTACCTAGTAGAATAGGTCTGCTTTAGATTGGGTGTCTTATACACTCGTTAAGCTTCGTGCCCAACGGTTACATATATATAGCTATATGGGTTATATCGCCTGACCCTCATCCCTCAGTAGGTATCTATGTGTGGATGTTATGACCGTACTTGATTTATGATTGCCTTTGGTTGACACTGCCTTAGGAATTGCGTCTTTAGGACTGGCAAGGTTCGATGTATAACTAATCTAAGCATGGAATCCTCACTAGGGTTGAAAAACAAGATATGGTTTGAAATGAAAAGATTTGAGATATGGTATTTGAAATTATGATGTTTATTGAAATGCGTCGATGGGTCGCTTTTGTTTTAAAATTGCGAATAATTCACCAACATGTTGTTGATGTCGTTTTAACGCTTTGCAGGAAATTGAGGATTTCCGTTGATCATGCCATAGTTTATTTTCGGATCGCTTGCTTTTGGGAAATTTGAATTTATATTGTTTATTGTAATTTCCATGACGATCCGTTTGTTTATCTCTTGTGGAGTTGTATTTGTACTTGGCGTCTCATCGCCTTGACTTATTGATGTATTTTGTAACAATTGGCATGATCAATTTAATTTGATGTTTTGTTTATCGGTTATATTGTTGTAATCTTGACTTTGATATTATAACTGGAACATCTCGCGTTTCCGCTTCCAAGCGGGGTGTGACAGAAGTTGGTATCAGAGCCAAAGGTTATAGCGAACCGAGTGATTTTAACTGAGTAAATCACTTGGACTATGACCATAGGCTTTTTAAAATCGATTTTTACTCTGATTGCAATGTGTGCACTATTTTTCATACGTGTTTAATTTCGCGTTGTGTTTTGGCATTTGGCCTTGCTTTTGTGTTGCACACATTTGTTGATCAAGTCTTTCCTTTTTATTTTTAGGACGATGGCGCCTACTAGGAGAGTTGCGACACGAAGTTCCGCGCGACGTGCTACTGCGAATGCGAGAGCGAATACCGCGAATCCGAACGCGAGAAATAATGCTTCGAACGCGAGAGCTAATACGTCCAATGCGAGAAGGAACAATGTGGAGAACGATACGAATCCTGACATGGCTCAGATGATTGCTCAACAGATAGCGGCAATGATGCCCGGGCTTATAGCTCAACTGAGGGAGGGCACAACCCAAGGAACTGGTGGTGGTTCGGGTTCTGGAAATCCCGAGCCGGTTGTCAACAATGAGGGTCCTGAGCCGGTTGTTAATAATGAAGGACCCGAAGTCGTGATTACTGGATCAGGTAGGGCAGAGGGCTCGACCCCACGTGTCGGGTGCACACTGAAGACTTTTATGAGCTGTAAGGCCCCAGAGTACAGAGGCAATGAGGGAGCGACTGGAACGCTCCAGTGGATGGAAAAGATGGAATCTATTTTCGATGCTATTGACTGTGCCGACAAAGATAGAGTCCGGTTTGCTGCGTTTGTATTTCAAGGAACGGCTCTGACGTGGTGGAATTCAATCGTAAATGTGCGAGGCCGAGCTGAGATCAACACGATGACTTGGGAGCAACTGAAGGAGTTGATGATCACTGAGTATGTTCTTGAATCTGAGATTCAAAAGTTGGAAGATGAGTTATGGAACCTGACCATGGTTGGGTCAGATATCCAAGGGTACACTTCGCGTTTTCACGCCTTGTCCCAGCTAGTGCCACACTTGGTCCGACCGGAGCTTAAACGTATAGGCCGCTACACTCACGGATTACCCCCAGCAATTCGTAAGAGTGTACTATCCAGCAAACCGAGCACCTTTCAGAGCGCGGTGGAAATTGCGATTACTTTGACTCAGAATGCGGTTCGGGATGGTGAGTTACCCCCGATGATTGTTAAGCTAAACTCCGAAGGGAAACGGGGTGGTGAGGACCGTTATGACGATTCGCAGAAGAGACCTAGGAGGCAGGATACTCCTCAAGATGTGCAAGCATATGCAGTTGTGGCTCCGAATGTCAGAGGTGGGCCTCCACAGTGTGATCAGTGTGGTAGTCACCACGCTAGGGAGTTGGCTTGTTGGAAATGCAATAAATGTAAGAAACTTGGTCACACAGGGAGGTATTGTAAGACCATGAAGGGAAAATGTTATGAATGTGGATCTCCTGAGCATCTTAAGGCCAACTGTCCCGAGTTAGCTCCAGCCGGTACATATACTTCTCCTATCTAAGTTCAACCTGCAATTATCCTATTTGATATTTGATGCTTAGTCTTATTATCGTCGGGTTGCACACTTTTCTTTTCACTTCCTTGTATTTCCATTTTCCTTTTTACGCCTCCGTTGCGTTGGAACCGAAGGGAGCTCCTATCTGCAAAGAAGTCGACGAGACGAGGTTGTCCTACGAGTGCGATTTCGCGGGGTTCAACCCTAGATTTTAATCTGTCATTTTGATTCGACTTAGTAATCATTGGTGCTATACCAAACTGTATTCCAGATTCTTCAAAAATTATTTCATGAACTTTCAGACCTTAGTGGATTAATTCCGCAATTGCATGGTTCATTATGAACTACGCGTAATTTGGCCAACTACGCCTAGTTTTGAATAAATTATGCAAGACCGGAACGTAATTCCTATTGTTAACAGTTTTCGAGTCAATATCTCTCAATTCTACTGATCCTCAATTTTATTTCATCTTTCGAAAGTTCTTATCGGAGGCGTTTAGGATTATGATTCTTTGTACGTCTTACCTATTGTGTTAGTTCCGATGACCATTCTTTTCCTATCGACTTGATTCCGATCGCCTTAGGCAGATCCGACGATATTATGAGCATGGGTTGGTTTTCGACACACCATGTAGAGGTTATATGTTGCGAGAAGATTATCTGCATACCGTTATCGCTAGAGAGAATGTTGTTAGATCAGGAGGCTCTCACCGAGGATTATATATTATTTGGATTATCATGGATCGGCTGACTAAGACAGCACATTTCCTGCCTATTCGAGAAGATTACCGAATAGAGAAACCTTTTAGATTGCTTATTGACGAGATTTTTCCGTCATTTTTGATCGCGACGCGCGTACGTTTTAGACTTTGGCGGAAATTGGGATCGACATTTTCTGCTAGCCGAGTTTTCATACTACAATAGTTACCGCCCCATCTTTTGTTGTGCGTCGTGTGAGGCTTTTTACAGTCATAACTCCAAGTTTGGAGTTGAGTTTACCTGGGAACGGGAGGATGAAATGCAGCGGAAATTTCCCCATCTATTTTCTTCTAGCGATGCTCTTTAATAATTTCGAGGACGAAATTCTTTTAACTGGGGGAGGCTGTGACGTCCCGTCAATTTGAAATACTTATGTTACCGTTATTATTTATATTTTATTCGCAATTGATTTCGACCCTTGTATTTCGCTTTGTTTTGCTCACGATTTACTGTTATTAAGTATCGGGTTTTCTGTATTGACTGACTCGTCCCTCGAGACGTAATAATATTATTTTATCTAAGTGCCAATTAGTTAGTATCCTCATAAATATAAGTTAGAAGGTTTATGCCAAAGTTGTCGGTTATCGGATCCTTTATCCGCGAGTTATCGCACTTTTACTCTTGTTTACTCTGTTACCGAAATCGTGCGAATCTCGAAATAAAAAGTGAAAATATAAAAATTTAATGAACCTAATATAAGGTAAATCAAAGTGTGAACTTTCCTAAGTTCAACGCAAAAAGAATCGGGAATTTTCGATGAACGAAACTCCCAAACGAAGCAATAACGCGAAAAAACGAAAATCAGGAAATGCTGGAAATCACCCGGTGCGCAGCACCTATAGCATAGGTGCGCAGCACCACTTCCCAGAATTCAAAAATCTTACACTTTTGGTCCTTATCTCGTTTTACCCATCCACCACCCAAACCAACCAATAGAATCACGACCATGTGCTCTTTTACTGCTATTTTGCCTGCCCCAAAGTGTGTCATTACACTTTTCTTTTAATTTCTTTTCTTTTCATTTTTGTAATTCAAAAACACACACACAAAAACACCTAGTCCCATTTTTCTCTCTAGTTCTCTCTATCAACCACCACTTCCAGAAACTTTGCACCATCAAAATGCATTTCTAATCCATCAAAAAATCGTTTGATCATCAAGACAAACAAGGAGGAGCAAAGCATTTTCGGTTTCAAGCATTTATCTTCACTTTTGGAACTCTAAATCCGTCCAAAAGACCATCCATTCATTTTCATCCGGTAGAAATCACTCTCTTATCATTACTTACTGTTTTTATTTGTTGCATGTATGATCTAAGCCTCGAAAATGAGTTTTTGTAAGGATTTGTGCCACTTTGTTTACAAAAACGATTTTTATATAAACACTACTTAGATCTATGTTTTTGTGAGTAAAAGTTAGTTAGAAACTATAAAAATGATGTTTTATAAGTTATTTACTGGTTGCATGTCGAAATCTTTGAGTCACAAAGCGATTTTAGCAAGAAAAACACGAAATGGGAAAATGGCAGCAGCCAGGTGCGCAGCACCTGTGCCCAGGTGCGCAGCACCGGGCTGCTGGCCTCCCGAAAATGTGTCGTTTGATCGTTTAAAACTTGGTTTCACGTTCTGGACTTTTGTCAATAATATTATGGGGCTGAGATCATGTAAAAACAGTAATATTGGTGACTTCTTGTGCATTCAAATCCTTCATTTTGCTAATCTTGGTGATTGTCTTGTGTTTTGGAGGTGGAAACACTCATCGCTATATCACCGAAGTTGTCATTCCAAATTCTGGTCAAATCAAGCGGAGTTAGTGGTATAACTTGTTACTCTTGTGAATCTTGTGATTTCATTATATGTGTATTATTCGGTTTTAGCCTTGAAAATCGGTTAGGATAAATTATTAGACCAACACTCGTGCGTTTGATCGATTTGGACTAAAGTTGGACAAAATGTTATAATATAAGTAACCAAAGTATTATGGAAAGCTAAATATGGTATTATGTATTATGTATAATGGTTTATAATGTATTGTTGTTAAGCGGGAAAGTGATTGAATAAATGGACTAATATTTTATGACGCGGAAGCTCTGCCGAAATTTCATCTCACAACTTTTTACGACTTAAAACACTTATGTAAATAAATTGTATACCAAAGTAACCTATTATACAAAAACATTGTCCTTGGACTCAAAGACACCAATGCAATCTCGAATGTCATAATAGTACTTAAATGGACATTTTAAACCTATTTGCGATACTTTAAACTTCGTCTCAATTTAATCATTGTTGTAAGTCATCAAATTATGTTTTGCGGCCAATTTTATAAAATGGTTTTGAAAGGCTTTTGCTTTAAAACATTTGGTAAGAAAACACTCCAATTTATTCTAAGTGTCAATTGGACTTTTAAATGGATTTTGACTTTAACAAGTCAACTTAATTGAAATTTGATTCTTATAAGTCAACATAATTGACCTTTGACTTTTATAAGTCAACATCTTTAATCTTGGTCAACTTAATGAACACTTATATTAATAATCCTTTCGACTCGGAGTTATCATTTGCTTCCAATGGTCGCTGTGGACGTGATAGATCGATATCTTGCCGATCGGCCCCTTTTCTGGCGCGGAACATCGTCTTCTTAATTCGTCATCCTTAATCGACTTATTAATCGTTGGAATAATTATATCAATTTAATTCTTAACCGACAAGGCTAAACCGGACCTAGACTTATAGAGATACTGAGACTATGTTGTTTATTGTTTAAGGCACTTAGGCGGTGGAGTTGTAGCTCTTTGTTTGGTGTACCCGATATTTGTTGCTGAAGCTTATTCAGTGAGTTATTCGTAGCCCTTGTCTTACTATTTTTGGGCTGTAAAGCGTATTTTAAAACTGTCTGCGTATGCGGAATCTTATTAATCATCTTGTAGTGTATTTTAAAACTGTCTGCGTATGCGGAATATTATTGATCATCTTGTAGCGTATTTTAAAGCTGTTTGCGTATGCAAAAATATTATGATTATCTTGTTTACCTAGTAGAATAGGTTTGCTTTAGATTGGGTGTCTTATACACTCGTTAAGCTTCGTGCCCAACGGTTACATATATATAGCTATATGGGTTATATCGCCTGACCCTCATCCCTCAGTAGGTATCTATGTGTGGATGTTATGACCGTACTTGATTTATGATTGCCTTTGGTTGACACTGCCTTAGGAATTGCGTCTTTAGGACTGGCAAGGTTCGATGTATAACTAATCTAAGCATGGAATCCTCACTAGGGTTGAAAAACAAGATATGGTTTGAAATGAAAAGATTTGAGATATGGTATTTGAAATTATGATGTTTATTGAAATGCGTCGATGGGTCGCTTTTGTTTTAAAATTGCGAATAATTCACCAACATGTTGTTGATGTCGTTTTAACGCTTTGCAGGAAATTGAGGATTTCCGTTGATCATGCCATAGTTTATTTTCGGATCGCTTGCTTTTGGGAAATTTGAATTTATATTGTTTATTGTAATTTCCATGACGATCCGTTTGTTTATCTCTTTTGGAGTTGTATTTGTACTTGGCGTCTCATCGCCTTGACTTATTGATGTATTTTGTAACAATTGGCATGATCAATTTAATTTGATGTTTTGTTTATCGGTTATATTGTTGTAATCTTGACTTTGATATTATAACTGGAACATCTCGCGTTTCCGCTTCCAAGCGGGGTGTGACATGTCTCGTTCGTACAAATCACTCTCATTCGTGCGTATCAAGTAGGTCATCCGTACGAGTCAAAGCAGTTCATCCGCACGAAGCAGTTTAAATTGAATTTTCACGTTTTAAAATGGAATACGCTATGGCTAGTACAAATTCTAAAATGTCGGAAATGTTAATTAATGATGCTGAAACTGGAAGTATAAACAAGGTCCCAAAACTAATTTCAATGGACGACTACCCACACTGGAAACCTCGTTTCGAAATTCATATCAACGGTGTGGACTCAAAAATGTGGGATATGATTAGAAATGGATATACTGAACCAATTGGTGAAAATGGAGACCTCATTCCCATTCACAGATATACCGAGGAACAAAGGAAGAGTTATGATATTGAGAAAAAGGCTTATTCTTATTTATGTCAGGCAATTCCTAGATCTGTGTTTCATCAGTACAAGACATACAAGTTATCGAAACAACTGTGGGATGCTTTTGAATTAGACTGTGTCACACCCCGCTTGGAAGCGGAAACGCAGGGCGTTCCAGTTATAATATCAAAGTCAAGATCACAACAATATAACCAATAAAAAAAACAACAGATTAAATAGATCATGCCAAATGTTACAAAATACATCAAGTCAACGGCGATGAGACGCCAAATACAAATACAAATCCAAAAGGAATAAACAAACGGATCGTCATGGAAATTACAATAAACAATTCAATTCCAAATTTCCCAAAAGCAAGCGATCCGAAAAACAAACTATGGCATGATCAACGGAAAACCTCAATTTCCTGCAAAGCGTTAAAACGACATCAACAACATGTTGGTGAATTATTCGCAATTTTAAAGTAAAATGACCCATAGACAAGTTTCAATAAATCAGTAAGTTTAAAATCATCTATCTTGTATTCATCCAATACTGAAAGGTACTATGCCTAAGTAGTCATACATCTCGATCCTGAACCAATCAGTTTAATCCCCTAGCCTAAGGTGTGTTAATCCAAAGGCAACCAGTTTAATCATACAGTTTAATATTACGGTCATAACATCCGCTCGTAGCAACAGTCTACAGAGGAATGTGGGTTAGGTACATAACCCAATACAGATCTATACATATGAACCACGGGCAAAAGCTTAACGAGTGTATTAGAGGGGAGCCACCATGGCTTAAACACTTAAAACTAAGGCAGACCAAATTCACTGGGTAAACAAGATAATTTAGAAAAATATTCCGCATTCATGCAGACAGTTTAATATACACAAACAGTTTAATATACGCTTTACAGCCCAGAAGTATTTAAGACAAGGGCTACGAATAACTCACAAAACAATCTTCAGCAAATCTCGGGTAAATACAAACACAGGATCAAAATCCCACCGTCTAAGTGCCCTAGAACAGTAAATAATATAGTCTCAGTATCTCTATAAGTCTAGGTCCGGTTTAGCCTTGTCGGTTAAAATTAAGTTAAATAAGATAATCCAAATATTAATAAGTTTAAATGAGGTGACGTATTTAGAAGACGATGTTCCGCGTCAACCACGACCGCTCGGAGAGATATCGGCATTCCACGTCATAATCGTCAATTGGAAAAGAATGATAGTCCGAATCGAAAATGATTACTAGGAGTATCGGTTAATAGAATATCGTTATCAAGTTTCAATAGATCGACCAAGGTCAGCGGAAACAATGTTGACTTGGTCAAAGTCAAACGTAAGAAATGTTGACTTTATAAAAGTCAAAGTCACAGATGTTGACTTATGGAAGTCAAATGTCAATTATGTTGACTTATTAAAGTCAAAATCAATTTAAAAGTCCAAATTGACACTTTGAATAATTTGAAGTGTTTTCATACCAAAATGTTTAGAGTAAAAATGCCTTTTCAAAACCATTTATAAAGTTTGCCGCAAAACATATTTTGATGACTTAAAACGATGATCAAGTTGATGCGAAGATTAACATATCGCAAAGAGGTTGAAAGCATCCGTTTTAAGTAATAATATTATGATATTTTTGATTGCGTTGGCGTCTTTGAGTCCAAAGACAATATTATTGCATAATACGTTACTTTTAAGTATTTAAGTATTTTAAATGTCGTAACAAGATGTGAAATGAATTTCGGCAGAGCTTCCGCGACGTATATTATTAGTCCAAATTTTTATACACTTTCCCGCTTATCAACGATTGTACTTTAAATCTCAATCATAATACATAATACAATAATAAGTTAATTTCGATACTTTCGGTTAGATTACATTTTAATATGTTTCGTCCATTCTCAATCCCAATCCGCCAATACATTAAGTGTTGGTCTAATATTTATTCCTAACCGTTTTCAAGGCTAAAACCGAATAACAATGGATAATGGAAATGAAACGAAAGATTCTCAAAGCTAACAATTATACCGTTAGCACCCGCAAGATTTGACAAGAATGGAATCCGGAACCGAGGACTTCGGTGACGTGGTACTGAGGTCAAATCCTCCTCCAAAACACAAGACACTCACCGTTAATAAGGGTTCCCAATATAACAAGTTAAAGGTGCAATTTAGCGGGTTTACAATTTTCCAGAATCTGGTCCACGACCGCGCCGCGGTCGTCATCAGACGACTACATTTTACAAAAATCGTTTTATGTTGGAAAATCATCTTTTTATGTAATAGATTCAAACATGCAAGTTCTGGAATCATCAAAACACTTTTAAACAACCATTTTGTCAAGCTTTTCACCATTTAATTCAAAGATCCATACACATTTTATAAAAATCTTGATTTCAAGGATTATTACCCATCAAACTTTACAAAAATCATTTCTAAGTAGTTAGATGATACGTGCATTAAGTAAATCAAAGGAAAAACAGTAGAGATTAGTTATTATACCCCAAAGAAAATGATGGTGGAATGATCTAGCACGATTTGAAGATGATTCTTGATGTTTGATGATGATTTTGACCCGAAAATGGTATAACCCAAGTAAACTCCCAAATGGATGACCAACCCTAGCTCCCCATGATGATGTAAATGATTTATAGTGGTGAAATTTGTGTTTAATTGATGATTACTTGCTGGAATTTACAATCACAAGATGAAGAAATGAAAGAAAATGGATGTTTGTGTGTTTATGCTTCAAGAGAGAGAGAGTGATGTAAATCTTGAGTGTGTGTGTAAAGGAAATGAAATGAGAGTTGAATGACTCCTAAATGAGACATAAATCTGGACTAAATGAGGTGTGGACACGTTTGGGGGCAGGTGTCACAAGGATGTTACATGCAAGTGATGACTCACAACACAACAAAAACCAGTTTGTCCAGGGGATGACCGCGGCGCGGCCAGCTCACCGCGGCGCGCCCAGTCTGTTCCCTGGATTTGCTTCGTTTTGTTCGTGTTGTCGATACGTGCATGTATTCGTTTAGGATTCCCGATTGTTTTACTATTGAACTTAGTCAAGTTCATCATAAGTATTATTGGTATTATGATTCATTTAAATGATAACCTTTAAGTTTAGATTCAAGAAACGCACCATTTCGGTAAAAGATCAACAAGTGTAAAAGCACGGTTTCTCGAAGATAAAGAATACGTTAACCGACAAATTGGGCATAACCTCCTAACTTATATTCATGAGCATACTAACTATTTGGCACTTAGATAAAATAAAATTATTTCGTCTCAAGGAACGAATCAGCAAAAACAGAAAACCCGATACTTAATAACAGTAAATCGTGAGCAAAACGGAGCGAAATACAAGGGTCAAATCGATTGCGAATAAAAATTAAATAATAACGGTAATATAAGTATTCCAAATTGACGGGACGTCACAGACTGTGAGGGAAACAACAAGTTGAAGTCGATGAAGGGAAGAGCACTGAAAAAGGAGTTTGACAATTTTACTTGCTTACATGGAGAATCACTGTTTGATCTTATCAGACGTTTTCAACATCTGATTAGTGAGATGCACGGATATTCAGTGGTTACGACTGGTCCAGAACGAGTAGAATGTTTTGTTGATGCTTTACCAGAAAGCTGGAATGGGTACATTGAGATGCTAAAGGAAAGTGGCTATCTTGCTCGCACAACTTTAAATGATCTATTTACCAAGCTGAGAGAAAAGGAACAGGATGACAAGTTTCGTGCTCAGAGAAAGGGACACACTCAAGATCCTTCGTTATATTACGCTGATCCCACTCCAGACACTCCTACTCATGCTCCACTGAAGACAGCCTTTTCTGCTAACACCTCAAGTAATTCAGGAAATTCTGGGTATTCAAACTCAAGCTCAAGTCAAGGCACTCCGGTTCAAAAGTCTCAAGCTCAAGTTTGAAGATCGAGCACTTTCATAGAGGAAATGTGGATGGTGTAAACGAAGATATGGCTATGTTGACTACCTTAGTAGCTTCCTATGATAACTTGTTGCAGGGTAAAATTGGAAATATAAATTTAACTGGTGAAGATTATGAGCAGATTGATCGTGATGAGATGGAAAGAATCGAAATTATGTGGGGTTTCGCTAATCTTGTTAGGAGGGCAAAAGAAAAGGACTGGTAACACAATCGGCGCCAACAAGGAAACTAAGTATGGTTTCGATATGTCTGCCATTACTTGTCACAACTGTGGAGAGAAAGGTCACTTTGCTCGTCAATGTGAGAAGCCAAAACGACCAAGGACTGTTCAGAACCCTTTCAGAGATCAGCAAAACAGGAATGTGAACAGAAATGCTCCTGAGGCGAACAAGAATACTGCTATGGTGACAACTGGGACAAATATCTCTACTGGTACAGAGAATTCAGATGTAAGGCTTTGGTTTTTCAATCTGACGAAGGTTTGGACTGGCAATTTCAAATTGATAACAATCCATCCGATGCTGAAGTAAACATTGTGAAGATTTTGAATCTCAACGAAGAAAGTGACGGGGAGGAGTCCATTACATCTGAAGAATCATCTGAGGAATCTTCAGCAGAATCAGAAGCACCAGAGACAAAACGGGAGTTTGCTATGATGGCAGGTACTGCAGAGTCATCTAAGGTACAATCTGAAACTAAAATCACTTCTTGTTCTAGGTGTTTTGTTTTAGACGAACGAGTAAATGAGCTTAGAAAAGAAAATAACAATCTTGTTGAGGAACTACGTAAAAATAAGATTGTTAAAGGAAATGAAAAACTGTTTTCAGAAAAGAACAAACTTTTGGCAAAACAAGTCAGTGATTTGGAAATAGCGTTGTTAAACAAACAGGACTCCATTAACAAATATTTAAAAGATATTGATGCCCTTAAACGTGAAAATGCTTCTATAAAAATCAGTTTTGAAAATTTAAATCAACAAGTTAGAAGTTATTCCACCGCATCATACCTTTTAGATCATATCTTGAAAGAAAAACGTCCTGAGAATGGGGAAGGGAAACCAAGGGTTGACTACAAAGCGTGTCTACCTCCAATCTTTAATAAATTGATTAAGGCCCCAAAGGAGGAAGGGGACACTGAATTCATTCTTCAACAACCGGACCCAGTGGCCCAAACACCTATTGTCAATCACAAAGATGCTTCAAATGTTAAAAGTGGAGAACTTGTTTTGATCGTGGGGAAAAAGGCCATGTTAACTATAATTGTCAAAATTTGAAACAAAGGCCTAGGAATAGTTTTGACCAACATAAAATGTCTTCTGGAAATCGTTTTTCTAGCCCAAATCGAAATCGATTTTCAAACAATCGGTCATCATTTCCAAAACAAAACAGTGAGTTGCTTCCTGCTGGTAAATCCAAACAGCAACCTCATGTTAAACAAGTTGAAAAACGGTCCCCATCACCAACTCATAAATCAACTGTTTATGTTAAAAATTCTACTCATGAATCAAAGTCTTGGAAGCCTAAGGGTGCTGGACCGTCAAATGTACCTGATGGTTCCACGGGAAAATGGGTGGACTTACAAGTTTTAGGTGGTGATGGTAAACCCACAGCCATTAAGGCTTGGGTTTGCATCGCAAACTAATATTTTCAATTTGATGTGCAGGTCGTCTATGATCCTATCAAGAATACCTGGATTGTTGATAGTGGGGCGTCTAGGCACATGACAGGAAATATGTCACTACTCTCAAATGTCAGATCTATTAAAGGAGGATATGTTTCTTTTGCTGGAGATAAGGGAGGTTTTATCTCAGCCCAGGGATTGGTTGCAAACAACAAGATCAGTTTTGATAAAGTGAATTTTGTTCAGGCACTGGTCAACAACTTGTTGTCTGTGTCTCAAATTTGCGACAAGAAGTTTAAAGTGATTTTTGATGATCTTCAATGTTACATTGTGAAGACAGAATTCAAGATTCCGGAAGAGTTGGTTATTACAACTTCACCAAGGGTCGGAGATTTGTACGTGCTCGATATGTCGAAGACTACTGTGAATTCGACTGAACATCAAGCTTTTGTCTCGAAAGCTACTGAACGTGAATCGATATTGTGGCACAAACGCATGGGACACCTTAGTTTGAGAAAGATGAATCATCTGATGCATAAGGATTTGGTTATGGGAGTAAATGTGTAAAGTTTTCAGTTGCCGGAAGTCTGTATTTCGTGCAAAAAGGGAAAGCAATCCAAGAAGTCTCACAAAGCAAAGAAGTTTCACACCATCGACACTCCACTTGATCTTTTACATATGGATCTTTTCGGACCAATTAAATATTCGAGTGTAGCAGGGGACAAATATTGTTTAGTGGTGACTGATGATTACTCGCGATTCTCTTCGGTCATGTTTTTACGGGAGAAATCTGAAACATTCGAGAATATCAAGCTGTTAGTTACAACGTTGGAAACACTGTATAAGTTGAAAGTTCGAAGATTTAGAACGGATAATGGTACAGAATTTAAGAATCAGAGGATGGAGGATTTCTGCAAGGATCGAGGAATTCAACAGCAATTCAGTGCAGCCTATACTCCACAAATGAACGGGGTTGCAGAAAGGAAGAACAAAACGTTGATTGAAGCAGCTAGGACTATGTTGGCTGATTCATCACTGCCAGTACAATTTTGGAATGAAGCGGTAGCTAATGCATGTTACACTTTAAACCGAGTGCTAGTAGTAAAGCGTCATGAGAAAACCGATATGAGTTGTTGCAGAAAAGAAAGCCAAATTTGCAGTACGTGGAACCCTTTGGAGCTCCTTGTACTATGCTCAAGCGTAAATCAGAGGGAAAATTCGATGAAAAGGCAGTAGAAGGGATATTTCTGGGATACAGCACTCCTAACAAGAGAGTTTGGAATCCAACTACTAAAGCTATTGAAGAATGGTATGAGGTGGACGTTCAGAAGTATTCTAAACCTATTCCTTCCAAAGGATATCCGTGGATGTTTGACTATGATTAGTTATTTGAATCATTTAATCTTCCAGAGTTTTCCGATGAAGATGTTGCAAGATAATTCTCACAGAGAAGATTTGGAAGATCCTATTCCTCACGATCCAGTAACTCCAACAGCTGCTACTCCTCCCGGTACACAAGATCATTCTTCAGAGTCCCACGCAAATGATGATGGTTCAGATTCTGATGGCTCAGCTACTGTTAATGAGCAAGTTGAAAATCCTGATGTTAATAACTTGGGTCCAAATGTCGAAATTCCTCACACTCCGGCTACACGAACTGAACGTGATCACCCTGTTTCGAAAATAATCGGTGAACACTCCGCTGGAGTTCACACCAGAAGACAAATTCAAAGCAATGTCTACATTGACCTGTTTAAATCTGGGGATGTCACCTACTGCGCACATGCATGCTTTATTTCCCAGATTGAACCGGCAAATATTGAAGAAGCTCTTTTGGATGACAACTGGATAAATTCAATGCAAGAGGAACTCCTACAATTTAAGAAGCTGGGTGTCTGGAGGCTTGTCGCTAAGCCAAAAGGTGCCAAGTCTCTTGGTTGCCGTTGGGTCCACCGTTGTAAAAGGGATGATCAGGGTATAGTTGTCAGAAACAAGTCAAGGCTAGTGGTTCGGGTTTTCCGACAAATACCTGAACTGGATTATAATGAAGTGTTTGCTCTGGTTGCGAGATTGGAGGCGATTCGGATTTTTCTAGCCTTCGCATCATATAAAAGATTCACCGTTTACCAGATGGATGTAAAGAGTGCTTTTCTTTACGGGAATATCGAGAAACAGTGTATGTTAATCAACCACCAGGTTTTGTAGACCCATTACATCCGGATAAAGTGTACATTCTTGATAAAGCACTTTATGGTCTGCATCAAGCACCGCGCGCCTGGTATGTGACACTTGCAAATCATATGATCGAAAATGGTTTCCGTCGAGGTGTTATCGATTGTACGCTGTTTATTAAGGAAAGAGGTGACGATATTTTGTTGGTGCAAGTATATGTGGACGAAATTTGGTTCTACTAATCAAGAATTGTGTAAGGAATTTGAAGAGGTGATGCCTAGTGTGACGTCCCGTCAATTTGAAATACTTATGTTACCGTTATTATTTATATTTTATTCGCAATTGATTTCGACCCTGGAATTTCGCTTTGTTTTGCTCACGATTTACTGTTATTAAGTATCGGGTTTTCTGTATTTGCAAATTCGTCCCCGAGACGTAATAATTTTATTTTATCTAAGTGCCAATTAGTTAGTATCCTCATAAATATAAGTTAGAAGGTTTATGCCAAATTTGTCGGTTGTCGGATCCTTTATCCGCGAGTTATCGCACTTTTACTCTTGTTTACTCTTTTACCGAAATCGTGCGAATCTCGAAATCGAAAGTGAAAATATAAAATTAAATGAACCTAATATAAGGTAAATCATAGGATGAACTTTCCTAAGTTCATCGCAAAAAGAATCGGGAACTTTCGGCGAACGAAACTCCTTAACGATCGCGTAAACGAAAAAGCAAGAAGTCTGAATTTTTGGTCGGTGCTTAGCACCTACCAAGTAGGTGCGCAGCACCTACCTTGCTGGACGGATTTTTGTCTTTTGTGTGACTCATTTTTGCATGTATAACGATTGGGGACACTTGGCATGACCCCATTCGACCCCCTTTTCTGCCAGAACTCTGTCCAAGGTGATAATATCACCTCTTTTCCCCAATTTTCTTTCATTTTTCTAAATCAAACACACACACATTTGGTGTTTTTCTCTCTACTCCTTTCCCATTTTCTTCTCTTTTCTTCCTTGTTCCTGAGATTCCCAGCAAACTTTCACCATTAAAACATCCTAAACATCATAATAAACAAGTATATTCATCAAAGGGAGCATGGAGAGGTGATTCTTCCGGGTTGTTGCTTTGGTGTTCATCATTTTCGGGTTTAATCTTCTTCAAGATCAAGCTAGATCATCATCTTATCATTTTCTTGCGGTATAATAACTTTCTTCCAGTGATTTTAATTACATTTCTATCATTTTATAAATTGCATGTATGATCTAAGCCATAAAAATGAGTTTTTGTAAGGATTTATACCACTTTGTTACAAAAACGATTTTTATATAAACACTACTTAGATCTATGTTTTTGGTGGGTAAAAGTTATTTAGAAATCATAAAAGTGATGTTTTATAAGTTATCTACTGGTTGCATGTCGAGATCTTTGAGTTACAAAACGATTTTAGCAAGAAAAACACGAATCGGGAAAATAGCAGCAGCCAGGTGCGCAGCACCGGGCTGCTGACCTCCCGAAAATGTGTCGTTTACTCGATTTAAAACTTGTTTTCACGTTCTGGACTTTTGTCAATAATATTGTGGGGCTGAGATGAGTAAAAACAGTAATAATGGTAACATTTTGTGTATTCAAATCCTTCGTATTGCTAATTTGTGGCGTTTGTCTTGTATTTCGGAGGCGGATATTCTCATCGTTGTACCACCGAAGTTGTCATTCCGAATTCTGGTCAAATCAAGCGGAGTTAGCGGTATAACTTGTTACTCTTGTGAATCTTGTGATTTCATTATATGTGTATTATTCGGTTTTAGCCTTGAAAATCGGTTAGGATAAATTATTAGACCAACACTCGTGCGTTTGATCGATTTGGACTAAAGTTGGACAAGATGTTAAAATATAAGTAACCAGAGTATTATGTAAAGCTAAATATGGTATTATGTATTATGTATGATGGTTTAAAATGCATTGTTGATAAGCGGGAAAGTGATTGAATAAATGGACTAATATTTTATGACGCGGAAGCACTGCCGAAATTTCATCTCACAACTTCTTTACGACTTGAAACACTTATGTAAATAAATTGTATACCAAAGTAACATATTATACAAAAACATTGTCTTTGGACTCAAAGACACCAACGCAATCTCGAATGACATAATATTACTTAAATAGACATTTTAAACCTTTGCGATACTTTAAACTTCGTCTCAATTTAATCATTGTTTTAAGTCATCAAAATGTGATTTTACGACAAACTTTATAAATGGTTTTGAAAGACATTTTACTCAAAACATTTTGGTATGAAAAGACTTCAAATTATTCTAAGTGTCAATTGGACTTTTAATTTGATTTTGACTTTAATAAGTCAACATAATTGACCTTTGACTTTTATAAGTCAACACCTTTAATCTTGATCAACTTAATGAGCATTTATATTAATAATCCTTTCGACTCGGAGTTATCATTTGCTTCCAATGGTCGCTGTGGACGTGATAGATCGATATCTTGCCGATCGGCCCTTTTCTGGCGCGGAACATCGTCTTCTTAATTCGTCATCCTTAATCGACTTATTAATCGTTGGAATAATTATATTAATTTAAATCTTAACCGACAAGGCTAAACCGGACCTAGACTTATAGAGATACTGAGACTATGTTGTTTATTGTTTAAGGCACTTAGGCGGTGGAGTTGTAGCTCTTTGTTTGGTGTACCCGATATTTGTTGCTGAAACTTATTCAGTGAGTTATTCGTAGCCCTTGTCTTACTATTTTTGGGCTGTAAAGCGTATTTTGAAACTGTCTGCGTATGCGGAATATTACTAATCATCTTATTGTGTATTTTAAAACTGTCTGCGTATGCGGAATATTATTGATCATCTTATTGTGTATTTTAAAACTGTCTGCGTATGCGGAATGTTATTGATTATCTTGTTTACCTAGTAGAATAGGTCTGCTTTAGATTGGGTGTCTTATACACTCGTTAAGCTTCGTGCCCAACGGTTACATATATATAGCTATATGGGTTATATCGCCTGACCCTCATCCCTCAGTAGGTATCTATGTGTGGATGTTATGACCGTACTTGAATTATGGTTGCCTTTGGTTGACACTGCCTTAGGAATTGCGTCTTTAGGACTGGCAAGGTTCGATGTATAACTAATCTAAGCATGGTATCCTCACTAGGGTTGAAAAACAAGATATGGTTTGAAATGAAAAGATTTGAGATATGGTATTTGAAATTATAATGTTTATTGAAATGTGTCGACGGGTCACTTTTATTTTAAAATTGCGAATAATTCACCAACATGTTGTTGATGTCGTTTTAACGCTTTGCAGGAAATTGAGGATTTCCGTTGATCATGCCATAGTTTATTTTCGGATCGCTTGCTTTTGGGAAATTTGAATTTATAATGTTTATTGTAATTTCCATGACGATCCGTTTGTTTATCTCTTTTGGAGTTGTATTTGTACTTGGCGTCTCATCGCCTTTGACTTTATGATGTATTTTGAAACAATTGGCATGATCTATTTAATTTGATGTTTTGTTTATCGGTTATATTGTTGTAATCTTGACTCTTGATATTATAACTGGAACATCTCGCGTTTCCGCTTCCAAGCGGGGTGTGACAACTAGCAAGTTTGAAATGAGTTCTATGGGTCCGATTAAGTTCTTTTTGGGTCTACAAGTAGATCAAACAGCAGAGGGAATCTTTATTCATCAGACAAAATATGTCAACGACATTTTGAAACGGTTTGAAATGTTGGAAACAAAGTCTGCTTCTACTCCTTTATCGGTGAATCACGGGATATCACCAGAAACTACGGGGGAGCCAATTGATCAGTCTCTCTATCGCTCCATGATCGGTTCTCTTATGTACCTCACCGCTTCTCGTCCAGATATTATGTTTCCTGTGTGCTTGTGTTCCCGATACCAAGCAGCACCAACTGTTGTTCATCTTCAAGCAGTGAAGCGAATTATGCAATATCTAAAGGGTACTCCAGATTTAGGTCTTTGGTATTCTAATGATGACAATTTTGAGTTGTCTACTTTCAGTGATTCGGACTATGGAGGTTGCAAGAAGGATGCTAAATCAACTTCAGGAGGATGTCAGTTTCTCGGAACGCGTCTCATAACATGGCAGTGCAAGAAAAAGACCGTTGTAGCATTGTCCACATGTGAGGCTGAATACGTAGCTGCAACTAGCTGCTGTTCTCAGGTCATCTAGATTCAGCAACAACTGCGTGATTACGGTTTGTCTATCTCTACTACTCCTATTTATGTTGATAATTCTGCTGCCATAGCTGTCACTAAGAATCCCGTGCACCATCCTAAAACCAAACACATAGGCGTAAAATATCATTTCATTCGTGATTGCTTTGAAAAACACTTAATTGATGTCATTTATATCGAAACGATGTTTCAAAAAGCAGATATTTTTACAAAAGCATTTGATAAGTCTAGGTTTTGATTTTTACTACTGGAAAATGGTGTTGTCAAAAAGAGTGATGTGATTGAAGAGGTCAAGTCGGACAAGTAACCGGGATTTTTTTTGTATACTACGTTAAGATTTTTTCTTATTTTTATTTTTATTTTTATTTTCTTCTTTTTAGTTTTATAAAATTTTGAAAAATACAAAAAGATTTTTATTTTTAGAAATTTAGGGGGAGAAATAATTTAAAAAAATAAATAAATAAATAAATAAAACACGGGGGAAGTGAGGAAATACTGAACTAAACTGAACATGAAATTGTCAAAAGAATATGCTGAATGTAACGTTTACTCATGTCAGTTGTAGGATATATTGGTAGGCTTATCTCACTGAAACTTTACGAAAATAAATCATTTTAAAATGGTTGTCGCAGATATCAAATTTAATTTGAATCGTTATGGATATGTCTCAAAGACTGTCTAAATGATATCTGTAGAACAATAACAATTGAGAACAGTGTAAACAGCACACAACAGTAGAAATTAAATTGTTAAAATATTATGATTAGCTTTTGTCTTGTAGTGTTTGTGGCTTTTCGCTGGATCAATTCGAAAATAGTAAATATTAGGCGTAATATCAGAAAATAAATACAGTATGTCAGTATATATTGAAGCAATTAAGGGCCATTCCAGTGATTTTGGGATAACATTCTTGAATGATTTGATCAAGATCAATGAATTTGAAGAAATAATGTGAATACCAAAATAGACACAGTCTACTCAAGATCAAATACAAAGTAAGAGATAAGTAAACAACTTCAAAAATACCTTGATGGATGAACAGAAATATAAGGTCGAAAGAAGATCATATTTCGAGCATTCCAAATAAAGGGTGAGGAAGTACTTAAAAACTTCAAAAATACCTTGATGGATGAACAGAGTTATAAGGTCGAAAGAATGATCATAACTCGAGCATTCCAAATAAAGGGTGACGAAGTGCTTATTCTCAGAATGGTTAACGATCAAGAATCACTGGTCCTTATTGCCAGTGCAGTGGATGTCATACTGACATACGAAATAAATATTATGATATTACGTTTGGTATTTATGAAGATAGAATTGAAAAGGCTGAAAAGTTAAGAGGAAAAATACACAAACATACGTACAATTCTAATTATGATATAATTCTGATGACTGTTAAAATTCAAAAGGTGTGTTGATTTCTATGTTCAAAATATTGGGAGATCTTAGCGAGATAACCATTTTCAAAATAAAAATGTCAAGTGAATGTTTGTTTAAGTTTAAGAGGACAAATATACCAATAATCTTCAATTGATATGTTAATAGTTACTACGAAAAATGAATGACAATGTTATGTTTCAGTATCAGTCTGATCCCTATTCGAAAAGATTCTCACAAAAAGAATGTGAATTTTAGTTTGTTTAGTTATTAGTTAAATTTTTAAACTTTCATTATTTTGTCTTAGTTAAAATTTCCTTTGATTTACCAAAAACAGAAAAATACAAAAAGATTTTATTTTTAATCTTATTTTATTTTGTTTTTATAGTTCATTTTGTTAGTTTTACGGTTACTTGTCGTGACTTGAGACCTAAATGTGAAACAGAGATTAATGTTAAATTCGTAAAGTCATGATTGTTGATGAAGTTTTAGTTAGAATCTTTCGAAATTAATGTTTCATTGAGCAAAACGTGTATTCTTTCTGAAATTGATGTGCTTAACGTTTACTTGGTGTTTGATTTTGAAGAAAAGTGAAATTCTTAAGTTTATGAGTTCTACAGCACGTTCGTACGAATGTAAATTACATACGCACGGATAAACAACTCAATCGCACGAATCAAAGGGAAGGTATTGTTTAGGCTGAAAATTCTCATCCGTGTGAATATCATCAAATTCGTGCGGATGTCATCTCATTCGTGCGGAGCAAAGGTAATTTAAAATTTGAATGTTTGTTGGTTAAACGCACGGACAACGGCTCATTCGTGCGGATGTCTTCCACATCCGTGCGGATGAAAAATGGGTATATATATGCTTCAGATCCGTCTACGCTGTTCATTACCATTACCATATTCGTCCGAATTAAGAGAAAATTTCACCAAAATTTCAACTTGTTAGAAAGAGTTTTTGAATCCCAGTTTCTTGTGTAACTTTGCATTACGATCACAACCACACAAACCACTTAAGAAAATGGATGAAATCCCCGTTTCTAACATTGATGCAACTGTCGCAAAATCCTCGTAATCTCAAAGAGCTAGCTGGAGCGTTGGCCTGAAAAACAACATGTGTGCTTATCTCGACGAAGAAACCCGTAATGCTACGAGCTTTGCTGGAATCATCAAATTCTTGAAACGGTCAAGAATTTTCAAGGCTATTTCTACTAAGCGAGTGCCTTATTTGACTCATGTATCAGCTTTCTGGGAAAATGCTAGAGTTGTACGTGAAAATGGAAAGGTTCAAATCCACAGTTCTGTTCTCGGGACTGATGTCGTGATTGATGAACACGTTATCCGAGAAGTTATTGGCTTTGAGGATTCGGTGGAAATGCCTACGTTGTTGAACAAGTATCTAGTCAGAGGGTTGCTCCTGAGGGTGAAGTACGATGGTGATATTGAGAAGGGGGTGATACGAAGTCGGGATTTAGCATTCAGTACAAATATTTGTGCCATGTGTTGCAGCACTGTTTGAGTCCTCGAAAGGTTGGGCATGATGAAATGAGAGAGTCTATTCAGAGTGCATTTGCAGCATTAGTACTGAACATTCCGTTTAATTTTTCGGGAATGATTTTGCAACACATGACAGAGAATCTAGAGATGAAGAAGCAGAAATATTTGATGTATGCTTGTTTCGTCCAAATGATTATGGACGTGAAGATTCTGACGTTTCCAAAAGTTGATGATGATATGATCAAGCTAGATGTAATGATTGATCTGACAATGGCACGACAGCTTACATACAAAGGCAAGGAGGTGAAGCCGGTGGAGAAACGGTTGATTGGTCACCTTGCAAATCCAGCATATGTATGTCCGGTTGGTAGGAAATGGCGACATGACGACAGTGACTCAGATAAGGAGGATATTGTTGTACCTCCTGAATCTGATGAAGATATTGAGGTTATTTCATTTGAATCTACGGGTGCTGGTGGATCATCGTCTCAAACAGCTTTGAGAGATGAAGATGATGTTGTTATAAGTACTGAAGAAACTCCTTTAGTACGGAAAAGAAAAGAATCTTCTGCAGGTAGATCATTAGGAGAGATTATCAAGAAAAGGGAGAAAGCTTCAAAACGTTTCAAGCTGGTGAAACGTTCTGACATCGATCCAAAGTCGACTGCCAGTTCTGGAACTCCAGTTCCTCCTCCTATGGCTTCTCAGTCACAGCAAGGACCCCAACAAAGTGAACCTATCATGACGACTGCCACCATAACAACAACAACTGCTGGTGGATCATCGTCGTCTATGCAGATTCCTGATTCAGCTCAGCTCTCTATTTTGAATTCTATGTTATTGAGTGTTTTAGCTAAACAGCAGCTACATGATGAAGAAATTAAGAGACTGAATGCTTTGGTGGCAAAAGGGGAAGCAGAACGAGCTGAAATGTCAAAGAGGATAGAGGATCAAAATCTTTTGATTGATTCGCAGAAGCTGTTGATTGAGGATTGCTCCAACAAGAACAAGGAATTGGTACCTATTACCGAGAAGATCAAGAAGTTGGAGGATGCTACCAATCTGATACAAGACAGTGTGATTGCAGGTGATGACCAGTCGATGCATCTGCTGACCCGTCTAGTGAAGGAAGTGAAAACACGGAGTCTGATGAAGATGGTAAAGAACATACGAGTGAATCGCAGCATGATATTACTCCTATTTCACACAAAAAGTCCAATTTAACTCACATTTTGGATATGCAGGGGGTAATACAGTTTAGCGTTGAGAATGACAAAGAAGAAGGAGAGATAATACATTGTCTGTCCAAAGAACAGATTGCATAATTATTTGAGATGAATCCCGATGAAGTTATTTCTGACGAATCTACATCTGCTTCTGACGTAAATCCTCCCGATTCTGATGATGATGATGATGATATAGTGTTTGAGCCGAATGTTGATTCAACAGAGCCTATCTATCAGTCGAACAATTTCCAGGATCTTCCTGATGACGATGCAATGTTTAAAGTCAATGTTGAAGATCTTAATCGGAAGTTAGAGAAACATCCGGCGGCCAGTCAAGCTACACCAAATCTAGAAGAATTGAATGTTAAACGCAGTGAAAGGATGTATTCGCCCGTCTCAACAAGTTGTTCAACCAGATTATACGAAGTTTTACTCTTTGAAGAGTGCGAAGACAGAAGGTCAGATAATCACTTGGGCATAATTGGACGATTTGAATGTTTATGCAATCAAGCGAGAACGGGGCATAGATTATTTTAAACGCGCTCACGATTTGAAGACGTTGCCATATTTTGATATGATGCAGTTGGCTCGTCTTAAGTTGCTGTACAGTGAGAAAGATGATAAAGCAACTTGGTTGGAGAAGCAGCTTCATTATGAGTTCAAATCATCGTGGAAATACCTTAGGCCACAATATCCAAAGATTACCTATTCCAAAGATCGGAAGAATCGGAGAACAGGTAAAGCTTTGAAGCATGTCACGTATAAAGCGCCAAGGGTTATGGAGAAGATTCCACTATGCCAAATGAAAGCCGGTTTCCATCGGAGATTCAAATGGTGGTATTATGATGATCGAACCACATAAGTTGTGTTGGAGCGGAAAGGTGTTTGGGAAACACTGAGAATTTTTGATCCGATGTGGATTAGAAATTTCTCTGATGATGATATTTTTTGTTTGTTTGAATGTCCTATATTTTTTGATGTCAAAGATATGGATCAAGCGATGCGTTTCAAGAAAGTTGTACGTGTATGTTTTGCTTACAAGATCCATGCTTAAGAGGACAGATCGAAGACATGTTTTGGGCAGCAACAAAATTTTTTGAAGACTGAAGACATAGAATCTAGTTCCTAGGGGGAGTTTGTAGGTGCATTTGTTAGTTACTAGATTCATATGTAATTAACGTTTATTCTGATATCAGTCTTTGTATTGTTTGGATATTAATGTTGATAGTTTGATTAATTATATGTTTGAACGTTTACGTTATGAATTAATTAAATACATGTTTTGTGATGTTAAATAATATTCCATTCGCACGGATGAGGATGCATCCGTGCGCATGAAGGTTCCATTCGCACGGTTAAGTTAAGTAAACAAAGTGTTTATTAACATATTACATTCGTACGGACGAGATCATGTTCGCATGAATAGGAAGTAATCCGTACGGATAGAAATCACATTCGTACGGATGAAAAGCTGGGCCTATATATACCCAGCTTATTTCTGCATTACGTAAGTTTTGCTAGTGTTTTTATTGTGCGTGCCGAACTGCTGCTGCTGCGTTTCTTAGTGTTCCAAATCGTTTATAACGTATAAACAATCATCCGAATAGTCTTCCTTAGGTCCGATCTTATCAACTATCGTTGGTTTGATTCCGTTTCCGAAGGTTAAATATTCGCTAGATAATCGATAGCTTATTTCCGCTAGGTTATTGATATAACGTTGAGTTCTTAAGATCACACACCCCCAACAAAACTACCTAACCTAATCGGAATTAAGTCGATAGGAAAAGAGTGGTCGTCGAAACTAACACTATAGTCGGAAAGTAACTCAGACGCATGCAAAAACTCGCCATCAGCCAATTCTATCTCAAAGGAAGGTACTAACGGTATAGACTTACAGGAAATCATACTCCTAAACTCATCAGATATAAAACTTCTATCTGCACCAGAATCAAATAAGACAAACGCATGTTGACCACAAACAAGAAACGTACCTGTGACAACATGTGGGTCTTGCTGAGCCTCCTTGGCTCCCATAACAAACGCTCTACCGCGAGGAGCATTACCCGCTGCAGCTAACTTAGGACACTTGTCCCTTCGATGCTTGGGGGATCCACATTCATAGCAGTTCCCCTTCTGGGTCTTACAGAAATTTTCAGTGTGCCCTAACTTCTTGCACCTAACACATACCCAACAAGAAACTTCTTTGGTGTGGTGCCTTCCACACCGATCACACTTCGGGTACTTACTCTGGGTACCCGATGTCATAGCAGCATAATATTTTGCAACTTGAGGAGCGTCATTCCTCCTAAACCTTTTCCTTGAATCCTCATTGCGGTTTCCACCACTCTGTTTCCCTCCGGAGTTTTGCTTCACAATCATCGGGGGTAGTTCACCATCCCGGACCGCATTCTGAGTCAAAGTAATCGCAATTTCCACCGCGCTCTGAAATGTGCTCGGTTTGCTGGATAGGACACTCTTACGGATTGCTGGGGGTAATCCGTGAGTGTAGCGACCGATTCGCTTGAGCTCCGGTCGAACCAAGTGTGGCACAAGCTGGGACAAAGCGTGAAAACGCGAAGTGTACCCCTGGATGTCTGACCCAACCATAAGGTCAAGTTCCACAATTCATCTTCCAACTTCTGAATCTCGGATTCAGGTACATACTCAATGATCATCAACTCCTTTAGTTGCTCCCAAGTCATGGTGTTAATCTCCGTTCGGCCTCGCACATTCACGACCGAGTTCCACCATGTTAGAGCCGTACCTTGAAATACAAACGCAGCAAATCGGACTCGATCTTTGTCCGCACAGTCAATAGCATCGAAAATAGATTCCATCTTTTCCATCCACTGAGCGTTCCAGAAGCTCCCTCATTGCCTCGGTACTCTGGGGCCTTACAGCTCATGAAAGTCTTTAGCGTGCAACCAACGCGTCGAGCTGAGCCCTCTGCTCTACCTGATCCAGTAATCACGACTTAGGGACCCTCATTATTGACAATCGGCTCAGGACCCTCATTATTAACAACCGGCTCGGGATTTCCGGAACCCGAACCATTACCTTGGGCGGTGCCCTCTCGGAGTTGAGCTACAAGCTCGGGCATCATTGCCGCTAGCTGCTGAGCAATCATCTAAGCCATGTCAGGATTCACATCGTTCTCCACATTGTTCCTTCTCGCATTGGATGTATTAGCACTCGCGTTCGGATTCGTGGTATTCGCTCTCGTATTCGCAGTAGCACGTCGCGCGGAACTTCGTGTTGCAACTCTCCTCTTAGGCGCCATCGTCCTAAAATAAAAAGGAAAGAAATTCGATCAGCAAATGTGTGCAAAAACAAGGCCAAAGGCCACAATAACAATGCGAAATAAACACGTATGAAAAGTAGTGCACACATTGCAATCAGAGAAAAAAAAATCGATTCAAAAAGCCTATGGTCATAATCCAAGTGATTTACTCAGTTAAAATCACTCGGTTCGCTATAACATTTGGCTCTGATACCAACTTCTGTCACACCCCGCTAAAAGCGGAAACACGGAGCCTTCCAGTTATAATATCAAAGTCAAGATTACAACAATATAACCGATAAACAAAACATCAATTTAAATTGATCATGCCAAATGTTACAAAATACATCAATAAGTCAAGGCGGTGAGACGCCAAGTACGAATACAATTCCAAAAGAAATCGACAAAAGGATCGTCATGGAAATTAAAATAACAGTACGTTCAATTCAAATTTCCCACAAGCAAGCGATCCAAAAACAAACTAGGGCATGATCAACGGAAATCCTCAATTTCCTGCCAAGCGTTAAAACGACATCAACAACATGTTGGTGAATTATTCGCAATTTTAAAGTAAAACTGACCCATAGACAAGTTTCAGTAAACATTGTAAGTTTAAAATCATATATCTTGTATTCATCCAATTGGTGAAGGGTCCTATGCCTAAGTAGTCATACATCTCGATCCTGAACCAATCAGTTTAATCCCCTATTCTAAGGTGTGTCAAACCAAAGGCAATCAGTTTAATCATACAGTTTAATATTAAGGTCATAACATCCGCTCGTAGTATCAGCCTACAGAGGAATGTGGGTTAGGTACATAACCCAATACAGATCTATACATATGAACCACGGGCAAAAGCTTAACGAGTGTATTAGAGGGGAGCCACCATGGCTTAGACACTTAAAACTAAGGCAGACCAAATTCACTGGGTAAACAAGATATTTAATAACATTATCGCATAAATGCAAACATTTTAAAGTACGCTTTACAGCCCAAAAGTATTTAAGACAAGGGCTACGAATAACTCACAAAACAACTTCAGTAAATCTCGGGTAAATACAATCACGGGACCACAATTCCACCGTCTAAGTGCCCTAAAACAGTAAATAATATAGTCTCAGTATCTCTATAAGTATAGTTCGGTTTAGCCTTGTCGGTTGAGGTTAAATTAATATAATATTCCAGCGATTAATAAGTCGAATAAGGATGACGAATTAAGAAGACGATGTTCCGGGCTAGAAAAGGGCCGATCGGCAAGATATCGATCTGTCACGTCAACAGCGACCGTTGGAAACGAATGATAACTCCGAGTCGAAAGAATGTTAATACAAATGTTCATTATAATGACCACGATTAAGATGTTGACTTATAGAAGTCCAAGGTCAATTATGTTGACTTATGAAAGTCAAATGTCAATCAAGTTGACTTATTAATGTCAAAATCAATTTAAAAGTCCAATTTGACACTTTGAATAAGTTGGACTCTTTTCATACCAAAATGTTTAGAGTAAATACCTTTTCAAAACCATTTTATAAAGCTGGTCATAAAAATATATTTCGTTGAATTAAAACGATGATCAAATATGTGGCGAAGTTTAATATATCGCAAAAAGGTTGAAAATATCCGTTTTAAGTAATATTATGACATTTGTGATTGCGTTGGTGTCTTTGAGTCCAAAGAAAATGTTATTGTAAAATATGTTACTTTTGTATACAATTTATTTATATAAGTATTTTATGTCGTAAAAAGTTGTGAGTTGAAATTTCGGCAGCGCTTCCGCGTCCTAAAATATTCGTCCAAAAATTCATACACTTTCCCGCTTAACAACAATTGCATTTTAAACCATTAATCATAATACATAATACCATATTAAGTTTTATATAATACTTTGCTTAAATTATTTATTAAATATTATTGTCCACTTCAGTCCCATCAAATGAAATACAAAGAGTGTTGGTCTAATAATTAACCTAACCGATTTCAAGGCTAAAACCGAATAATATATATATCGAAATCACAAGCTTTACAAGAGTAACAAGTTATACCGCTAACTCCGCTTGATATGACAAGAATCTGGAATGACAACTTCAGTGGTGTAGTGATGAGAATATCCGCCTCCAAAACACAAGACAACCACCGATAATTAGCAAAAAACGAAGAACTTGGTGTTAACAGCTTAATCCAGCCGCCGGCTGGGACTATCCAGCCGCCGGCTGGAAGTCCACAGTCAGTTTCGGATTTTCGTTATTTTAGTGATTTTTAAGCGTTTTCAGGAGTATTTTCGGTAGATTCCGACATCCAACTTATAAACACTTAATAATATCCATTTATCTCTTCAAATAACATATTTTTATATCAAGATCTAAGTTAAAAGTTCATAAAATTTATGTTTTTAGATAAATCTCCATAGGAACTTTTATAAAAACCTTTCTTTGATGTTAGATTAAACATGCAAGTATAAAAATGAAATAAAATCAGTGGAAGAAAGTTGTTATACCGCAAGAATATCGAAAGTAATATGATCTAGCTTGTTTGATGAAGATTTTGAAGGAGATTAGACCCAAAATGATGGAAAACTTCAAGAACAACCCGAAAAATCACCACCTCTTGCTCCCTTTGATGAACATAGTTGATTATTGTGATGTTTATGATGTAAATGGTGGATATAGGCTTCGAATCACAGCAACAAAGGGGAAAATGAAGGAAGTGTAGAGAGAGTTGGAGAGAAAACTCTTATGTGTGTGTGTGTCTTGATGATAATAAAATGAAAGGAAAAAGGAAAAGAAAGTGATAATATCACATGGGACAGAGTTTTCTGGCAGTTTGGGGGTCGAATGGGGCTTAGCCAAGTGTCCCCAATCGTTTTTCATGCAAAAATGAGTCATCAAACACCTGTCCAGACCATTCCAGCCGCCGGCTGGATGGGCTCAGCCGTCGGCTGAATCCCTGCCAGCTGCTGGCTGGTCGGCTGGCTCTGCAGACTCGTTTTTGACCGTGAAGGAGCTTCGTTCATCGAAAACTCCCGATTCTTTTTGCGTTGAACTTAGAATTGTTCATACTTTGATTTACTTTATATTAGGTTCATTTAATATTATATTTTCACTTTCGATTCCGAGATTCACACGATTTCGGTAAAGGAGTACACAAGAGCAAAAGCACGATATCTCGAGGAGAAAGGATCCGATAACCGAAAAATTTGGCATAAACCTTCTAACTTATATTTATGAGAATACTAACTAATTGGGACTTAGATAAAATTATATTATTACGTCTCGAGGGACCAGCAAATACAGAAAACCCGATACTCAATAACAGTAAATTGTGAGCAAAACAAAGCGAAATACAAGGGTCGAAATCAATTGCGAATAAAATATAAATAATGACGGTAATGCAAGTACCTCAAATTGACGGGACGTCACAATAGAGAATTGGGAAACTCTCAAAAGTCCGATAGAAATTGCCAATTCTTAGGACTGGCTGGTTATTATCGGTGATTCATTCAAGATTTCTCTAAGGTAGCCAAACCCTTGACCAAGTTAACTCAGAAGAACGAGAAGTTCAACTGGGGAGATGCACAAGAACAAGCTTGCAATATCCTAAAGACAAAACTGTGCAATGCTCCTATTCTATCCCTTCCTGAGGGAAACGAAGACTTCGTTGTATATTGTGACGCATCTAACCAAGGGTTAGGTTGTTTATTGATGCAACGAAACAAGGTTATAGCGTATGCATCTCGACAACTCAAGAAACACGAAGTCAATTACGCCACGCACGACTTAGAATTGATAGCGGTAGTCTTTTCTCTTAAACTCTGGAGGCAGTATCTCTACGGAACCAAATTCAATGTATTCACGGACCATAGGAGCTTACAACATATCCTTGATCAGAAACTACTCAACATGAGACAGAGGAGATGGTTAAAACCCCTTAGCGACTACGACTGTGACATTAAGTACCACCCTGGTAAGGCAAATGTCGTAGCAGATGCCTTGAGTAGGAAAGAAAGGCAGCAATCATTAGGAATCTACATTAAACCTGATTTGAGAATGCGTATAGCAAATGCTCAGCATGAAGCTTTGAAAGCAGACAATAAAAAGGTCGAAACATTGCATAATCACGATAAGGATTTTGTAATGAGGAATGACGATGTCTGTTATTTTAAGGATCGAGCATGGATTCCTACGACTAACGACTTGAGAAAGACCATTATGGATGAAGCACATCGGACACGATACTCCATTCATCTAGGGTCTAGCAAGATGTGCAAAGATCTCAAGGAAAATTACTGGTGGCCAGGTATGAAAAGAGATGTCGCCTTGTACGTGGAGAAATGCCTAACTTGTGCGAAAGTGAAGGTTGAATATCAAAACCCATCAGGGTTACTACAGCAACCAGAAATTCCCGAATGGAAATGGGAACAGATTACAATGGACTTCTTTACAAAATTACCTTGTACGTCGAAGGGTAATGACATGATCTGGGTTATAGTAGATCGACTACCGAAGTCAACACACTTTATTCCCATCAAGGAGAGTTTTAACGTGGAAAAACTTGTCCACATATACATCAACGAAGTAGTGACTCGGCACGGAATTCCCACGTCAATTATGTCGGACATAGATACTCGCTTCACTTCCAGATTTTGGAAGGCATTCCAAGAATCGTTTGGCACTTTATTAGATTTAAGCACGGCTTACCATCCACAGACCGATGGTCAAAGGGAGCGCGCTATACAAACACTAGAGGATATGCTAAGAGCATGTGTTATTGACTTCGGAGGAAGTTGGGATAACAACCTACTACTGATAGAGTTCTCCTATAATAACAGTTATCATGCTAGCATCAAGTGTGCGCCCTTTGAACCTCTTTACGAAAGAAAATGCCGATATCCACTGTGTTGGGTGGAACCAGGAGATCGACAACTAATTAGCATGGGTGTAGTGCAAGAAACAATCGATAAGATCACCACGATTAAGGAACGACTTAAGACTACGAGAAGTCGTCAAAAGTGTTAAGCTGATATGCGCAAAAAGGACTTAGAATTTCAAGTCGGTGACAAAGTACTTCTTAAGGTGTCACCTTGGAAAGGTGCAATACGCCGCGGAAAACATGGAAAACTTAGTCCAAGATATGTAGGACCATTTGAGATACTCGAAAGAGAAGGTCCAGTTGTGTATCGTTTGGAACTACCTCAAGGACTCGGTAACATACATAACACTTTTCATGTGTCGAGACTGAAGAAGTGCAATGGAAAGAAAAACTTCAATTCGTCGAAGAACCGATTGAAATCATAGATCGCGAAACTAAGAAACTTAGACATAGTCGAATTCCTATAGTAAGGGTACGTTGGAAAGCAAAACGTGGCCCCAAATACACTTGGGAACGAAAGGATCAAATGATGCATAAGTATCCTCATCTCTTCACTTCTCGCTCAACGAATGCTACAAGTTGAAATTTCGGGACGAAATTCTTTCAACGTGGGTAGAATGTGACAAGCATCGAAAACTCAGGTCGAGTGCACTAACCGATAACCTCGATACTCAATTATGATACTTGCTATAACTGATTTTATGTGTTACATGGTTACGTAAACATAACTCTTTAAGCTAAGCTCGATGTAACTCATACAAAACTTTTAACGTAGGTTTACGTTACATACACATTAAACGTGTGTGTCTCGGAATCGAAATCGGAAATCGGAATCGAATCAATAAATGAATCCTAATACCAAGAAAACACCTAATTAACTTGCCAAAGTTCATTGCATAACAAATCGTAAACTTTCAACGAACGATAATGCTTAACGATTACAAAAACGAAAAATGAACAAACCCGGAAAATTGGACGGTGCGCCGCCGTACGGAATAGGGGCTACGCCCTCCCCTCCTGGTCAGCCTTTTATGTGAGTATTCAAGAGTCCCTTTTGGTTTTCATTTCAACATCACAACTTACACACACACATTTACACACACACACACACACACACACACACACACACACACACTCATTTTTCATGTTAACTCTCTCAAACTCCCACAAGTTCCAGAAGCTTTACAAGCTAAAATCCATCAAAACATTATAACAAATCGTTGGTCTCATCAAGGTATCAAGGGAGTACATCCATTTTGAGCACATACACCGGTTTCCGTTGTTTTAAGGCAAAAATCACCAAAAATTGTTTCCAAAACATCCATACACTTCCTCTTCGGTATAAACTCTTTTAATCACTGTTTTTACTCAAATATTATGTTGCATGTGTGATCCATTACTTGAAAACATGCCTTCATTAAGTTTTATAACGATTTACATAAAAAAAAATGAGTTTTTATAAGTTTTGACATGGATCCTTGTTTTTATGGTTAAAAAGCTCTACAAAACTGTTAAAAGAAAGTATTTTAATGTTTATACCGCTTGCATGTCAAGATCCACCACCAAAATAACGATTCTTAGGACGGAAACGATTTTTGGGGAAAATCAGTCAGCATGGGCGTCGCCCTACCCTTTTAGGGCGGCCCACCGGCCCTTTGACTGATTCCAAAAACGTTGTTTCGTCAATGAAAATCGTAACCTTGTACTTGATATTTTACGAATCCGATTAAAGGTGTTTTTACTGGATTATAGCTTATGTTAAAATAACTTAATAACATATAATCTTTATATCATATTCTTTGAGTTAAATAAATATTGTTATAACATTTGTAAGCGGGAAAGTGATTAGAAAATATGGATATAAAATTATTAGCGCGGAAGCGCTGCCCAAATTTAGTTAGACCAAATGATAATACTTTGACAACAAACATTTCGTTGACTAACGAATATAATGATTAATAAGTAATAAGACTTACTCGAACACTTGGTATATATTAGGATTCTGGTGATTCCGAGCAATTTCCGAGCATATTCCGAGCACGCTAGAATCTTCGCAAACAGTTAGTTACAAACCCCTCTTTTTAAACGCTTTTATACTTTTTGGGGTGAAATGCGAGTCTTACCCTTATACACTACACTTATGCTGAAACATTGTTTTGAATGCTTAAACGAAACGCTTTGATGCTTGAGTACTTATACGAAAACTATATTGCCAACATTGTTGATGGTTTTGCCAACAATGCAGAGGATACATAAACTATTTTGCCAATGAACTAAACATCTGATCGTCATGTTGCGGATGTACCCAACATGTACGTGTGATACCACTAAAATTCTCATACACTCCAACGAGGAACGCTACAGTTGCTATTAATCCCTTTGGAAAGGACTGTTAGGAATTATGGATAGCGTTATTAGGGTAGGTAGACCCTCACCACAACTCCAACAACAGATGGTGCATATTTATTTAGTGGGTAGGCTTGAGGCTTAGCAACGATCATTGGACAACACTTTAGGATTGTCACATAGTCGTACACTATGTTGTCAATGCCTACACACATGAATGCTTATACTTTACGACATTGTTATGTGCGTCAAACACATGAATGCTTATACTTTACGCCATTGTTATGTGCGTCAAAAAATTGAATGCTTATACTTCAACTTTGTAGCTCACTAACTACCTCTCCTGTAGTTAACACTTGACTCGTATTTTCAGGAAAAACGTGTAAGTAAGGATGATGTTGGTAGACTTTTCCTTGTTGCTTTTGGCTGATGACTTCAAGAAAGGGGTGGTTCGGGTTGTTTGGTTATGAACACTTTTATTTTGTAATCGGATATGTAAACAATGGTTTTAACTACTTTTTAAACTTTGATGTTATGTTTTATTTAATATAACTTGGTGCTTATCTATAAACTTGTGTATCGAATACTCTCGCTCTTCACATCCCGTGTTTCCGCTTTAGCGGGGTGTGACAATATTACTGAGGAAATTCATTCATTTTTTAAAGTTCACAAGACTCATCCTCTAAGTAATATTATAGGAAATTTGTATGATGGGGTCAAAACTAGAAGTAGTAATTTCTTGGCTAATTTGTGCTTATTTTCTTGCTTTCTGTCCCAACTAGAGCCTAAGAATGTTGATATTGCTTTGACCATTAATAGGTGGGTAGAGGCTATGCAAGAGGAGCTGCAGTTAAAGGTTCAGGATGTAGGAAATTTAGTTGAGAGACCAGCTGATGTGAATGTGCTAGGTGTGAAATGGATATTTAAGGTGAAAAGAGATGATAGGGGAATCAAAGTGAGGAATAAGGAAAGACTAGTAGTGTTAGGATATACTCAGGAAGGAATAGACTATGATGATGTCTCTGCCCCAGTTGCCAGGATAGAGGCTATTAGATTGTTTCTAGCTTATGTTGCCTATAAGAATTTCAAGGTCTATCAAAATGGATGTTAAGTCAGCCTTATGGTATGGAGTTCTTGAGGAAACAGCATATGTTAGTCAACCTCCTAGTTTCTTGGATCCTCATTTCCCTAACCAAGTTGTTAAATTGGACAAGGCTTTGTATGGTTTACATCAGGATCCTAGACCCTCGTATGAAACATTGTCTAAATATTTGATTGACAATGGTTATCTAATAGGGACAATTGATAAGACTTTATTTATTAAGTCAGTTGGCCAGGAATCTGTTGTTCAGATATATGTTAATGATATCATTTTTGGCTTAACTAATGATGATTTATGTAAGGAATTTGAATCAATTATGAAATCCGAATTTCAGATGAGCTCTATGGGTGAGATGTCTTTCTTCTTAGGATTACAGGTTAAGTAGTTAGAAAATGACATTTTTATCAATCAGTCAAAGTATGTCAAGGATATATTAGTTAAGTTTGGAAGTACTGATTGTAAATCTGCTTCCACTCCAGTTGACACTAGGGCCAAATTTGTGACAACTCACAAAAATCCAGGTTCACACCAACTCGACCTCTTAAACAACTAGTATATGTTTTCAATTACGTACGACCGGTAGGTCACACTATGCTTAAATGATGCTTAATAACTATGTCTAAACATATACAGATAACGAAATTAGGTATACAGGATTCGCGTTACGTAAACGTATACATTTTTCAACTATATTTCTAGTCCAACATGAAAGGCATAAAACTCTATCCTTGCATTCATCATCTTTGCATGAATTGTTACATGCATGTAGTATAAGTTATTAAACTTGCATAAACCACACATAGGACATAAATACATGCATAAACAACCTAGACTTTAGAAAATTTGCACTCCTTCCCCCTCCACTTACTTGGTCGGTTCCTAGAGGATTCCCCACATGGGATCCTCTTTGGTTGACTTACCTAGTTGATTTGGTGGTCACTTGGATGAATAGAAGTTCACTATTGAACTAAAATCTCCATACCAATCAATGACATCAAACTAGGGTTGAAACATGAACAAACTTGAGTAAACTTCTAACCCAAGCTACACTCTATAAATAGAAGTCCCTAGCATTCATTTATCCTTGCTCAAAACACACAAATCACCTCCCCACTCTCTCTCTGTCTAAAATCGGCAAAAGGAAAGAAGAAGAAAGAAATCACAAACACACATTCCATACATCAAAACCCTAGTTCTAAGCTTTGATCATAAGGAAGGAACATCAATCCTTGCATTCATATACTCTTAGGTATGTCCTAAAAACTCTCTTCATGCAACATATTTACATACTCATTTGTCATAAAACTTATGCATTTTATACAACAACTTAGCATAAACAAAGAAAAGTTAAGTTATCTTGTTAACCGTAAACTTACACCGACTTGTAGATACTTTTTAAACATCTTACTCAAATATTTGGGATAAACTATTTTAACCATAAGATACTTCTATGTTTTCTGAAGATTTCGACGTAAAAATCGTAATTTTTGGATATGTTTCAGTATTTTAAAAGTATTTTACGCAACAACATACGCTTCAGCTACACCCACTGCCTACACAAACTGTTTTGGGAAATCTGGGAAAAATGACCATTAAACCATAATAGGAGACCTTATCCATATTAAATTTAACTAAAAAGCGAACGTTTTGATATAAGATACATATAAAACGAATAAAAATTGAGAGAGATATGCTAACTTAAAGTTAGCATAGTCTTTGAGATAAACCTAAAAACATACGTTGTCTTTTTACTGAATAACGAACACCAGGAATTAAGTACAAATATGAGACCAAGGATATTTGAAAGGTAACTCAAACACGGTCGTTTCGATATAAGATTCATAAGAATCGGTCAAGAAACGAACAAGTTATGACTTTTTAAAGTTTCTTTAAACCTTAAAGCACATGTTGAGTTTTTCTTTATAAAAACTAACTTTTTGAATAAACTTGATGTTATAAAAATAACACAATACTAGGGAGCTTTGTATACAATGAATTCATCTCGATATTTCATAACTCCGAGTTGTTGGATTTACGATTTAAAGTGTCCTAGCTCCGCATGCGATTATAGAATGATCTTTGTTATATAATGGCCCGGAGGGTGTTACTAAATTACTATTAAGTCCCAAACCGAACAAAACCTATATCATGCATACATTTACTTTTCCCTTTTCTTGTGTATTGGACTAGAATCATGAAACTCAATTACAAAACAATCTAGGTCAAGGCTAGACTAACTCGGATACTCGAGTTGCCTCGAGCATTTCAAATACGTTAGCTTACGTACTTTTTATACGCTCACCGATTTAAGGTGAGTGCATAGCCCCGCTTTTTACTTGTTTTTATGACATACTTGGGGTGAGATTACATGCTCTTTTACTTATGGACACAAGTACTTAAAACCTTTACTAGTTGCCTAAGTTACCACTAAGCCACCAGAAATTCCCCTATCATGAATCGTTAGTTAAGGACTTAAGCGCGATTGTATTGGATAGATCTATTAGGGTTTTATAACCCTCACCCAACGGCTAGACGATGTAACCCACGTCTACCACAACTAACTCGTGGACTCGAGTAGGGTGCTTTACTTTTGAAACTATATATATGTTACTGGCTATAACATAGGAATACTTATGGGGTAAGGAACTTTGTTACGCTTCGATGTCATGAGCTTAGGTGCAACTGTAATACTTTTACTTAAACGGAAATCTTGTGGTCCACTTCATTACTAAAATAAACCTATGAATTCACCAACTTTATGTTGACTTTAGCATGTATGTCTCAGGTGCTTAGTCGAAAGGGCTTTCGACCGGAAGGATTTTGGGATACGACAGAGTCGCATATTTCAAACTCACGCTTTTGGGAGATTTCCCTTCCATTACTTATTTTCATTTAAGTTATGTAATTGAAATATTTATTTTGTGAACTCTGGTATCACTTTTCTTATTAATGTAAAACTCAGATTTTTAATATCAATGGATGTATGTTTCTTTTAAAACGACTCATATAGAGGTCGTTCGTCTATATATCATTGCTATCTGGGACCCATGAAGTCAACACCTCGAGTCTCGGGAACACGAGATTTGGGGGTGTGACATATTGGTATCAGAGCTCTGGTTATAGCGAACCATGTTGCATTAGTAAATATCCTGGTCTATAACTGAGCTTTAGAACTTACTGCTTCCGCACTACTATTATTGTCTATGCTTATATACTTTTGTCATTTACAATTGCCTTGTCCCAGTATGACTACTCCTTACATTATTATCATGACCAAATATGAGGACGAGTACCCCCCCCCCCCTACACCTACGGCTGACATCTACGACTCTGACGTAGACATGGATATTTCCTCATCTTCGTTGAACCCGTTTCCCGCCTCGCACTACATTTCCGAGAATCAAGTCGATCCGGAGTACACCCCATACCCTGAGGAGCCGATGGAGACCGACCCCTCCAAGGAGGAGGAGGAGGAGGAGGAGAGCGAGGACAACGACGACCCTTCGGAGGACGGATTTGATACTGCAGGTTATTGGACGGCTACACTACCCCAACCGCTAGTATCCCATCCCTACATCCTCGTTACTATCGAGAGACTTCGTTGGAATCCGTACCCATCTGACTGCACGGAAATTGGTCCCCCTGTATCCTACTCCACAACGCAGGTACTATATGACGTTGTTGCACGGAGGAAGACTCCGACACTCGATTCCACTGTTGTTAGAGGTAACCACGATGATGTTCACATGGTCCCCACTACTCCCAGCACTACTTCTACTACTCACACTACCTCCGCCCCCACTACCACACCTATACTCACTCCCATACCCGCTACCACCACCACCACTACACCTCAGCAGGACTACAGCTACCAATATCAGGATTGGATGCGTTCTACCCTCCAAACTTGGAGGCAGGCGGAGAGAGTACCCAGTACCTACGAGATAGGGGAGTCATCTACTGCACCCGGTCCAGTCCCGATTTCTTCCATTCTGGTAGTGAGACTAGCGCGCTTAGAGAGAGAGAGCAGAGGATGCTTGAGCAGGATTTCGGGAGTTATACCTCTCGGAACACTGCTAACATCAGGCAGAGCTTCGACATGGTTCGACAGGACGCATCCTTAGCGGAGCGGGCAGTAGAGGCTACACATGCGCGTGTTATGCATACACGTGGCGACTTATCCACTCTGACATCTCGTCTCGAGTCATCAGAGAGGCGCATTGTCGAGTTAGAGGAGATGGGTCGAGGACTGAGTGGTGCATCTGCTAGTAGACGACCGGGGCATCCACATATATAGTATGAGATTTGAACCTACTGGGATGGTTTGTACCCAACTTATGTTGTATTTTGTACTTGAACTACAATGGGTGTACTTATAAACCCATATTTATTGTTTTCCTAAAAACGATGTACTCATGTAACAATGCAATTTGGTTTTAATCTACTATGTATTGATGTTTGACTTGTGTTTGGTACGATTGCATGTTTATTACTACTTATATGTCGTGTATGTGTGGTTGATGCTATGTTTGGTTGTTATTATTTGTTTTGAAGAATTATTCCGCCAAAGAAAAACACAAGGACCACTGGGAACTCACAAAACCCAAGCACTGATGACATGGAAGCTATCATAGCTCAACGAGTAGCAGACGCTATTGCTTCCTATGTAGCTAACCACGCAAGCACTAATGGTGGAGCATGAACCAGCAATACAGTTGGAGGAGACGAGAACGCCCATCGTGGATGTTCTTACAAGGAATTCATGAATTGTAAACCCCAATATTTCAATGGTACCGAGGGAGCTGTCGGACTTCTCCGATGGTTTGAGAAGCTGGAATCTGTATTCTACATTTGTAACTGCAATGAAGCAAACAAGGTCAAGTGTGCTACTTGCACCCTCCAAAAAAAAGTTCTAACATGGTGGAATGCCTACGTTCAAACTGTAGGGATTGATGCGGCATATTTATTGCCATGGGAGGACCTGAAGCAAATGATGAAGGACGAATACTGCCCCAGAAATGAGATCCAAAAATTGGAATCCGAATTTTGGAATTTGTCAGTGAAGGGAGATGACATAACTGGTTATACCGCGCGTTTCCAGGAGCTATCCCTAATGTGCCCAGGAATGGTAACCCCGGAATACAAAAAAGTTGAAAGGTACATCTGGGGATTACCACCCAAAATTCAGGGAAATGTTACCTCCTCCGAGCCGACAAACAACCATGACAGCGCCTGTCAAAGTCAAGCTATGACAGCGCCTGTCAAAGTCAAGCTAGGCCTGTCAAAGTCAAGCTATGACAGCGCCTGTCAAAGTCAAGCTAGGCCTGTCAAAGTCAAGCTATGTCAGCGCCTGTCAAAGTCAAGCTATGTCAGCGCCTGTCAAAGTCAAGCTATGACAGCGCCTGTCAAAGTCAAGCTAGGCCTATCAAAGTCAAGCTAGGCCTGTCAAAGTCAAGCTATGGCAGCGCCTGTTAAAGTCAAGCTATGTCAGCGCCTGTCAAAGTCAAGCTATGACAGCGCCCGTCAAAGTCAAGCTATGTCAGCGCCTGTCAAAGTCAAGCAGCGTTAGAATATTGTTAGAACAGAGATTGCCAAACACAAGGATTAGGGTTTAGGTGATGTCAACCTTAGATCTCCTGTGATGATCATAGTGCAAACCCAACAAGTTCTTGCGAACCTAGGGTGATCAAGGTTGAGGATGAAGGCAAGAGTGTATGAACTCTACGTTTAAGGTTTAGTCTGTGTGTGTTTAGATGTGATGAGATCAGATGAGATAAAATTCCGATCGATAATGATTTGGACCCTGTATTTATATGACGAGTGTCAAACATATGGAACGTTGTCCATTAATGATGATCATGAATACTTGAACGGTCTTAATCATTAATCAACAGTGTATGTAACGCCTTACTATTATGACGATAATAAAGCACTCACAGACACTGACACCTTGGACAGGCGGTGACAGCTTGACAGGCGGTGCTGACTTGACAGGCGCTGACATAGCTTGATTTGACAGGCGTTGTCATAACTTGACTTTGACAGGCGCTGACATAGCTTGACTTTGACGGGCGCTGTCATAGCTTGACTTTGACAGGCGCTGACATAGCTTGACTTTGACAGGCGCTGACATAGCTTGACTTTGACAGGCCTAGCTTGACTTTGACAGGCGTTGTCATAGCTTGACTTTGACAGGCGCTGTCATAGCTTGTCTTTGACAGGCGCTGACATAGCTTGACTTTGACATGCCTAGCTTGACATTGACAGGCGCTGTCATAGCTTGTCTTTGACAGGCCTAGCTTGACTTTGACAGGCGCTGTCATAGCTTGACTTTGACAGGCGCTGTCATAGCTTGACTTTGACAGGCGCTGACATAGCTTGACTATTTTTGGTGACAGCCTGACAGCCTGTCCGGGCTTGGTTGCAGTAGGCTTGGTTAGAGTAGGCTTGGTTGTAGTAACGGTAATCCTTACTAACCTCATCATGCCCCCGAGTTAGGATTTGCCAGAACAATAGTTTGCAAGTCGTAACTTTCATTATTCGTAAGCTTTTTTTTAGGCACAAGATTTAGTCACGAAACAAAAAAAAAAAAAAAAAAAAAAAAAAAAAAAAAAAACAAATACCTGCAGTTTAGACCTATACCGGTGGGACACATAGTCCACACCGGTGGTGGTGCCTACCGGTGTCCACACCTACGCCATATCGACAGTCACTAATACCGGCTGAAATGGACCGGTGGCGACAAACCAAGCCGGCACGCTTAAACCGGCGGTGAGGCTGTTGTGACCGGCGATGGGGTGGAGTGTCGGCGGTGGTGACCGGCGGTGAGGGTGTCGGTGGTGACCGGCAGTGTTGGTTCCTGGCGGTTGGTTAGCAGTATGTTTGACCGGCTGTATTAGTCCAAGTCCACTTGCAAGTCTATGTACTGTGACCAGTGGCTACGATTGAACCATGTACAAGCAGTTGCCACCATGGACAGGTTGCCACCATGACGTTAGCTAGGGTTCGATCGCCTAGCCTTGGCCGAGTACCTTGACCGGCGGTATTGGATCGGTTGTGTTTGACCGGCGGTTTTGGCCATTTTCTGACCGCGTCGCCTAGCCATGGATGGTACCGGCGGTACCTCTTTGGACCGTGGGTATCATTTTTTGGCCTCGCCCCGTTTGTCCACCTAGGTAATCGCTTTGACCGGCGGTACCGTTTCCTTGGCCAGCGGTTTCAATGGACCGGCGCCCTTGACTAATGGCCCTTGTCCGGCAAACTATTTTGTACGTTTTAATAATTAACTTTTTTCTAATTATGACTGTATATTTTGCTGCAGGCTCTACCGATTGCTCGCTACCTTACAGGTACGTAGTTGCTTGTCCATTGCTTTGCTTTGAAAAATAATGTTTTATTGGATGATCAAGCCAATAACACATTTTTATCTTTTTCTTATGGATGTTGTCCATGACACCGTCTTGGGTGTGCATGACAGTGTGTATATTTGGTTGTGCGTATGACACTTTCTTGAGGGCCCATGGTTCCTTTGTATGTCAATGACATAGGTAGATTTGAATATGCTTCACATTGCGCCTGTGACACTGTGCCAATGGCACTTTTGTTGGTTAACCTTTACTTTGTTTACTCGCGAGGATTGTCGCTTCCCAGTGAGAAGTGCTTATCTTTTATCAAGTAGATTAAAAGACGAATATGATTGTATGTTATTTGGCCCGACAAGGTTGTCTTTCTTGGCTTCATACATGTTGTATTGAACTATGTTCTTAGTTATGTACGTGCGCATGCGTGTTCAAGTTGTAACATTGTACGTAATGAAAGTGCATGGTTGGCTTTAGACTGAAATGTCTATTGTGGCCTTATGCTTTTTGTATTGAATCCTTACTTCAATATTTATTTGTTTATGCAAATACCATAGAAAAATGATATTGTGCGAAAATATTGGGATACAAGATCAGACCAAATGCTATTATTTCCAGTTTCATACATGACCATGACATTCCATGTGCTTGGAAACATTTATTGAAAACATAAAGGAAAAAATGACAGTAAAGACTATCGCACCTTGATAGGTCAGTTCATATTGGCTCCCTCATGTATCATGAAGACATGGCCATTAGGTGGTCCGGGGTTTTCTGTGTCTTCCATCTTCTTTTTCCAAGCAATGGAAGTGTTGCCTCCATGGAAACGGTTGGTTAAGGAAGAAAAGAAAAATTGGAAAAGTGAAACGCCGTTTAAAAAATGAGTCCCACAGATGGCGCCAATGTTAAAACAGAGATTGTCAAACACAAGGATTAGGGTTTAGGTGATGTCAACCTTAGGTCTCCTGTGATGATCACAGTGCAAACCCAACAAGTTCTTGACGAACCTAGGGTGATCAAGGTTGAGGATGAAGGCAAGGGTGTATGAACTCTGCGTTTAAGGTTTAGTCTGTGTGTTTAGATGTGATGAGATTAGATGAGATAAAATTCCGATCGATAATGATTTGGACCCTGTATATATATGACCAGTGCCAAGTATATGCAACGTTGTCCATTAATGATGATCATGAATACTTGAACGGTCTTAATCATTAATCACCATTGTATGTAACGCCTTACTATTATGATGATAATAAAGCAATCACAGACGCTGACACCTTGGACAGGCGGTGACAGCTTGACAGGCGGTGCTGACTTGACAGGCGCTGACATAGCTTGATTTGACAGGCGCTGTCATAGCTTGACTTTGACAGGCGCTGACATAGCTTGACTTTGACGGGCGCTGTCATAGCTTGACTTTGACAGGCGCTGTCATAGCTTGACTTTGACAGGCGCTGACATAGCTTGACTTTGACAGGCCTAGCTTGACCTTGACAGGCGCTGTCATAGCTTGACTTCGAAAGGCCTAGCTTGACTTTGACAGGCGCTGTCATAGCTTGACTTTGACACGCGCTGTCATAGCTTGACTTTGACAAGCGCTGACATAGCTTGACTATTTTTGGTGATAGCCTGTCCGGGCTTGGTTTGCAGTAGGCTTGGTTGTAGTAACGGTAATCCTTACTAACCTCATCAAATATGTTGTGGGCATTACTAATTTGTAGTGATGTAATTTGGAATAACGAATGCACCAGTTGTGCTTATGGATTTTATGAATCGAGTATGTAATCTTTTTCCAAGACAAGTCTAATATTGTTTTATTGACGATATATTCTAGAAATGAGGAAGATAATTGATGTCCTTTAGGTGAGGTTTTAGAGACCCTTAGTGTAGAGAAACTTTTGTTAAAGAAGGGAATTAGTGTTGTCTTTTGCGGGGAACTTTAGAAATACCAATTGAAATTTGTAACTTTTTGAGTTTCGTAGATTATTATAGATAGTTTGTAAAAGAATTTTCCAAGATAGCTTTGGTTGTAACTAAGTTAACCAAGAAAGTAAGCCTTTTTACTTGGACTGGGAATAAGAATTATCCTTTTAATTAAAGGACGTGGAAAAGGGTTATCCGGTTAATGATCTGGAGTTAGCTGCAGTGATTTTAGTGTCACAGATGTAGTGTTATTTGTTGTTTGGTACCAATTGTATTATCCATATAGATCACAAGAGTTTGTAAAGCATTCAAAATCATAAAGTGTTATATATCTGTAAGGGAATAGGGGTAGAGTGATTAAGTGATTAGATTTGTGCTGTTCGTCACCAAAGCCAATTTGGTGGATGATGCGTTGAGTCAGAAAGAACTGATACCGTCTTATAGACCTCGAGAAACTAGTTTAGTTGTTGTGCCAGATGTTTTGGAGTAGATTAATATTGCCCAACACGGAGAGTTGAAAATAAAAGTATTAAAATGAGAGAGAATTATGATATCAAGAAAACATAGAGAAAACAAGGATCATCTATAAGTGTATCGTGATAGGATTTAATATCCTAAGAGTAGTGATATGCGTGAGATACTCTTTCAAGATTCGCAAAGATCTAAATATTTTATTCTTCCAGGGAACACGAAAGTGTATCGTGATTTAAAATTTAGGTATTAGTGATTTGAAATGAAATCGAAGATAACTGAGTTTGTATATAAGTGTGTTACTTGTATTGGGTTAAGACAGTATATTAAAACCCGAATAGTGAATTGCATCAAACTTAGAACTTCGATGTGGGAATGTGATAACGTTAAGATGGATCTTGTTATTGAATTACCAAGATTGTCAAACGTAATGATCTGATTTGGGTTATAATCTATATATTGACTAAGAGTGCTTAATTTTGTAGCCACTAAAGAGAAAGAGAAATTGGAGAAATTGTGACTCGTTATGATATTCCATTGTTCATTATTTCAACTAGAGTTAAGTAGAGTTTGCTCATAATAATTCGTATTATTCTAGTGCTGATACGAAAGTGTTGTACTCCACTTGTTGGTTAGAACGGGATAAAAAAGAGAATATTCGGTCCGGAGGTTTCTGACGACATCCAGCAAGGTTTTTGTAGATAGGGATAAATTATGAATGACTCGTGAAAAATTGAAAGAGTATTCTGACAAAAAGTAGAGATCGAAAGTCTTTGATATTTAAGAGAAAAAAAGATATTAAGGTTTTAGCCTTGGAAAGGCACTAATTGACTTGGGGTTTGAACTGCGGAGGAACTGGCAGATTTTCGTAATATGGGTTATCTTTAGAAGTGTTTATCGGAAGAAATTAGTGTTATACCGATAAGAGGAATTGAGAATAAAGAAAGATAAACTGTTGTCGAGGAACTAGTTACAATTTTGAATTGAGAAGTGAAACAGTTCCAAAAGAAAAGAGTTAAACTGGTTTAAGTGTTATGGAGAAATCGTTTTGGAACAGAGATGACTGGAAAACTGAGAATGATAGATTCTGGGACGTAATCGTTTTAAGAGGGGAAGAATTGTAACGACCTAAAACTAGAGAAAAGATCTAAGTTGGTAATGGATTATAGTCGAGGGACCAAATGTGTAATTATCTAAAAACCTAGGGTTATATATGTAAATTTGTAATAAATATATATGACTTAAGTAATAGGAAAGTAAGTGGCGTGTAGGTGTGGTTGCTTTCTTTTGTTTCACCGCCAAACCAAAATCAAGAAAGAAATATATATCTAAGACGGTTAACTTTCGGCGGCTATTCGGTATTCGTTTTCGAGCCATTTATAAGACGGAAAGCATGTTTGTGCTCCTTGTGTCAAGGGGATCATTTCGGTATAAGTGAAAGTTAGTTTCGTGGTGGTTCATTTCTGTGACAACCCTCCAATTTCAGGTGCATTTTATGCCCTACGTCTCTTTTATTGTCTACCGTTGTCTTTAACTATTCAATTACCGGAAACGCGCTAGTGTCGGAATCATAACCAGAATCAATTTATATAAGTCTTAATACCAAGAAAACACCTAATGAACTTTCCTAGTTCATAACGTATCATAAATAAGAACTTTTAGCTAACGAAAAGGTCCAACGAAACAATAACGCAAAAACAGCAAAAACTCAAAAATAATTACGAAATAGGTCCAGGACGACGCACACAAGCCTTGTGCCCCGTCCTGAAAGGACCAAATCCGCAAATTTTCTTGAAATCTTGCATGTCTCGGTTTCTCCAAATATTAACCAATCAAACTCGATTTCCCACCATCATTTACTGCCATATTGCAGTACCTAGGCCCCCCTTTACTCATTTCTCTATTTTCCTTTTCATTTTCCCATTTTATAAACATAAAAAAAAAACACACACACACATTTTTCCATCAACTCTCTCTAAAAACTCCACCATTACAGAAGATTCCGGCCAACAAAACCCAGATCTTTAGCCATCAAAATCGTTCAATCATCAAAGCAAACAAGGAGGAGCAAATACTTTTCGGTTTTCAAGTTTTTCACCAATTTTTGGAGTCCAAATCCGTCTAGAACACAATCCATCCATTTCCATCCGGTAGAAATCTCTCTTTTATCATTAGTTAATGTTTTAAACACTTGCATGTATGATCTAAAGTCAAAAAAAAACAAGTTTTTACAAAGATTTATGACTTTTATAGTCAAAAACGATTTTTAACCGAAATAATATTTAGATCTATGTTTTTATGGATGAAAATACCCTAAGAACTGTTAAAATGATGTTCTATGAAGTTTAAACTTATTGCATGTCGAAATTCGTGACTAAAATAAATGTTTGGCTCAAAAATCCACCAAAAACCCACCTGTGCGTCGTCCCTGATGTCCAGGACGACGCAGCAGGGAAGAAAAGCGGGAAAGAAAATGACGTTGTGCGTCGTCCCTGATGTCCAGGACGACGCACAGGTCTGTTACTTTTCCAAAAATTTGTCGTTTTGACAATTTAAACTTGAATACGCTCGCTGACTTTTTGCTACACATACTAAGAAACTGAGTTTGGAAAATATAATACTATCGGTGACTTGTAATGGACTTTTTGGACTTAGATGAACTCGTTTGAACTTAATATTGTGTTATAGGTAATTTGTGAGCGGTATTGAAATTGGATTTTTGGATATGAAATTTGGGCGCGGTAGCGCTGCCCAAATTTCGTAAGAAAAATCCAAACCACTTCAGCGACCAAAATTACTTGTAACATGATAATAATAAACGTTAAAATTGGACTTTTGGACTAAGACGTAACATAAACCGTTTCGGACCATTTTTTGGACAATATTAACCTTGGCACTTATAATAACATGATAAGATAATAACACTTGAACTATATTGGTATTATTAGGCGTCCCGTGATTCCCGGCTCCCGTTTCGACCGATTTCCGAGTTCCTTTGTCTTCGCAATCCGTGAGTTACACCCCTCTCTACTCTTGTATTTTTTTAGTACTCTTTTTGGGGGAAACATGAGATCAAAATCTTTTGTGAACGATATCTTTTATGTGAAATTGTTTTACTCGCTTCAATTCACGTACAATGTTTTTATGATTCAATTGCCTCTGAAATTTTTATGAACCTTTGCTACCATTATGAACTTGTACAACTATTGTGAAACTTTTGGAAACTTTTACGAACTGTGCAACTGTATGAACTTTTGGAACCTTTGTGAACTATTGGTCTACTTTGGAAACCTTGTAAAACTTATATGCGTAGACGATATCATTTGTCCTGATTGGCTTACTTTAGACTAATTAGGTTTGCCCCTTTGGACATTTGATTAGACGATGATAGTTTGATTGTATTTGTGCAAACCCTAGGTGAGAGTATAAACGTCGTAAGTACAAACAACCAATTTTTAGAAGAAAAGTACAAAGTGCCCCGTTTTTAGAAACCATTCCTTACACACTATTAACAATAGCTTAGTAAATATGGGTATCGATACTTAGGAGAGGTCACTCCTTACTTGTGGATCGCAACCTGAGTACATATTACTAAGTTCTCACGAACTAGATCTCTAGACAGAAACTTTTGGGCGTGTTCTGACCAGTAATCGGATTAGTGTTAAATCTTACGTTATATTAAGCCTAGTGGTTGGTACAATTCAAAGATCATAAGTCATTATTATTTACGCATATGCCTACTTAACGTCTTACACATGTGGATTAATCCACCGCTGAGGTAATGACTACATACATTTATCGTCTTACACATGTGGATTAATCCACCGCTGAGGTAATGACTACATACACTTATTACCTTGCCATACAACTTGAACTTGTACGAACATTGAACTTTGACTTGAACTACTACGACAGTATATAAACATATTTTTGGCATTTGTATATCCGCCTACTTTCTTTTAGAAAACTCTATACTTATATATACTTGTCGAACTTTTGTCGAAAACCTTTGGTCAAAACTTATAAACTGTAACTCACTCACTACATTTCTTAGTTGACACTTTATCTCATGTTTCAGGAACTAAGCATAAGTTATGAAGTGCATTGCTTAGGCGGGTCAAGCCAGTTATGTGAAGTGTAATTCGGGAAGAAGACCTTTATATTTGGGAATCTTTATTTAAAACAATTTATTATGTATTGTTGTCTTAAACGTTGAATCTTTGTTGTATCTTTTTAACTCTAGTACTTTTCCAACTTTAATTTAAATGACTTGGACCGTTGATTTTAGTGTAACCCGTGAAATGATTCTTGCTCTTCACATCTCGTGTTTCCGCTTTAGCGGGGTGTGAAAGACTTGGTATCAGAGCACGGGTTATACTGAAACGGTTTTAAAAAATTTTCAAAAAGTTTTCGAAACCAAAACTATAACCAAGACTTTTCAGAAAAATCATTTTCGGGTTCAAACTTTAGTACATTACCTTCCGCAATTTCATGGTTATCTTTTTCAACTATGTGTGACTTGATCAACCATGCATAGTTCAAAATGAATCATGCAAGAACGGAAAAGTAGTTGCTATCATTAACGGTTTTGAGTCGAAAAATTCCCGGTCTTGTCAATTCCCGATACTCACATAACTGACACGTGCATGCATTTTACTTACGTTTTCCTATTTTTAGTTTCCCCCGTACTTATGTAGCTCTCTATTCGCAGATACGCCATGTCTCAGTCATCGCACTCCCGATCCCAGTCACGATCGCTCCCACGAGCCGCCTCCCCCTCGCACGAACCCTATGAGGGCCATACGGCCTCCGAGAGTCAGCGTCATCAGACTACTGACCCGACGGAGGACACGTCCATGACCATCAGCAGTAATAACGGGTCCAACCCAAGGACCGTGCTACCACCTCCTCGGTCGGCACCCGTTGCAGCACCACCGCAGCCCCGAGGACCAGTGCTAGGGTGACCATGCATCAGCACCTGGGTCCGTTCCAACCCGCACCTCCTCAGTCCTGCTTGGACCCATACGACCCCGCCTTGCGTACTCCAGTCATGGAGCGCTACACGTGGGACCGTCAATTCCTCGAAAAGAGGCGACGCGCCCAGGAGGCCGGTATCACACCCTGCCATTGGCGGAACGCAGGGTGCAACATGATTGGCGATCGTCATAACACAACAGTTGTATAAAGAATATAATCTACATGAAAAAGTAAATAAAAGTTGCTATGACGTCGCCATACTTAAGGTATAAACCTTAGTACACGAAAATCGTCAAACACTACAAGAAGAATATTCAAATGTAATATCAACGAACAAAAGAATACTTGGGCGTGCAAACCCGAAATGTAAACGAATGCATATAAATAATAAATATCCGTAATGCAAAGATATCCTGAGGTCATCTAGAGTCCGACTCCTACATCCAAGTCCTATGCCTGCTCATTACCTGAAAGTAAAGCTGAAAACGTCAACATAAAGTTGAGCGAGTACATCGAGTAGTAGTAAAAGTAATTAATCTCATAGTACAAATCGGTAAAGAAATATTGTGTAACTAATGCATTTTTAAGTAGTCGAAAACCAACATCTCATCATATAGTATAAAATACATCACAAGCATTCAGTATAGAGGGAAACATAGCAAGTGCACCTCATAAAGAGTGTACGGTATCAGTATGACATACATACCGATAATCCATCGTAGTAAGTGCACCTCATAAGAGCGTGCGGTATCGGTATGACACACATACCGATAATCCATCGTATCGTAAGTGTACCTCATAAGAGCGTACGGTATCGGTATGACAACGCATACCGATAATCCATCGTAATAGTAAGTGTACCTCATTAGAGCGTACGTGTGACAACCGTCAAAAAAAAAAATTCCTGGTACTTGTTCAGTCGCTATATTGGTTCAAAATCATTAGTCACTCTTTATCGTAATTCGCTTTGTTCTAGTTCGTAACTGTTGCGTCGGTACTTGTCGGAACTAATGTCGGAATAACTCCGGAATCAATTATATAAGTCCTAATACCAAGAAAACACATATTGAACTTTCCTAAGTTCATAACAAATCATAATTAAGAACTTTCAATTAACAAAAAGGTCCAACGAAGCAATAACGTAAAAACGAAAAATACGCTGAAAAATCGCCCGGTGCGCCGCACCTCTTGGTGTGGTGCGCAACACCTCTCACCAGTTTTCAAAATATTTTCATGTTTAGTCCTTGCCTCGTTTTTACACATTTTTAAACCAATCAAACTCGATTGGCAAACCATAATTACTGGTTTTAACCAGTAACACTGCCCTATACTACCATTTTCCTTTTATTCATTTTTGTTAAATCATTTTACCAAAACCAAAAACACACACTTACACCTATTTCATTTTCTCTCATCTCTCTCTCTAAAACTCCATTGAAAACCAGAAAGTCCAGCCAACTAATCAGTCTAAAAACACATAAATCACCCACACAAATCGTTCCTTTCATCAAGAGAAGCAAGAGGGTGTCGTTTTTATCAAAAAGGACCACCGTTGTAAAGATTTTTGAAGCTCAAATCCGACCAAAACTCATCATCCAAGCTTTTTCCTCCGGTAGATCTCTCCCTTTTTACTGTTTTAACTAAAATAATCAATTGCATGTAAGATCTAACGGTTGAAAATGTATTTTTATACAAATCTTTGACTTTTATGGTCAAAAACGTTTTTAATCAAGATACTCCTTACATCCACGAATCTGTGGATAAAGACTCTTTAGAAACTGTTAAAATGATGTTTTAAAAGATATTTACTAATTGCATGTTAGATCTAAACAATAAAAACGAGTTTTTATAAAGATTTATATCACTTTCTCTACAAAAACGATTTTTATCTAAATGACACTTAGATCTATGTTTTTGTGAATAAAAGTTGTTTAGAAACCATAATAATGATGTTTTATAAGTTATCCACCGGTTGCATGTTGAAATCCTTGTGTCACAAAACGTTTTTAGCAAGAAAAACACCAAACAGGAAAGAAACAGCAGCTAGGTGCGCAACACCTAGGCTCAGGTGCGCAGCACCGAGCTGCTGTTCCCCCGAAAATCATCGTTTTACTCGTTTAAAACTCGTACACACGTTCTGGACTTTTGCTAATATTGTTATAAGACTGAGATGAGTAAAACTAATAAAAATAGTGACTTACATTGGACTCTTTGGATTTATTGGACTTGTGGTGAAGTTATTTTGTGTATAAGTATGTTTTGTGAGCGGGAATGATTGTAGGTTTTGGACATGAAATTTGGGCGCGGAAGCGCTGCCCAAATTTCGTTAGAAAACCAAAGCCATTTCGGTAACCAAAACATGTTTATCATATTAATAACTTTAACCTTGAACTTGCAAATTAAAAATAAACGTTAATCGCTCCGGACCAAATTTTGGACTTTAACACCTAAACTAAACAAAAGTTGCCTAACCTATTATACAAGTAACTCAATAAGACATTAACTCTTGGACAATCTTGATAATTCTTAGGAAATTCCGTGATTCCCGGCTCCTTTCCGACCGTTTCCGAGTTCACTTCTTCGCAATCCGTGAGTTACACCCCTCCTATCTTTTACAATTTAAGTACTCTTTTTGGGGGAAACATGAGATCAAATTTTTGTGAACTTAATAAACCATTTTGACTTTTGAACTATTTGAACTTATTGAACTTATAAACTATTTTGACTTTTGAACTATTTGAACTAGTTTGACTTCTGTGAACTTGATAAACCATTTTGACTTTTGAACTATTTGAACTTATTGAACTTATAAACTATTTTGACTTTTGAGCTATTTGAACTTATCGAACTTATGGACTATTTTGACTACTATGCGTATACCACATCAATTGTTCGGATTGGCTTACTTTAGACTCCCTAGGTTTGCCTCTTTGGATATTTGAATAGACATTGATAGCTTGGTTGTATTTAAGTGCTAAACCCTAGGTGAGAATATAATGTCGTAAGTGCAGACTAAAGGACTTTTAAAAACTGTTCGATCAAAGTCCCACAATTTTTCTCGGGCGACTATACACACTATTAGCAAAAGCCGTTAGCATAAATTATGGATATCGATATTTAGGAGTGGTCACTCCATACCAATGGGTAGCGACCAAGGTACATATTGCTATGTCCTCGCGGACTTTAGACTTGACTAGTGGGCAGTTCTTGACCAGAATCGGATTAGTGTGTAGATTAAATCTTACGTATATTAAGCTTAGCGGTTGGTACAACTCGAGGATCATAGGTCTATATTACGCATATACTTACATTCTGTCTTGCACATGTGGATTAATCCACCGCTGAGGTAATGACTACGACCCCGTTTGCTCGCTACATTATTTGACTTTGTATCTGACTTAGACTTACTGCGGTCGTACTTGAACTCATTTTTACACTTACTTAAATTTATTCTAAAGTACTTGAAATTGTCTTGAATTTTGGTCATTCTTGAATTTTAAGCACTTAAATTTAATTAAGTCACTCTCGAATTTTAAGTATCTGATCTTATCTTGAAATTCTTTGACTTGAACTCTTAAATTGAACTTTTCTTCAAATCATAAACTGTAACTCACTCACTACGTTTTCGTAGTTGACACTTTATCTCATGTTTCAGGAATTAAGCGTAAGTTATGAAGTGCATTGCTCGGACGGGTCAAGTCCATCATGTGAAGTGTACTTGGGAAGAAGTCCTTGTTTTGGGAATTTTATTTAAAACACTTTTGTTATGTACTATGGTCTTATATTGAAACTTGGTTGTATCGTTGACTTGTACTTTTTAATTTAAATCTTAATGACTCGAACCGTTATTTCTAGTGTAACCCGTGAAATGATTCTTTGCTCTTCACATTCCGTGTTTCCGCTTTAGCGGGGTGTGACAGTACGGTATCGGTATGACAACGCATACCGATAATCCATCGTAATATATCGAAGCAAGTATTGAACAACCGTTTGTGATGTTTTTAGAAAATTGCATTAGCTATTTATTACACAATTTAGAGTTTCGAAATATCATAAATTTCCATAAATAGAATAATCTATTTATGGTAAGTTTCTAAAAATAGAAATATTTCCAAAAATAAGAAGTAGTAAATCATACTCGTAAATCATTTCATTTCAAGTCATTTAGGTTGCTTTACCTTCCCCCGATTTAAAACATTGAAAACAGTAGTAAGTAAAAGGGGCGATGACTCACCTTATCGAGTGAGCGTATGTAAGCGGTACTGTGTGAATATGGTGTAGTAAGTTGGTCACAACTAGAGTCCTCACTAGTCGTAGAGCTCCCCTAGATAAAAGTATAAACGTATAAGAATAGTATTTGACGGTTAACGACTTTGAATCAAACGATAAACTTTTCGCCGAACACATAGGTTCACTCAAACTGAGATACCTATGGTTCTAGAAGGAATCAGACGTTGACGGAAACATATTTGAAAACAAGACACCGAGAGCTACGTTTTAGACTAAGACATCGTTATAAAAGAGTTTGATATGAGTAAGATATGGTTAAAACAAAACTGGTTTTCAAAACTGTCCAAAAACGTTATTCTTAAAGATGTTGAGTTTATTACATTAAAGTGTCGTATAATTTAGGTGTAGACAAGATAAACAATTTTATTACTTTTAAAGCTTTTTATTAACTTAGTGTAATCCAAATTAATAAATATTATGGTTGTCTAAGTGGTTACACGAAATAGTTTAATGAACCTAGACATATTACTCAAAATAATCAGATTAGACCCCTAGCTGGTATTTTACGATTTTAGGAAAATTTATAAAGAGTTAGAAAACGAATCTGACGTTTTTGAAAACTAGACTCCGAGACCTACAACTTATGTTCAGGTCACAGAGTCTAATTCTCAGTTCAAGATAGGGAAAAACATACATCAATACAGATTACAAAGAAATGGGACCCAAAAATGTCCTAAACAAGTTTGTCCATAATTAACGAATAAAACGGGAAGATACGAATAACGGAATTCAACCACGCAGTTATATACGAGAAATATAAACAACCACGCAATTAAAATATACGGAATAAAGAATAAATGGCAAAACAAACGCCACCAAAATCAAAAACGCAAAAGGAGTAAGAAAGGTGGATTACCACTAGTCGTAACGGTTAGGTTATCGAAATGTGATTACCGTTACAACTCGAAAACCCGAATGATAAGGATTCGAGGGCTGTAATAACACAAGAAAGATAGCCACAATTAGAATCGTCAAGTAGGATACGTGTTGATACGGTTTTTGACAAATTGATAAAGAATAGTTAACGATAAAATAACTCGGTACGCCAAATTCTAGCCAACAGAGCGGTGACCGACACTTGCGTCCAGATAGGTATTGAGGGGTTCGCTCTTGGTGCTGGCATGGAAGTCGTTGTCATAGGTGAACTCAGGGGAGGTGAGTATCTAGACTTCCTATGAAGGCAACTACACGCGCTCTCAGCATTTCATCAAGCGTTTGGATCGTCCTTTAGCTCTGAACATCGGTCGGAGGTTGGTATGCGGTGGCGAGGTCTAGTCGCGTCCCTAGCGATTCTCTGGAGGGCATTCCAAAGAGGACGGGGCGCAGGTCGACTTATCCTTATCGGCGGTGATGAGGAGAGGGGTTCTGATATTTCGCCTTGACCTTGGAGTGAGTGAGGCACTTGGTTATATGCAAGGCGGTATCCTTTTTCATGCCTGGCCACCTTCAATGTTCTCGGGGATCCTCGTACAACACGTCGGATTCCGGGTGGATGGAACATCGAGATCGGTGGCCCGCGTCAAAAGAAGTTTACGAAGATTCTCGGATTCTGGATTTCATGCTCGGGCATCATTGTAGTGGGTTACGTCTGGTCTGAGTCCGAATTCCTTCATGGTTGATAACATTATCAGGGAAATGTACTTCTCGGAGCCCAAATTTACGCTTTGAGAATTTGGCGTACGATTTCCGACTTCTGGGGAGTTCTAAAATGAGCATAAGGTGTTTCACGTGATCTTCCTTGTTCCTGGAGTATATGGGAAAGTCGTTTATGAATACGATTACGAATCTGTCCAAGTATGGCCTACACACTCTGTTCATTAGGTCCATGAATATTGCTGGTGTGTTGGCTAGGTCAAATGGCATGACGGGAATTCGTAATGTCCGTATCGAGTTCGGATGCGGTCTTAGGAATGTCGGATTTACTGACACGAACCTGATGATAATCTGGGTGGAGGTCTACCTCTGAGATGCAAGTTGCTTCCAGCAACTATTCGAATAGGTCGTCGATCCTCGGGGGTGATTATCGGTTCTTGTCGGTCAGCTCGTTAGGTTCACTATAATGGGTGTACAGGCGGAGGAATCCGTCTTTCTTTTGATAGGGGAAATTCGGGGCTTCCCAGGGGGGGGGGGGGGGGGGGGGGGGGGGCGAACTTGAGCGGACAGAGTCATGGTTTAGAAGTTCCTGCAGCTGCTTTGGCAGCTTTTGCATTTCGAGTGGTGCCAGACGACATGGTGTCTTGGCGACCGGTGTTGTGCCAGGAACGAGGTCTTATACGGAATTTCAACTTGTCAATGCGGCGGTAGCCCAGGAAAATCCTCAGGAAAGACTCTGGGTGGTCCTTGACTACAGGAATGTCTTGGACTCGGCTTTCCTTAGGTTTACGTCTGGCGACATGGGCGAGGGGTGCGTCGGAGTCCTTCTCGAGGTACTTGCACATTTTTAAGGAAGACATGATGCGAAGTCGTCATCCAGGTTTATCCTTTTGGTCGACAAGAGTTTTACTCCCTGAAAGAGAGAAATACGGATGAGTTTTCCGAAACACCCGGTCTCGGTTCGGAAATGAGATAACCAGTCCCTTTTGACGATAACGTCAAAGCTTTCCAGTTCGATAGGAATGAGATTGATGGGGAAGGTTTTGTCGGATCAGCATGGTGAACATCCTAAGATTGTATTCATAGCTTCGAGCTCTTGACCGTTGGCATATTCGGTAGTGAGCTACCCTTAAGAACTTTAGATCCCAGGTAAATGAGGGGTCTAAATTCTAAGGAGACAGAGCTTCTTTCAGCTCCTGTATCGAATAGCACGGAAGAAGGATGGAAGTTGATAGGGAAACGTACACGTAATTGCATTGGGGTCCGGACGTGCTTCCTTGGCTGTGATTGCGAGAGTACAGAAAGTTTTTGTGGTATGCGCTATGGGGCAAGTCCCACGGAGGTGTTGGTTGCGTGTTACTGTTTCTCCTTGTGGAGTAATGATGAACCTTCCCTTTCTTATTTCCCCCTTCGCTGGATGCGGGTTGGAGGGAAAGGGAGGTTGTTGGTTCCAAGGTCTTCGTCCTCATCCTGTTGGATTGGTACAGGAGGGAGGAGGGGTTTATTGTTTCCGAGGTGTTCACCTTCTTCTTGCTCGATGGTGGCTGGGAAGAAGGGAAGGTTATGGTCAGGGTTGAACTCCGGGTAGTCGACGTTGGGGTTGTCGTCCCCGAAAACTCCGTCGTTGATCCCATCGATGATCTGGGCGACCGTGCTTGGGAGTGCCGCTTTGAACTGCGCAGTTATCTGCTCAGCCATAAGGTCAACGCGGCTCCTCTTGGGAGGCATGGTTCCACAATGGAAAGAAGGAATTGGTTTAGGGCGTACGATTAGGAATTTGTGATAAGGATTTAACTCAAGGATTAATGGTAACCAATACATAGGAGTAATATGAACGAATAATTAGTACATGCACGATGATGATTTAAACGATAACATTAGAACGGTTCAACGACGATGTCAGGGTTCACACGAGAATGGCGAGTATAGACGATAAAGGTAGAGAATTTCCATTAATAATAATACTAAGGAGTCAAGTACATAGTTCGGAATAAGAAGAGAGAGTACGAGTACGATACAAGGAAACAGAATTGAGAATGGCCTTGGGTGGTGTTCAAGGGAAAGTTGCAACTCAAGCCTTTGGTACAAATACAAGGGAAATCTGATTAATGACGCCTTCCTGGAAACATCTTAGCGGCAATGACGGCCAGCAGAGTCCTCATGATCAAACACGTCCCAACGAGACGCTGCACAGTTCGTGTCGTGGCTCGGGTCGATGCGATGATTCGCAACGACTGCTCGGACAACTAATGCGCAACATTGGTGACTTCGCTGTTTGAGGAGCCCTTGCTACTAGGTCTCCTTGCAAGTCCCCGAACCTCTCGGTGGAAGTGGAAGAATGCGGCCGGCGGGGGAGGCTGAAGGGAAGGTGAAATCATAGGTCGGGAGAGTCCGGTCTCCTGGGTACGTCGTCTCTCCTCTAGGAACTGGCGTTCACAATGGTACCAATCCATGGTCGGTATAGGGAGAGGAGCGGGTTGAGACGGATAAGACTGTTGTCCGGTCATCCGATCTGGAAGACGGCCGGGGTGGATCATCTGTCTACGCGCGGTCAATCTTAGAGTGGGGCCCTTAGGACAGCGGCGATGTTGTAGCGGGCGCTAGTGGAGGAGGGGGTAGTACAGTCCTCGGGCTGGATCCGCTACTGCTGCTGCTCGCCATCGACGTATCCTCCGTCGGGTCAGTCGTCTGGTGACGTTGACTCTCGGAGGCCGTGTGGCCCTTTGAAGGTTCGCGCAATGGGGAAACGGCTCGGGAGGGAATCGTGACTGAGATCGAAAAGGTGATCGCGAACGGGACGACTGAGACGTGTCGAATCTGCGAGCATCGAGTTACACAAGTACGGGGGAAACTAGAAATAGGAAACACATAAGTAAATTGCATGCACGGGTCAGTTATGTGAGAATCGGGAATTGATAAGACCGGGAATTTTTCGACCCAAAAACCGTTAACGATAGCAATTCCTTTTCCGTTCTTGCATAATTCATTTTGAACTACGGGTGGTTGATCAAGTTACGCATAGTTGAAAAAGATAATCATGCAATTGCGGAAAATAATATACTAAAGTTTGAACCCGAAAATGATTTTTTTTTTCTGAAAAGCCTTGGTTATAGTTTTGGTTTCGAAAACTTTTTTTTTTTTTTGAAAAATTTTGAAAACCGTTTTCACTATAACCCGTGCTCTGATACCAAGTCTGTCACACCCCGCTAAAGCGGAAACACGGAATGTGAAGAGCAAAGAATCATTTCACGAGTTATACCAAAAGTCAACGGTTCAAGTCATATAAATTGAGATTAAAAAGGTAATCATGTTCGAAAGATACAACCAAGATCCATGAGTATAAAATGACAATACATAATAACGTATTTTAATAAAAATTCCCAAGTATCAAAGGTCTTTTCCCGTATTACTCTTCACATAACTAGCTTGACCCGCCTGAGCAATGCACTTCATAACTTACGCTTAGTTTCCTGAAACATGAGATAAAGTGTCAACTACGAAAACGTAGTGAGTGAGTTACAGTTTATAAATTGAAGAAAAGTTCAATTTAAAAGTTTATAAGAGTCCGAGACGAATTCAAAGTTTTATAAAAGCTCAAGAGTCGTTCAAGGTCAAAGAATTTCAAGATAAGACCAAGTACTTAACATTCAAGAATAATTTAATCTCAGGACAATTTCAAGTATGTTTAAGAATAAGTCCAAGTACGATCAATATAAGTTCAAGTACGTTCAAAAATGTAAGTAAAGTATATAAAAGTAGAAATTTCCAAAAAGGAGATTAGCGGAGAAAAGTCGCTTAAAGAATTTATATACTTTAGAGTTTAAGTAACGGGCGAACTGGTGCCCTAAGTTTGTAAAGACCAAATAGAGACAAATTTAGTCAAATAGTAGAAGCGGATATCAATCGCTAAAAGTTTATAAGTTTATGCGTAAGTAACTAATTAGATTTTCTTGTATCAACCTCTCGGCATCTATAACTTAAGTGTTCACACTAATCCGATTATCCAACCGTGAGGCCCCAACTCCCCGCCTCTCAACGGGAAATTAAACAGAACTTAGTAATATGTACTTAGACTGCCATCTAAGCAAGGAACGGTTCTTTCCTAAGTATCGATACTCATAATTACTATACGGCTAAGTAGTTAATAGTGTGAAAGTCAGAGAAAAAGAAACATCGGGCACTAAGTACTTTTATTTAAAAAAGAGAGAGTAAGATCTATCACTTAGGAAACATGTTATAGCTCCATCAAGGGTTGGTTACGTATACAAGCATCAATAATTAGTTTAGTCAAGAGAGAGAGAGAGAACTAATAAGTTTAAGTAAAGTCAAATAATTTACGCATAAGAGATCAATTAGTTGTTCAATTAAGTCCAAGTTTAATAAGTCAAAGTCAAAGTTTGATAAGTCAAAATAGTTTAAATAGACCAAAGTCAAAATAGTCGAACAAGTTCAGGAGTCAAAATAGATCACAAGTTCAATAAGTCAAAATAGTTTAGATAGTCCAAAGTCAAAATAGTCGTACAAGTTCTCAAAAGTCAAACTAGTTCAAATAGTTCAAAAGTCAAAATGGTTTATCAAGTTCACAAAAGTTTGATCTCATGTTTCCCCCAAAAAGAGTACTTAAAATGGTAAAAGATAGGAGGGGTGTAACTCACGGGTTGCGAAGATAAGAACTTGGAAGAATGGTCGGAAATGAGAGCCGGGAATCAACGAATGCCTAAGGATACCAAGATTTGTTCAAGTGTTATTATTATATTAAGTTATTACACCTAATATATAATAAATGAAATTTGTGTTATATTATGTAATACAAGTAAATTTTTACTCAAACTTTAAGTGTCAAAGTCCATTTTGTCCAATATTGTCCGAAACGGTTAACGTTTTGTTTAGTCAAAAAGTCCAAAGTTGATGTTATTGTTGTTATGTTAAATATGTTTTGTTTGCCAAAGTGTTTTATATTTTCTAACGAAATTTGGGCAGCGCTTCCGCGCCCAAAATCTATGTCCAAAAATATTAACCACTTTCCCGCTTACAAAACACATATACAAACATAACATTTTCAAACTTGTTTATCTTAGTCAATTAAGTCCAATATAAGTCACCAATATGTTCATTTTTACAAAAATCAGTCCTAAATGTCAAGTCTCAAAAGTCAGAACGCGTAACCAAGTTTTTAAACGGCCAAAACGACATTTTCGGGAAGGACAGCAGGTCGGTGCTAAGCACCGGTGCATAGGTGCGCAGCACCTACCCTGCTGTTCTTCCTTTTTCGAGTTTTTCTTGCAAAATCGTGTATGTAAGTGGTAGATCTTGACATGCAATCGGTATAAACCTTATTAATCATCATTATATCAGTTTATAAACAACTTTTATCCATAAAAACAAAGATCAAAGCACCATTTATTAAAATCCCGTTTTTGTATAAAAATGGTTGTAAAACTTCATCAAAACTTGTTTTTATGGTTTTGATCATACATGCAAAGAGTTAGATTGATAATATAAGTAAAAAGGAAGATTTCTACCGGATGAAAATGCTTGGATGATGTTTTGGAAGGATTTAGAGCTCCAAAAGTGGTAAAAAACGTTTTGAAATCGAAATCCTTTGCTTCCTTTTGCTTCTCTTGATGTTTGAATGTTTTTAGATGGTGATTTTTGTGGGTTATATGGCTGTAACTTTCTGGTTTTTGAGAGAGTTTTAGAGAGAAGCTAGAGAGAGGATGAAGAAGATGTTGGTGTGTGTGTGTTTTATGTTTTATAAAAATGAAAATGAAAGAAATAAAAGGGGAAGTGTAATAATACACTTTGGGACTGTTAAAATGGCAGTAATGAGTGATATTAGTCGAGATTGATTGGTTGGTGATTTACAAAAACAAGATAAGGACTGAAAATGTAACATTTTTGAAATCTGGTGGCCTGGTGCTGCGCACCAAAACCATAGGTGCTGCGCACCGGGTGGTTTTTCAGTATTTTTCGGATTTTTCGTTTCTACGTTTTTGCTTCGTTGGACCTTTTTGTTAATTGAAAGTTCTTAAGTATGATTTGTTATGAACTTAGGAAAGTTCATTAGTTGTTTTCTTGGTATTAGGACTTATATAATTGATTCCGGGAGTGATTCCGACACTGTCGCGTATCCGGTTATTGATCAGTTAAAGGCAACGGTAGAAAATAAGAGAGACATAGAGCGTAAATTGTACCTAGAATTTGACGGTTGTCACACAAAGATCTAAATATGTTATTCTTCCAGGGAACACGAAAGTGTATCGTGATTTAAAATTTAGGTATTAGTGATTTGGAATGAAATCGAAGATAACTGAGTTTGTATATAAGTGTGTTACTTGTATTGGGTTAAGACAATATATTAAAACCCGAATAGTGAATTGCATCAAACTTAGAAATTCGATGTGGGAATGTGATAACATTAAGATGGATCTTGTTATTGAATTACCTAGATTGTCAAACGAAATGATCTGATTTGGGTTATAATCTATATATTGACTAAGAGTGCTTAATTTCTAGCCACTAAAGAGACAGAGAAATTGGAGAAATTGTGACTCGTTATGATATTCCATTGTTCATTATTTCAACTAGAGTTAAGTAGAGTTTGCTCGTGATAATTCGTATTATTCTAGTGCTGATACGAAAGTGTTGTACTCCACTTGTTGGTTAGAACGGGATAAAAAAAGAGAATATTCGGTCCGGAGGTTTTCTTACGACATCCAGCAAGGTTGTTGTAGATAGGGATAAATTATGAATGACTCGTGAAAAATTGAAAGAGTATTCTGACAAAAAGTAGAGATCGAAAGTCTTTGATATTTAAGAGAAAAAGAGATATTAAGGTTTTAGCCTTGTAAAGGCACTAATTGACTTGGGGTTTTAACTACGGAGGATGCGGAGGAACTGGCAGATTTTCATATTATGTGTTGTCTTTAGAAGTGTTTATCGGAAGAAATGAGTGTTATACCGATAAGAGGAATTGAGAATAAAGAAAGATAAATTGTTGTCGAGGAACTAGTTACAATTTTGAATTGAGAAGTGAAACAGTTCCAGAAGAAAAGAGTTAAACTGGTTTAAGTGTTATGGAGAAATCGTTTTGGAACAGAGATGACTGGAAAACTGAGAATGATAGATTCCGGGACGGAATCGTTTTAAGAGGGGAAGAATTGTAACGACCTAAAACTAGAGAAAAGATCTAAGTTGGTAATGGATTATAGTCGAGGGACCAAATGTGTAATTATCTAAAAGCCTAGGGTTATATATGTAAATTTGTAATAAATATATATGACTTAAGTAATAGGAAAGTAAGTGGCGTGTAGGTGTTGTTGATTTCTTTTGTTTCACCGCCAAAGCAAAATCAAGAAAGAAATATATATCTAAGACGGTTAACTTTCGGCGGCTATTCGGTATTCGTTTTCGAGCCATTTATAAAACGGAAAGCATGTTTGTGCTCCTTGTGTCAAGGGGCTCATTTCGGTATAAGTGAAAGTTAGTTTCGTGGTGGTTCATTTCTGTGACAACCGTCCAATTTCAGGTGCATTTTATGCCCTACATCTCTTTTATTGTCTACCGTTGTCTTTAACTGTTCAATTACCGGAAACGCGCTAGTGTCAGAATCATAACCAGAATCAATTTATATAAGTCCTAATACCAAGAAAACACCTAATGAACTTTCCTAATTTCATAACGTATCATAATTAAGAACTTTTAGCTAACGAAAATTCCAACGAAACAATAACGCAAAAACAGCAAAAACTCAAAAATAATTACGAAATAGGTCCAGGACGACGCACACAGGCTTTGTGCGCCGTCCTGAAAGGACCAAATCCGCAAATTTTCTTGAAATCTTGCATGTCTAGGTTTCTCCAAATATTAACCAATCAAACTCGATTTCCCACCATCATTTACTGCCATATTGCAGTACCTAGGCCCCCCTTTACTCATTTCTCTATTTTCCTTTTCATTTTCCCATTTTATAAACATAAAACCAAAACACACACACATTTTTCCCTCAACTCTCTCTAAAAACTCCACCATTGCAGAAGATTTCGGCCAACAAAACTCAGATCTTTAGCCATCAAAATCGTTCAATCATCAAAGCAAACAAGGAGGAGCAAAATACTTTTCGGTTTTCAAGTTTTTCACCAATTTTTTGAGTCCAAATCCGTCTAGAACACAATCTATCCATTTCCCTCCGATAGAAATCTCTCTTTTATCATTAGTTACTGTTTTAAACACTTGCATGTATGATCTAAAGTCAAAAAAACAAGTTTTTACAAAGATTTATGACTTTTATAGTCAAAAACGATTTTTAACCGAAATAATATTTAGATCTATGTTTTTATGGATGAAAATACTCTAAGAACTGTTAAAATGATGTTCTATGAAGTTTAAACTTATTGCATGTCGAAATTCGTGACCAAAATAAACGTTTGGCTCAAAAATCCACCAAAAACCCACATGTGCGCCGTCCCTGATGTCCAGGACGACGCAGCGGGGAAGAAAAGCGAGAAAGAAAATGACGTTGTGCGTCGTCCCTGATGTCCAGGACGGCGCACAGGTCTGTTACTTTTCCAAAAATTTGTCGTTTTGACGATTTAAACTTGAATACGCTCGCTGACTTTTTGCTACACATACTAAGAAACTGAGTTTGGAAAATATAATACTATCGGTGACTTGTAATGGACTTTTTCGACTTAGATGAACTCGTTTGAACTTAATATTGTGTTATATGTAATTTGTGAGCGGTATTGAAATTGGATTTTTGGATATGAAGTTTGGGCGCGGAAGCGTTGCCCAAATTTCGTAAGAAAAATCCAAACCACTTCAGCGACCAAAATTACTTGTAACATGAAAATAATAAACGTTAAAATTGGACTTTTGGACTAAGAAGTAACATAAACCGTTTCGGACCATTTTTGGACAGTATTAACCTTGGCACTTAAAGTTTAATTAAAAACTTATCTATATTATATTAAGTATAATAACATAATAAGATAATAACACTTGAACTATCTTGGTATTATTAGGCGTCCCGTGATTCCCGGCTCCCGTTTCGACCGATTTCCGAGTTCCTTTGTCTTCGCAATCCGTGAGTTACACCCCTCTCTACTCTTGTATTTTTTTAGTACTCTTTTTGGGGGAAACATGAGATCAAAATCTTTTGTGAACGATATCTTTTATGTGAAACTGTTTTACTCGCTTAAATTCACGTACAATGTTTTTATGATTCAATTGCCTCTGAAATTTTTATGAACCTTTGCTACCATTATGAACTTGTACAACTATTGTGAAACTTTTGGAAACTTTTACGAACTGTGCAACTGTATGAACTTTTGGAACCTTTGTGAACTATTGGTCTACTTTGGAAACCTTGTAAAACTTATATGCGTAGACGATATCATTTGTCCTGATTGGCTTACTTTAGACTAATTAGGTTTGCCCCTTTGGACATTTGATTAGACGATGATAGTTTGATTGTATTTGGTGCAAACCCTAGGTGAGAGTATAAACGCCGTAAGTACAAACAACCAATTTTTAGACGAAAAGTACAAAGTGCCCCGTTTTTAGAAACCATTCCTTACACACTATTAACAATAGCCGTTAGTAAATATGGGTATCGATACTTAGGAGAGGTCACTCCTTACTTGTGGATCGCAACCTGAGTACATATTACTAAGTTCTCACGAACTAGATCTTTGGACAGAAACTTTGGGGCGTGTTCTGACCAGTAATCAGATTAGTGTTAAATCTTACGTTATATTAAGCCTAGTGATTGGTACAATTCAAAGATCATAAGACATTATTATTTACGCATATGCCTACTTAACGTCTTACACATGTGGATTAATCCACCGCTGAGGTAATGACTACATACATTTATCGTCTTACACATGTGGATTAATCCACCGCTGAGGTAATGACTACATACACTTATTACCTTGCCATACAACTTGAACTTGTACGAACATTGAACTTTGACTTGAACTACTACGATAGTATCTAAACATATTTTTGGCGATTGTATATCCGCCTACTTTCTTTTAGAAAACTCTATACTTGTATATACTTGTCGAACTTTTGTCGAAAACCTTTGGTCAAAACTTATAAACTGTAATTCACTCACTACGTTTCGTAGTTGACACTTTATCTCATGTTTCAGGAACTAAGCGTAAGTTATGAAGTGCATTGCTCAGGCGGGTCAAGCCAGTTATGTGAAGTGTAATTCGGGAAGAAGACCTTTATATTTGGGAATCTTTATTTAAAACAATTTATTATGTATTGTTGTCTTAAACGTTGAATCTTTGTTGTATCTTTTTAACTCTAGTACTTTTCCAACTTTAATTTAAATGACTTGGACCGTTGATTTTAGTGTAACCCGTGAAATGATTCTTGCTCTTCACATCTCGTGTTTCCGCTTTAGCGGGGTGTGACAGACTTGGTATCAGAGCACGGGTTATAGTGAAAACGGTTTTAAAAATTTTTCAAAAAGTTTTCGAAAGCAAAACTATAACCAAGGTTTTTCAGAAAAATCATTTTCGGGTTCAAACTTTAGTACATTACCTTCCGCAATTGCATGGTTATCTTTTTCAACTATGCGTGACTTGATCAACCATGCATATTTCAAAATGAATCATCCAAGAACGGAAAAGTAGATGCTATCGTTAACGGTTTTTAGTCGAAAATTCCCGGTCTTGTCAATTCCCGATACTCACATAACTGACACGTGCATGCTTTTTACTTACGTTTTCCTATTTTTAGTTTCCCCCGTACTTATGTAGCTCTCTATTCACAGATACGCCATGTCTCAGTCATCGCACTCTCGATCCCAGTCACGATCGCTCCCACGAGCCGCCTCCCCCTCGCACTAACCCTATGAGGGCCATACGGCCTCCGAGAGTCAGCATCATAAGACTACTGACCCGACGGAGGACACGTCCATGACCATCAGCAGCAGTAACGGTTCCAACCCGAGGACCGTGCTACCACCTCCTCGGTCGGCACCCGTTGCAGCACCACCGCAGCCCCGAGGACCCAGAGCAAGGGTGACCATGCATCAGCACCTGGGTCCGTTCCGACCCGCTCCTCCTCAGTCCTTCTTGGACCCATACGACCCCGCCTTGCGTACTCCAGTCATGGAGCGCTACGTGTGGGACCGTCAGTTCCTCGAAAAGAGGCGACGCGCCCAGGAGGCCGGACCTTCCCGACCTATGATGCCACCCAATCACCAGCCTCTCCCACCAGCGGCATTTCTCAACCTGCACCGTGAGGTCTAGGGACTCGCTGAAGAAGCCCAACAGCAGGGCCTCCTCCTATTCGAAGTCCCCGATGCCGCACACAAGCTGGCGGAGCAGTCAATGCGAATTATCGCATCGGCTCAGACCACCGCACGGACTGTGCAGCGCCTTGTTAACGCGTGTTTGATCATGTGGACATTGATAGTGGCTATCGCCGCTAAGATGTTCTTCGAGAGGCGCCACTAGGCATTTTCCTTTGTATTTGTACTGTACTGGCTTAGTCGTAATTTTCCATTGTATACGACTTAAGCTACTATCTATTATTTCCTATGTATTGTACTTGTATCTCCTTTCAGTATTTTGTCCTATGTACTAAAACCTCTTATTATCAATGGAAATCTCTGTCTTTTATTAATTGTACTTGTTTTGTCGCGTGAATATTTTATTATTGTCAATCATTATTACTATTTCTTGAATCATCATCGTGCGTGTGCTGTTACCTTTCTTGTATACTCTTTTACTGTTATCGTTATCGTACTTGTGCTAATTGTCCGCTCACATTACTTTTGTATACTCGATGCTATTAACCTCTGAGTTAAATTCTCATCGTAAATTCCAATTCGTGCGTTCTAAACTAGTTTCTTCTTTCCATTGTAGAACCATGCCTCCCAAGAGAAGCCGCGCTGATCGCTTAGCCGAACAGATCGTTGTGCAATTCCAAGCGGCACTTCCAAGCATGATCGCCCAGATCGTCGCTGGAGTCAACCAAGGGATTTTCGGAAACACTAAATCCTTTCTCCCTCCTGTACCAACCGGACAGGATGAGGACGAGGACTTTGGAACCAACCGCCTCCCTTTCCCTCCAGCCCGCATTCAGCGAAGGGAGAGTAAGAGAAGAAAGATTCACCATCAACCCTCATGGAGCAATAACAACAAGGAACCCACAACCGTAACCCGAATCTACGCTGGACCGCACCCCCAGTGCGACAAATGCCACTTCCATCATGCTGGAAACTGCCCAGTATGCAGATTATGTAACGAAGAAGGGCATTACCTGTGACGTCCCGTCAATTTGGAGTACTTATGTACCGTTATTATTTATATTTTATCCGCAATTGTTTTGACCCTTGTATTTCGCTTTGTTTTACTCACGGTTTATTGATGAGAATCGGGTTTTATGTGACTATTTTGATTCGTCCCTTGAGACGTAAGTTGATTTTTTTACCTAAGTGCCAAATAGTTAGTATGCTCATGAAAATAAGTTAGGAGGTTATGCCCAAATTGTCGGTTAACGTATTATTTATCTTCGAGAAACCGTGCTTTTTCGATTGCTTATCTTTTACCGAAATCGTGCGTATCTTGAATCCAAACTTAAAAGTTATCATTTAAATGAATCATGATACCAATAATACAGATGATGAACTTGACTAAGTTCATTTGCAAAGTTATCGGGAATCCTAAACAAATGCATAGACGTAACTACAACACGAACAAAACGAAGAAATCCAGGAATATGACCGAGCGCGCCGCGGTGAGCTGACCGCGCCGCGGTGAGCTGACCGCGCCGCGGTCATAGCCCTGGACAGCTTCATTTTGTTGTGTTGTGAGTCATAACTTGCATGTATTAAACACTTGTCACAAACTTAAAAACGTGGCAAAGCCTCAACTAGACCAGAGTTATATCTCCCTTTGTGTCTTACTAGCTCACATTTCATTTCAATCACACACACAAAGTCTCAAACACTCCCTCTTTTCTTTGAAGCATAAACAAACAAACACTCTCAACACACTTTTTGTGGCTGTAAATCCAAGCTTATAAACCACAAATTTCATCACTATAAATCGTGCTTATCATCAAGGGAAGCAAGAGTTGTTCATCCCCTTTGGTTGTCTACATCTATTTCTTTCATTTTGGGTCAAAATCACCATCAAGCTTCAAGAAATTCCATCAAGTCATTTTAGATCATCACATATTCATTTTCTTTGAGGTATAACAACGCGTCCTTTCTGTTTTTACTTTGATTTATCAATTGCATGTATGATCAAGTTCTTAGAAATGAGTTTTATAAAGATTCGATGGGTAATAATCTATGAAATCAAAATTTTTATAAAAGTATATATGGATCTTTGATTTAAATGGTGAAAAGCTTTACAAAATGGTTGTTTGAAAGTGTTTTGATGATTTCATAACTTGCATGTTTAAACTTATTACATCAAAAGATGATTTTCCAACAAAAAACGATTTTTGTAAAAATTAAAGTGACTGCAGTCGTGACCGCGCCACGGTGCCTCCACCGCGAGGCGGTCGTGGTAAAGTTACGACCGCGGCGCAGTCACTCCACCCCGAGGCGGTCGTTGTCCAGATTTTGGAAACTTTGTAAATCCGTTAAATTTGCACCTTAAACTTGTTATATTATGAACCTTTATTAACGGTGAGTGTATTTTGTTTTGGGAGGAAGATTTGTCCCCATCACCACGCCACCGAGGCCTTGATTCTGGATTCTATTCTTGTCAAATCTTGCGGGTGTTAACGGTATAAATTGCTATCCTTGAGAACCTTTCATTTTCATTATCCATCATTGTTCGGTTTTAGCCTTGAAAACGGTTAGGAGTAAAAACTAGACCAACACTTGTTATATTATCGGATTTGGATTGAGAATGGACGAAAATGGTTAAAATGTAATCTAACCGAAAGTATCGTAATTAACTTATTATTGTATTATGTATTATGAGAAAGGTTTAAAATGCAAATTGTTATCAAGCGGGAAAGTGTACGGATTTTGGACGAATAATTTTTGATGCGGAAACGCTGCCGGATTTTCCATCGACGACTCTTCACGACATTTAAACACTTATAAAAATAAATTGTATACAAACGTAACATATTTTACAATAACATTGTCTTTGGACTCAAAGACACCAACGCAATCACAAATGTCATAATATTGCTTAAAACGGATATTTTTAACCTCTTTGCGATATATTAAAACGTCGCCTCAACTTGATCATCGTTTTAAGTCATCAAAATATGTTTTGCGGCAAACTTTATAAATGGTTTTGAAAGGCATTTTACTCTAAACATTTTGGCATGAAAACACTTCAAATTATTCAAAGTGTCAAATTGGACTTTTAAATTGATTTTGACTTTAATAAGTCAACATAATTGACATTTGACTTTCATAAGTCAACATAATTGACCTTTGACTTTTATAAGTCAACATCTTAATTTTGGTCGACATAATGAACATTTGTATTAATAATCCTTTCGATTCGGAGTTATCATTTGCTTCCAACGGTCGCTGTTGTCGTGAAAGATCGATATCTTGCCGATCGGCCCTTTTCTGGCGCGGAATATCGTCTTCTTAATTCGTCATCCTTATTCGACTTATTAATCGTTGGAATATTATATTTAACTTAATCTTAACCGACAAGGCTAAACCGGACCTAGACTTATAGAGATACTGAGACTATGTTGTTTATTGTTTTAAGGCACTTAGGCGGTGGAGTTGTAACTCTGTGTTGGTGTACCCGATATTTGTTTGCTGAAGCTTTATCAGTGAGTTATTCGTAGCCCTTGTCTTTTACTATTTTTGGGCTGTAAAGCGTGTTTTAAAATTGTCTGCTTGTATGCGGGACTTTACTTATTATCTTGTTTACCTAGTTGAATAGGTCTGCTTTAGATTGGGTGTCGTATACACTCGTTAAGCTTTATGCCCAACGGTTACATATATATAGCTATATGGGTTATTCTACCTAACCCTCATCCCTCGGTAGCTTACTTCTATGAGCGGATGTTATGACCGTACTTCATTTTTGCCTTTGGTTGACACTGCCTTAGGAGTTGGGTCTTCAGGACTGGTAAGGTTCGATGTATAACTAATCTAAGCATGGTATCCTCACTAGGGTTGAAAAACAAGATATGGTTTGAAATTATTTGATATCTGAAAGGTTGATGTTTATTGAAACTTGTCGATGGGTCACTTTTTAACTAAAATTGCGAATAATTCACCAACATGTTGTTGATGTCGTTTTAACGCTTTTGCAGGAAATTGAGGATTTCCATTGATCATGCCATAGTTTATTTTCGGATCGCTTGCTTTTGGGAAATTTGGATTTAAATTGTTTATTGTAATTTCCATGACGATCCGTTGTTTATTTCTTTTGGAATTGTATTTGTACTTGGCGTCTTATCGCCTTTGACTTTATGATGTATTTGTAACATTTGGCATGATCTATTTAATACGATGTTTTGTTTATCGGTTATATTGTTGTAATCTTGACTCTTGATATTATAACTGGAACATTCCGTGTTTCCGCAATAAGCGGGGTGTGACATTACCCCTGGTGATGTCCAGAGAAAGCAAACATGTGACGTCCCGTCAATTTGAAGTACTTACGTTACCGTTATTATTTAAATTTTATTCGCAATTGATTTGACCCTTGTATTTCTCTTTGTTTTGCTCACGATTTACTGTTTTTGAATATCGGGTTTTCTGTATTTGCTGATTCGTCCCCTGAGACGAAATAATTTTATTTTATCTAAGTGCCGATTAGTTAGTATTCTCATAATTAAGAGTTAGAAGGTTTATGCAAAATTGTCGGTTAACGTATTCTTTATCTTCGTGAAACCGTGCTTTTTCGCTTGTTTATCTTTTACCGAAATCGTGCGTATCTTGAATCCAAACTTAAAGATTATCGCTTAATGAATCATAATACCAATAATACTTATAATGAACTTTCCTAAGTTCATTTGTAAACACAATCGGGAATCCTAAACGAATACATATACTTAACGACAACACGAACAAAGAGCGGAGAAATCCAGGAAATGGACTGGGCGCGCCGCGGTGAGCTGGCCGCGCCGCGGTCCACTCCCTGGACAGCTCCTTTTTGTTGAGTTGTGAGTCATAACTTGCATGTAACACACATTTGACACCTACTCAAAAACGTGTCAACACCTCATTTAGTCCAGAACTTGTTGCTAACACCCCTTGATTGAGTTTTATTTTCACTTCACAATTTACACATACACATTTCCCTTCACTTCTCTCTCTTTTATTTGAAGCTAACACACAAACACACAAACACACACACACATTCCCTTTCTTCCTATGGCTGTGATTTTCCAGCAAATAATCAACATATTTCTTCACCAAAAAGTGTTGTGATCATCAAGAGGAGCAAGAGTCCTTCATCCCTTTGGTGGATTGCTTTGGTTTTCATCCTTTTCGGGTCAAAATCACCTCCAAACATCAAGGATCTTCATCACATCTTGTTTGATCTTCACCTATTCATTTTTCTTTGGGGTATAATAACTAATCTCTATTTCATTTTCTAAATTTTATTCCTTGCATGAATGATCTAACATGAGAAAATGAGTTTTAACAAAGTTTGATAGTAATAATCTATGAAATCAAAAATTTTATAAAAGTATATATGGATCTTTGATTTAAATGGTGAAAAGCTTTTCAAAATGGTTGTTTGATAGTGTTTTGATGATTCCATAACTTGCATGTTTAAACTTATTACATCAAAAGATGATTCTCCAACATAAAACGTTTTTGTAAAAATTGAAGTGTCTGCAGTCGTGACCGCGCCACGGTGCCTCCACCGCGAGGCGGTCGTGGTAAAGTTACGACCGCGGCGCAGTCACCACACCGCGAGGCGGTCGTGGTCAGAATTTTGGAAACTTTGTAAATCCGTTAAATTTGCACCTTAAACTTGTTATATTATGAACCTTTATTAACGGTGAGTGTATTTTGTTTTGGGAGGAAGATTTTTCCTCATCACCACGCCACCGAGGTCTTTGGTTCCGGATTCTTTTCTTAATTATTCTAGCTGGTGCTAACGGTAACAATCGTTGTCTCTCAAATTCCTCATTTTCATTATCTATCGTTATTCGGTTTTAGCCTTGAAAACGGTTAGGAGTATATATTAGACCAACACTTAATGTATTGTCGGATTTGGATTGAGAATGGACGAAATATGTTAAATTGTAATCTAACCGAAAGTATCGTAATTAACTTATTATTGTATTATGTATTACGAGAAAGGTTTAAAATGCAAATTGTTATAAGCGGGAAAGTGTACGGATTTTGGACAAATAATATTTGATGCGGAAGCGCTGCCGGATTTTCCATTCACAACTTTTTACGACCATAAACACTCGTATGAGTAAACTTATATATAAAAGTAACTTATTATACAATAACATCGTCTTTGGACTCAAGGACGCCAACGAAATCCTAAATGTCATAACATTACCTAAAACGGACATTTTCAACCTCTATGTGATATATTAAACTTCGCCTCAACTTATGATTATCGTTTTAAGTCATCAAAATTTGTTTTTACGACATACTTTATGAAATGGTTTTGAAAAAGGCATTTTATGCTAAACATTTTGGTATAAAAAGACTCCATATTATTCAAAGTGTCAATTGGACTTTTAAATTGATTTTGACTTTAATAAGTCAACATAATTAAATTTTGACTCTTATAAGTCAACATGATTGACAATTGAATTTCATAAGTCAACATCCTTGACAATTGACTTTTATAAGTCAACAACGTTGACATTTGACTTTCAAAGTCAACTTCTTTAACCTTTGACTTTTACAAAGTCAACAACTTTAACCTTGGTCAATCTAATAAAACCTTGGTATTCAATATTCCTTTCGACTCGAAGTAACCATTCGTTTCCAACGACATTGTGGACGTGAAAGACCGATATCTTGTCGCTCGCCTTTTGACGCGGAACATCGTCTCCCGAATACGTCATCTTGATTTAAATTATTAAATGTTGGAATATTTTATTAAACTTAATCTTAACCGACAAGGCTAAACCGAGCTATACTTATAGAGATACTGAGACTATATTATTTACTGTTTTAGGGCACTTACACGGTGGAATTGTGGTCCCGTGATTGTATTTACCCGAGATTTGCTGAAGTTGTTTTGTGAGTTATTCGTAGCCCTTGTCTTAAATACTTTTGGGCTGTAAAGCGTATTTTAAACTGTCTGTGTATTTTAAACTGTCTGCGTGAATGCAGAAATGTTATTAATCATCTTGTTACCCAGTGAATTCGGTCTGCCTTAGTTTTAAGTGTCTAAGCCATGGTGGCTCCCCTCTAATACACTCGTTAAGCTTTTGCCCGTGGTTCATATGTATAGATCTGTATTGGGTTATGTACCTAACCCACATTCCTCGATAGACTGTTGCTATGATCGGATGTTATGGCCTTAATATTAAACTGTATGATTAAACTGGTTGCCTCTGGTTTGACACACCTTAGGATAGGGGATTAAACTGATTGGTTCAGGTTCGAGATGTATGACTACTTAGGCATAGTACCTATCACTAATGGGTGAATAGCAAGATATGTATCTGAAATTTTATGATTATTGAAACTTGCATTGTTTACTGAAACTTGTCGATGGGTCACTTTTTCTTAAAATTGCGAATAATTCACCAACATGTTGTTGATGTCGTTTTAACGCTTTGCAGGAAATTGAGGGTCTCCGTTGATCATGCCATAGTTTATTTTCGGATCGCTTGCTTTTGGGAAATTTGGATTTGAATTGTTTATTGTAATTTCCATGACGATCCGTTGTTTATTTATTTTGGACTTGTATTTGTACTTGGCGTCTTAACGCCTTTGACTTTATGATGTATTTGGTAACATTTGGCATGGTCTATTTAATTTGATGTTTTGTTTATCGGTTATATTGTTGTAATCTTGACTCTTGATATTATAACTGGAACATTCCGTGTTTCCGCTATAAGCCAGGTGTGACAGAAGTTGGTATAAGAGCCAAAGGTTATAGCGAACCGAGTGATTTTAATTGAGTAAATCACTTGGACTATGACCATAGGCTTTATAAATCGATTTTCTCTGATTGCAATGTGTGCACTATTTTCATACGTGTTTAATTTCGCGTTGTGTTTGGCAGTTGGCCTTGTTTTCGTGTCGCACACATTTGCTGATCGAGTTTTCTTTCCTTTTATTTTTAGGACGATGGCGCCTAAGAGGAGAGTTGCGACACGAAGTTCCGCGTGACGTGCTAATGCGAATGCGAGAGCGAATACCGCGAATCCGAAAGCGAGTGCTAATACGTCCAATGCGAGAAGGAACAATGTGGAGAACGATGTGAATCCTGACATGGCTCAGATGATTGCTCAGCAGTTAGCGGCAATGATGCCCGAGCTTGTAGCTCAACTTCGAGAGGGCACCGCCCAAGGTAATGGTTCGGGTTCTGGAAATCCCGAGCCAGTTGTGAATAATGAGGGTCCTGAGCCGATTGTTAATAATGAGGGTCCCGAAGTCGTGATTACTGGATCGGGTGGAGCAGAGGGCTCAGCTCGACGCGTGGGATGCACCTTGAAGACGTTTATGAGCTGCAAGGCCCCTGAATATAAGGGCAATGAGGGAGCAACTGGAACGCTCCAATGGATGGAGAATCTAGAGTCCATCTTTGATGCTGTGGGATGTGCGAACGAGGATCGAGTCCGATTTGCTACATTTGTATTCCAAGGTATGACTCTGACGTGGTGTAATTCAATCGTGAATGTGAGAGGCCGAGCTTGTCACACCCCGCTAAAGCGGAAACACGAAATGTGAAGAGCAAAGAATCATTTCACGAGTTATACCAAAAGTCAACGGTTCAAGTCATTTAAATTGAGATTAAAAAGGTAACCATGTTCGAAAGATACAACCAAGATTCGTAAGTATAACACGACAAATACATAATAAAGTATTTTAATAAAAATCCCCAAGTATCAAAGGTCGTTTCCCGAATTACTCTTCACATAACTAGCTTGACCCGCCTGAGCAATGCACTTCATAACTTACGCTTAGTTTCCTGAAACATGAGATAAAGTATCAACTACGAAAACGTAGTGAGTGAGTTACAGTTTATAAGTTGATCAATGGTTTCAAATAAAAGTTCGACGAGTATGCATAAGTACAAAGTTTTCCAAAAGGAGTAAGCGGATAAGCAATCGCTTAAAGGTAATTTATATATTGTCGTAAAAGTTCAAGTCAAGAGTTCAATGTTCGTAAAAGTCCGAGTCAAGTTCAAAGTTCATAAAGGTTCAAGATAAGCTCAGAGTTCATAAAAGTTCAAGATAAGTATATAAAAGTAAAAAGGTTTCCCAAAAGGAGGTTAGCGGAGAAAAGTCGCTTAAAGTTTATATACTATCAAAGTTTCAAAGTGTCGGGCGTACCAATGCCCTAAAGTTAGAAAAGACCAAGTAGAGTCAAATTTAGTCAATTCATAGTAGCGGAGTCAATCGCTAAAATTTTGTAAATTTATGCGTAAGTAACTAATTAGATTTCTTGTATCAACCTCTTGGCATCTATAACTTAAGTGTTCACACTAATCCGATTATCCAACTGTGTCGGCCCCAACTTCCCGCCTCTCAAACGGGAAGTTATTCAGTACTTAGTAATATGTACTTAGACTGCCATCTAAGCAAGGAACGGTTCTTTCCTAAGTATCGATACCCATAATTACTATACGGCTAAGTAGTTAATAGTGTGTAAGTCTAAGTCTAAAAATAGTCGGGCACTAAGTAAATTTTGTTTTTAAAAGAGAGATAGTCGTACGTCCATCACTTAAGATCGTGTTATAGTTCCATCAAGGGTTGGTCCGTATACAAGGATCAATGATTAGTTTAGTCAAAAGAGAGCGAGCCAATAAGTCCAAGTAAAGTAAAATAATTTACGCATAAGAGTTCAAATAGTCGTTCAACATAAGTCTAAGAACGTTCCAAAATAAGTTCAAAATAAGTCCAAGTATGTTCCAAAAGTCAAATAGTTTATAAGTTCAAAAGTCAAAGTTCCACAAGTCAAAAGTCAAAATAAGTTCCAAGTCGAAATACGTTCAAGAGTCAAGATAGTTCAATAAGTTCAAAAGTCAAAATAGTACAATAGTTCAAAAGTCAAAATAGTTCAATAAGTTCAAAAAGTCAAGATAGTTCAATAAGTTCAAAAGTCAAAATAGTACAATAGTTCAAAAGTCAAAATAGTTCAATAAGTTCAAAAAGTCAAGATAGTTCAATAAGCTCAAAAGTCAAAATAGTACAATAGTTCAAAAGTCAAAATAGTTCAATAAGTTCAAAAAGTCAAGATAGTTCAATAAGTTGTTGCACATAAAAGATATAGTTCCAAAATAATTTGATCTCATGTTTCCCCCAAAAAGAGTACTTAAAAATGTAAGAGTAAGGAGGGGTGTAACTCACGGGTTGTGAAGATAAGAACTTGGAAGAATGGTCGGAAATAAGAGCCGGGAATCACCGAATGCCTAGGGATACCAAGATTTGCTCAAAGTGTTATTATTATATTAATTTATTATACCTAATATATAATAAACGAAATTTGTGTTATGTTATGTAATATAAGTAAATTTTTAGTCAAACTTTAAGTGTCAAAGTCCATTTTGTCCAATATTGTCCGAAACGGTTAACGTTTTGTTTTAGTTAAAAAGTCCAAAGTTGATGTTATTGTTGTTATGTTGAATATGTTTTGTTTGCCAAAGTGTTTTATATTTCCTAACGAAATTTGGGCAGCGCTTCCGCGCCCAAATTCTATGTCCAAAAATATTAACCACTTTCCCGCTTACAAAACACATATACATACATAACGTTTTCAAACATGTTTATCTTAGTCAATTAAGTCCAATATAAGTCACCAATATGTTCATTTTTACAAAACTCAGTCCCAAATGTCAAGTCTCAAAAGTCAGAACGCGTAACCAAGTTTTAAACGGCAAAAACGACAATTTTCGGGAAGGACAGCAGGTCGGTGCTAAGCACCTGGGCATAGGTGCGCAACACCTGCCCTGTTGTTCTTCCCCTTTTTGAGTTTTTCTTGCAAAATCGTTTATGTAAGTGATAGATCTTGACATGCAATCGGTATGAACCTTATTAATCATCATTATATCAGTTTATAAACAACTTTTAACCACAAAAACAATGATTTAACCACCATTTATTAGATTCCCATTTTTGTGTAAAAATGGTTATAAAACTTCATCAAAACTTGTTTTTATGGTTTTGATCATACATGCAATGATTTAGATTGATAATATAAGTAAAAAGGAAGATTTCTACCTGATGAAAATGCTTAGATGATGCCTTAGAAGTGTTTTGAGCTCCAAAAAATGGTGAAATAAGCTTTTTAACCGAGAACCTTTGATTCCTTTTCTTCCTCTTGATCTTAAAACGTTTTTAGATGGTGATTTTAATGGATTTAGTGGCTGCAAATTTCTGGTTTTTAATGGAGGTTCTAGAGAGAAGATGGAGAAATGTGTGTGTGTGTGTGTTGGTGTTTTGTGTTTTAAGAAAAAGAAAATGAAAGAAAGAAAAAGAAAAGAATCAAATGATGGTAAGGATGAAAAGAGGCATATGATCTGCCAAATATTCAGTAACCATGTGCAAAAATCGTTTTTGAATGGTATAAAGTTTGTGCAAATCGAGACAAGGACTAAAAATGTAAAGTTTTTGAATTCTGGCACTAGGTGCTGCGCACCTAAGCATCAGGTGCTGCGCACCGGGCCTAAATTCAGCATTTTCTGATTTTTCGTTTTTACGTTATTGCTTCGTTGGACCTTTTTGTTAATTGACAGTTCTTAATTATGATTAGTTATGAACTTAGGAAAGTTCAGTAGATGTTTTCTTGGTATTAGGACTTATATAAATTGATTCCGGGTGTGATTCCGACACTGTCGCGTATCCGGTTATTGATCAGTTAAAGGTAACGGTAGACAATAAGAGAGACATAGAGCATAAATTGCACCTAGAATTTGACGCTTGTCACAGAGCTGAGATCAGCAAGATGACTTGGGAGCAGCTAAAGGAATTGATGATCATTGAGTATGTTCCTGAATCTGAGATTCAGAAGTTGGAGGATGAGTTGTGTGATGTCCCGTCAATTTGAAGTACTTATGTTACCGTTATTATTTATATTTTATTCGCAATTGATTTCGACCCTTGTATTTCGCTTTGTTTTGCTCACGATTTACCGTTATTGAGTATCAGGTTTTCTGTATTTGCAAATTCGTCCCCGAGACGTAATAATTTTGTTTATCTAAGTGCCAATTATTTAGTATCCTCATAAATATAAGTTAGAAGGGTTATGCCAAATTTTTCGGTTATCGAATTCTTTATCCGCGAGTTATCGCACTTTTGCTCTTGTTTACTCCTTTACCGAAATCGTGCGAATCTCGAAATCGAAAGTGAAAATATAAAATTAAATGAACCTAATATAAATTAAATCAAAGTGTGAACTTTCCTAAGTTCAACGCAAAAAGAATCGGGAACTTTCGACAAACGAAACTCCTTAACGATCGCGTAAACGAAAAAGCAAAAGTCTGAATTTTGGTCGGTGCGCAGCACCTACCTGCTGGACCAATTTTTTTGTTTTTTTGTGTGAGTCATTTTTGCATGTATTCTTGTTGGTCACTTGTTCCAATCGTGTAAGGGACTGGATAAGTGCAGAGATGTCATATTTTGGGGCCATTCCAAGACCATCCAACACTCCCTAACATCACATTACACCTACAAACACTTCTTTCTCTCTCATTTTTCATCATTTTTCTTTCACTTTTCTCTCATTTCTCTCTCAAAACTTTCCCCATTTCCAGAAAGTTTGAAGCATAAAAACACATATTGAAGAAGGATTCAAGCCTAGAATCATCAAAGAAACAAGTTCCTCTTGATCTCCATCAAGTTTTGGTAAAGTTTTCTTAAGTTTTTCTTCACTTTTCTTCCATTTTTCTCCATAGATCTGCTTCTTTTGTGGAGATTTGATTTGTAAAATCTAGTCTTAATTTTAACCTACTATTTCACGTAATTACACACTTATAGGCAGTGGACCTATCCGTATATAATATAGTTTAAAGCAAGTAAAGGTTCGTTCGCAGGGACTAATTTGTTTTAATATTTCGAATAAATAATACTGAGTATTTTTGGGGGTTTTTATCGTAACAAAAGATTGCAAGTAATTAAAAAAAAAGTGATTAATTAAAACCAAACGAAAAAGTAATTGATTAAATCAAATAAAGAGAAAAATATACTTGTTTGACACTTCACCTATTTTCCGTTAGTTTTACGAGGTCGATTGTTTTTCCAACTTCTAAGATATAATAAAAGTCCTTCCGAATCTTTTACTAACTTTAATTATCTCTAATTACACCGTTCCTTCCGAATTCAATTATAACTATTAATAATCAAGCAATAAGTAACAAGCCTGTTTTTAGTGATTTAACCTTATAGAGTTTCCTTCCGAATAACTCCTCTAATTATCAAGTCCTTCCGAATCTTAATACTTAGACCTACTCACTTAAATTTAATTACCTAAGTTGTTATTACTAAGTCCTTCCGAATCTTAATAATTTTAAATCGATTATAGACCGACCGATTACTTCATATAACTTGTTAAATCTATCTAGATTCCTTCCGAATACCTAGAATATTGATTAGTCAAATTATATATAAACAACTCTGATAATATACTAAAATTTAAGCAAATAAGGATCAACGGTTAAACACAAAAACATAAACAATCGAAAACGTTAAATAAACTTCAAATAGGATCCGTTGTTCAAACAAGCATAACGAGAATTTAGCTACTCATAACTAGGTCTGAAAAAGCAGCAAACAATGAATAAAACATACTAGAAATTCTGGAATAAAGGATAGGAAAACAAACTAGAAAAGTTGCAAAACGTCTTCGTGACCGAATTGTAATCGTACTCCGACTCTAACTCCTTTCCTTGATTCCAAACGAATTCTCCAGCTCCAGTTACGTGGTGGAATAATTGATGATGAAAACTGATCGTTTGGGTTGGTATTTATAGAGATAAATCAAGAGGAAAACGAGTTCGAGTCAAACTCGAATTGCTGAAAACGGCGTCCAGTGCGCAGCACCACCTCATAGGTGCGCAGCACCGAGCATTTTTTCCATATTCTAATTTTCGAAAAATGTAGCTCTCTCTTTCTTCTTCATTATCCAATTTGAATCACCTAAATCGGACATCGTATGAAGAAGTTATGATCAAAACGGTGGAGGTGCTACTACGACGTTCTCTTCGTCAGAAATCACTATTTTTCGTCTTTTAAGCTCATTTCTTCCACCATTTCCACTTCCTGATCATGTAAACCTGTAAAATAGATAAAAACACTTTTCCACACGATTAGATGTAAAAACCTATCCTATCCATCATGTTTACTATGAAAACCGACACAATATCGCATAGAAATATCTATATAAATATGCGATATCAAATCCCCCCAAACTTGCCTTTTTTCTTGCCCTCAAGCAAAAACTGTTTTAAAAGTAATTATCAAAGCCAAAAGTTAACATAACCAAACACCTCACGATTTTTATGGGAAGTAAAATCACACAATCTCTCAAACTAATCTAAAAGGGTGTGTAAAATATCTCTGTAGAATCGCTCAATTGCTCGGTCATGGTGAATATTCTATCATAGGCTTGATAAAGTATCAACTCTCCACCACTAGAGTCTAGGTACAACTAAACGGGGACTTTTATTCGGGTTGTAATATACAGGTATAGGCATGTGAAAATATATAATGGAGTGTAAATGGGTTAAATAAAATAATACAAAACTTAGATTAAGTCCGAACTAAATAAAATCTCTAACGTACGGGGTTGCTTAATTTCTCCAACTTATACTTTTTCTCCGAATATACATGTATCGTAAATAATACACGACTCATAATACATTATTTCTCTTAAAATCTACAACTAATTTTTTTTCGCTTTTCTGTTTTTTCGATTTTTTTTTTTCTTTTTCACTTTTTTTTCTTCTTCAGCCTAGTACATGCCTTACAAAATAATCTTTTCTCGTGGTAAGTACACATGCTCAAAAGGCTAATAATCAACTATTTCTTCAAATACAAAATAATACAAGGCAAAAATAATAGACTTTTCTTTTATGCCTTAATAAACTTTAACTTTACTTATAATATAATAGCAATCAATAAACTAAGTTCGGACTTAATCTAAAAAGAAACGAAAATAAGGCGAGTGTACAAAATAATATAGTAGTGTTTAGAAACGAAACGGTTTAGGCGCAAATTGGTTTAACTAGAGTTTCTAACACTAAAAATAAGTGTTACAAGGGTTAGGCGGAAAATATATAAAAAGAAACGAAAAAAGCTAACAAATGGTTAATCTTAAGTGCCCCTATCATTGTACCAAATCACACTAAGTTACCCTAATGCAATTGCTCATATGTGGTCTCGAAATTTATAACAATGTCAAGTTCTAAAGTCATCCCCATCGGCACACTCAAAGAAATGAAAAAGTAGCATTAAAAATAAATGCTTTCAGTAGGCTCAAATTCTCACTATTTTTCTGAGTGGGGTAAAAATGCGTCTGGTTATGCTTAAAGTTTAAGGTGTTTACCGACTAGACACGTTATATTTTTTTGGTTTTTTCAATTTTTCAATTTTTTGGTATTTTCTGTTTTTTTTTCTGACTCAAAATGTACAAAAATAACACAGTTCAACACGATGGAAACTAAGCTAAGGGTCGAAAAATATAATTTGGAATTTCCCGATGACCCCCCCAAACTTAAGTAACACATTGTCCCTAATGTGTTAACGACTAAAAACTAAGGGAAATTACAAAAATAAAATCTAAAAAGAAAAAAATAATACAAAAATAAAAGTAGAACCCGGTCGTAGATATCGCAAAATATCGGTGAAAAGTTGTGCCGAACTGAATGCCCGTCCCAAAACCGGTTGCTGAACTTACTTCAAATCTAGAAAAAACTAAAATAGAAAAACTAAAAACAAATATTAAAAACACAAAAGAAAAATAAAAAATAAAAATAAAAATTACATATTACGACGAAAAAAATAGTAGACTATTTTAAAAAGTAGACTATTTTTAGTCTAATAGAGGAAAATGGTAAACAATAACTTTACAAAAATTACAAAAATCTAACTCTTTTTTTTATATTTTCGTTTTTTATATTTTTTTTTTTATATTTTTTTTTTTTTTTTTTTTTTGGTTTTCGTTTGTTTTCTTCGTACCTAAAAACTGAAACTGAAAAAGAGAATGTTAAAAATAAACCAAGGGAAATTAAAGACTAAAAATACAAAAATAAAATAAAATAAAGAAAAGAAAAAAAACCGTGCGTGTCGCTTTGATGTAGCTTGATTTCCCGACTCCACTTCGCACGTGCTGAACTTACTGCCAGAACGTGTCAATCGAGTCATCCAAGATAGAGAGATCGTTGGAGGCATCAAGCGCATCATTTCTTTTGACCTATTCGTCATTCCACTCCCTCGTTTCCCGATAAATTAAACAAGTCACAAATGGTCGAAAGTGGACATGAACATTTTCGGGCTCTTCTTTGAAATAACTCCTAACCGGTTTCACATATATATTCTTATAAAAATACCAAACCGCAACATGCGTATCCCCTTCAACCTCCTCCTTGATAGTTTGCCAACACTCTATTTTCTTGTTTACACCATCGCCTATTTCCCCGTTCTTTGTGGTACTTAAGTCGACATTTGAATCAAACATTCTTTCTAATTCGTCCCAAGTAATATCTCCATAGTCACCAATAACTGACCTATCCGAGATTCCTATATCCAATTCGAGGAAGTCTTCCAATTCCTCATCTAAACTCTTTACCCAATGCATTTTATCCCAAAATTCAGCTTCTCTTGCAAACGGTTTTGGCGGTTCGGGTTGTACCTTCGCTTCCTCCTCTTTAAGTTGTTGAAAAATTTCCGTGTAATAAACTTGAACCGGTGGACTAGTAGCTGATTCGGATGTGACTATATATGTTTGAACTACCGGGTCCTCTCATTCTTCCTCGTCCGACTCAAAATCACTATCAAAATCGGAAACGGGTTCTGAGATAACATTGCGTGGCAGTGAGTGTGATTGCGGCGCAGTGGGTTCAGGTTCAGCTTCTTCTTTGTTTTCAGTTTCTTCATCCCAATACTCATATCCCCACCGTGTTGAAATTGCATTTACTTGTTCCTCTTGCTGACCCCTTGCTCTTTCTTCCAATTCCTCCAACTGCCATTCTAACCGTTGTTTTCTGACATCAAAATCCTGACGATCAAGTTCAAGTCGAAGATTTAGCAATTCCAATTGGTTAAGAACCCCATCATTTATCTGTTTTTGCATTTCAACAAATGATTTAAACAAGTCTTTCAACTCTTTCTCTTCTTCTTCCTTCGGTTGATTTTCCTCATCCCAAAATTCCCGTTCGTAAGATTGATTGTTCCCCCATCCTCTATCATATCTATAACCATATCTAAAATCACATATTGGGTCTTGGTAATTCCCCTTATCCGAATGTCCATAATAGTTGCTATATCTCCTGTACATCGTCTAATATCTACAACCTGTAAATCACAACTAAACAAAAACCAAAACGTAAAAAGCACCTGATAAACAATTAAAGTAACTTTCAAGTAATTAAATACTCAAAAGGATCGTATCACAAATTCGAAACAGAAAACTAAAAATCAGTCCCCGGCAGCGGCGCCAAAAACTTGATGTGTAAAATCTAGTCTTAATTTTAACCTACTATTTCACGTAATTACACACTTATAGGCAGTGGACCTATCCGTATATAATATAGTTTAAAGCAAGTAAAGGTTCGTTCGCAGGGACTAATTTGTTTTAATATTTCGAATAAATAATACTGAGTATTTTTGGGGGTTTTTATCGTAACAAAAGATTGCAAGTAATTAAAAAAAAAGTGATTAATTAAAACCAAACGAAAAAGTAATTGATTAAATCAAATAAAGAGAAAAATATACTTGTTTGACACTTCACCTATTTTCCGTTAGTTTTACGAGGTCGGTTGTTTTTCCAACTTCTAAAATATAATAAAAGTCCTTCCGAATCTTTTACTAACTTTAATTATCTCTAATTACACCGTTCCTTCCGAATACAATTATAACTATTAATAATCAAGCAATAGGTAACAAGCCTGTTTTTAGTGATTTAACTTTATAGAGTTTCTTTCCGAATAACTCCTCTAATTATCAAGTCCTTCCGAATCTTAATACTTAGACCTACTCACTTAAATTTAATTACCTAAGTTGTTATTACTAAGTCCTTCCGAATCTTAATAATTTTAAATCGATTATAGACCGACCGATTACTTCATATAACTTGTTAATCTATCTAGATTCCTTCTGAATACCTAGAATATTGATTAGTCAAATTATATATAAACAACTCTGATAATATACTAAAATTTAAGCAAATAAGGATCAACGGTTAAACACAAAAACATAAACAATCGAAAACGTTAAATAAACTTCAAATAGGATCCGTTGTTCAAACAAGCATAATGAGAATTTAGCTACTCATAACTAGGTCTGAAAAAGCAGCAAACAATGAATAAAACATACTAGAAATTCTGGAATAAAGGATAGGAAAACAAACTAGAAAAGTTGCAAAACGTCTTCGTGACCGAATTGTAATCGTACTCCGACTCTAACTCCTTTCCTTGATTCCTAACGAATTCTCCAGCTCCAGTTACGTGGTGGAATGATTGATGATGAAAACTGATCGTTTGGGTTGGTATTTATAGAGATATATCAAGAGGAAAACGAGTTCGAGTCAAACTCGAATTGCTGAAAACGGCGTCCAGTGCGCAGCACCGAGCATTTTTTCCATATTCTAATTTTTGAAAAATGTAGCTCTCTCTTTCTTCTTCATTCTCCAATTTGAATCACCTAAATCGGACATCGTATGAAGAAGTTATGATCAAAACGGTGGAGGTGCTACTACGACGTTCTCTTCGTCAGAAATCACTATTTTTCGTCTTTTAAGCTCATTTATTCCACCATTTCCACTTCCCGATCATGTAAACCTGTAAAATAGATAAAAACACTTTTCCACACGATTAGATGTAAAAACCTATCCTATCCATCATGTTTACTATGAAAACCGACACAATATCGCATAGAAATATCTATATAAATATGCGATATCAAGATTCTAAACACATGTTATTTTGTTTTGAATTCCAAGTATTGTCTATCATATTACTTTTCATTTGGGATGATCCATCTAGCTTTTCTTGAAGAGAAATCTCTTTGATCTTAGTAAGTAATCTTTTTACCGAAAATCTCTCCTAAAACGTTATTGATCATCTTGCATGTTAAGATCTAGACCAATGGTGGTTTTATTTTGTGTTTTGGAGCTGTGATTCTCCCATCATCTCACCACCAAAAGTTGCTTTCGGGTTATATTCTCAACCTTAAGATCTTGCGGTTGTATTTCGGTAAAATCGACGTTTTTCCCATATTCATCTTTTATTATATATTTCGTCATTATTTCCTTTATGTATTTCGGTTATAGCCTTGAAAATGGTTAGGAATAATATATTAGACCAACACTTGTGAATATTTTGGTTATGGACAAAGATTTGGACTAAAATACATAAAGATTTAATTATTACCGAAATTAACATATTGTATGTATTAGTATGTAAAATGGTATATTTATATTATATGTAACACTTGGTAAATATATTTGGAACATAATGTAAGTTGTTAACAGTAAGCGTTTTAACCAAAAAGTCTTTAAACGATCGGATTTCGACAAAACGATAAAATTCAAAATTCGGGAAATGCACCTAGTGCGCCGCACCCCATGTATGGTGCGACGCACCGGGCTATTTTCCTTCAAAAATTCAGCACTTTGTTGTATTCGTTGTTTAACCGTCTTGACGTTTTGGCTCCGTAAATTGTCGTTTTAAAGCCTCCGTTTTCATGTTACATTTCTAACAACTCTAAAACACTATTATAAATATACTAATATATATATAAAAGTAACATATTATGATAAAATATCGTCTTTGGACTCAAAGAAGCCAACGCAATCAAAAATGCCGAATACTTATTCAAAACGAACATATTTCTTACATTTTGACAAATAAACATTTGTTACACAATGCGATCGTAATCTAAAGCCGTCAACTATTATTCTTGCGATGAAACTTTACTAAAAACATTTATATAAAGACATTTTACACTATATTTTGATAAGTAAAGTCTTTTAAACTCTCTAAATGTCAATTAGACTTTTGCGACAACTTCAATTATCTATGTTTCAACCTAAAATAGTTGTCTTTAACTTTGCAAAATCAACATTTTGACATTTGACTTTTATAAGTCAACATCCTTGACATTTGACATTTATAAGTCAACATTGTTGACGTTTGACTTTTCTAAGTCAACTTATTTAACATTTGACTTTTGCAAAGTCAACAACTTTAACCTTGGTCAATCTAATAAAACCTTGGTATTCAATATTCCTTTCGAATCAAAGTAATCATTCGTTTCCAACAACATTGTGGACGTGAAAGACCGATATCTTGCCACTCCCCCTTTTGACGCGGAACATCGTCTCTCGAATACGTCGTCTTGATTTAAATTATTAAATGTTGGAATATTTTATTAACTTAATCTTAACCGACAAGGCTAAACCGAACTATACTTATAGAGATACTGAGACTATATTATTTACTGTTTTAGAGCACTTAGACGGTGGAATTGTGGTCCCGTGATTGTATTTACCCAAGATTTGCTGAAGTTGTTTTGAGAGTTATTCCTAGCCCTTGTCTTACTATTTATGGGCTGTAAAGCGTATTTTAAAACTGTCTGCGTATGCGGAATGTTATTAATCATCTTGTTGTGTATTTTAAAACTGTTTGCGTATGCGGAATCTTATTAATCATCTTGTAGTGTATTTTAAAACTGTCTGCGTATGCGGAATGTTATTGATCATCTTGTAGCGTATTTTAAAACTGTTGCGTATGCGAAATGTTATGATTATCTTGTTTACCTAGTAGAATAGGTCTGCCTTAGATTGGGTGTCTTATACACTCGTTAAGCTTCGTGCCCAACGGTTACATATATATAGCTATATGGGTTATATCGCCTGACCCTCATCCCTCAGTAGGTATCTATGTGTGGATGTTATGACCGTACTTGATTTATGGTTGCCTTTGGTTGACACTGCCTTAGGAATTGCGTCTTTAGCACTGGCAAGGTTCGATGTATAACTAATCTAAGCATGGTATCCTCACTAGGGTTGAAAAACAAGATATGGTATTTGAAATTATAATGTTTACTGAAACTTGTCGATGGGTCACTTTTACTTTAAAATTGCGAATAATTCACCAACATGTTGTTGATGTCGTTTTAACGCTTTGCAGGAAATTGAGGATTTCTGTTGATCATGCCATAGTTTATTTTTGGATCGCTTGCTTTTGGGAAATTCGAAATTGAATTGTTTATTGTAATTTCCATGACGATCCGTTTGTTTATTTCTTTTGGAATTGTATTTGTATTTGGCGTCTTATCGCCTTTGACTTTATGATGTATTTTGTAACATTTGGCATGATCTATTTAATTTGATGTTTTGTTTATCGGTTATATTGTTGTAATCTTGACTTTGATATTATAACTGGAACATTCCGCGTTTCCGCTCCAAACGGGGTGTGACAAGTTGTGGAACTTGACCATGGTTGGGTCAGACATCCAGGGGTACACTTCGCGTTTTCACGCTTTGTCCCAACTGGTCCCACACTTGGTCCGACCTGAAATCAAGCGGATAGGTCGCTACACTCACGGATTACCCCCAACAATCCGTAAGAGTGTCCTTTCAAACAAACCGAGCACATTCCAGAGCGCGGTTGAGATTGCGATTACCTTGACTCAGAACGCGGTCCGGGATGGTGAGTTACCCCCGATGATTGTTAAGCAAAACTCCGGAGGGAAACGGAGTGGTGGAAACCGCAATGAGGATTCAAGGAAAAGGTTTAGGAGGAATGACGCTCCTCAAGTTGTGAAATCTTATGCTGCTGTGGCATCGGGTACCCAGAGTAAGTACCCGAAGTGTGATCGGTGTGGAAGACACCACACCAAGGATGTGTCTTGTTGGGTATGTGGTAGGTGCAAGAAGTTAGGGCACACTGATAATTTCTGCAAGACCCCGAGGGGCAATTGCTATGAATGCGGATCTCCCGAGCATCGCAGGGACAAGTGTCCTAAGTTAGCTGCAGCTGGTACGAGTACTTTTCTTATCTAAAGTCAGCCTGCATATATTCTGCTTGATTCTAATGTTTGGCTTTAAATTCCTTATATTGTGTACTTCTCTTTCCTCTTATGTTATTTTTATTTTTACGCCTTTTTTGCGTTGACACCGAAGAAACTCCATCTGTAAAGAAGTCGACGAGACGAGATTGTCCTACGAGTGCGTTTCTGAGAGGTTCGACTCCAGATCTTAATCTATCATATCGATTCGACTTAGTAATCATTGATACCAAACCAAACTGTAATAAAGACTCTTCAAAAAAAAAAAAAATCTTTTCACGAACTTTTCAACTTTAGTGGGAGAATTCTGCAATTGCATGATTCGCTTCCAACTACACGTAACTTGATCAACTACGCCTAGTTCGAAACAAATTATGCGAGAACGGAACGTAACTTCTATTGTTAACCGTTTTTGAGTCATTAATTTTCAATTCTACCCATTCCAGATTTTAGTCCGTCATTCGAAGGATTTTATATCCGATGCGTTTAGGACTATGACTTTTTGCACGATTTTATCTTTAGCGTCTTCATTCGAAATAGAGTTAGCCGTTGGTGAGTTTTTCCTTCTACCGAAGCTCTTTCTGCCTATTGTTTTGATTCCGATGACCATTCTTTTCCTATTGTTTTGATTCCGATCGCCTTAGGTAGATTCGACGTTATTATTAGCATGGGTTGGTTGTCGACACACCATGTAGAGGTTATATGTTGCGAGAAGATTATCCGCATACCGTTATAGTAGGAAGACTGATGTTAGGTCAGGGGGATAAGGCGGGGAAGCGCCTTAAAGTCGTCTCAGGATTTGAAGTTCGGGAGTACATCGAGGGGGATTGTTCACTCTTTCTTACATATACGTAGCTTTGGATTACTCTGTGGTACGTGACCTTCCCGATGTGTTCCCAGAGGACTTATATGGATTACCCCTAGTTGAGATGTGGAGTTTCAGATTGACTTAGTCCGAGAGCAGCGCTAGTGGCGGAGGCTCCTTATCGGTTAGCACCTTCGGAGATGTGAGAGCTATCGAAGCAGATCCGGGAATTTTTGGACAAGGCTTCGTTGGGCCGAGTTTCTCTCTTTGAGGCGCGCCGATACTTTTCGTTAAAAAGGAAAGATGTTAAATGCATTACGTTGATGAGTTGGGTAGCATTACGATTATGTTCGTGAGATTTCCTACCATCTGGGTAAAGCAAATGTAGTAGCCGGTGCGTTAAGTCGCACAATGTCGGTTAAGCCGGTGAGAGTACGCACCATGATTATTTCATTTCCGCCGAGCTTGGAGGCTCGTATCAGTCAGGCTTAACAAGAGGCTCTCACCGAGGATAGTATCATTCGGAGTATCATGGATCGGTTGACTAAGCCAGCACGTTTTCTGCCTATTCGAGAAGATTACCGAATAGAGAAACCTTTTAGATTGCATATTGACGAGATTTTCCGTCATTTCTGATCGTGACGCGCGTGCGTTTTAGGCTTTGGTGGAAGTTGGGATCGACATTTTCTACTAGCCGAGATTTTATACTACAATAGTTACCGTCCCATCTTTTGTTGTGCGTCGTGTGAGGTTTTTTTTTTTTACCTTCATAACTCCAAGTTTGGAGCTGAGTTTACATGGGAACGGGAGGATGAAATGCAGCGTAAATTTCCCCATCTATTTTCTTCTAGCGATTCTCTTTAATAATTTCGAGGACGAAATTCTTTTAACTGGGGGAGGCTGTGACGTCCCGTCAATTTGAAGTACTTACGTTACCGTTATTATTTAAATTTTATTCGCAATTGATTTGACCCTTGTATTTCTCTTTGTTTTGCTCACGATTTACTGTTTTTGAATATCGGGTTTTCTGTATTTGCTGATTCGTCCCCTGAGACGAAATAATTTTATTTTATCTAAGTGCCGATTAGTTAGTATTCTCATAATTATAAGTTAGAAGGTTTATGCCAAATTGTCGGTTAACGTATTCTTTATCTTCGAGAAACCGTGCTTTTTCGCTTGTTTATCTTTTACCGAAATCGTGCGTATCTTGAATCCAAACTTAAAGATTATCGCTTAATGAATCATAATACCAATAATACTTATAATGAACTTTCCTAAGTTCATTTGTAAACACAATCGGGAATCCTAAACGAATACATATACTTAACGACAACACGAACAAAGAGCGGAGAAATCCAGGAAATAGACCGGGCGCGCCGCGGTGAGCTGGCCACGCCGCGGTCCACTCCCTGGACAGCTCCTTTTTGTTGAGTTGTGAGTCATAACTTGCATGTAACACACATTTGACACCTACTCAAAAACGTGTCAACACCTCATTTAGTCCAGAACTTGTTGCTAACACCCCTTGATTGAGTCTTATTTTCACTTCACAATTTACACATACACATTTCCCTTCACTTCTCTCTCTTTTATTTGAAGCTAACACACAAACACACACACACATTCCCTTTCTTCCTATGGCTGTGATTTTCCAGCAAATAATCAACATATTTCTTCACCAAAAAGTGTTGTGATCATCAAGAGGAGCAAGAGTCCTTCATCCCTTTGGTGGATTGCTTTGGTTTTCATCATTTTCGGGTCAAAATCACCTCCAAACATCAAGGATCTTCATCACATCTTGTTTGATCTTCACCTATTCATTTTTATTTGGGGTATAATAACTAATCTCTATTTCATTTTCTAAATTTTATTCCTTGCATGAATGATCTAACATGAGAAAATGAGTTTTAACAAAGTTTGATAGTAATAATCTATGAAATCAAAAATTTTATAAAAGTATATATGGATCTTTGATTTAAATGGTGAAAAGCTTTTCAAAATGGTTGTTTGATAGTGTTTTGATGATTCCATAACTTGCATGTTTACACTTATTACATCAAAAGATGATTCTCCAACATAAAACGTTTTTGTAAAAATTGAAGTGTCTGCAGTCGTGACCGCGCCACGGTGCCTCCACCGCGAGGCGGTCGTGGTAAAGTTACGACCGCGGCGCAGTCACCCCACCGCGAGGCGGTCGTGGTCAGAATTTTGGAAACTTTGTAAATCCGTTAAATTTGCACCTTAAACTTGTTATATTATGAACCTTTATTAACGGTGAGTGTATTTTGTTTTGGGAGGAAGATTTTTCCTCATCACCACGCCACCGAGGTCTTTGGTTCCGGATTCTTTTCTTAATTATTCTAGCTGGTGCTAACGGTAACAATCGTTGTCTCTCAAATTCCTCATTTTCATTATCTATCGTTATTCGGTTTTAGCCTTGAAAACGGTTAGGAGTATATATTAGACCAACACTTAATGTATTGTCGGATTTGGATTGAGAATGGACGAAATATGTTAAATTGTAATCTAACCGAAAGTATCGTAATTAACTTATTATTGTATTATGTATTACGAGAAAGGTTTAAAATGCAAATTGTTATCAAGCGGGAAAGTGTACGGATTTTGGACAAATAATTTTTGATGCGGAAGCGCTGCCGAATTTTCCATTCACAACGTTTTACGACCATAAACACTCGTATGAGTAAACTTATATATAAAAGTAACTTATTATACAATAACATCGTCTTTGGACTCAAGGACGCCAACGAAATCCTAAATGTCATAACATTACCTAAAACGGACATTTTCAACCTCTTTGTGATATATTAAACTTCGCCTCAACTTATGATTATCGTTTTAAGTCATCAAAATTTGTTTTTACGACATACTTTATGAAATGGTTTTGAAAAAGGCATTTTATGCTAAACATTTTGGTATAAAAAGACTCCATATTATTCAAAGTGTCAATTGGACTTTTAAATTGATTTTGACTTTAATAAGTCAACATAATTAACTTTTGACTCTTATAAGTCAACATGATTGACATTTGACTTTCATAAGTCAACATCCTTGACAATTGACTTTTATAAGTCAAAAACGTTGACATTTGACTTTCAAAGTCAACTTCTTTAACCTTTGACTTTTACAAAGTCAACAACTTTAACCTTGGTCAATCTAATAAAACCTTGGTATTCAATATTCCTTTCGACTCGAAGTAACCATTTGTTTCCAACGACATTGTGGACGTGAAAGACCGATATCTTGCCGCTCGCCTTTCGACTCGAAGTAACCATTTGTCTTAAATACTTTTGGGCTGTAAAGCGTATTTTAAACTGTCTGTGTATTTTAAACTGTCTACGTGAATGCAGAAATGTTATTAATCATCTTGTTACCCAGTGAATTCGGTCTGCCTTAGTTTTAAGTGTCTAAGCCATGGTGGCTCCCCTCTAATACACTCGTTAATCTTTTGCCCGTGGTTCATATGTATAGATCTGTATTGGGTTATGTACCTAACCCACATTCCTCGATAGACTGTTGCTATGAGCGGATGTTATGGCCTTAATATTAAACTGTATGATTAAACTGGTTGCCTTTGGTTTGACACACCTTAGGATAGGGGATTAAACTGATTGGTTCAGGTTCGAGATGTATGACTACTTAGGCATAGTACCTATCACTAATGGGTGAATAGCAAGATATGTATCTGAATTTTTATGATTATTGAAACTTGCATTGTTTACTGAAACATGTCAATGGGTCACTTTTTCTTAAAATTGCGAATAATTCACCAACATGTTGTTGATGTCGTTTTAACGCTTTGCAGGAAATTGAGGGTTTCCGTTGATCATGCCATAGTTTATTTTCGGATCGCTTGCTTTTGGGAAATTTGGATTTGAATTGTTTATTGTAATTTCCATGACGATCCGTTGTTTATTTATTTTGGACTTGTATTTGTACTTGGCGTCTTAACGCCTTTGACTTTATGATGTATTTGGTAACATTTGGCATGGTATATTTAATTTGATGTTTTGTTTATCGGTTATATTGTTGTAATCTTGACTCTTGATATTATAACTGGAACATTTCGTGTTTCCGCTATAAGCGGGGTGTCACAAAACAACCGAGTCAGGAAACTACGATGCCTCGAGTGTGGAAGTGACCAACACCTCCGTGGGAATTGCCTTTTAGAGCATACCACAAAAACTTCCAGTGCTCTCGCAATCACAACCGAGGAGGCACATCAGGACCCCAATGCGGTTACTGGTACGTTTTCTGTCAATGACCATTCTTCTTCCGTGCTATTCGATTCAGGAGCTGAAAGAAGCTTTGCCTCCTTAGAATTTACACCCCTCATTAACATTGGACCTAAAAGCTCTTACGGATAGCTCTCTATCGAATATGCCAACGGTCAATAGTCGAAGCTACGAATACAATCTTAGGATATCCGATACACTCATTTGACTAAAACCTTCTCCATTAATCTAATTCCTATCGAACCATCAAGCTTCGACGTAATCGTTGGGATGGACTGGTTATCTCATTTCCGAGCCAAGACCGTCCGTTTCGATAAGGATAGTCGATCTACGTCCCGTCCTCTTCGGAATGCCCTCCAGAGAATCCCTAGGGACACGACTAGACCTCATCACCGCATACCGACCGATGGTCAGAATGAAAGGACAATCCAAACGTTTAAAGAGATCCTGAGAGCTTGTATAGTTGCCTTCGTAGGAAGTCAAGACACTCACCTTCCTTTGGTCGAGTTCACCTATGACAACAGCTACCATGCCAGCATCAAGTGCGCACCCTTCGAGGCCTATATGGACGCAAGTGTCGGTCACCGCTCTGTCGGCTAGAAGCTGACGATTGACAACTTGCAAGGTCGGACGTCTTCTTCCATCCATGAAAGACCGGAAGCATCCCGTAACCGGCGGAAGAGCTACGTAACAAACCAGAAGAAAACCCCTCGAGTCCCAAGATGGGGATAGAGTACTTCCCAAGATATCGCCATGGAAGGGGGTAGTCTGCTTCTGAAAACGCAGCAAACTGAGCCCTAGGTACACCGGTCCAAACTAAGTCTTAGGACATATCGGTCCGATTGCTTATCGCCTTCAGCTCCCCCAAATTCCTTCAAACGTTCATATATATTCCATGTCTCACACTTGAAAGTGTCTATCCGATGAGACCATCGTCATCCCTCTTGACAAGGTCAAAATCGATAACAAACTAAATTCCATTGAAGGACCGCTGGAAGTTGTTGACCGTGAAGTCAAACGACTCAGGCAAAGTCGTATTCCTATTGTCAAAAGTTCGGTGGAAATTCCCGACATGGTCACGAATTCACGTGGGAACGTGAGGACCAAATCCGTCAGAAATATCCACATCTGTTCAAGAACATTCCTCCATGATGGTACGAATTAAATTTCGGGACGAAATTCCTTTCAACCCGGGGAGAATGTGACAACCGTCCAATTTCAGGTGCATTTTATGCCCTACGTCTCTTTTATTGTCTACCGTTGTCATTAACTGTTCAATTACCGGAAACGCGCTAGTGTCAGAATCATAACCAGAATCAATTTATATAAATCCTAATACCAAGAAAACACCTAATGAACTTTCCTAAGTTCATAACGTATCATAATTAAGAACTTTTAGCTAACGAAAAGGTCCAACGAAACAATAACGCACAAACAAAATAATTACAAAATAGGTCCAGGACGACGCACACAGGCCTTGTGCACCGTCCTGAAAGGACCAAATCCGAAAATTTTCTTGAAATCTTGCATGTCTCGGTTTCTCCAAATATTAAACCAATCAAACTCGATTTCCCACCATCATTTACTGCCATATTGCGGCACCTAGGGCCCCCTTTACTCATTTCTCTTTTTTCCTTTTCATTTTCCCATTTTATAAACATAAAACAAAAACACACACACATTTTTCCCTCAACTCTCTCTAAAAACTCCACCATTACAGAAGATTCCGGCCAACAAAACCCAAATCTTTAGCCATCAAAATCGTTCAATTATCAAAGCAAACAAGGAGAGGAAAATACATTTCGGTTTTCAAGCTTTTCACCGATTTTTTGAGTCCAAATCCGTCTAGAACACTATCCATCCATTTCCCTCCGGTAGAAATCTCTCTTTTATCATTAGTTACTGTTTTAAACACTTGCATGTATGATCTAAAGTCAAAAAAACAAGTTTTTACAAAGATTTATGACTTTCATAGTCAAAAACGATTTTTAAACGAAATAATATTTAGATCTATTTTTTTATGGATAAAAATACCCTAAGAACTGTTAAAATGATGTTCTATGAAGTTTAAACTTATTGCATGTCGAAATCCGTGACTAAAATAAACGTTTTGCTCAAAAATCCACCAAAAACCCACCTGTGCGCCGTCCCTGATGTCCAGACCGACGCAGCGGGGAAGAAAATGACGTTGTGCGTCGTCCCTGATGTCCAGGACGGCGCACAGGTCTGTTACTGATGAGGTTAGTAAGGATTACAACCAAGCCCAGGCAGGCTGTCAAACTGTGAGCGCCTGTCAAGGTGGCTGTCATCTGTCCAGGTCAAATTGTCTGCCCATGTCAAATTGCCTCCCAGGTCAAATTGCCTCCCAGGTCAAATTGTCTGACCAGGTCAAATTGTCTGCCCAGGTCAAATTGCCTCCCAGGTCAAATTGCCTCCAAGGTCAAATTGCCTCCCAGGTCAAATTGCCTCCAAGGTCAAATTGCCTCCCAGGTCAAATTGTCTGTCCAGGTCAAATTGTCTGCCCAGGTCAAATTGCCTCCCAGGTCAAATTGTCTGTCCAAGTCAAATTGTGAGCCTATGTCAGCGCCTTGCCTCCAAGGTCAAATTGCCTCCCAGGTCAAATTGTCTGTCCAGGTCAAATTGTCTACCCATGTCAAAGTGCCTCCCAGGTCAAATTGTCTGTCCAGGTCAAATTGTGAGCCTATGTCAGCGCCTGTCAAATCAAGTATGTCAGCGCCTGTCAAGTCAGCACCGCCTGTCAAGCTGTCACCGCCTGTCCAAGGTGTCAGCGTCTTTGGGTGCTTTATTATCGTCATAATAATAATAAGGCGTTACATACACTGGTGTTTAATGATTAAGACCGTTCAAGTATTCATGATTATCATTAATGGACAACGTTCCATATACTTGACACTGGCCATATAAATACATGGTCCAAATCATTATCGACACAACTTAATCTCATCCCATCTCACTTCAACACACACACAAAAGCTTAAACAGAGTTCATATACTTTTGCTTTCATCTTCAACCTTGATCACCCTAGGTTCGTCAAGAGCTTGTTGGGTTTGCACTGTGATCATCACAGGAGATCCAAGGTTGATATCACCTCACCTTCGTGTTTGACAATCGTTGCTCGAACATTGGCGCCATCCGTGGGACTCGTTTTTTAACGGCGTTTCACTTTTCCAATTTTTGTTTTTTCTTTTTTCTCAGTAATCAACCGTTTCCATGGAGGCAACACATCCATCGCAGATCACTTCTTCAGCGCCAGAAATAACCACTACTGTGACTACCACTGCACCGGAAGCGGTGATAACTTCACCTGTCCATACCACAATGCCAGAATCATACGTGGATTCTGAGTGGACAGTGTCGGACCTAAGATCGACACGAGGGTATCCCTCTTTAACCAGTCCCCTTTTCTCAACAAGGCTGGCAGGTACCAGTACTTTTACTTCACCACCGCCAGTGACAACCATCCCTCCCTTCCAGCCTCTTTTGTCCCACGGGACAAGCTCTCATGAGGATGGCACGGATCCTGTACGATAACCTGTTTCGATTGCTTCCCAGCCTTCTACTCAAGGGGTTCAGGAGGATCCCATTGTGGAACTGCTTAGAAGGTTGGCTCAGAGCACTCAGCCACCACCACCCCCACCACCACCTGCTTCGTCAGATCTGTTGTCACAGTTAGTGGAGGCATTGCGCCCAACGCCTCAGCCAGCGCCCGTACAGCCAGTGGATCCGTTGCCACAACTCCTGGAGCGGCTAAGGCAACCAAGCACACGCACCCCACCAACACCTCTACCACATGACACATCTAACGACATGCTCAGAGTCTTGCAAACCCTAGTGACAGCAGCAGTTCCACCTCGTGCAGCCACTATGCCTTTGTCAGTGGTTACTTCAAAGTTCTGTGACTGGGTTGCCAGATTCCCACTCCCAGATAAGCAAAAAGTCCCGTCCGTTGTTGGTACTTACGACGGTACTCGAGATCCAGACGACCACCTCGCTCTGTTTGAACAGGCTATCATGACGGAGAAATGGTTAGACCCAGTCGCTTGCCACATGTTCCCTGGAACATTACATGGTTTCGCTCGTGATTGGTTTGCTGACTTGCCTGAGAGGAGTATTCAAGATTTCGCAGATCTAAAAGCCAAGTTTGTGACTCAATTTGTACAACAAAAGAAGCAACATAGAACTCATATAGAGGCTAATTTGATACGACAAAAAGAAGGAGAGGGGTTGCGTGCCTTTATCCAGCGATACACAAAAGAATGCCAGAAGATCGCTATGTTACCAGAGAGTCAACAAATTTCTGGCTTTACTCTTTCCCTACTTCCAGGACAACTTCAAGAAAAGTTAATCAAGAGAACTCCAGTCACTTTCAAAGAAGCCACGGACAGGGCATATGACTATCTAAGGTCAAAGGAAACTGTCTCCCTAACAAGAGAGGTAGGCGGCAAGTCATGGACCGACACTCGACGAGATGAAAGGAGCAACAGGAGGTTTGGCCCATACGATAAACATGCGTCTGAGCCTGCTCTTAGCAAAACACCAAAAGAAATCTTGATAACAGAGCAGGTGTGCGCTACCTTCGCACCTCCACCCTAGATGGAGCATAGGTCAGGTACGAAAAACATGAATAAATACTGTGATTTCCATGAAGACCATGGACACGACACAAATAGAGAGCTCAAAAGGGAAATCAGACGGGCTTTGGAAGAAGGCAAGCTCGAACACCTTGTCCCTGGCGCTAAGCAGCAAGCAAATAAAACTCCACCTAAGAAGAGTTATGCCTGGCAAAAGAAGGGGGAAGACACAGAACACCCCGGACCACCTGATGGCCATGTCTTCATGATACATGAGGGAGCCACTATGAACTGACCTATCAAGGTAAAATCGTCTTTACTGTCATTTTTTCCTTTATGTTTTCAATAAATGTTTCCAAGCACATGGAATGTCATGATCATGTATGAAACTAACCATAATAGCATTTGGTCTGATCTTGTATCCCAATATTATCGCACAATATCATTTTTCTATGATATTTGCATAAACAAATAAATATTGAAGTAAGGATTCAATACAAAAAGCATAAGGCCACAATAGACATCTTAGTCTAAAGCCAACCATTCACTTTCATTACGTACAATGTTACAAGAATATAGTTCAATACAACATGTATGAAGCCAAGAAAGACAACCTTGTCTGGCCAAATAACATACAATCATATTCTTCTTTTAATCTACTTGATAAAAGATAAGCACTTCTCACTGGGAAGCGACAATCCTCGCGAGTAAACAAAGTAAAGGTTAACCAACAAAAGTGCCATTGGCACAGTGTCACAGGCACAGTATGAAGCATACATCAAGAATCTACATATGTCATTGGCATGCAAAGGAACCATGGCTCCTCAAGAAAGTGTCATAGGCACAATAAAATATACACACTGTCATGCACACCCAAGACGGTGTCATGAACAACATCCATAATAAAAAATACAAAAAACAAAAATGTGTTATTGGCTTGATCACCCAATAAAACAATATTTTTAAAAGCTAGACAATGTCACAAAGGAAGGCTAAGCCTAGACATACAATTACAATGGAATTAATCATTTATGCATGCAAAAAGTTGGCTACCGCGGGTCGCCCGGTACCGCTGGTCAACTTGTCACCATAAATTTAATACTACATATTTTGTTATATTTGATTAGTATTGGAGCCCACGGTGAGGACAAATCCAAGACCAGTGAGGAAAACTAATTAAAATAATGAATGTTGTAATGGTGGTAAATGGTGGGAGCCAGTGAGGAAAAGGACAGCCAACAAACTAGGAAACATGAAATCATATTAGGCAACATGACAAAATCTAAGTTTTTACGCAGAGCCATAAGGTATAAAATAAACCTTTCTTGGGCTAACATAAACTAGGGAATTGAAAGTCAAACATGACGTACATTACCATGTACATATGATTATACAGCCTGTCTGGTCTAACAGCCCGAGACCACGCTCACCAAAACAAACAGCCTTAACAAACCGCCAGTCACCTTACCACCGTCGGCCATTTCCTACCGCTGGTCATGGTGGCTTACCATCGCCGGTCATGGTGGCTAACCACCGCCGGTCAGAATGACTTACCGCCGGTACAGGCTGAAGCCATGGCTTACCTAGCTTACCAATAACCACTGGTTCCGCCGACTAGGAGTTTACCGTCGGTTCCGCCAGCTAGAGGTTTACCGCCGGCTTCAAAACAAAAAAAAAAAAAAAAAAAAAAGTTTACGACTGGGATACTTACGACTTGCAAACTGTTACTTTGGCAAATCCTAACTCGGGGGCATGATGAGGTTAGTAAGAATTACAACCAAGCCCAGGAAGGCTGTCAAACTGTGAGCGCCTGTCAAGCTGGCTGTCATCTGTCCAGGTCAAATTGTCTGCTCAGGTCAAATTGCCTCCCAGGTCAAATTGCCTCCCATGTCAAATTGTCTGTCCAGGTCAAATTGTCTGCCCAGGTCAAATTGCCTCCAAGGTCAAATTGCCTAACAGGTCAAATTGCCTCCAAGGTCAAATTGCCTCCCAGGTCAAATTGTCTGTCCAGGTCAAATTGTCTGCCCAGGTCAAATTGCCTGTCCAGGTCAAATTGTCTGCCCAGGTCAAATTGCCTCCCAGGTCAAATTGTCTGTCCAGGTCAAGTTGTGAGCCTATGTCAGCGCCTTGCCTCCAAGGTCAAATTGCCTCCCAGGTCAAATTGTCTGCCTAGGTCAAATTGCCTCCTACGTCAAATTGTCTTTCCAGGTCAAATTGTGAGCCTATGTCAGCGCCTGTCAAATCAAGTATGTCAGCGCCTGTCAAGTCAGCAGCGCCTGTCAAGCTGTCATCGCCTGCCAAGCTGTCACCGCATGTCCAAGGTGTCAGCGTCTTTGGGTGCTTTATTATCGTCATAATAATAATAAGGCGTTACATACACTGGTGTTTAATGATTAAGACCGTTCAAGTATTCATAATTATCATTAATGGACAACGTTCCATATACTTGACACTGGCCATATAAATACATGGTCCAAATCATTATCGACACAACTTAATCTCATCCCATCTCACTTCAACACACACACAAAAGCTTAAACAGAGTTCATATACTTTTGCTTTCATCTTCAACCTTGATCACCCTAGGTTCGTCAAGAGCTTGTTGGGTTTGCACTGTGATCATCACAGGAGATCCAAGGTTGATATCACCTCACCTTCGTGTTTGACAATCGTTGCTCGAACAGTTACTTTTCCAAAAATTTGTTGTTTTGACGATTTAAACTTGAATACGCTCGCTGACTTTTTGCTACACATACTAAGAAACTGAGTTTGGAAAATATAATAATATCGGTGACTTGTAATGGACTTTTTGGACTTAAATGAACTCGTTTGAACTTAATATTGTGTTATATGTAATTTGTGAGCGGTATTGAAATTGGATTTTTGGATATAAAATTTGGGCGCGGAAGCGCTGCTCAAATTTCGTAAGAAAAATCCAAACCACTTCAGCGACCAAAATTACTTGTAACATGATAATAATAAACGTTAAAATTTGACTTTTGGACTAAGACGTAACATAAACCGTTTCGGACCATTTTTTGGACAATATTAACCTTGGCACTTAAAGTTTAATTAAAAACTTATCTATATTATATTAAGTATAATAACATAATAAGATAATAACACTTGAACTATCTTGGTATTATTAGGCGTCCCGTGATTCCCAGCTCCCGTTTCGACCGATTTCCGAGTTCCTTTGTCTTCGCAATCCGTGAGTTACACCCCTCTCTACTCTTGTATTTTTTTAGTACTCTTTTTGGGGGAAACATGAGATCAAAATCTTTTGTGAACGATATCTTTTATGTGAAACTGTTTTACTCGCTTAAATTCACGTACACTGTTTTTATGATTCAATTGCCTCTGAAATTTTTATGAACCTTTGCTACCATTATGAACTTGTACAACTATTGTGAAACTTTTGGAAACTTTTACGAACTTTGCAACTGTGTGAACTTTTGGAACCTTTGTGAACTATTGGTCTATTTTGGAAACCTTGTGAAACTTATATGCGTAGACGATATCATTTGTCCTGATTGGCTTACTTTAGACTAATTAGGTTTGCCCCTTTGGACATTTGATTAGACGATGATAGTTTGATTGTATTTGGTGAAACCCTAGGTGAGAATATAAACGCCGTAAGTACAAACAACCAATTTTTAGACGAAAAGTACAAAGTGCCCCGTTTTTAGAAACCATTCCTTACACACTATTAACAATAGCCGTTAGTAAATATGGGTATCGATACTTAGGAGAGGTCACTCCTTACTTGTGGATCGCAACCTGGGTACATATTACTAACTTCTCACGAACTAGATTTCTAAACAGAAACTTTGGGGCGTGTTCTGACCAGTAATCGGATTAGTGTTAAATCTTACGTTATATTAAGCCTAGTGGTTGGTACAATTCAAAGATCATAAGTCATTATTATTTACGCATATGCCTACTTAACGTCTTACACATGTGGATTAATCCACCGCTGAGGTAATGACTACATACATTTATCGTCTTACACATGTGGATTAATCCACCGATGAGGTAATGACTACATACACTTATTACCTTGCCATACAACTTGAACTTGTACGAACATTGAACTTTGACTTGAACTACTACGACAGTATATAAACATATTTTTAGCGATTGTATATCCGCCTACTTTCTTTTAGAAAACTCTATACTTATATATACTTTTCGAACTTTTGTCGGAAACCTTTGGTCAAAACTTATAAACTGTAACTCACTCACTACGTTTCGTAGTTGACACTTTATCTCATGTTTCAGGAACTAAGCGTAAGTTATGAATTGCATTGCTCAGGCGGGTCAAGTCAGTTATGTGAAGTGTAATTCGGGAAGAAGACCTTTATATTTGGGAATCTTTATTTAAAACAATTTATTATGTATTGTTGTCTTAAACGTTGAATCTTTGTTGTATCTTTTTACCTCTAGTACTTTTCCAACTTTAATTTAAATGATTTGGACCGTTGATTTTAGTGTAACCCGTGAAATGATTCTTGCTCTTCACATCTCGTGTTTCCGCTTTAGCGGGGTGTGACAATTTTCGAGTCATTCGTAGCCGTATTTTATAGGCTCAGGTAAAAATCGTTTAAAATAGCTTATTTATAAGTTGTTATTGATTTATATGATATTGGGATAAATTTTGTTGAGTTTGGTTAAGTTTGGAAAAACTGTAATTTGGTATTTTTTCGGATATTATGAGGCGGTTGAGCTTAGCCAGCCAGCGACTGGTAGGCTGAATGGTATATATTAGTGTTGATTTTATAAGTGTCGGTAATGAGGTGTTATAGCGATGTTTTTAGTTTCACTAATTTAGTATAATAGATTATTTAATCGTAATCCTTTGGGTTGAGTTCGCACAAAAGTAACATAGTGTTGATAAATGTTACGTTGAGCAGGATTGGCTTAAGAGTTTCGATCAAGAGAAAGAGCTTGGGAGCTTGAAGCGTAATTGAGGTGAGTATTCAGTTTTTAAAACTCGAGCAAGAGATAAAAATAGGTTTTATAAAGTGTTTTGTGGAAATGTAAACTGAGTTTTATAAATAGTATTTTAGTGATGTAAATTGTGTTTTACAATGAGTATTCGAGAAGTGGAAACTGATTTTTACCAAGAGTATTTGGGAAAATGTAAAATGAGATTTTACAAAGTGTTTGATATAGAGATCTTATAAAAATTTATAAGAGGAGTCACAAAAGAAAGAGTTACGCCCGGGGTTGTCTCGAGTTAATTACATTTGTGTGTTTAGTAGTGTATTTTTACTTTACTAAATGTTGAGTTTATTGCATGTGTGTTTATTGCAATAGAGTTATGTGTTGAGTTTATTGCATGTGTGTTTATTGCAATAGTGTTGAATGCTTATTTAGTATACTTTGTAGATCATTTGCATGTGTTTATATTGCAAAAGAGTTATATATTGTGTTTATATTGCATGTGAGTTTATTGCAATAAAGACCTATAATTGTGACCCTAGCATGCTGTGCCTGGGTAGGAATGGGCAGAAGATACTCATTTTATTAGTGATTGTGACCTAGTAGAGTTGAAACTAGGTAAGAGAGTGGCTAGCCAAACTGTAACGTATTCCAATTCTAGACTCTTGGATACACCGTGGTATTGGGACATGTGTCTCGTACTGGAGTGACATATTTGACAGCGAGCGATTCCCGTCTACCATAGGGTTTAAACGGATTTATGTCACGTTGGACTGAATAGAAGTGGGTAGTGCCCGACTGAGACGCGGTGTCATGAGTCGCTTCTGTTACTTCCTAAACGGCATAGCAATCGTTGACTGGCGGTTGTGGAGTCGGATATGCGAAAGTAGCATACGAGTTATTATAATAAATAGGAGTCGCGACCTAGTTTATTATATTATTGTCGTATGCACGAGTAGCTAATAATGGGGATCCCTTGGATTGTGTGTTTATATCTAATGAACTTGAGGTTGAGACCAGAGACTGAGACATACAGAGACTTGTGGATTAATGCATAGAGTTGATTATAGAGTTTAATCAAAAGTGTTACATGCATTTAATCATAATTATGTGTTATTGTGAACTTTTCGGGCGGATAAGGGTTGGAAACTTGAGACGTGTTTAGTTATTATAAACCTGTTTTATAATACTTATTACCCTGATTACTCGCCAGCTTTGCTGATACCTTTTTTTCAAAATGTGTCTTTTGCTCGTAGGCAGCTTAGCAGGAGTTGACTTGGTGAGCAGGTGTTGTGGGGGTAGTTACCTTTCCTTTTGAGACTTGTATTCTACGCCACGTGTTGAGTAAAAATTTTATATATATATAAAGTTTAAAGTAAATATATTACGTAACTATAATGTAATATTTTGAAGGTGTTTTTAGAGTAACTCGTGGTTTCTATTTAGAACCGCAATTGTGAAACTAAATGTTTTATTAATATCGCATTTAACTCTGATAAAGTGAAAAGTTTTTATAAATCGAGAATTTTGGAAATAACGGCGTTACATGCGTACCACCTGTTTCCTGAATCATAGGAAGATGTGGTCCATTTACGGTTCAATCCAGAGTTGTACCTCGCTGTAGTAAATGAACGCTTTGAAACGAAGTTTCCACATCATGAAATCAACTCCTAGAAGAAACTTAGGAGGTCTTCCACCGGATCCAGTCTCGTTGTCGTAATTCACAATTGGAGCAGCCATCTCAATCACTAGAGAATTTGAATTGATGAACATAATTTTAACACGGATGAACTGATTTTAAGTTGGATGCACTAAATTTAACTTAGAAATGATGAAATCTTCATAAATGATTCAGATCTCCTTTAAACCTGCAACAAATATCAAACGAATCCTATAATAACACTCTATTGATCAAATTTACACTGGAACAATCAATTAACAATGAACTTCCTTGGTAACGTCTTAGACCGCCAAAATTTCGAATCAAAATTGCTCAAACTGTTGATCTTATTGTCTAATCCTTTACAAATTTTCTAAACACCTCAAAATTAGCTCACTATCACTCGAAAACTGAGTTGAATCAAATTGAATTTGATTTACGAGCTCTGATACCAACTGACAGGTCTTGAGTTATCTAAACTGAATATCTAGGTGATTAGAATAACTAAAATGTCGCGGAATCACGAATTAGTAATTGAGTTGTGAAATCAAACAATGAATCAAAGGAGAATATAACAAAAGTGTTAGTTCATTCAATGCCTAGAAAAAGCGTGAGAAACGGTTACATGAAAGTTCATCCCATACAAGCACACCTTACACATGACAAATCTCTCACTATTTATAGGCTAACTTCTAACACTAACTATTACATTAAATGACCCCTATATTCATTTAAGAATACTTCGGGTAAACAAAATACATTAAGTCTTCATTTAACTTTAACTATAATGAACTTCATTTAAGTATGATGAATAAACTTGTTCACCCGAGTTAAAGTCTTCACTGAAAGACTTTCTATGGTTTAAGTCGGGTGACGAACTTTGTTCACCCGGCCTATCCACTTAGACAAAATATAAGTCTGATGTAGTATTTGAAGCTTCATCCATCACCAAGTTTCAGTTCCAACACTTTTAGTGTCATCGGCTTCATTAGTCGAGAATACGTTGATATCGTCCTTCACATTACAAAACAAAACATATTAATAAAACACAAACAAGTTATACAGAAGCAAAGCATATTAAAAGAGTTATAAAACAAACCTTAAGAGGTGCCAAATGAGTAATCTTTTTAGCATAATTACGTTAGAAGAAAAACGAATTATTATGAGAAGAATTTCGTTAGAAGAAGAACGAATTATATCCAGAAGAAGAAGGAATTATATTTTTAGATTTTTATCTGATTATAAGAAGGAGAAGAGAAGACACCAAGTGAATGAAAATGAAAGTGTCTCAAAACGTTTATATAGACAAAGAAAAATATATAAAAGAGAAAATTCCGTAGAAAAATCATATGTTATGGATGAGATAATTTAGGAAACAACCCTAGTTGAGAAAAAAAGGATAGTGAAGATGATGGTTTTAAAAAAATAAAAATTTAATAACAGTAAGAATGTAGATTTGGTTTATAAAAGTATAGTAAGTTTTATCCCAATCCTAATCCAACCCGTTAAAACCGAAAGTGAAGCCTAAGTCAACGTAGAAAGACGACCCGGATCATTTCCACTCAAGTCAAACCAAAAAGTGGAACTACTCTGGCCGACATTCTTTACCACTACCATTACCGGCGGTGACACAGATCTGATGATATGAAAGAAATGATATGTATGTATCTATTCGTGTATTATTAGCAGAGATGGAGCTAATATTACTACTTGTAATATTGGGATATTTGAATTTCGTAGCGCCTGATGCTCAAGGTGATTCTTATCCCAACACTAGTTAGACTTACCAAATCAATAATCAAATATATACAAGTATGTTGAACTGATACTTGCAGGGGATGCCCTCTTTGAGTTAAGAACTTCACTTAAGGCTGCACCCGATCAACTCACTGACTGGAATCAGAATCAAGTTAATCCTTGCACTTGGTCTAAAGTTAGTTGTGATGCCAATAATAATGTTAACTCTCTGTAAGTCACACTCATTTTTCTTATTCATTTTAGGCTTGCTTCCTGTGGTTCTAATTTTATATTTTTATTTTTTTGTTTCAGATCTATGTCGTTCATGGGATTTACAGGAACATTGTCACCTAGATTACGAGTTTTGTCAAAGCTTACTATACTGTATGTATACGATTATTTTGTTATCATTCCTAGTTAGTTGCCAAATTTCCGAAATTATCAGTTACAGATGTGTCATAGAATAGTAATCTCTGCGTCCGATATGAATTAGACAATATGGAAAAGTTTAAGATCTTTGGGTTTTTAAGTGAAAATACTGCAAGTTACAATTCGTGTGTTTTTGTAATAATTGAAATTTGTTTATAACCAAACATGTTTGTACATACTGTTTGTGTTACTTTCCTAGGAATTAAAGGCATCATGTCTAAAACTTGATCAATTCCTTGTTTTGGATTCTAAAATTGATGTTTGTACATACTATTTGTTGATAGCCGGTACGATTACAGTTTACGTTCTATACAACATTTTAAACTCTAACACACACAAAGGAAGGATGCCGAATTATAGTTTTGTTTCTGTTGATTAATTTAAATCCCGACACACAAGAAGTAGGTATAATATTTTTAAACAGTTGAAATTGCAATTGATGGAGTAATTGAAAATTTATTGCATCTTTAGTTTACCTAAGCGTCCCTAAAGTAGTTTCATACACAAGTTACTATACTTTAAGTTGGTTAACTATAGTTTATGTGCTTGCTTGACCTAATTATTGATCTTTTGTTCACTGCAAAGTGTATCACCTGAGTTTAACGTTGACCTTCAGTTCCTTGCAAGGAAATCAAATAACTGGGGGAATACCAGCAGAGTATGGGAACCTGACTAGCCTGACGATGTTGGATTTGGAAAGCAACCGTCTAACTGGACAAATACCATATTCTCTTGGAAATTTAAAAAATCTTCAGTTTTTGTAAGTACCGTCTTATATAAGCATGCAAATAATGTGTAGAGCGGCAAATTGGGTACTCGGTAATTGTGTTAAATATGATTACAATAACTAGATTGTTCCAATTTTCATTCATTGTTTAAAATCAAGTAATTTAGGAGATTAAAAATTCGTTTTTGCAGATTTTAAAACCTGTTTGACACATGTAGCTCCCTTTTATTATGCGAGTATTCTTTTCCAATTGTGTATGTAGGATTTTGAGCCAAAACCATCTTGAAGGGCCTATCCCAGACTCACTTTCAGCTCTACCAAACTTGACTAGCATGTAAGTGAACAGTCCAAGCTTCATGAGATTAAACATATGTAACTTCAAGATTTGAGTTCATGTAGCTTTTCTTATTTATATTTGGTCTTTGTCCATTATTTGAGTGCAGTTTACTTGGTTACAACAACTTCAGTGGTCTAATTCCAGATCCCTTATTTCAAGTTTCCAAGTTCAAGTATGTATATTCTAATTTAGAGATAAAGTTCTTAACTATACCGGTTTGGTTCAAGATGTGTAACATTCATGACTTTACAGCTTTACAGGGAACAGATTAAACTGTGGCTTTAATAACACCCACCCTTGCACATCTGGCTCTGGCGGTAATGCTGATTTAAGTCTCTCTTAGAATATCTATTAGGGTTTGTCTCTAACGGGCCAAATGGGCAAAATTTAATAAATTGGCGAAAATGGAAATGGGATTAAAGATTCATAAAACCTCTTAAATCGTGTTTTTTTTCCAAAAAGATTTTTAAAAATAGAGTTTTTAATTCATATTTAACACATTAATTGTTGATAAAACTCAAGGGGAAAAAAGGGTTTCCGGGTTGACCTGAACGACCTATTTTGAACTATACTAGTTAATTACTGGTTTTGACCTATTACCCAACCCTCTAACCTGACCCACCCATTTTGTCACCCATCTGTGATGACTTTGGCAAAAGGCATGACCAGTCACATTTTTATATATTAGATGCTGCAAAGAAATCGAAGGCAGGAATTATCATTGGGGTTATTGCTGGAGTTCTAGTTCTTCTTTTGCTTGGATGTGTAATGTTATTTTTGTGGAGGGGTAGGCACAAAGGCTACAAGCGTGAGGTCTTTGTTGATGTTGCAGGTGACCTTACCTTTTATTCCTCTTAAACGTTGAGATTTGTATGGTATTTGCATTTTTTCTTTTTAATGGAAGGTGCTGGAGATTGTATGACAAATTAGTTATCTTTTACATACATGACTACTTTCAGGAGTAGACTTGTATTTTCTTTTTGTTGATATGGACCAAAAACCATTCACATCCTTCTACATCCGCTCTAGATACCACCACCATTTTGTATATACTTCTAGGTGTGATTGTTAGATGTTTTTGAAAACAATGGAAGACTAATGGTGTGTATGTGGTCTTAGGGTTTAGAATGCAGGACCGGATCATTGGGTCAAGGATAAAGTTGTTACTATTGGTCCCCTTGTATCAGTATAACAATCAATAAAGCAATAAGGAATAATTGCCTATACTTTTGAATGTTTAATTGATATAATCAAATAACCAAAACACTGTGTGTACCGAATAGCAACAGAAATAAACAAATCAGATTAAGAACAAACTCAATCTGTATTAATAGGAACAAGAAGTACGAAATCTAATCTATAGGGGTTTTACTTATACCCAATTAGAAGATAGGAAACCTAAACAAACTATTCTTCTTTTAAAAGAGACAACTAGGTTTCCTAAATTAACTGACCACTTGCCAAGTCTAAGTATATCTTCGAGAGTTTTAGTCATAAGCAAGTAGAATATTTTAAGTGATTGTTTGTCCACTGATAACCTAGAAATTGCATTGTGGTGAATCTGCATATCTGTCTCACGCAGATTCAACTTGTATTCTTTAAAGTCTTATATGAATCCCTTGAAGATCTTCAACTCTATTAATGTGCCTTCATGAATATATTCATGTCTTGTGAGCTAACAAAGACAACTTAATATACAATATAAATTAAGGTACACCAATGTAAATTGTGTTGCTAATCAACACTACTTATTTTAATGTAAATGTAAAACTATTTTAGGTATAATTTATCTTATCATCAAACATAACAAGGTTTTACAACACTTTTAAGGATCTTTTTAGTATTTTCTTTCTTTTTCATATTTTCTTATGAATAAATAATATATAATTGCCTTAGCCACATGCTTTTTAAAGGAATCCAGAGTTCCTCCTTTCTTTGAAGCCATCATAGCATCACCAGTTACCAGTTAAGTGTTCCCTTCTTTATAACAGAACTTCATTTTTACGTTTCCATACAATGTAATGTATTGAGGAATAGACTCTGTTGTTCCTGGTGAAGCTGCATCTATGCTGTTTCCGACTCTTTATCAAAACCAATATCTTTGGGGTCTACTTTTTGACTATCTTCCCTTGTTCACCCTTAGCATCCTCGCTATCATCCTCAGGATTTATAGCCTTTGCTGAGTTCATCCACACAGTAGTAGTTGCCATTAGAGCCTTGTTGGTTTTCTTCTTACATTCACCCATGAGCTTAATGTTGTTTACGTTCTTACACAGTGATTCCTCATGCTCCGTGAACTTGCCATAGATGCTCTGTAGTGTGTGTATATATATATATATATATATATATATATATATATATATATCCATCAATCATGATCATTGGCTCTCATCAATGGGAAGAGCATCCTTGAATCTTGTTACTTGAACCTCAACATCATCAATGGATTCATAATCCGTAAGACACCTTTTTTCATCTAGCCGACAAAATCTTCTTTGTCAAACTCATGGAATCTTTGTGGTTAAACTATAAGTTGTCCTCATAGTTGTTTCTGGATGAGTTGTGCCAGACATCTTGAAATGATTGTTAAGAGCAGTCGAGCAGATCTATGAATATGAATTAACAACCGCTCTGATATCACTTGTTATTATAGAAATCAGTAAAGCACTACAGAACAAGTAAGACATTAAAGAACAATTGTGAATGCTATTTAAATGATTTATTGATAGTATTAAATAACCATAATATGTACTTACAGAATAGCTTTAGATAGCAATAGGGATGAACAAAATTTGATTGAGAAGAAGTACAAAGCCTAATCTAGAGGTTTTATTCTTATACCCAATCACAAGATATAAAACAAACAAACTAGTCCTCTTTTTGAGGAAACAACTAAATTTCCTACATTAACTAACCATTTTTCAGATGTAAGCATATCTTCAATATCTTTAATCTTTAGCAAGTAGAATAGTTTAAGTAATTGTTAGACCACCAATTATCTAGAATTCACATAACCTTCGATATCCATTGTTGTGAATCTGTATATCCGTCATTTGTAGATTCAACTTGTATTCTTCAGAGTCTTCTATGAATCCCTTGAAGATCTTCAACACAATCCGCAACACAATCCATAATCTGCACTTAACATACAGTGCAAATTCACGTACTATGCAGATTGTGTTGCTAATCAACACGACTTACATTATATTAATGCAGATGAATGTAAAGCTATTCTAAGTTCAATTTTCCTTATCATCAAATTATACAACATGGATTTATCTAAGAGTTACAAACCGCTAATAATGGAGACGTCTGATGTAATTTTTATAGTTAAAGGGACGTGATCCATAATTTCCGACCCAACTCAAGGACAAAACATTTAAATTACTCTTGTAATAATAAACATTAGTGTGCCAAATATGATTTCAAATATATCATTTTCGTAATGCGTTTTTTTGTATAAAATGATTTCGAGATCTTGTATGAGACTTTCAACCTCCCACCTTTCCTTTTTTGCTAAATGTTGATTTTACCGGCTTGGGATAAGATATAACCCAAATCATCTAGTAGTTGGTAAATGAGTTTAAATGTGAACCTCTAAATGCAATGTTGATTTATTATTTCTTCTCATTGTTGATTTGGTCTTTTGTTAATTGTGTTTAGGGGAAGTTGACCGCAGAATTGCATTTGGTCAGCTAAAGCGTTTTGCATGGAGGGAACTACAGCTTGCTACAGATAACTTTAATGAGAGAAATGTGCTTGGGCAAGGAGGTTTTGGGAAGGTTTATAAAGGAGTTCTTGGAGACAATACAAAAGTTGCTGTGAAGCGGTTAACTGATTATGAGAGTCCAGGCGGGGATGCAGCATTCCAACGTGAAGTTGAGATGATAAGTGTAGCTGTACATAGGAATCTCTTACGTCTCATTGGCTTTTGCACCACACCTACTGAACGTCTATTGGTCTATCCCTACATGCAAAACTTAAGTGTTGCCTATAGACTACGAGGTACTTCTTTGTTATGAAATCTGTCGTTTTTATCACTCCAGGTTAGAAAATAATAAAAACGCACTTGAATAGTTTTCATTCTTCGTTTTTTGGAGACTAATTTTCATAAGTTTTTGAGTTTGATTTTAATGATTCTAGTTAATATTTTATTTTTAATTGGGTGATTTTCTTGTCCAACCATCAACCATGGGTTTTTCTTTCTGCAGAACTTAAAACTGGAGAGGCTGTTTTGGATTGGAATACAAGGAAGAGGGTAGCGTTGGGGACTGCTCGTGGGCTGGAATACCTACATGAACATTGCAATCCTAAAATAATCCACAGGGATGTTAAGGCAGCTAATGTATTGCTTGATGAAGATTTTGAAGCTGTTGTAGGTGACTTTGGGTTAGCGAAGTTGGTTGATGTAAGAAAGACGAATGTGACTACCCAAGTTCGTGGGACAATGGGTCACATAGCTCCTGAATATCTGTCAACTGGGAAGTCGTCTGAAAGGACAGATATTTTTGGTTACGGGATCATGCTTCTTGAAATTGTAACAGGACAACGGGCCATAGATTTTTCCCGCCTTGAAGAGGAAGATGATGTCTTGTTGCTTGACCATGTAAGATAACATTGTTTGGCACATCTTTTTTTGTTTACGGATCGATTTGATTTATCTCAAACACAAAAACATAAGCTAAAAGTATACTCTTATTGCATATGATTGGTGTCCATATATTCTCATCGTTTGACCCGTTAGAGAGATAAAAATGAACCTGAATTGACCCCATTCATAAATAAATAATGCTCTTTGTATTGATTTCTTGTTGTTTGTACATTGTTAAAGGTCAAGAAGCTAGAAAGGGAGAAGAGGTTGGATGCTATTGTTGACCGTAATCTGATTAAGAACTACAATATGCAAGAAGTGGAGATGATGATTAAGGTAGCATTGTTGTGTACCCAAGGGTCACCAGAAGACCGACCTGCCATGTCAGAGGTAGTGCGAATGCTTGAAGGAGAAGGGCTTGCTGAACGTTGGGAAGAATGGCAGAATGTTGAAGTTACACGTAGGCAAGAGTATGACCGCTTACAAAGAAGATTTGATTGGGGAGAAGACTCCATCTATAATCAAGATGCCATAGAGTTGTCTGGTGGAAGATGATGACTTGGTATATTCTTCTGTACTTGTATCAATATTCAATTTGTTGTTGTGTGCTTTAATTTGCAATCTTTGCTTTGTACAAGTTGTAGAGTTTTGGGGTTATGTTTTTACGAGTAGAGAGTCATACAAATTCAAGGATTGCATTTCGTTGTATTGTATTATTCGTGTCGATAGATAGAAATCAAAGTCTTGTTTCCCAATTTTACTAACTGTGTAGAATATTTTAATTGAAGTATGTGTGCTTTTAATCCTTAGTTATAACTGTCTAGCAACCTACGCATGTGCATAATCAACACCCTTTTCTCTCTCAATCCAGTTCCTTTCTCAATTTTACCTCCATTCTCTCAATAACATCGACCAGTTCATCGACGACGGCCACCGGTGTGTCCCCATTTACCACCGCTACCCTCCAACTATGCACCTACGACCGTCATCACTATCTCCACCTCCGGTGTGAAACTGATCGGTTTTGGATAGCAAAGATATTGATGTTGTTGATTGGTAATGAAGTCTTGGAAGTTACGAGGGTTTGTTGGATTAACTTGTTAACTTGGGAGGCTTGGCTCATGGGAGGAGTGTATGGCTCAAGATTTGGCTATTGGGTTCACCACGACCCATTTGGATGATCGATAAACAAGATTGGAAGTTTGTGAACCTTTACTGCGTCGCAATGAAGACATTTTCAGCTAGGAAGGTTCTCGAACCAACCCGCTGCGACATAGGAATTGATTTCGGCCCAAAACCCAATTTGTAGTTTCATTTTTGCATTTTTAGGGTTTAGATTGTTTTCCTATATGTAGGAAACGTTTTTATTAATGTATTATGTCTGGTTTTCAAATATTGGGAAAGTTTTAACCTTTTTCTTTGATATTGATGCTTCAATTATCAATTATTTCGTTATTAGATCGAGTTATCTAGTTTTGATTCAATAACAAATCAATTGTTTCATTATTAGACTTATAAATCAACCAACAGTGACAATCAAACAAGACCTATTACTTGATTAGTCAATTCAATCCTAGATAATACTATCTAATATTGAATTATGATAACACAATCAAGACCTATTGATTTGTTATCGAATCAAAACTAGATAACTCGATCTAATAATGAAACAATTGATAATTGAAGCATCAATATCAAAGAAAAAGTTTAAAACCTTAACTAAACCCTAAAAATGCAAAAAGGAAACAAAAAATTCGGTTTTGGGCTGAAATCAATTAGTGCCTCGCAACGGGTTGATTCGAAAACCTTCCTAGTATTTAGGGTAATATATGAAGGGTTGTTTGGTTCAGTTCACCAAGTTCTTTAGAGAAAGTGTTGGGAAAATCAACGATTTAACCTAAGTTAATAAATCTGTTTATTAAAGTCTTAGTTTCTGAGTCTGAGTGATTTTGAGTCTGAGTGATTTTGAGTCTGAGTGACTTTGAGTCTGAGTGACTGAAAGCGTCTAAGGCATTATGGAGCTGACTACTCAGCTTCATAATGAAACGTGTTGCTTTATATTAGGTATGTTTGTTAGATAAAATCTTCTATCCTTTTAAAAGATTTTATAGGATTCGTACTTATCAAGCTCACTATTATTGTGTATAAATAGTGAGCTTGAGCTTTGTAATCGATGTACCTTTTGAATCACTGTGTGTTATTTTAGTTGCTTCGTTATTATATTTCCGCTATAATAAACTAAGAAACTGAGCACTTAATCGATTCGTAACAATTAACATCTAAATACTTATTTGTAATTGATTAGCTAGTGTTTGGGATCTTATTGAGACCTAACAACTGGTATCAGAGCAAATAAGATTTAAATTTTAATTAATTTTGTCACACCCCGCTTGGAAGCGGAAACACAGGGCGTTCCAGTTATAATATCAAAGTCAAGATTACAACAATATAACCGATAAACAAAACATCAAATTAAATTGATCATGCCAATGTTACAAATACATCAATAAGTCAAGGCGATGAGACGCCAAATACGAATACAATTTCAAAAGAAATCAACAAAAGGATCGTCATGGAAATTACAATAAACAATTCAAATTCAAATTTTCCCCAAAGCAAGCGATCCAAAAATAAACTATGGCATGATCACGGAAATCCTCAATTTCCTGCAAAGCGTTAAAACGACATCAACAACATGTTGGTGAATTATTCGCAATTTTAAAGTAAAAGTTGACCCATCGACAGTTTTCATCAAACAACGTTAATTTCAAATGATATATCTTGTTTTCAACAACCAATAGTGAGAGGTACTTTGCCTAGACTATTCATACACTGAACCTGACCGTACAACCCCAAATCCTGAGGTCGCCAACCAAAGGTAACAAATCAATTAACCGGCCATAACTTCCACTCCTAGAAACATTCTACCGAGCAGAGAGGGTTAGGTCTATAACCCATATAGATCTATATATGTAAACCGTTGGGCTCAAAGCTTAACAAGTGTATCAGGGGGCCCCAACAAGGGCTAATGGCTTAATCTAAGGCAGACCTAATCCACTAGGCAAACAAGATAATCAACAACATTCCGCATACAAGCAGACATTTTAAAAATACGCTTTACAGCCCAAAATATTTAAGACAAGGGCTACGAATAACTCACAGATAAAGCTTCAGCAAACAAATATCGGGTACACCAAACACAGAGCTACAACTCCACCGCCTAAGTGCCTTAAACAATAAACAACATAGTCTCAGTATCCATATAAGTCTAGGTCCGGTTTAGCCTTGTCGGTTAAGATTAAGTTTAATGTAATATTCCAACGTTTAATAAATCGAGTAAGGATGACGGATTAAGAAGACGATGTTCCGCGCCAGAAAAGGGCCGATCGGCAAGATATCGATCTTTCACGTCCACAGCGACCGTTGGAAGCAAATGATAACTCCGAGTCGAAAGGATTATTAATATAAATGTTCATTAAGTCGACCAAGATTAAAGATGTTGACTTAAGAAAGTCAAGGGTCAAATATGTTGACTTATGAAAGTCAAATTTCAATCATGTTGACTTATAAGAGTCAAACGTCAATTAAGTTGACTTATTAAAGTCAAAATCAATTTAAAAGTCCAATTTGACACTTAGAATAAATTGGAGTGTTTCCTTACCAAATGTTTTAAAGCAAAAGCCTTTCAAAACCATTTTATAAAATCGGCCTCAAAACATAATTTGATGACTTCAAACAATGATTAAATTGAGACGAAGTTTAAAGTATCGCAAATAGGTTTAAAATGTCCATTTAAGTACTATTATGACATTCGAGATTGCATTGGTGTCTTTGAGTCCAAAGACAATGTTTTTGTATAATATGTTACTTTGGTATACAATTTATTTACATAAGTGTTTTAAGTCGTAAAAAGTTGTGAGATGAAATTTCGGCAGAGCTTCCGCGTCATAAAATATTAGTCCATTTATTCAATCACTTTCCCGCTTAACAACAATACATTATAAACCATTATACATAATACATAATACCATATTTAGCTTTCCATAATACTTTGGTTACTTATATTATAACATTTTGTCCAACTTTAGTCCAAATCGATCAAACGCACGAGTGTTGGTCTAATAATTTATCCTAACCGATTTTCAAGGCTAAAACCGAATAATACACATATAATGAAATCACAAGATTCACAAGAGTAACAAGTTATACCACTAACTCCGCTTGATTTGACCAGAATTTGGAATGACAACTTCGGTGATATAGCGATGAGTGTTTCCACCTCCAAAACACAAGACAATCACCAAGATTAGCAAAATGAAGGATTTGAATGCACAAGAAGTCACCAATATTACTGTTTTTACATGATCTCAGCCCCATAATATTATTGACAAAAGTGCAGAACGTGAAACCAAGTTTTAAACGATCAAACGACACATTTTCGGGAGGCCAGCAGCCCGGTGCTGCACACCTGGGCACAGGTGCTGCGCACCTGGCTGCTGCGCACCTGGCTGCTGCCATTTTCCCATTTCGTGTTTTTCTTGCTAAAATCGCTTTGTGACTCAAAGATTTCGACATGCAACCAGTAAATAACTTATAAAACATCATTTTTATAGTTTCTAAATAAATTTTACTCACAAAAACATAGATCTAAGTAGTGTTTATATAAAAATCGTTTTTGTAAACAAAGTGGCATAAATCCTTACAAAAACTCATTTTCGAGGCTTAGATCATACATGCAACAAATAAAAACAGTAAGTAATGATAAGGGAATGATTTCTACCGGATGAAAATGAATGGATGGTCTTTTGGACGGATTTAGAGTTCCAAAAGTGAAGATATATGCTTGAAACCGAATTTGTTTCGCTCCTCCTTGTTTGTCTTGATGATCAACGATTTTGATGGATGATTTATGTGATTTTAATGGTAGAAAGTTTCTGGAAATGGGGTTTGATAGAGAGAAACTTAGAGAGAAAATAGTTGTAGGTGTTTTGTGTGTGTGTGTTTTGAATTAAGAAAAATGAAAAGAAAAGAAATGAAAAAGGAGTGTAATGATACACTTTGGGGGTTGAAATCTGGCAGAAAACTGAGCAAAAGGTCGTCCATTGATTGGTTGGTTTGGGTGGTGGATGGGTATAAACGAGGATAGGGACCAAAAGTGTAAGATTTTTGAATTCTGGGAAGTGGTGCTGCGCACCTATGCCCTGGTGCTGCGCACCGGGCGATTTTCCAGCATTTTCTGATTTTCGTTTTTTCGCGTTATTGCTTCGTTTGGGAGTTTCGTTCATCGAAAATTCCCGATTCTTTTTGCGTTGAACTTAGGAAAGTTCACACTTGATTACCTTATATTAGGTTCATTTTATTTTCACTTTTTATTTCGAGATTCGCACGATTTCGGTAACAGAGTAAACAAGAGTAAAAGTGCGATAACTCGCGGATAAAGGATCCGATAACGACAACTTTGGCATAAACCTTCTAACTTATATTTATGAGGATACTAACTACTTGGCACTTAGATAAAATAATATTAACACGTCCCGAGGGACAAATCAGTAAATACGAAAACCCGATACTCAATAACAGTAAATCGCGAGCAAAACAAAGCGAAATACAAGGGTCGAAATCAATTGCGAATAAAATATAAATAATGACGGTAACTCGAGTACCTCAAATAGACGGGACGTCACAGCCTCCCCCCAGTTAAAAGAATTTCGTCCTCGAAATTACTATTGAGCATCGCTACAAGAAAAGAGGTGGGGATATTTCCGCTGCATTTCATCTTCCCGTTCCCACGTAAACTC
>CAJVGC010000001.1:38393283-38435642 GCA_910822075.1 Senecio squalidus | reverse complement strand
TTCATATAAGGACATGTTTGATGGAGAAAAATTAGAGAGATGAAATATGCATAGAAATGAAATAGAGAGAAATGAAATTAGTTGAGAAAATAAAATGAATTTTCTTATTTGGTAACGTTAAAGAATTGACCTAAGAAATTATCAAGTAATTCAATTCTTTGTTTGGTAAAAAGACTTGAGAAATAAAATCTGTATTAATTATATAAAATTAGGATCATTAAAAACCATTAAAAATGTTGAGACCAAAAGAATCAATTATAACTCTCCATTTTAAAAACTCACTGTGTTTAAAATTAAATATCTCAAAAACCGTAAATGTATTAAACGAATAATTACACCATTGTAATGACCATTAAATTAACTTTCTATAGAGTACCCACTCGATATACTTTTAACGAAATTTTTTTTCGGGTTTTGAAATTTATATTATAAAATCACGATTTTATCACATGTGATTTTTTAGTACTTTGATATATACTAGCTTATTCCCCGTGTTATACGCGGGGTTATATAAAAAATATATCAAAAAAACTTGTTGCATATCAACAAATAAAAGCTAGTTTATTTAATTAAAAAGTAAAAAAATCTGAAAAATTACACCTATTAATATAATGAAATCACACTATTTTAATTTTGTCCTAGATGGACAACCTCATTATTTGCCATGTCAACTAATGAACATGCCTATAAATTATATTAAACTAATTTCAATCTTTAATCATACCGAATAAAGCAATATGTCCTTCTTCATCCTCGCCATTAACCTAATTATTAGCATAATCAAATATGAAAGAGCTTAAATTTTGAGTTTGAATAGGCTACGTACGTTGTGATGATGATGACCCAAAACTTTTCTTCTTTATATTCTTCAAAACCCCAAAAAACAAAACTGAATAACATTAACATAAAACTTAAAAGTAAAATGGAAATATGAATAAAACGGAGATATAAACAATATGGTTACCTGATGAATCATTATAGTGAAGGAAGCTATAAATAAAGGAAGTCAGAATTGAAATAGGTACCACCGTATCACATGATTCATCGTCATGTAATATCTAAAAAGTAAATAAAAAATAATGAACAAAAGAATCACCTACCATTTCTCTCTTGAATTAAAACAAAGAGGAATTGACTCAACCAGGATATGAAGGAAAGCAAAAAGTATTTAAGAAGCTTTTGGTAATTTCAAGACAAAAACAATTCCCTACATACAATGAAATGAACTTGGTATTATTTTGTGAGGATGTACATAATCGATGAGAGTTCTACCATTGGTCACACCTTCTGAGAGTTCTACCATTGGTCACAGCTTCCCAAGCACGATTCTTTTTTCAAATTTAAATCTTGATTATTTAAAAAAATAAAAAAATCTAACAAAATTATACCTAGATTGTGACATCACCATTTTAGGAACTATCTTAGGTGGACAATCTAATAATATGCCACGTCAGATTTATATGACATGGCCATATACCCCCATTTATTAGATTAGAAAGATTTGTTTTTCGTTTTTTCTTTTTGATTCTAGTTGAATGTATATAATATAACAAATATATGTTTTGAAATTCATATTTAGTGTTCTAATCATATGTGATTGTACCTTACGAATATCAACATTTGTCCGAAAACGAAAAAATAAAAAAGCGTCAATTTTTGATTTTCTTTCCGGGTCTATATAGATTATACCTAATATATATATTGTGTTTTAAATTTAACAATAAAAGTTGAAATAATGTGTTTTATTGCCTTATAAGTTTTCGAAATTTTACATACATAATAAAATCACATATGATATACAATAAAATCAAATGTGAGATGCGTACTATCACATATGATATGTCCGATACCTTTCCGGTCGGCCCTTTTTGGCGCGGAACATCGTCATCCAAAATACGACGTCTTTATTAAACTGAATTAACGTTGGAACATTCTAATAAACTAATTCTTAACCGACAAGGTTAAACCGAACTATACTTATAGAGATACTGAGACTATATTATTTGTTGTTTTAGGGCACTTAGACGGTGGACTTGTAACTCTATGATTACTTTACCAGAGATTTGCTGAAGTTGTATTGTGAGTTATTCGTAGCCCTTGTCTTAAATATTTTAGGGCTGGAAAGCGTTCTTTAAAAATTGTCTGTTTAAATAGTAGGCGTAATGTACATCTTGTCTGCTTAAATGTTAGACGTCATCTTGTCTGCTTAAAGGTTAGACGTCATCGTGTCTGCTAAATCTTAGACGTCATCTTTCCTGCTAAATGTTAGACGTCATCTTGTCTGCTAAATGCTAGACGTTATCTTGTTTGCTAAATTGCTAGACGTTATCGTATATGTTGCCTGCTAAATTTCTAGACGTTGTTGTATTTTTTTTTGTCTGCTTAATTGTTAGACGCTATTGATTACCTTATTACCTAAGAGAATAGGTCTACCTTAGAAACTTGTCGTTGGGTCAACTTTTACTTAAAATTGGGAATAATTCACCAACATGTTGTTGATGTCGTTTTTAACGCTTTGTAGGAGTTTGAGGATTTATTTTGATCGTGCCATAGTTATTATCGGATCGCTTGCTTTTGTAAAATTTGAATTTGTATTGTTTAATGTAATTTCCACGACGATCCGTTGGTTAATTTTTGAAGTTGTATTTGGTATTTGGCGTTCATCGCTTTTGACATTGTAATGTATTTTGGTAACATTTGGCATGATTAATAAATTTGATGTTTTGTTTATTGGTTGTATTGTTGTAATCCTTGACTCTTGATATTATAACTGGAACACCTCGTGTTTCCACTCCAAGCGGGGTGTGACAAGTCAATACTCTAAAATGACCCGTAAAACGTGGGCTTAACTTGCTGCGCTTCTCGAAACGAAACACACCCTTCCACGGAGAAACTTTTAATAACACCATGTCTCCGACCTTGAACTCCAAAGGTTTCCAACGAAAATCCGCGTATTTATTCTGACGATCTCTCGCGGGTAACAGACGCTCCTTGATCTTAAAGATGTTATCAGTCGTCTCTTGGATCAGCTCCGGACCTGTAACCTGGCTATCACCAATCTCAGCCCAACAGAGCGAGACCTATACTTACGACCGTAAAGAGCCTCAAATGGTGTACAATTAATGTTGGAGTGGTAACTATTGTTGTATGAAAGCTCGACCGGCGGTAACTATCGATCCCAACTCCCACCAAAATCTAAAACACACGCGCGTAGCATATCTTCCAATGTCTGAATTGTACGCTCACTCTGACCATCGGTATAAGGGTGATAAGTCGTGCTCATGTATAATCGTGTACCCAAAGATCGTTGTAGCGTCTGCCAGAACCTCGAAGTGAATCGCGCGTCGTGATCGGAAATAAGATATACCAGAATGCCATGTCTGGCCACGATCTCGTCAATGTACAGCCTAGCTAACTTCTCTATTCAGTAATCCTCACGAATAGGAAAAAAATGTGCTGACTTAGCCGATCAACGATAACCAAAATGGTATCATAACCTCCCGTAGACCTAGGATGTTTCGTGACAAAGTCCATCGTGATATTTTCCCACTTCCACTGTAGGATCTCCGGCTGCTGAAGAAGGCCAGAAGGCTTCTGATTTTGAGCCTTGACTTTAGAACACGTCAAACATTTTCCCACATACTCGGAAATCTCCCTCCTCATGCCGGGCCACCAATAAAAATCTTTCAGGTCGTGGTACATTTTATCCGCTCCGGGATGAACAGAATAATTAGAATTGTGACCCTCATATAAAATCAACTGCCTAAGACCAACGGGAACCCAAATACGGTCTAAGAAATTTAAAACCCCGTCGTCTTTCGACTCCAACTGTCGCGCTAAACTAAACAGTCCTTCATCCTTCAGGCAATCTCCGATGAGAGCCTCCTGCTTAGCTTGAATAATACGAGCCTTCAAGCTCGACTGAATAGAAACCATCATAGCGCGAACCCTCACCGGCTTACCACACTCCTTGCGACTTAGCGCGTCGGCTACTACATTCGCCTTACCCGGATGTTAGCGAATTTCACAATCATAATCGTTAAGCAATTCCACCCAACAGCGTTGCCTTATATTCAACAACTTTTGATCAAAGATGTGCTGTAACGACTTATGACCGGTAAACAAAGTACACTTAGTACCTTAAAGGTAGTGGCGCCAAATCTTCAAAGCAAAAACTACCGCACCTAACTCCAAATCATGGGTAGTGTAGTTCTTCTCATGAATCTTTAACTGACGAGAAGCATAGGAACTCACTTTCCCGTTCTGCATCAGTACACACCCGAGTCCCTTATGCAAAGCATCGCAATATCCAACAAAAAATTTGGTACCCTCGGGAAGACTCAAGATAGGAGCATCACACAACCGCTTGTTAAGTAGCTGAAAAGCTTCCTCCTGCTCGGCACCCTAAACAAACTCCTCGTTCTTCTGGGTAAATTTTGTCATAGGCGGGGCTATCTTCGATAAATTCTCGATAAAGCGACGCTAATAACCTGCCAAACCCAAGAATGAACTGATCTCGGTGGGTGTCTTCGGGGCAACCCAATCTCTGACGGCCTTAATCTTGGCAGGATTAACGTGGATGCCCTTCTCACTTACTACGTGGCCAAGAAACTGGACCTCGGACAACCAAAACTCGCACTTCGAGAACTTAGCGTAAAGCAGCTCCTTCCTGAGCAACTCCAACACTATTCTCAAGTGCTCCTCGTGCTCCTCACGGCTACGAGAGTAAATAAGAATGTCTTCGATGAACAAGATCACAAATTTATCGAGGTAAGGACGGCATATACGGTTCATCATGTCCATAAAAGCTACAGGCGCATTCGTGAGACCGAATGGCATGACTAAAAACTCGTAATGACTGTATCGCGTCCGAAAAGCAGTCTTCAGAATGTCCTCCTCCAGCACCCTCAATTGGTGATATCCGGATCGTAAGTCTATCTTTGAAAAGAAACATGAACCTTGAAGCTGGTCAAACTAATCATCCATACGTGGCAAAGGATAGCGGTTCTTTACCGTCAGCTTATTCAGCTCTTGGTAGTCTATACACAACCTCATAGAACCATCCTTCTTCTTCACAAAAAGTACCGGTGCGCCCCAAGGAGAGAAACTTGGTCTAACGAAGCCTTTGTCCACCAACTCTGGGAACACATCGGGAAAGTCACGAACCACGGGCTTCTCCTCCAACTTCTCCGCGGTGTCTTTCTTCACAAGGTGTGCAAGAAAGAATGAACAGTCCCGCTTGATGTACTTCCGAACTTTCAAGCATGTAACGATCTTAAGGCGCTTCCCCACCTTATTCCCCTGAACTAATAGTGGCTCTCCTTGCGGTAACGGGATGAGGATAATATTTTCGAAGCATACAATCTCTGCACGGTGCGTCTCTAACCAATCCATACCGATAATGACGTCGAAGCTACCCAATTTAATTGGAACAAATCGATAGGAAAATAGTGGTCATCGAAACTAACACTACAGGCAGAATGTATCTCAGTAGCATGCAAAAATTCACCATCATGTAGCTCTATCTCAAAAGCAGGCACTAAAGGTCTAGACTGACAAGGAATCATAGTCCTAAACTCATCAGATATAAAGCTTCTATCCGCACCAGAATAAAATAAAATAAACGCAGGTTGACCACAGATAAGAAAAGTACCCGTAACAACGTGTGGATCCCGCTGAGCCTCCTTGGCTCCAATCACAAATGCCCTGCCTCGAGGACCTGAACCAGATGATGTACCAGTACCAGCTAAACCCAACTTAGGACACTTGTCCCTATGATGGTCGGATGATCTGCATTCAAAACATTTGCCCCTCATGGACTTACAAAACCTATCTGTGTGCCCCAGCTTCTTACACTTACTGCATACCCAGCAAGCTATCTCCTTGGCGTGGTGATTACCACACCGATCACACCTCGGGTACGTACCCTGGGTACCCGGAGTCACTGCTGCGTATGTTTGTACCATCTGAGGAGCATCCTACCTCCTAGCGCTCTTCCGCGAGTCCCCATGACGGAATCCACCACTCCGTTTCCCTCCAGAGTTCTGCTTAACCACCATTGGGGATAACTTACCATCACGGAACGTGTTCTGAGTCAACGTGGTCGCAATCTACACCGCGCTCTGGAATGTGCTAGGTTGAGAAGAAAGGACACCACTACGTATTTCCTGGGGTAATCTGTGGGTGTAGCGACCGACCCGTTTGAGCTCTGGTCGAACTAGATGTGGTACTAACTGAGACAAAGCGTGAAAACGCGAGGTGTATCCCTGAATGTCTGACCCAACCATCTTCAGATTCCAAAACTCCTAATCTAGCTTCTGAATCTCATATTCAGGCACGTATTCCACAATCATTAGCTCCTTCAACTGCTCCCAAGTCATGGTGTTAATCTCTGCTCGACCTCGCACGTTCACGACCGATTTCCACCATGTCAGAGCAGAATCTTGGAATAAAAACGTAGCAAAACGGACCCAATCCTCGTCCGCACAACCCACCACATCACAAAATAGCTTCTAACTTCTTCATCCATTGGAGCGTTCCAGTCGCACCCTCGGTGCCTCTAAACTATGGAGCTTTGCAACTCATGAAGGTTTTGAGCGTGCATCCAGTGTGTCGAGTCGAGCCTTCTGCTCCACCCGAACCAGCCTTGGGTCCACCAGAACGGTAATAACAACTTCAGGACCGTTTCCTTCCACATTCGGCTCGGGACCACCCTGATCCAAACCACCAGTTCCCTGCTTAGTTCCGTCTCTAATCTGAGCAACGATATCGGGCACCATTGCTGCCAACTGCTGGGCGATAAGCTGCCCGAAGTCCGGCGTCAAATTTTTTCCGCATTATAAATTCTCGATCTCGGAGTCGCAGTATTCGCTCTTGCGCTCGAAGTAGCACGTCTCGCGGAACGCCTTGTCGCGGTCGTCTTCTTAGGAGGCATTGTCCTAAAAATAAAACTCGATCAGCAAGATGTGTGAAACACGAAAATAAGGCCAAACGCCAAAAATAGCAAAAGTGAAAATAAACACGTAAGGAAAAATAGTGCACACATTGCAAATCAGAGAAAATCGATATAAAATCCTATGGTCATAGTCGAAGTGATTTACTTCGTAAAATCACTCAGTTCGATATAACTTTTGGCTCTGATACAAACTTCTGTCACACTCCGCTTTAAGCGGAAACACGAGGTGTTCCAGTTACGATATCAAGAGTCAAGGATTACAACATTACAACCAATAAACAAAGCATCGTAATAAATTTAATCATGCCAAATGTTTACAAAATACATTACAAGTCAAAAGCGATGAATCGCCGAGTACAAATACAATACAAATGTCACAAAATGGATCGTCATGGAAATTACATAAAACATCACAAGTTCCAAAATACACAAAACAAGCGATCCGAAAAGCAAGTATGGCATGATCAAGGAAGTCCTCAAACTCCTGAAAAGCGTTAAAAACGACATCAACAACATGTTGGTGAATTATTCGAAATTTTAAATAGGAGTTGACCCAAGCGACAAGTTTTAACAACCATCGTAAATTTCAAATATCATATCTTGTTTTACCACCATAGCGTGGTACCATGCCTAGTCTAGTCATACACCTCGATCTGACCACACAATATAGTCTCCTCTTCTTAAGTTATGTGACAACCGTCTTATTTCAGATGAAAACCGCATTCTCTATCTTTGACTCAACTTTAAATTAATCTTGTTATTACTTGTCTCGTAAACTCGTGTGTGTCGGAATCGAAATCGGAATCACAAAATGAATTCTAATGCCAAGAAAACACTTAGTGAACTTGTCTAGGTTCCTATCTAAAATGACCGGAAACTTTCAACTAACGAAACACTTAACCTTGGAACGAACGAGAAACGAAAAAGGCAAAATCTGCCCTCCAGCGCGCCGCGGTGAGCCCAGTGCGCCGCGGTGGAGGGTACAGACCTGCCATTTTTGTTAAACTCAAAACTTAAACAAACGGACCCAAACCCGAGCCCAACACTTTGGCTCCGGGTTAAACATGTTAAAAGCCCTCATATGGGTCCAGTGACTTTAATTTGACTCCCTTTTAACACAAATATAACACATTACATACACACACACCTAAACACAAACACTCTAGCCCTCTCTCTCTCACTTGAAGTTTTAGACAAACACCCTCTCTACTCATCTTCATTTACAGAAGTGTTCATACCAAAAACACATATTTTAACCACACATAAACACACCAAATCGTCATCAATCAAGGAGGAAGAAAGGGGTAGCATTTCCTTGGGTTAAAAATCAAGTTCTAAGCATTTTTGGGTCAAAATCATCAAGGTTTCACTCCAATCACCTTCAAACCAGTCTACACTCGGATTCCCGTGAGTTCCGATCCGTCTCGATTACCTTCCGCACGCGTAGCTCATCTTTGCAAACCGTGAGTTACATCCCCACTCTTTTACTGTTTTTATACATCTTTTGGGGGAAGCATGAGAACGAACTGTTTATGAACTTACGAACTGTTTTACGAACTTATGAACCGATTTATGAAACTTATATGCGTATGCTTTTATTTGCCACACTCGGCACTATTTCAAACTAAAAGAATGATTGTATGTTCTTTTACAATCAATAGAGTTTATACGCATATATGCATTTATATTTTCAAATGGATGCTCGGTATATACTTGAACTCAATGATCTATCGTACGTCCTTTAAATGCCGTGATTTTGACATCTCAATCGTCTCTTGATAAGGATATAGCTAGACGTAAGTGCCTACCATGAAAACAGTGCCCGGACTCTTTACACGCTATTAGCTTTGTTAAGCCTCTTAGTGTATGGATACTGAAACTTAGTTTATGACTATCCCTTCGTTCGACGTTAACCCAAGTACACATTAGTCGACCGTCTCTCGGAGTTCAACTAAGTACACATTACTCGACCGTCTCTCGGAGTTCAACTAAGTACACATTATTCGACCGTCTCTCGGAGTTCAACTAAGTACACATTACTCGACCGTCTCTCGGAGTTCAACTAAGTACACATTATTCGACCGCCCCTCGAAGTTCACCTAAGTACACATTATCAACTCGTTCAACATCTCGTATGATAATACGAGAGAAGGACCTCTCGGTCAACTCGTTCAACATCTCGTATGATAATACGAGAGAAGGACCTCTCGGTCAACTCGTTCAACATCTCGTATGATAATACGAGAGAAGGACCTCTCGGTCAACTCGTTCAACATCTCGTATGATAATACGAGAGAAGGACCTCTCGGTCAACTCGTTCAACATCTCGTATGATAATACGAGAGAAGGACCTCTCGGTCAACTCGTTCAACATCTCGTATGATAATACGAGAGAAGGACCTCTCGGTCAACTCGTTCAACATCTCGTATGATAATACGAGAGATGGACCTCTCGGTCAACTCGTACAACATCTCGTATGATAATACGAGAGAAGGACCTCTCGGTCAACTCGTTCAACATCTCGTATGATAATGCGAGAGAAGGATCTCTCGGTCAACTCGTACAACATCTCGTATGATAATACGAGAGAAGGACCTCTCGGTCAACTCGTTCAACATCTCGTATGATAATGCGAGAGAAGGATCTCACGGTCAACTCGTTCATCTACTCGAATTCGGATTGGGGAAGCCGGTTAAGTGAGAATACTTAGCTTCATACTTTATCAAGAGGACGATGTTCAGTTCACAATCAATATTCTCTTTTTACGCAAACTTCTATACAAGTGTTGATATACTTAGCTTCATACTTTATCAAGAGGACGATGTTCAGTTCACAATCAATATTCTCTTTTTACGCAAACTTCTATACAAGTGTTGATATAATTACCAAAACTCTTTACAAAGTATTGTTATACTTTGCCGAAACTATTTTTAGTCGAGGACTAGAAAACTGTAACTCACTCACTACTTTTTGTAGTTGACACTTTTTCTCATGTTTTCAGGAAACGAAATGTAAGGACTTGAAGTGCATAGCTATCGGACGGGTCAGACAAGTCACGTGAACCATGAAGACCATGTCTATTATTTTGGGAATGTTGTTCAAATGTTCGCTTATGTAGCTTGTTGTACTGAAATGCTAAACACTTGGTTATTTTGAACTTGTAAACGTTTGACTATTTAATTATAATGACTGGAAAATCGTTCGTGTTTTATTATATCTCGTGTTATGATATCTCTTCTCTTCACATTCCGTGTTTCCTCTTTGGCGGGATGTGACAGACTTGGTACCAGAGCACAGGTTATAGTGAATACGAGTTTTCAAAATTTTCAAAATTTTCAAAACCAAACTATAACCAAGGATTTTCGAAAAATCATTTCACGAGTTTTAAACTTTAGTGGATTAATTCCGCAAATGCATGGTTCATTGCTAACTACCCGTAATTTGGCCAAGTACGCCTAGTTCGGAATAAACTATGCAAGAACGGAACGTAATTGCTATTGTTAACGGTTTTTCGAGTCAAAGGTTCCCGGTCCCACTGATTCCCGATTCTCACGTGACTGACCCGTAAGTGCACCGTTATTTACATATTTCCTTTTTCCCCTATACTCACGTGTACCGTCTATTCGTAGTTACGACATGTTCCGATCGTCATATTATCGTTCGCACTTGCACTCTCGAACTGTATTCTTGACTGAGGTTTCTGACGACGTCACCGTGCTGGGAGCCCAGCACCACAACCCTACCGACTCTTCGGAGGAGAGCCCCAGAGTCATTGCCAACAGCCACAATACATCCAGTCCAAGGACTGCCATAACTACCGTTCCACCGGTCCCCGTCACAGCTCCACAATGATAAGGACCGCACATTCGTACGACTGCTCGTAAGCAGGTCATGCTACCCGATCAACTACCTCACCACCTGATGGGACAAGAGACTTCCATATTCCACTACACCCCGAAGATTTGTATGCGGCAACGCCAACGCAAACCATGGATCGCTACATGCGAGAGCAAGACCATCTCTACCACTACGCACTACGACCCCAATTCGGAGGCCTACCCCGGCCGAGTACCCTACACTCCGCACAGACCTTCAGGGACTTACTGGGGAGACTGAGTAATATACTCGTCTTCTGTTCCAGGTCTCCGACACTGCTCGCCGCCTATCCGAGCATTCCCTTCGAATCGTCTCTTCAACTCAGTCGACATCAAGGACCCATCAGCGCCTAGTGAGCGAGTGTCTGGTGATAAGTACCCTGATTACCGCTAATTTCCCGAAGATGTCCCTAAACATGCTCTACTAACTTATTTCACGTCATGTGTTGTACTCTAGTTTAAGGTGAAATTTCTTTGTATGTGTAGCCACTTAAAACTCACGTTAGTATTCATGTTTCAATCTCTCACTTGTTATCTCGATGAAACAGGTAACCGATTCTATAAAATGGAACATCTATCACTAATATCCTTACTTTCGGTTGTGCTTGAATTGTATTATCATTCCGTAACCATTATCGTGCGTGTGCTATTTATCCTTCCTTAATTCTTTTTATGTATCACGGTCGTTAGTCATTTTTTTAAAAATTCTTATCACCTATTCCTATTCGTGCGTTCTAAACTGGTTTTCCTTTTTCGGTTGTAGAAACATGGCTCCTGCGCGAAGCAATGCTAGCCTCATAGCCGAGCAAGTCGCTGCTCATTTTAACGTTGCCATGCCCAACATGATCTCCCAGATCACTGTTGGGATAAACAACAACCAAAACCAGCAGCAACAACAACAGCAACAACAGGGAGATAACCGGAACCAAAACCGAAACTTCCCCGTTTACACATATAAGGGCTTTATGGCTTGTAAGCCAAAGGAGTTTCATGGCACCACTGGTGCTGTAGGGCTACTCTCCTGGTTCGAAAGCATCGAATCGGTCCTACACATTAGCCGCTCTGCTGAAACTGATAAGGTGGAGTATGCCTCCTGCGTACTCCATGGACGGGCCCTATCGTGGTGGAACCTCGTGATCCAAACCCGAGGACGTGAAGCTGCCTATGCCCTCACTTGGTACGAATTCAAGAATCTCCTCATGAGGGAGTACTGCTCTAAGGGTGAGATGAAGAAGCTCGAGGCAGAGCTTTGGAATCACACGATGGTCGGCAACGACATCGACGGATACACTACCCGTTTCCATGAGCTGGACAGACTGGTACCAAGGTTGGTAACCCCAGAAGAAACTGGATCGACCGATACATCTCCGGCCTTGTTCTCGAAATCAGAGGGATGGTGATCTCTGCAGAGCCGGTGACGATACAGAGCGTAGTTGTCCTCTCTCATCGTTTAACCAACAACCTCCTTTCCGCTCCAACACCTGTCGAGCGAGAGGAAAATGGTAAACGAAAAGCTGATCAACAACCAAATGAAGACGACCACATCAAGAAACCCAAGACCGCACGCAACCTTGCAGTAGTTGTTTCCCCCACAACAGGACCCCGAACTTACGCTGGTACACACTCTAAGTGTGACAAATGCAACTTCCATCATGACGGAAACTGCCCAGTGTGCAACACATGTAACAAACCGGGGCACTTCTCCAAGCACTGCCGAAAGAGAGCTGGTAATAAGGGGAAGAAACGAGCGACAAGTAAATTTCCTGTGAACGATATTTCGAATCTATGTTATTCGATTCATAAGCAGAGAGGAGCCTCGTGTCCTTAGAATTTAGACCCCTTATCAATCTAGGATCTAAGGTTCTTAAGGATAACTTTACTATCTAATCTGCTCATGGTCAAGAATTCAAAGCTAAGGATATAATCCTAGGATGTTCAATGGTCTTGACCGATAAGAATCTCCCCACCGACTTGATCCCGATCGAGCTGAAAAGCTTCGACATTATCGTCGGAATGGACTGGTTATCTCGTTTCCGCCGAAATCGTCCGTTTCGACAAACTCATTAGTATCCCCCTCTCAGACGGTGAAACTCTAGTTGTTCAAGGAAACAAACCTGACGACAACTCCGTATCGTGTCCTCCATGAAAATGCGCAAGTACCTCGAGAAGGACTGTGACGCATTCCTCACTCACGTTGTTGAACGTAAACCCAAAGAGAACCGAGTAAAAGATACCCCAGTAGCCAAGGATCACCCTGAAGTCTTTCCCGAAGATTTACCCGGGCTACCGCCACATCGACAAGTGGAATTCCGGATAGACCTAGCTCCTGGCGCAGCACCGGTCGCCAACACACCATATCGTCTGGCACTACCGGAGATGCAAGAATTGTCGATACAGCTACAGGAACTTTTAGATCACGGTCTTATTCGTCCAAGCTCGTTCCCCTAGGGAGCCCCAATCCTCCTTGTCAAAGAGAAAGACGGATCCTTTCATATGTGTATCGATTACCGCGAACCGAAAAAGCTAACCGTCAAGAACCGATGACCACTCCCGAGAATCGATAATCTGTTCAACCAGTTGCAAGGAGCAACTTATCCTTCAAAGATCGATCTCCGCCCTGGCTACCATCAGGATCGAGTCAGTGAGACCGACATTCCTAAACCGCATTCCGAACTCGTTACGGTCATTATGAATTCCTTGTCATGCCATTTGGTCTGACCAACGCACCAATACTGTTCATGGACCTACCAAACAAAGTGTGTAGGCCATAGCTAGACAAGTTCGTAATCGTATTCATAGACGACAAGGGGTAACGACACGATTTGGGTCATCGTGGACCGTTTGGCAAAATCCGCACATTTTCTCCCGGTACGAGAAAACTACTCGATGGAGAAATTCGCTGAAATCTACACCAACAAGATCGTCTCTCGTCACGGAACACCTCTCACCATTATCTCCGACAGGGATAGTTCATTCACGTCCCGCTTTTTGAATGCCTTCAGAAACCGCTCGGGACGCGACTAGACCTCAGAACCGCTTACCATCCCCGGATCGACGGTCAGGGTGAACGGACGATCCAAACGCTTGAGGGTATACTAAGAGCGTGCGTAGTTGACTTCGGAGGAAGTAGGGACGCTTACCTCCCTTTGGTCGAGTTTTCCCTATATCACGCTAGTATCAAGTGCGCACCATTCGAGTCCTTACACGGACGAGGGTATCAGTCACCGCTTTGCTGGATAGAAGCTGGCGATCGACAACTCGCAAGGCTCGATATCATCCAGAAAATCATCGACAAGATTGCTACCAATCGGAAAGAGTGAAGACATCCCGTACCCGGCAGAATGGCTATTACGTCAACCAAAGGAAACCTCTAGAGTCCAAGTGGGCGGTAGAGTACACCTCAAGATATCGCAATGGAAAGGGGTGGTCCGTTTCGGGAAACACGGCAAGCTAAGCTCGAGGTACACCGACCCTCTGAGGTAATTGAGCGAATCGGCCCAGTGGCGTATCGACTCCAACTTCCACAGACTCTTTCTAACGTTCACAACGTCTTCCATGTCTCGCACTTGAAAAAGTGTTTACCGGACGAGATCATTGTCATTCAACTGGACGAAGTCCAGATAGACAACAAGCTTAACTTCATCGAAGAACCGCTTGAGGGTGTAGACCGAGAGGTCAAACCACTCAAGCAAAGCCGTATCCCCATTGTCAAGGTTCGGTGGAATTCCCGACGAGGTCACAAATTCACATGGGAACGTGAAGACCAGATTCGTCAGAAGTATCCACACCTGTTCAAAGATCTTTCCTCCGATGAGGCGAACTAAATTTCGGGACGAAATTCTTTTCAACCCGGGGAGAATGTGACAACCGTCTTATTTCAGATGAAAACCGCATTCTCTATCTTTGACTCAACTTTAAATTAATCTTGTTATTACTTGTCTCGTAAACTCGTGTGTGTCGGAATCGAAATCGGAATCACAAAATGAATTCTAATGCCAAGAAAACACTTAGTGAACTTGTCTAGGTTCCTATCTAAAATGACCGGAAACTTTCAACTAACGAAACACTTAACCTTGGAACGAACGAGAAACGAAAAAGGCAAAATCTGCCCTCCAGCGCGCCGCGGTGAGCCCAGTGCGCCGCGGTGGAGGGTACAGACCTGCCATTTTTGTTAAACTCAAAACTTAAACAAACGGACCCAAACCCGAGCCCAACACTTTGGCTCCGGGTTAAACATGTTAAAAGCCCTCATATGGGTCCAGTGACTTTAATTTGACTCCCTTTTAACACAAATATAACACATTACATACACACACACCTAAACACAAACACTCTAGCCCTCTCTCTCTCACTTGAAGTTTTAGACAAACACCCTCTCTACTCATCTTCATTTACAGAAGTGTTCATACCAAAAACACATATTTTAACCACACATAAACAAACCAAATCGTCATCAATCAAGGAGGAAGAAAGGGGTAGCATTTCCTTGGGTTAAAAATCAAGTTCTAAGCATTTTTGGGTCAAAATCATCAAGGTTTCACTCCAATCACCTTCAAACCACTTTACACTCGGATTCCCGTGAGTTCCGATCCGTCTTGATTACCTTCCGCACGCGTAGCTCATCTTTGCAAACCGTGAGTTACATCCCCACTCTTTTACTGTTTTTATACATCTTTTGGGGGAAGCATGAGAACGAACTATTTATGAACTTACGAACTGTTTTACGAACTTATGAACCGATTTATGAAACTTATATGCGTATGCTTTTATTTGCCACACTCGGCACTATTTCAAACTAAATGAATGATTGTATGTTCTTTTACAATCAATAGAGTTTATACGCATATATGCATTTATATTTTCAAATGGATGCTCGGTATATACTTGAACTCAATGATCTATCGTACGTCCTTTAAATGCCGTGACTTTGACATCTCAATCGTCTCTTGATAAGGATATAGCTAGACGTAAGTGCCTACCATGAAAACAGTGCTCGGACTCTTTACACGCTATTAGCTTTGTTAAGCCGCTTAGTGTATGGATACTGAAACTTAGTTTATGACTATCCTTTCGTTCGACGTTAACCCAAGTACACATTATTCGACCGTCTCTCGGAGTTCAACTAAGTACACATTACTCGACCGTCTCTCGGAGTTCAACTAAGTACACATTATTCGACCGTCTCTCGGAGTTCAACTAAGTACACATTACTCGACCGTCTCTCGGAGTTCAACTAAGTACACATTATTCGAGAGAAGGACCTCTCGGTCAACTCGTTCAACATCTCGTATGATAATACGAGAGAAGGACCTCTCGGTCAACTCGTTCAACATCTCGTATGATAATACGAGAGAAGGACCTCTCGGTCAACTCGTTCAACATCTCGTATGATAATACGAGAGAAGGACCTCTCGGTCAACTCGTTCAACATCTCGTATGATAATACGAGAGAAGGACCTCTCGGTCAACTCGTACAACATCTCGTATGATAATACGAGAGAAGGACCTCTCGGTCAACTCGTTCAACATCTCGTATGATAATTCGAGAGAAGGATCTCTCGGTCAACTCGTACAACATCTCGTATGATAATACGAGAGAAGGACCTCTCGGTCAACTCGTTCAACATCTCGTATGATAATGCGAGAGAAGGATCTCACGGTCAACTCGTTCATCTACTCGAATTCGGCTTGGGGAAGCCGGTTAAGTGAGAATACTTAGCTTCATACTTTATCAAGAGGACGATGTTCAGTTCACAATCAATATTCTCTTTTTACGCAAACTTCTATACAAGTGTTGATATACTTAGCTTCATACTTTATCAAGAGGACGATGTTCAGTTCACAATCAATATTCTCTTTTTACGCAAACTTCTATACAAGTGTTGATATACTTAGCTTCATACTTTATCAAGAGGACGATGTTCAGTTCACAATCAATATTCTCTTTTTACGCAAACTTCTATACAAGTGTTGATATACTTACCAAAACTCTTTACAAAGTATTGTTATACTTTGCCGAAACTATTTTTAGTCGAGGACTAGAAAACTGTAACTCACTCACTACTTTTTGTAGTTGACACTTTTTCTCATGTTTTCAGGAAACGAAATGTAAGGACTAGAAGTGCATAGCTATCGGACGGGTCAGACAAGTCACGTGAACCATGAATCGGGAGAAGACCATGTCTATTATTTTGGGAATGTTGTTCAAATGTTCGCTTATGTAGCTTGTTGTACTGAAATGCTAAACACTTGGTTATTTTGAACTTGTAAATGTTTGAGTATTTAATTATAATGACTGGAAAATCGTTCGTGTTTTATTATATCTCGTGTTATGATATCTCTGCTCTTCACATTCCGTGTTTCCGCTTTAGCGGGGTGTGACAAGTTAGTCAATCCAAAGGTAACGAATAATTTACCGGTCATAACATCCACTCATAGGAGCGTGTCCTACCGAGCGATGTGGGTTAGGTACAATAACCCATATATCTATATATATGAAACCATTGGGCATAAAGCTTAACGAGTGCATAAGGGGGGCCACAGGGACCATAATGACTCCTAATCTAAGGCAAACCTCATCTACTAGGTAAACAAGATAAACAACAATGTCCTGCATACATGTAGACAATTTAAAATACGCTTTCCTGCCCAAAAACAGTAAAGACAAGGGCTACGAATAACTCACAATGAAAGCACAGCAAATACTCGGGTATATAATCACGGAGATACAACTCCACCGTCTAAGTGCCCTAATACAATAAACAACATAGTCTAAGTATCTCCATAAGTCTAGTCCGGTTTAGGCTTGTCGGTTAAGGTTAAGTTTATAATATTCCAATGATTATTAAGTAGAATCAAGATGACGGATTTAGGAGACGATGTTCCGCGCCAAACAGGGCCATGGGAAGATATCGATCTTTCACGTCATAAGTGTCCGTTGGAAAAGGATGATTATTCCGAGCCGATAACGACTACCAGGAATATCGGTTGAAATCAATTACAGTTATCAAGTTTTATCGAGATCGACCAAGGTCAACGTCGAAGAGGTTGACTTGGTAAAAGTCAAAGATGTTGACTTTATAAAAGTCAAATGTCAAGGATGTTGACTTTATAAAAGTCAAAGTCAACAATTTGAGGTAATATCAAAGTCAACTTGAAAGAAAGTCAAAGTCGACGTAAAAGTCCAACTTTGACACTTTGGAGAATTTAAAGTCTTTACTTTCAAATTAATGGAGTAATATGGCTTTCAAAACACTTTTATAAAAGTTTGTCGTAAAGACTTATTTTGACGATCGCATTTTTGTAACAAATGTTTGTTTTACCGAAAAGTAGATAAACGTCCGTTTTAAATAAGTATTATGACAATTCTGATGGCGTTGGCGTCTTTGAGTTCGAGGACAATATTTTTGCATAATGTGTTACGTTCATATATTAGTTTACTAATAGGAGTGTTTAGAGTTGTTTAATATCATAAGACGTAATCGAAGGTTTCGCTGTGGCGCTCCACGGAACCAAGACGTTGTGATCGATAAAATGCGAAACTGAAATTTTGCTGGAAAACACCACTGTGCCTCATCCTAGGTTCATAGGGCGACGCCCTGGGACTAATTCCAGTTTTATGTAATTTAACGTTCTGTCAAAATCCGATTTATACGAAGTTTTACGGTTAAAACGTAAACTGTCAAAAGTTGTATTATGTTCATTTAACCTTTTCCAAGCTTTACATATATGTAAATATGTCCTTTTATATACTAATATATATAATATGTCACTTTCGATAATAATCACATCTTAACATATTTTAGTCCAAATTTAGTCCCAAATCCATAAACATTCAAAGTGTTGGTCTAAATAGATTATCCTAACCATTTTTCAAGGCTAAAACATAAATATATGGAAAATAATAAGGAAAATATATGAAAAGATGAATTTCGGAAAAATAACGATTTTACCGTTAACAACCGCAAGGATCTACAAGCTTGAGAATATAAAAACCCGGGAACAAGCTTTGGTGGTGTTGTGATGGGTAGTATTCAGCTCCAAAACACAAATACAACCACCATTAGACAAGATCCTTACATGAAAGAAGATAATATGGAGATTTTAGGAAAAGTTTACTTACCACAAGATCAAAGTAAAGTTCCTTTAAGAAATCTAGTTGAATCTTCCGAAATGAGAGGTAGAAATGGAAGCCAAAAGCTTGAAATACAAATGAATAAGGTTTGGTGTTAGTGTCTTCACCAAAATAGAAGAAAAATGGAAGATTTGTGAATAAAATCTTAGAAGAAATCTTGCCAAAGTTTATGGAGATTAAAAGGATTTGTTAGGAATGCCTTTAGGCTTGAAACTCTTCTCCAATTTGGTGATTTTCCTTCTTTAAACTTCTGGAATTAGTTTATGTTTGAGAGAGGATGGTTGAATTTGAAAGAGATGAGAGAAAGGTGTAGGTATGTGTTTGTTTTAGGTAACATGAAAGATAAATGATCAAATGGGAGTTGTTTGTGATCAACAAAAGTCTCCATATGACTCCTCTCTGGAGTTAGTAAGGCCTTGCCACGTTCATGGACAGGTGTCCACTTCTTATAAAATGCAAGGATGAGTCACAAGTTAAAAAAAACTTGTCCAGCCAGGGAGGGTGTTGCCCTTGGTACTAGGGGCGGCGCACCGAGCCCAAAATCTGGATTTTCCGATTTTTTGTTTGCGCGATCATTACGTACATGCGTTCGTCAAAAGTTCCCGATTCTTTTTTAAATGATCTTAGGCAAGTTAATTATATGATTTCTGGGTATTAGGATTCATTTAATGATAAATTATAACTTCCGATTCCGAGATACGCACGATTTCGGTAAGTGAAAACAAGAGCAATAACACGAGAATACTAACTATTTTTGCACTTAGGTAAATATAAAGATTACGTCTCGAAGGACGAATCAACAAACACATAAAACCGAACTCATAATGAATAAATCGTGAGTAAATATCAAGCGAAATACAAGGGTAAAAAATATTGCGAATAAAAGTAAAATAATACGGTAACATAAGAACCTAGAAATGATGGGACCTCACAGCCCAAATGTTTCAGAACAAGTGCAAGTATCAACAGAGAATGTAGCAAATGCTGAAGATAGTGATGATTTTGAACTAGGAAGACTAGCAAATGCAAGTGCAATCCCTTCTACATTGAATCAAGATCACATCAATTCATTGGATGATACAACTATTGTAACTGAAGATCTTTCATAGAGTCAAACTGATGCAGACATTCTTCAAGAAGACGACATTTCAGTAAACTCTGACGATCAAGACAATATTGTACAAGATCAAGAATTGCAAGCTGATGAAAACCATGATGATTTGGGTGCTCAACATTCTACTGAAGATATTTTAGATGAAGAAGCTATTGCTAAGCTTAATGTAGGTGATTCACAAGTCATTTCGGTTGTTCAAGACCAAGTTGAAGAAAGTTCGGGTGGATTACAAGAAAAGTCTGGTGCACAAATGGAGATGGAAGAAAATTCGGGTGATATTCAGAACAATTCCGGTGCAGAAAATGTGAATGAAAATAATCCTGATGAAGCATAATTACATACTGGTGAACAAATTCAGACTCTACCTACTGAACCAAGCCATGAACAACCCAGTGAACCAATTTATGAACCCTTACTCTTGGATGATATTGTCCCTAATCAAACAAATCTTTATACTAATATTACTGAGGAAATTAATTCATTTTTAAAAGTTCACAAGAGTCATCCTCTAAGTAATATTATAGGAAATTTGTATGATGGGGTCAAAACTAGAAGTAGCTCTAGGTTAGCCAATCTTTGCTTGTTTTCTAGCTTTCTGTCTCAGCTAGAACCTAAGAATGTTGACATTGCTTTGACCATAATCAGTTGGGTAGAAGCTATGCAAGAGGAACTATTACAGTTTAAGGTTAATGAAGTAGGTACATTGGTTGAAAGACCAGAAGAAGTGAATGTGCTTAGGGTTAAATGGATTTTTAAGGTTAAGAGAGATGATAGGGGAATAATAGTGAGGAATAAGGCAAGACTAGTTGTAAAAGGATATACTCAGGAAGAGGGTATTATTTATGATGATGTTTTTGCTCCAGTTGCTAGGATAGAGGCAATAAGATTATTTCTAGCATTTGCTGCTTTTAAGAACTTCAAGGTGTATCAAATGGATGTAAAATTAGCATTTCTGTATGGAGTACTTGAAGAAACAGTTTATGTTAGTCAGCCTCTTGGATTTCTGGATCCTCAATTCCCTGATCAGTGTGGTCAAACTGGACAAGGCTTTGTATGGATTACATGAAGCTCCTAGAGCTTGGTATAAGACATTGTCCAAGTATTTGATTGATAATGGCTATTTAAGAGGAACTATAGATAAGACACTATTTATAAAAACAGTTGGCCAGGATTCCATATTTGTTCAAATCTATGTAGATGACATCATTTTTGGTTCAACCTGTGGTGAGTTATGTAAGGATTTTGAGTCTGTGATGAAATCTAAATTTCAAATGAGCTCAATGGGTGAAATGTCTTTTTTCTTAGGACTTCAAGTTCAGCAGTTAGAACATGGCAGTTTTATCAATCAGGAAAAGTATGTCAAATATATTAGCCAAATTTGGGTATACTCATTGTAAATCTGCTTCAACTCCTGTTGACACTAGGGCCAAGTTGCACCCACATTTAGATGGTGAAAGTGTTGACCAACATTTATATAGGTCTATGATAGGTTCCTTGATGTATCTTACTGCTAGTAGACCTGATATAATGTTTGGAGTGTGTCTGTGTGCTAGGTTTCAGGCTGCTCCTAAGGTTTCACATGTAGTTGCTCTTAAGAGGATCTTTAGATATCTTAAGGGATAACCTTCATTAGACCTTTGGTATCCTAAGAATTCTACTTTTGACTTTTATGCCTATACTGATAGTGACTATGGTGGCTGCTACTTAAATAGAAAATCTACAACATGAGGTTGCCAGTTCTTAGGAAATAGGCTAGTATCATGGCAATGCAAAAAGCAGACTTCGGTTTCTTAGTCTTCTGCTAAAGCTGAATATATTGCTGCTGGTTCTTGTACATCTCAAGTTTTATGGATTCAGAACCAGATGCTAGGCTATGGCCTTAATTTCATGAACACTCCTATACAGATAGACAACACAACTGCCATGTTTATCACTAAGAACCCTGTCCAACATTCTAAAACTAAGCATATTAAGATTAGACATCACTTTATTAGAGACTGCTTTGAAAAACATTTGATTCACTTGGTTAAGATTCATACAGACCTACAACTAGCACACCTTTTTACAAAGGCATTTGATGTAACAAGATTCAACTTTCTTGTTCAGGCTATTGGTCTCATAAATCTTGATTGAGTGTTTCTTCAAAAATATTTTTGTACATATCTTTTTGAAGTTTTTTTTCTTTTATTTCAAAATACAAAAAGAAGAGGAGAAAATGGAAAAATACAAAAACAATTTTAATTATGATTGAGTCTTTTGTTAATACGGGTAGTCTTTAATAATTCGGATAGTAATTTTTTTTAAAATTCGGATAGTTTTTTCTTTATTTTTAATTCGGATATTTTTTATTTTATTTCTGAGTCAGAAAAACTTCAAAAATATGTCTTTTTAGTTTGTATAGATAAAATCCAAAAAAATTTGATTTTTGTTTGTATAGATTAAACTCAAGAAGATTTTATTTCTATTCTATTTGCAAGGTTTTGAATTTGTTTCAGAAATTAGAAAAATCAAAAACAGTAGAAATTTGAAAATGCTTCACAAAACAAAATTTCTAAGCAATGATTCATAAACATAAATTCCAGAATAATTTATCATAGTTCAATATTTAAAGAATTCCATGTAGGTCTCAGTGGTCAGATCTACACGATTAATACAACTGATTACAATGCGGAAACTCGTAATCAGTTCTATAAACACAAGTTGTAATCGATATGCAAGAACGATAAGAAACACAAGTTGTATTCTCTCAGAATTCCCTGAAACCAACCCTCTGAATCAATCAGAATCAGTAAACATTGGACCTAAAACTAAACTCAATGTCTCTTTATATAGAGAGACATGTTCATAGGCTTGAGCCACTAATGGGCTTATGGACAATGCAATGTCCATTAACACCCATAAGAAACTCTATAGCCCACTAACAATTTAATTTTATTGGGCCATCACAAACTCAAATAAACTATAACTATAGACTTAATTAATCTAGAACTGTCACATATATTGCACTAACAAACTCCCCCTTGACTGTTGCTCCTAGATTTTGTAATACGCTCAAAGTCTTTATAGTCTTCTACTCCTTGCAGGTTCTTCTAACTCATCGTTGACTTGAATACCTCCCCCTAAATTGTTGCAATAATTCAGTCTTCTCCGTTTATGCTTGTGAAGAGTCAGGCAACTCCCTTTGTTGTTGTGAACTTTGTTGTTTATTAGAGTCTTCATTACGAGTTGACTCAACTAAGTTCATCACTTTTGCTTTTATGCCCCGAGCCTCCATTAAATATCACCAAAACTCCCCCTGAGCTGTCTGACGCTGAACAACGTCTCAAACATCAGCTATAAGGGTAGAGTCTCGTATACGCTCCAAAACATTCTCCAAAACATTCTCCAAAACCTGCAAACAAACGTTAGTAAGTTTTATTTTATTTATTTATTTTTTATTTATTTATTTTATTTATTTATTTCTTTTGAGATATCGACATGAAATTTTGAGTTTTTCATATCGATTCTATTGTCCATAAAGAAAGACAAAGTTATAAAATTTTCGTCTGAGCGAGCAATGATCAGTTATGATGGGGAACCCAAGCCATAACTCGTCTTGATTGTCCTTTCTCGTTCACGTAGACAAAGTCCTTGAAGAAACCATCATCTTTAGTAACAGTAGCTTGAACTTTAGAATGCAGGTGGTTCCTCGATGGACGAAAAGATCTCGATTGCCGATAAAAGGAATTTACTCTCTGACTCGGGCAATATGGATTTGAAATTCTAAAAGACGGTCGAAATGGACGCGGTTGAAATGAACGATCATTTGAAACACTCGTGCGTTCCTTTTTTTTCAATCCAGTTTTGCTTCACTTGTTTCCGAACAAGTTAATGTGATCGAGCCATAGGTTTAGTCTTCAGGGAAGATGATTTGCTAGCTTGCTTTTTCTTTGGACATACATAGGTCACGTGATCATGTTCACGACATTTAAAACATTTCAAATCATCCAATAGGCGGTTTGGGTTTTGAGTTTTCAGCTAATGTACTCATTTTTGTCTCCGAAACACTTGACTTATTTGAAGCACTTGACTCAGTTTGATCAGCCCTTGTAGAGGAAGATTCACAGGAAAAGTCAACATTGTTTTCCTTCACTTCACATTCATCTTTAAGAAAACTGTAATAGTGATTAAAAGATGGAGATGTTTCATGATATCCCAAACCAGTATGATTTCCACTTGACCTTTGACGACTCAAAATGGAAGTAAGTATGGTAGATGAAGTTCGAAATTGTTCAAGCTTCATTTCCTGTTCAGTTAACCTTATTTCACAGTTATTTACCTCTTGGACTTTCTCAGCATAATGCCTTTTATGTTTTTCAATACATTCATACAACATGTCGATCCTTTGTGATTGATCACCGATAGTAGGTAAAAATTCACTTCTATCTTTGGAATCTTGACGAAGCTTGTTGGAATAGTCATTCTTCAGATTAACTTGACAAGCCAATTCAAATTGCAAATGTTTATATTGAGCCATCAAGGTGTCCAAGGATTCGTTTAAGCGTTTATTTTCCTTGGTTCAAGTTGAAATAGTCATTTCCTGCTTACTTAAACCTTCTTTGTCAGTTCTTTGTATCTTGATCACTAACTGAAGCCTTGAATGCATGATCGGAAGTTTCTGAACTTGTAGAACGTGTTGTCCTCTTTTGTTAGCAGTTCCAGCATATTGCTTCTCGATAGCCTTCCAAAGTTCGACTGATGAATTATATTTTCCGCAAACATGTAACATCTTAGTTGGTCAAGACATATTTAGGCTAGCCCAACCTCTATTTTCTGATTCGTACACCTTTCGAAGATCGCATGTCATAGCTGAAGCAACTTGTTTCGACACCACACCTCCTACGGTCACAGTTGGATGAACATATTCATTTTGAATACATAACTACATTTGAACGTCATTGAATCTACAGCAAGATTCAAATTTGTCTATCCATTCTTAATAAAGAGATGTGTTAAGTAGTTTAGGTTGACTATCTGATTTTAAAGATTCCATTTCCTTATAAGTCCTCGAAAAAAAATGTCAATTGAATTAAGTCCAATAAACGAGTCCAAATAATAAGTCCAATAAACGAGTCCAAATAATAAGTCCAAATTAATGAAGTCCAAATCAATTAAATCCAACTAGTCCAATTAAAAGTACAATTAGAAACTTAAAGGCCCAAGTTGCTAATCAATTGCAGACCTAATTACTGGTCATGAATTAAGTCCAATTGCAGGCCCAGTTACTGGTCACAAATGAAGCCCAATTAACTCCAGTTACTGGTCACGAACTTGAATTGATGATTCTGCCTAATTCGTTTTCCACGCCACGAACTTGAAATTGAACAACCAAAAAATCAACAAGGATCAATCACCTACGAACTTGTAAAATCAAACTTTTTGCCAAACTTGTTTCAGACTCCACGAACTTGAAACATAAATACCACGAACAGGAATTTATTTATTCAGCCAACGAACTTGTATTCCAAACTGATTTCACGAACTTGTTGTGAAATCTCCATGAACATGAAATTAAATCACAAAATCAAACGAACTTGATTTTAGAGAGTTCCGCGAACATGAGATTCAAATCTGTGTCAAAGTCAAACGACCTTGATTTTCAACAATAATCATATAAACTGACGAACATCCACAATCTTCCACGAACATCAAGAATTTCAGAAGCAATCAATTAATTCACGAACATATATTAATCACGAATACTGAAGATGATTTTTAATAACGAAAAAGCCACGTACTTATTTTTAAGCCGCCACGAAGATGAATTTCAATCTGCTCTTTGCTGCCACGAACTTGTAATCTGTCAACAAATCGGCGCCGCCCCACCAACTTTTTTAATCTACGAACTTGTTTCAACTGAAGGGTGCCGCGATCTTGAAGATGAATTTCAGAGACGAAGATGATTTTCAACCTTGAAGATGATGCTCGTCTCGCCACGGTCTGTGTGATGTTTAATCGCAATTTGGTTTTGTTTGTATGCCGCCACCAACCTTCTATCTGTCTGTGTGTTTTAATCGATGAGTGGTAAGAATAAAATATGTGAGGCCCAATTAGCTACGGCCCACGAACATAAATCTAAGGCCCCCGAACATAAAGTTAAGGCCCATTAAGTTGTAACAGACCCACTCTCACACCCCTTTAAAGCGGAAACACAGGGTGCGAAGAGCATCGATATCATAACACGAGTCAAGTAAATTTAAACGGTTCCAATTCATTTAAAAAGATATATTAAAATGTTTACATATTCAAAATAACCAAGTATTTAACATTTTGTTACAAAGACAGTACATATTGACAATCCCAAACAACATTCCCAAAAGTGGATACACGTGACTTGTCTGACCCGTCCAACACGATGCAGTTCGAGTCCTTACACTTGGTTCCCTGAAACATGAGAAAAAGTGTCAACTACATAAAGTAGTGAGTGAGGTACAGTTTTCTAGTCCTCGACTAAAAATGATTTACGACAAAGTAAAGCAATACTTAAAAGATGGTTGCAGAAATCGTATATCTCTAAATATATACGCGCAAAGATATGTATAAAAGGAAACTATTAATTGGAATATTGTATATCGACCTCTTGGCATAATATAAATATAAGTGTTCACACTAAACCGATTACCCGACCGTGACGCCCCTTACCCGGCACTATATAGGAGGAGTATACTGGCTAGCATATGTACTTAGACTGCCATCTAAGTAAGGAACGGTCATTTCCTAAGTATCGATACCCATATACTAAACGACTTAACAAGCTAATAGTGTGTTGCAAAAACTGGGCACTAAGTTGATTTAATAAATGATAGTTGGGACTTACGAGTAGTTATATTCTCATTAAGGGTTATGGATGTTATACAATCAATAAATACGTTTATACGAGTGCCGAGTGTGGAAATTAAAAAGCATACACATATAAGTTCATAAAACATTTTATTCTCATGTTTCCCCCAAAAAGAGTTTTTATAAAATAGTTAATAAAGGGGATGTAACTCACGAATTGCGAATAGTAAGGCTTGTGCGGAAAGGAATCGAACGCGTCGGAATCAACTAAGGCCTAAAACATTCCAAGATTGTGTTAAGTTCTAACGAAAAATACTTAAGTTTATTACATTATATGATCGTTAGTCAACAAAAAATACTAAAGTTTAAAGATTTTGTTAAGGTCCAACGAAAATCGGGCAGCGCTACCGAGCTATAATTTTTAAATCCAATTTTCAACACTTTCCCGCTTATAGTTTTCATAGTAATAATATTAATACACAAAACACATTTATATGTTAGCATGTCCAATTAGTCACTTTATACTCAAGTTTAAGCTTATTACAGATTCTTTAATATGGTTTCAAGCAATAAGCTCAAGATTACGATTTATTACCGAAACGACACAATATCAGCAACCTGGTCCAGGAATGTTCCGCACCCAGAGGGGAATGCGCCACATTCTGTGACGAGTTCATAGTCAAAATCGTTTTTATGCATAAAAATGGTATTTTTGCTGGTGGATTTCGACATGCAATGATAAAAACATCAGAATACTTGATAAATTACAGTTTATCTTTATCTTGGATTTTTAACAACAATATCAAAGATCTAAACATCCATTTTATAAAAACCCATTTTCTATGTAAATCACCTAAAAACTTTATAAAAATTTGTTTTCAAGAGTTGATCTTACATGCAATTCAATTTTCATATAAAACAGTGATTTAAAAGAAGTTTACCGGTTATAAATCGAATTGGTGGAGAATTGAAGAGAACCCCTTGGTGATTTTAGCTCCAAAATATAGAAAACCGATTATGAAACCCAAATGGATGAACACTTCTTTCTTACTTTGATTATAGAATGATTTTATGGTGTTGTTATGATGATTTTTATCTGGTTTTTGTGGCTGTAAGTGAAAGAAATTGAGAAGAACTTCTTAAGTGTGTATGTAATCTAGTGAGAGAGAGTGAGGAAATAAGTGTGAGTGTGTGTTTGTTGTTATGGTGACCAAGAGAATCAAAAGGGGTGTTAGGAGCTAAAAGACTGGACTAAAGGGAGTTGTCAAACATGCTAAGACATGTTTCTTATGTATTGACACGTTTGTGATGAGGTACAATGGTTTTAACAAAAAGCTGGTCTTGGCACCAATGCGTCGCATTCCTCCCTAGTTGCGGCGCATTTGGGCAGTTTTCTGGGATTTTTTCGTTTTTCAGTTTTTGTTATCGTTAAGCATTTTCGTTAGTTGAAAGTTTACGGTTTGTTTTGAAATGAACTTAGGTAAGTTCATTATGTGTTTTCTTGGTATTAGGATTCATTTATTGATTCCGATTCCGACACAAACACGTTTACGGTAAAAGTACAGTTACGGACAATAACAAATATCTCAAAGATATAGAATACGGAATTCACCTGAAATTTTGACGGATGTCACATTCTCCCCGGGTTGAAAAGAATTTATTCCCGAAATTGATTCCCCTCTTCGGGAGGAAGAGTCTTCGAATAAATGTGGATATTTCTGACGAATCTGGTCTTCACGCTCCCACGTGAATTCATGACCTCGTCGGGAATTCCACCGAACCTTGACAATAGGAATACGACTCTGCTTGAGTTTTTTGACCTCTCGGTCTAACACCTCAAGCGGTTCTTTGATGAAGTTGAGCTTAGTGTCGATCTGGACCTCTTCCAGTGGAATGACAATGGTTTCATCCGATAAGCACTTTTTCAAGTGCTAGAGATGGAAGACATTGTGGATATCTTGAGGATCACTCTATCGCCAACTTTGAATTCAAGGGGTTTCCTTCGGTTGTCGGCATAGCTCGTTTGCCGGGTACGGGATGTCTTCAGCCTTTCCCGAATTGTAGTGATTTTGTCAATGGTTTCCTGGACGATATCGAGCCTTGTGAGTTGTCGATCGCCGGCTTCTAACTAACAAAGCGGTGACCGACACTTTGATATCGCATATTTATATAGTTATTTATATGCGATATTTGGTCATTTTTAATAGTAAACATGATAGATAGGATATGATTTTGCATTTAATTGTGTGGGAAAGTGTTTTTGTCCATTTTACAGGTCTACATGATCAGGAAGTGGAAAAGAAGGAAGAAATGGGCTTAAAAGAAGAAAATTATACAAAATGGTGGAACTGATGCTCAGTGTGACGCAGTCATTTGTGTGTGCGACGCAGTTAGTGTTTGCATTGGTTTAAAACACGGATCCATGCTCGGTGCGGCGCAGTCATGGGGTGGTGCGGCGCACTGCTTGGTTTTTCAGTCCTACACGAATACGTTTTTCTCTTGATTTTTGCCTATAGATACCAACTCAATTCGGCCAGAATAATCATCAATTAATATTATCAAGTATCTGGAGCTGGAGTTTACGTTTGGAGACAAGGATTGAAGCTAGGAATTCATTATTCGTAATATTCGGTCACGGCACGTTTCGAGTTTCTTAGTTTGCTTTTCTTTCCTTTTTAAGACTTATTTTCCAGTATGTTTTCTACTACTTTGTGTGCTGTTTTTGACTCAATAATGCGTAGCTAAACACTTTTTACGCTTGTTTGATTTATGGATCGTATTTGAAGTTTATGTTATCGATATTGATTGTTTTAGGTATTTGTTTTTAACCGAAGATCCTTATTTGTCTAAGTTTTAATATATTATTATAAAGTTGTTTATATATAGATTAATTAATCAGCATTCGAGGTATTCGAGTGGAATCTAGATAGGTTAAATAATTTATACGAATGAATCAATCGAGAGAAACTAATAATATCAACTTAAATAATTAAACTTAAATGAGTGAGTATATTTGTTAAGATTCGGGAGGACTTAATATTTAGAGAAGTTATTCGAGAGATATCTCTATAAGGTGAAATAACTAAATACCGGCTTGTTAATTAATGCTTAATTGTTAATAATTATAACTGTATTCGAGATGAACATTATAATTAGAGATAGGTAAAGTTAATAAAATATTCGAGAGGAGTTTTATAATATCTTAGAAGTTTAATATTCAATCAATTTCGTAAACTTAAATGGAAAATAAGTGAAGTGTCAAACAAGTGTATTTTCTTCAATATTTGATAATTTCAATTACTTTTTCTCACTCGATTATTATAAATCATTTTTTACAAATTCCTTTGCAAACTTTAATCAATCTTTTGTTACAGTAAAAACCCAAAAAACAAACAGTATTATTATTTCGAAATTTAAAACCAAATTAGTCCCTGAGTTCGAACCCTTACTTGCTTTTAAGCTATATTACATACGAATAGGTCCACTTCCTATAAGTGTGTAATTACGTGAAATAGTAGGTTAAGTTTAAGACTGGATTTTACACATCAAGTTTTTGGCGCCGCTGCCGGGGACTGATTTTTCGTTTTTGTTTCGGATTTGTGATACGATCCTTTTAAGTATTTATTTACTTGAGAGTTACTTTTAATTGTCATTACACCGGTACGTTTTACGCTTTTCTTGTTTCTATCTTTGTAGGTATTCAGGTAGTAGATGAACACAAGGGCTTCGGGATTACCATATTAATTCAGACACCACCAGGTTTTGGACCGTTCTCGCCAGTAAAATTTGAAGATATTACATCTTCAGAGGGAGGAGGAAGCGCTACAGAATCATAGGTTGAAGAGATAATTTGTGAAAACAAACCGGAACCGCAATCAGCTATGGATCCTTCGGACATGCCAATGCACCGACGGGCCGCAACTTTAGCAGTGCCACCCACCCGAGGGTCGACAATCACCACCCCGGACTTGGGTGACGATTTTGTTGTCAAGGGTCATCATCTCAAGATGATCCAAGACAACACTTTCGATGGGCGATACAATTCAGATCCGCATAAACACGTAGCCAAATTCAACGAGCTATGTGAGATGTTCAAATACGGAGAAGGAAAGAGCGATAGTGTCAAGCTGAGGTTGTTCCCTTCGTCTCTCACCGGAGATGCGAAGCTTTGGTTCGAAGAGCTAGATGAGAATTCAATAACAACATGGACACAAATGCGCGAAGCCTTCATCAAACGATTTTTCCCACCCGCCTTGGGTAGGAAATTACTGAGAGACATTAGAGGATTTCGACAAGAAGACGGAGAGACATCTATTGAAGCATGGGCTAGATTGAAGGAGATGCTAAGAATTTGTTATGGTCACGGTCTGGGCAAGGAAAATATCATAGAAATCTTCTTTTACGGATTAACCAAGGAGTCACAAAACGAGTTGGATCTAGCCGGAGGAGGAGACTTTATGTACAAGACTACTAATGAAGCATACAACTTAATGTAGGATAAGTTAGTCATTATCTTATCAAGGGAGTATCGAGTCGATGGTAGAGGCCGAAAACAAAGAGGTCATGTTTCTCAAACTAAAAGTAGTAACGAAATATCTTATGTCATTAAAGAAGTCAAGTCTATGGCAAAGAGGATTGATAAACGCATTGGAAGGATAGAAAAAGACATGCACTTGGTAAAGAATAGATGTGAAGGATGCGGAGGACCTCACTACGCTAGTGAGTGCGATCGACAAGTGGAGGATGCCAACTACGCACAGTATGGTTATCCTAATCGGGGAACGAATTGGCAAAATCGCGGAGGCAACTACAACCGGGGTGACAATCGAGACAACGGATGGCAAAGAAACAATGCACGATCCCCACCACGACAAAGATAAGATCCACCAAAGAACGAAGACGAAGATCAAAGCTTGAAGGATCTAATAAAATCGTTCATTCACATCCAAACCACGAAGAATGACACATTTAGTAATCAATTAAAAGTTTTAAATGACCACATCGAGCAAGGGCAGAGAAATTAGGAGGCATCAATGCAAGACTTGGAGAGAAGGTTCGATAGGATGAACGAGCGGAACTCAAATCGGCCACCAGGCCAATTACTGAGCAATACGCAACAAAATCCACGACCACCGAACCAAGGAAACACTTCCAACAATCAAGTACCGAAATATCAACCTCCTAGAAGAAACGAAGGAATGCCACCATGTCCAAAACACAAAGATGAACATGTAAATGCAATCACTACACGCTCGGGACATGTTTACGGAAGAGATCGAGACGAAAACGGAGAGAAACAATCAGATAGTACGCCGCACCAAACACCTGTGCGACGCACTGAAGCTGGAAAATACACCGGTGCACCGCACCACACTGCTGAACCAGTTTTGGATGATTTCGAGATCGAGGACGATGAGGACGAGGCACCACAAGTTCAACCCAGGACCAAAACACCTGAACCAGTGGAGGAAGTTTGTAACACTTGGATCTTTAAAACACTCACAAGTTTTTTTTTTTTTTACATAAACACTTCACAAACATTCTACAACGTTAACGTTCTCCATATCCCTTACATATCTTAAAATAAACAAAAGTTATTGTTTTACTTCTATTTAAAACAACATCCATAATATTTTGAGAGAAAGCTCTTTACAAAAGATTTCATATTATATTAAGGTCCCCATCCGTTTTTACTTGGCTTGCCTTGCGTTATAGAGGTCCTTTTTACCTACAAACATAACAATCAACAAAATACATTAGCATTAAACTAGTGAGTATACTTAGTCAAGTTTTAATACTTCTCCAAGACTATATAAAGTCTTATCATTTCTTCTCATCCAACTATATATAGTTGGTCCTTACTTCTCTCCGAATATTACAAGTCATTTACATACCCTCGCGGTATATACCTAGTTAACTCTACTCACTTCCGACTATTACAAGTCGATTCTCTAACTTTTTGACATATGAATGTCTTCTTCATTCTTCTCTATCATAATAATAGTTTAGAGTATCATTCCCTTACTTAAATCACCTTAAAATACACTAAAAACTGGTCTAGGTATCGAATGCAACGCATTCGGACCCCTATGCGACGCATTCAACACAACAAAAATCAACATAGGCCACGGAGTTTAGAATGCGGGGCATTCGAGCTCCATGCGGCGCATTATGGGCCTGTCCTGGCTGATTTTCGTTTTTCAAACGTTTCCTGCACTTATACGTTACTTTATGATGTTTCTAACTCCTATTTCCGCTAACAACTTAAAGACATGAATAAATAACATACTCATGAACTTTAAAGAGTTGATATACATACTTAAACATATTACATTATGAAAAATGGGCTTCGTATTCTCACCTTGACGTCGAATTACTTTCACTACTCCTTCGTCGCTTTCCCTTTGCCTTTGTCTTTTAAATCTGAGTTTAATAAACCAAAAACACTAAAGCTTTCAATACTCATAACAACATAACTAACTATTTTGTTACACATCTTTTCTAAAATCTCAACATTAACTTGCTTATCCGTTTTCTACCCATCACGCCACTTTTGGGGTCTTTGACCCGTTAAGCTTTTACATATGCATAGAAGCATTTCTAATCACCATCTACATTATTTTCAGAATAACACATTACATAAAATTGCTATTTCTTCTCTTTAACCAATTTCTACCCATTTGCCACTCCTTGGGTCATTTGGCCCGTTTGGCAACACCAAATGGAGTGATCATAACACCAAATTCTATCTCATTCGTACAACTTAAACACACAATTCTAATATCAAATTAACATACTGATGTGCGATATCTAGTTTTCCGAAAATAAGCTTTTAACTAGACTACGACATCGGGCAGTGTACCCTTGTCGATCGTAGTAAAGTATGGGCAAATTCCGGGTTCGAACACGGGGACTATTTATAATTGAGATAAGAGCTAAAGTAACAAGTAACACGTAACAAGTGGGTTTTCTAAATTAACTAAAAGTGACAAGTATCGTTTTGTAATAAATCAAGATATGGGAAAAACACTCGTTTGGATTGGTTTCTAGTTATCCGATTGTCACTTTGGGTTGTTTGGTTGAATTAACTTCTAATGTTATAACACGATTCCTTTCGAATACCGAGCTAACTTTAGACATCTAAAACGAAACACCGTTCCTTTCGAATACGGTAGAAACCTTAAACATCTAAGTCATTAAGCAACAAGTTTATATACTCGATTTAATCTTATAAAACTTCCTTTCAAATAGTTTTTTAGCTAAAATCAAATTCAGTTTACCAAATCATTATATTACCAGTTTCTTTCGAATACTAATAATTTTAGATTAATTATAGACCGATTAACCTTTTCGTAAAACGTCTAATAAGTTATTATAAGTTCCTTTCGAATACCTACAAAATGTGTTTGTCACTAACACCTTACTTACGTTTTATATAACATGATTTTGATAATGATATGAACCTAATTACAACTAACATTCAAGTTTCAATCTAAATGTTTGATTACTCGTTAAGATTCCTTTCGAATATCCTAAACCTCAAATCAACTATAGACCGGTTGATTATTTCGTTCAATTCATCAATCAAGCTCTAAAGCTCTTTTCAGATACTAAAGTTCTTAATCAAATCATGAATATAAGTTATCTAACAATATTAAGAATTTAAACCCGAATGGTTCTTCGATTAAACGAACATAAACATTCAACCTCAAACAAATATCCCAAAAACTCCAATCATCTAATCTAGTTTCCAATCCAAACAAGTATTATTTAACTACTCACTCATAATAGAAATTAAAAACAAATTATAAGAGAAAATAATATTCATACCAGGTGTTCGATGAAATGTCTGAGTAAAATTTAAGCAACTTGAAATGGTAATTAACAAGATAACTCCAAAATGAAAAGAGTTTAATACCAAAGTGAAATAGAAATTGCAATTGATGTCCAAAGTAACAAGATGATGTAAAAGAAATGAAATAACACCAATGATTCTCCCAAAATTAACTAACGATTGCTATAATTGAAATTCCTCCAACGATTGATTATGATTCTTTGATGGATTAGGATGATAGAAACTGATGTATTCAGCCCCTAAGAGGGTGAAAAAGATGGTGTAAGATCCTCCAAATGACTGCCAAAAATCGTCCTTAAGAGCTGGTAACCAAAAACCCTTCACTTCCCCACTTAATTAGCAATCAAAAACGAGTTGTAACAGCTGAAACCATGGAATGCGGCGCATTGGCCCTTAAATGCGGCGCATTCAAGGGTCAGTAGCTCCCAGTTTTGTAGATTTTTTCGTTGCGGTCGTTTTGGCGCCGACCGGAGGTCTTTTCGAGTCCGTATGCTCCCGATACATCCGTTTTACTATCAGCTTCATTTTGGTCCCGAATTCATCCCTTTTGACTCCTAACATATTAAAACACCTAAAACATAAACTTTACACAAAAATAAGTAATACGAGGCTATCCATTACGTTTTGAATCAAAAACATAACAAATATCGCGAAAGAATATACGTATAATGAGCGATATCAAACCCCCCATACTTAAGCATTTGCTTGTCCCTAAGCAAATCCGAATTAAAACTACTACCAAATTTACAAAGCATACAACTTAAGAAAAGATAAGGAATCACGGGCTCAAACATTTAACTAAATTCCGGTGTTAGTAATTATAAATATGCGTGAAAGTGTTAGATCGTAAAACCGACTAGGAACATCAAAAGCTACTAAATTACTTAAGCAAATAAAAACCGCAATTTCCTAACGTTAACTCCTAATTTATCCCCTAGTTTTGATATGTCCAAATAACCACCCCTTTTCCCTCACTCTCCAACCGAAGTTGGAGCGATCAACCTTTCGGGCCGACCCCTATACCGCCTTGCTTTCGGGGGAAACCTTAAAATATCACTAAATCATTTCTTCGTTTTTTTTTTGTTTCTTCTTTTCTTTTGAGAATTTTTGGTTAGTCACTTCATTTAGCTTTCCTCTCACTTTCGTTCACTTCAAATACTATAGATTTATATTTTTATATTTTCTTTGAAGTGAACGGTTTTGTATAGTGAGGTTGAGTTCAATTTGTTGACGGGAAAGACCTATGGCCTTTTTCTTCGCCTTTAACTCTCATATGGGATCAAGTGATACTAGGATTCCCCAACTACCCTCGAAAGGGTGCAAGGACTACAAGGGTGTCACACCCCGCTTGGAAGCGGAAACGCAGGGCGTTCCAGTTATAATATCAAAGTCAAGATCACAACAATATAACCAATAAACAAAACAAAAGATTAAATAGATCATGCCAAATATTAAGAAATACATCAAGTCAAAGGCGATGAAACGCCAAATACGATACAGCTTCAAAAGAAATCAACAAATGGATCGTCATGGAAAGTACATAAACAAGATAAATTCAAATTCCACAAAAGCAAGCGATCCAAAACAACTATGGCATGATCCAAGGAAATCCTCAATTTCCTGCAAAGCGTTAAAACGACATCAACAACATGTTGGTGAATTATTCGCAAGTTTAAAGTAAAAAGTGACCCATCGATAAATTTCAGTAAATTATATCTTGTATTCATCCAATAGTGAAAGGTACTATGCCTAAGTAGTCATACATCTCGAATCTGAACCAATCAGTTTAATCCCCTAGCCTAAGGTGCGTTAAACCGAAGGCAACCAGTTTAATCATACAGTTTAAAACAAAGGTCATAACATCCGCTCGTAGTAACATCCTACAGAGGAATGCGGGTTAGGTACATAACCCAATACAGATCTATACATATGAACCACGGGCAAAAGCTTAACGAGTGTATTAGAGGGGAGCCACCATGGCTTAAACGCTTAAAAACTAGGGCAGACCAAATTCACTGGGTAAACAAGATAATCAGTAATATTTCCGCATTTATGCAGACAGTTTAAAATACACAGACAGTTTAAAATACGCTTTACAGCCCAAAAGTATTTAAGACAAGGGCTACGAATAACTCACAAAACAATCTTCAGCAAATCTCGGGTAAACCAATCACGGGATTTCAAACCCGCCCCCCCCCCCCCCCCCCCCCCCCCCCCCCCGTCTAAGTGCCCTAAAACAGTAAATAATATAGTCTCAGTATCTCTATAAGTCTAGGTCCGGTTTAGCCTTGTCGGTTAAGATTAAGTTAAATAGGATAATTCAATTGTTAATAAGTTTAATTGAGGTGACGTATTTAGAAGGCGATGTTCCGCGTTAAACAGGACCGTCCGGAGAGATATCGGCATTCCACGTCATAATCATCAATTGGAAAAAGAATGATAATCCGAATCGAAAATGATTACTAGGATTATCGGTTAATAGAATATCGTTATCAAGTTTCAATAGATCGACCAAAGTCAACGGAAACAATGTTGACTTGGTCAAAGTCAAACGTAAGGAGTGTTGACTTTATAAAAGTCAAAGTCACAGGTGTTGACTTATGAAAGTCAAAGTTATATTATGTTGACTTATGAAAGTCAAATATCAATTATGTTGACTTATTTAAGTCAAAAATCAATTTAAATGTCCAAATTGACACTTTGAATAATTTGAAGTACTTTTATACCACAATGTTTAGAGTAAAATACCTTTTCAAAGTCATTTATAAGGTTTGCCGCAAAACATATTTTGATGACTTAAAACGATGATCAAGTTGAGGCGAAGATTAATATGTCGCAAAAGGTTGAAAACATCCGTTTTAAGTAATATTATGGTATTTTTGATTGCGTTGGCGTCTTTGAGTCCAAAGACAATATTATTGCATAACATGTTACTTTTAAGTATTTAAGTGTTTTAATGTCGTAACAAGATGTGAAATGAATTTCGGCAGAGCTTCCGCGACGTATAATATTAGTCCAAATTTTATACACTCTCCCGCTTATCAACAAATGCATTTTAAATCTCAATCATAATACATAATACGATAATAAGTTAATTACGATACTTTCGGTTAGATTACATTTTAATATGTTTCGTCCATTCTCAATCCAAATTCGATAATATAACAAGTGTTGGTCTAATATTTACTCCTAACCGTTTTCAAGGCTAAAACCGAATAACAATGGATAATGGAAATGAAACGAAAGATTCTCAAAGATAACAATTATACCGTTAGCACCCGCAAGATTTGACAAGAATGGAATCCGGAACCGAGGACTTCGGTGACGTGGTACTGAGGTCAAATCCTCCTCCAAAACACAAGACACTCACCGTTAATAAGGGTTCACAATATAACAAGTTTAGGGTGCAAACTTAACGGATTTACAAAATTTTCAGAAACTGGTCCACGACCGCGCCGCGGTGCGATGACCACGCCGCGGTCGTCATCAGACGACAGAATATTTACAAAATCGTTTTATGTTGGAAAATCATCTTTTTATGTAATAGATTCAAACATGCAAGTTCTGGAATCATCAAAATACTTTCAAACAACCATTTTGTAAAGCATTTCTCCATTAAATTCAAAGATCCATACACATTTTATAAAAATCTTGATTTCAAAGATTATTAACCATCAAATGTTATAAAACTCATTTTTCTTTAGTTAGATGAGACATGCATTAAGTAAATCAAAAGAAAAACAGTAGAGATTTGTTATTATACCCCAAAGAAAATGAAGATGGGATGATCTAGCACGATTTGAAGATGATTCTTGATGTTTGATGATGATTTTGACCCGAAAATGGTATAACCCAAGTAAACCTCCAAATTGATGACCAACCCTAGCTTCCCATGATGATATAAACGATTTATAGTGGTAAAATTGGTGATTATTTGTTGTTTATTTGCTGGGATTTACAGTCACAAGAAGGAAGAAATGAAGAAAAATAGGGGTGTTTGTGTGTTAGCTTCAAGTAGAGAGAGAGAGATGTAAATCTTGTGTGTGTGTTTGAATGAAATGAAAATGAACATGTTAGGCAGCTAAATGAGACATAAACCTGCTCCACATGAAGTGTTGACACGTTTGGGGGCAGGTGTCAAGATTTGGTAACATGCAACTATGACTCACAACTCAACAAAAACTTGTCTGTCCAAGGGATGACCGCGGCGCGGCCAGCTCACCGCGGCGCGCCCAATCTACTTCCTGGATTTGCTCCGATTTGTTCGTGTTGTCGATACGCACATGTATTCGTTTAGGATTCTCGATTGTTTTACAAATGAACTTAGTCAAGTTCATCATAAATATTATTGGTATTTTGATTCATTTAAATGATAACATTTAAGTTTTGGATTCGAGAAACGTAAGATATCGGTAAAAGATAAACAAGTATAAAAGCACGGTTTCTCGAAGATAAAGAATACGTTAACCGACAAATTGGGCATAACCTCCTAACTTATATTCATGAGCATACTAACTATTTGGCACTTAGGTAAAAAATCAACTTACGTCTCAAGGGACGAATCAAAATAACCATATAAAACCCGATTCTCAATTATAAATCGTGAGTAAAACAAAGCGAAATACAAGGGTCAAAACATTTGCGAATAATATTAAAATAATGACGGTAACTCAAGTACCTCAAATAGACGGGACATCACAGCCTCCCCTAGTTAAAAGAATTTCGTCCTCGAAAATTACTATTGAGCATCGCTACTAGAAAAGAGGTGGGGAAATTTCCGCTGCATTTCATCCTCCCGTTCCCACGTAAACTCAGCTCCAATCTTAGAGTTCCATCGGACCTTTTCAATAGGAATCCGACTCCGCCGCAGGCGCTTGACCTCTCGGTCAACGATCTCTACCGGCTCCTCTATCACGTGAAGCGAATCATCCAAACTTAGTTTCTCCAAGGGCACAATTAACGACTCGTCAGCAAGACACTTCTTGAGATGCGATACATGAAATACGTTGTGCACACCGCTCAACTCAGGTGGCAACTCAATACGGTAAGCCACCGGTCCAACACGAGACAAAATTCTAAACGGACCCGTAAAACGTGGACTTAACTTGCTGCGCTTCTCAAAACGAAACACGCCCTTCAGAGGAGAAACCTTCAATAACACCATATCGCCGACCTTGAATTCCAAAGCTTCCGACGTAAATCCGCGTACTTCTTCTGGCGATCTCTCGCGGCTACTAGACGATCCTTGATCCTAAATATCTTATCAGTCGTCTCTTGGATCAATTCGGGACCCGTAATCTGGCTATCACCAATCTCAGCCCAACAAAGTGGAGACCTACACTTACGACCGTAAAGAGCTTCAAAAGGCGCGCAATTAATACTGGAGTGGTAACTATTGTTGTACGAAAACTCGACCAACGGCAAATGTCTATCCCAACTCCCGCCAAAATCTAAAACACATGCGCGTAGCATATCCTCTAACGTCTGAATCGTGCGCTCACTCTGACCATCGGTCGGAGGGTGATAAGTTGTACTCATATCCAATCTTGTGCCTAAAGCACGCTGTAGCGTCTGCCAGAACCTCGAAGTAAAACGCGCGTCGCGATCCGAAATAACCGACACCGGAATTCCATTCCTGGCCAGGATCTCATCAATATATAATCTAGATAACTTCTCTATTCGGTTGTCTTCTCGAATAGGCAGAAAATGCGCTGACTTAGTCAGTCTATCAACAATAACCCAAATAGCATCATAACCTCCCGAAGACCTAGGAAGTTTCGTAACAAAATCCATAGTAATATTTTCCCATTTCCACTGAGGGATTTCAGGCTGCTGAAGAAGGCCAGAAGGCTTCTGATTCTGAGCCTTAACCTTAGAGCAGGTCAAACACTTGCCTACATACTCGGTAATCGCCCTCTTCATACCAGGCCACCACTAAAAATCCTTCAAGTCATGGTACATCTTATCCGCTCCAGGATGAACGGAGTAATTAGACTTGTGACCTTCGTCCAAAATCAACGGCCTAAGACCGACGGGAACCCATATACGATCTAAGAAATACAATACCCCGTCGTCTTTCGGCTCCAACTGACGTGCCAAACTAAATAATCCTTCATCCTTTAAACAATCCTCGGTGAGAGCCTCCTGCTGAGCCTGAATAATGCGAGTCTTCAAACTCGACTGAATAGAAACCATCATAGCACGAACTCTCACCGGCTTTACCGTTTCCTTGCGACTTAACGCATCGGCTACTACATTAGCCTTCCCCGGATGATATCGAATCTCACAATCATAATCGTTCAGCAATTCCACCCACCGGCGTTGCCTCATATTCAACATCTTTTGGTCAAAGATGTGCTGTAAGGACTTATGATCAGTGAACACAGTACACTTAGTACCGTACAGATAATGGCGCCAAATCTTTAAAGCAAAAACCACTGCGCCTAATTCTAAATCATGGGTCGTGTGGTTCTTCTCATGAATCTTTAACTGACGAGAGGCATAGGCAATGACCTTTCCATTCTGCATCAGTACACACCCGAGTCCCTTATGCGAAGCATCGCAATAAACAACAAAATTTTCGGTACCCTCGGGGAGACTCAAGATAGGAGCATCACACAACCGATTCTTTAATAATTGAAAAGCTTCTTCCTGCTCGGCACCCCAAATAAACTCCTCGTTCTTCTGGGTCAACCTCGTCATAGGCGAAGCTATCTTCGAAAAATTCTCAATAAAACGGCGATAATAACCTGCCAGACCCAAGAATGAACGGATATCGGTGGGCGTCTTAGGAGCAACCCAATCTCTGACGGCCTTAATCTTGGCAGGATCAACGTGGATGCCTTCCTTGCTAACCACATGGCCAAGAAATTGAACCTCAGATAACCAAAACTCGCACTTCGAGAACTTAGCGTAAAGTTGTTCCTTCCTGAGCAACTCCAACACTATTCTCAAGTGTTCCTCGTGCTCCGCACGGCTACGAGAATAAATCAGAATATCATCGATAAACACTATCACAAACTTATCAAGATAAGGACGACAGATACGGTTCATCATTTCCATAAATGCTGCAGGCGCATTCGTGAGACCGAATGGCATAACTAAAAATTCATAATGACCGTATCGCGTCCGAAAAGCAGTCTTCGGAACGTCCTCCTCTAGCACTCTCAATTGATGGTAACCAGATTGTAAATCAATCTTAGAAAAGAAACATGAACCTTGAAGCTGATCAAACAAGTCATCTATACGGGGTAAAGGATAGCGGTTCTTTACTGTCAGCTTATTCAGCTCTCGGTAATCTATGCACAATCTCATCGAACCATCCTTGTTCTTCACAAAGAGTACCGCGGAGAGAAACTCGGTCTAACTGAAGCCTTTATCCCTAACTCCTGGATCTGCTTAGAGAGCTCTAACATCTCCGAAGGTGCCTAACCGATAAGGAGCCTTTGCCACTGGCGCTGCTCCGGGGAATTAAGTCGATCCTAAACTCTACCTCACGTCTAGGCGGTAAACCAGGTAAATCCTCTGGAACACATCCGGAAAATCACACACTACTGGCTTCTCCTCCAGCTTCTCAGTGTTGTCCTTCTCACAAGGTGTGCAAGTG
>CAJVGC010000001.1:38359014-38393183 GCA_910822075.1 Senecio squalidus | reverse complement strand
TTCGCTTCACGTAATAGAGGAGCCGGTAGAAATCGTTGACCGAGAGGTCAAGCGTCTGCGGCGGAGTCGGATTCCTATTGTAAAGGTCCGATGGAACTCTAAGTTTGGAGCTGAGTTTACTTGGGAACGGGAGGATGAAATGCAGCGGAAAATTCCCCATCTATTTTCTTCTAGTGATGCTCAATAGTAATTTCGAGGACGAAATTCTTTTAACTAGGGGAGGCTGTGACGTCCCGTCTATTTGAGGTACTTGAGTTACCGTCATTATTTTAATATTATTCGCAATTGTTTTGACCCTTGTATTTCGCTTTGTTTTACTCACGGTTTATTATTGAGAATCGGGTTTTATGTGATTATTTTGATTCGTCCCTTGAGACGTAAGTTGATTTTTATCTAAGTGCCTTATAGTTAGTATGCTCATGGAAATAAGTTAGGAGGTTTATGCCAAATTTGTCGGTTAACGTATCCCTATCCTTAAGAAATCGTGCTTTGCTCGTGTTTATGTTTTTACCGAGAAGAATGTTTTTCCATTTTGGAATTTAAAACGAATCACATAATGAATTACAATACCAAGAATACCTATGATGAACTTGCCTAAGTTCATATGTAAAACAATCGGGAACTCTAAAGAACGAACGTGCGTAACCATAACTTATACCGAAAAATCAAAATTTGCTGACGGGGGCCTGAATGCGCCGCCATTCACCTACGGGCGCCGCATTCAGCTGCAGATCAGCACTTGGTGATTTTTCAACTTTTGCAACCTCTCTTAAACGGGCCTAAAACTTTGGTCTCGGGTTTATACTTGTCCTAAGCCCTTTTTGGTCCAGTAAACACTCACTAATACCCCCCAATTGATCCCCACTTTCACTTCACATTTCACACACACACCTAGCTCACTCTCTCTCTTCTCTTTGAATCCAAACACACACAAACACAATTACCCTTCCAGTTCTTTTCTTGTGGCTGTGATTCCAGAATATAAACCACATATTTCACCACTATAAATTGTTGTTTTCATCTAGAGAAGTAGAGTTTGCTCATCCATTTGAAGGTTTGCTTGGGTTATAACGTTTTCGGGTCGAAATCACCGTCTCACGTCAAGATCTTCATCACATCTAGTTTGATCTTCAAATCTTCACTTTATTTGGGGTAAAATAACTTAAACTTTCTGTATTTTATAAGTTTTAATCATTGCATGTAGCATCTAACCAAAGAAAATAAGTTTTATAAAAGTTTGATGGGTGATAATCTTTGAAAACCAAGTTTTTATGAAAATGTGTTTGGATCTTGCTTAAATGGTTGTAAAAGCTTTACCAAAGTGTTATTTGAAAGTGTTTTTGAACATATTATAGCTTGCATGTCCAGAATCTACCATCAAAAGTCGATTTACTAAACTTAGAAACGATTTCGGTGCAGAGACTACACTGAATGTGCCGCCAATGGTCCATAGGCGACGCATTCAGAGGTCAGTTGCTCGTTTTCGTTTTGTTTCGCTGGTTTCGTAACCGTGAGCTTGTTATCTTAAGAACCTATATTAACAAATAGTGTATTGTGTTTTGGAGTTAGAAATCTCATCACCACACCATCAAAGGATTTTGTCCCGGGTTCTTAGCTTGCTAAATTGCGGTTGCTATCGGTAAGAATTGATTTCTTCCAAATTTCTCATTTCTCATGTGTTCGGTTTTAGCCTTGAAAAATGGTTAGGAAATAAATATTAGACCAACGCTTGGTACTTTCGGATTTGGACAACTTTGGACTAATATACGTTAAAATGTGAATTTAACCATAAGTAACGTATTTAAATTATATCATATTATATATTATGACAAAGACTTAATTACTCTTGAAAATACAAGTTTTGACAAGCGGGAAAGTGTACTGAATTTGGACTAATAATTATACGTTGCGGAAGCGCTGCAGAAATTCATTTCACGTCTTTTACGACTATAAAACACTTATATGAGTAAACTTGTGCATAAAAGTAAAATATTACATTATAACATCGTCTTTGGACTCAAAGACGCTAACATATTTATAAAAGCATAATATTACTTAAAACGGATGTTTTAACCTCTTTCAACAAATAAATCTTCGTTTCATAACGCGTTCGTAATCTAAAATTATCAAATGGCGTTTTTACGACAAACTCTTGGTGAAATGGTTTTGAAGATTATATTACTCTCATATTTTGAAAAGTAACACTTCAAATTGTTCAAAGTGTCAATTGGACTTTTAATTTGATTTTGACTTTAATAAGTCAACTTAATTAACAATTGACTCTTACAAGTCAACATGTTTGACATTTGACTTTTATAGTCAACATAATTGACCTTTGACTTCTATAAGTCAACATAAATGACATTTGACTTTCATAAGTCAACATCTGTGACTTTGACTTTTATAAAGTCAACATTCCTTACGTTTGACTTTGACCAAGTCAACATTGTTTCCGTTGACCTTGGTCGATCTATTGAAACTTGTTAACGATATTCCTTTAACCGATACTCCTAGTAATCATTTTCGATTCGGATTATCATCCTTTCTAGTTGACGATTATGACGTGGAATGCCGATATCTCCCCGAGCGGTCCTGTTGACGCGGAACGTCGCCTTCTAAATACGTCACCTCATTTAAAGCTATTAATATTTGGATTATCTTATTTAACTTAATCTTAACCGACAAGGCTAAACCGGACCTAGACTTATAGAGATACTGAGACTATGTTGTTTATTGTTTTAAGGCACTTAGGCGGTGGAGTTGTGACTCTGTGTTTGGTGTACCCGATATTTGTTTGCTGAAGCTTTATCAGTGAGTTATTCGTAGCCCTTGTCTTAAATATTTTGGGCTGTAAAGCGTATTTTAAATTGTCTGCTTGTATGCGGAATGTTGTTGATTATCTTGTTTGCCTAGTGGATTAGGTCTGCCTTAGATTGTAAGCCATTAGCCCTTGTTGGGGCCCCCTGATACACTTGTTAAGCTTTATGCCCAACGGTTACATATATATAGATCTATATGGGTTATAGACCTAACCCTCACTGCTCGGTAGAATGTTTCTAGGAGCGGATGTTATGGCCGGTTAATTAATTGTTACCTTTGGTTGGCGACCTCAGGATTTGGGGTTGTACGGTCAGGTTCAGTGTATGAATAGTCTAGGCAAAGTACCTCTCACTATTGGTTGTTGAAAACAAGATATATCATTTGAAATTAACGTTGTTTTGATGAAATTTGTCGATGGGTCAACTTTTACTTTAAATTTGCGAATAATTCACCAACATGTTGTTGATGTCGTTTTAACGCTTTGCAGGAAACTAAGGATTCCTGTTGATCATGCCTTTTGTGCTTTTTGGGATGTTTGTCTTGTGTATTTTGGAACTTGTGATACTTGTTGTAATGTCCTCGATGTTCCATTTTGTAACCTTTGTACTACATTCGTACTCGGCGATTTATCGCTTTTGAATTTGTATTGTATTTTGTAAGCACTTGGCATGATTAATGTTATTTTGATGTTGGTTTATTGGTTGTATTGTTGTAACATTTGACTCATGATATTATAACTGGAACGCCCTGCGTTTCCGCTTCCAAGCGGGGTGTGACACATAACATGTTACTTTTAAGTATTTAAGTGTTTTAATGTCGTAAACGTCGTAACAAGATGTGAAATGAATTTCGGCAGAGCTTCCGCGACGTATATCATTAGTCCAAATTTTATACACTTTCCCGCTTGATAACAATTTGCATTTTAAACCTCAATCTTAATACATAATACAATAATAAGTTAATTATGATACTTTCGGTTTGATTACATTTTAATACATTTCGTCCATTCTTAATCCAAATCCGATAATATATTAAGTGTTGGTCTAATATTTACTCCTAACCGTTTTCAAGGCTAAAACCGAATAACAATGGATAATGGAAATGAAACGAAAGATTCTCAAAGATAACAATTATACCGTTAGCACCCGCAAGATTTGACAAGAATGGAATCCGGAACCGAGGACTTCGGTGACGTGGTACTGAGGTCAAATCCTCCTCCAAAACACAAGACACTCACCGTTAATAAGGGTTCTCAATATAACAAGTTTAGGGTGCAAACTTAACGGATTTACCAAATTTTCAGAAACTGGTCCACGACCGCGCCGCGGTGGGAGGACCGCGCCGCGGTCGTCATCAGACGACAGAATTTTTACCAAATCGTTTTATGTTGGAAAATCATCTTTTTATGTAATAGATTCAAACATGCAAGTTCTGGAATCATCAAAACACTTTTAAACAATCATTTTGTCAAGCTTTTCATCATTTAAATCAAAGATCCATTTACATTTTATAAAAATCTTGATTTCAAAGATTATTACCCATCCAATCTTTACAAAAATCATTTCTATGTAGTTAGATGATACATGCATTAAGTAAATCAAAAGAAAAACAGTAGAGATTAGTTATTATACCCCAAAGAAAATGAAGATGGGATGATCTAGCACGATTTGAAGATGATTCTTGATGTTTGATGATGATTTTGACCCGAAATTGATATGACCCAAGTAAACTTCCAAATGGATGACCAACCCTAGCTTCCCATGATGATATAAACGATTTACAGAGATGAGATTTGTGTTTAATTGATGAATACTTGCTGGGATTACAGCCACAAGAAAGGAAATGAAAGAAAATATGGGTGTTTGTGTGTGTTAGCTTCAAGTAGAGAGAGAGAGATATGTAATCTTGTGTGTGTGTGAATGAAGTGAAATGAGAGTGCTAGACACTTCAAAGAGACATAAATCTGGACTAAATGAAGTGTGGACACGTTTGGGGGCAGGTGTCACAAGGATGTTACATGCAAGTGATGACTCACAACAAATCAAAAACAATTCTGTCCAAGGGATGACCGCGGCGCAGCCAGCTCACCGCTGCGCGCCCAGTCTATTTCCTGGATTTGCTTCGTTTTGTTCGTGTTGTTGTTAGGTGTATGCATTCGTTTAGGATTTCCGATTGTTTTCAAATGAACTTAGGAAAGTTCACTCTAGGTATTATTGGTATTATGATTCATTAAGTGATAACTTTCAATTTAGATTCCGAGATACGCACGATTTCGGTAAAAGATAAACAAGCTTAAAAGCACGGTTTCTCGAAGATAAAGAATATGTTAACCGACAATTTGGGCATAACCTCCTAACTTATATTCATGAGCATACTAACTATTTGGCACTTAGGTACAAATCAACTTACGTCTCAAGGGACGAATCAAAATAATCACATAAAACCCGATTCTCAATAATAAACTGTGAGTAAAACAAAGCGAAATAAAAGGGTCAAAACAATTGCGACTAAAATTAGAATAATGACGGTAACACAAGTACTTCAAATTGACGGGACGTCACAGCCTCCCCCAGTTAAAAGAATTTCGTCCTCGAAATTACTAATGAGCATCGCTAGTAGAAAATAGATGGGGAAATTTTCGCTGCATTCCATCCTCCCGTTCTCGAGTAACTTGGCTCCCAACTTTAGAGTTATAACAGTAAAAACGTCACACGGCACGCAACAAAATATGGAGCGGTAACTATTGTAGTATGAAAACTCGGCTAGCAGAAAATGTCGATCCCCAACTTCCGCCAAGTCCAAAACACGCGCGTCACGATCAGGAGTGACGGAAAAATCTCGTCAATATGCAATCTAAAAGGTTTCACTATTCGGTAATCTTCTCGAATAGGCAGAAAAAGCGCTGACTACATCAGCCGATTCTACGATAATCCAATGATACAATCCTCGGTGAGAGCCTCCTGATAAGCCTGAATGATACGAGCCTTCAAGCTCGACTGAGTCGAAATCATCATGGTGCGTACTCTCACCGGCTTAATCAATCTTTGTGCGACTTAACGCATCGGCTACTACATTTTCTTTACCCAGATGGTAGGAAATCTCACGAACATAATCGTTATGCTACTCAACTCATCAACATAATGCATTTAGCATCTTTCCTTTTTTTAACGGAAAGTACCGGCGCTCCTCAAAGAGAGAAACTCGTCCTAACGAAGCCCTTGTTCACAAATTCCCGGATCTGCTTCGATAGCTCTCACATCTCTGAAGGTGCTAACCGATAAGGAGCCTTCGCCACTGGCGCTGCTCTCGAAACTACGTCAATCCAAAACTCTGCTTCTTGACCAGGGGTAATCCAGGTAAGTCCCCTCGGAACACATCGGGAAAGTCACGAACCACGGAGGTGTAAGAAAGAGTGAACGATCCCACTCGATGTACTCCCGAACTTCTAATCCTGAGACAACTTTAAGGCGCTTCCCCGCCTTATCCCCCTGACTTAACAACAGTCTTCTGCTATAACAGTATGCGGATAATCTTCTCGCAACATATAACCTCTGCACGGTGCGTCGACAACCCACCCATGCTAATAAAAACGTCGAATCTACCTAAGGCGATCGGAATCGAGTCGGTAGGAAAAGAATGGTCATCGGAATCAATACAATAGGCAGAAAAAGCTTCGGTAGTAGGAAAAACTCACCAACGGCTAACTCTATTTCGAAGGAAGACGCTAAAGATATAATCGTGCAAAAAGTCATAGTCTTAAACGCATCGGATATAAAATTCTTCGAATGACGGACTAAAATCTGGAATAGGTAGAATTGAAAATTAATGACTCAAAAACGGTTAACAATAGCAGTTACGTTCCGTTCTCGCATAATTTGTTTCGAACTAGGCGTAGTTGATCAAGTTACGCGTAGTTGGAAGCGAATCATGCAATTGCAGAATACACCCACTAAAGTTGAAAAGTTAGCGAAAAGATTTTTGAAGAGTCTTTATTACAGTTTGGTTTGGTATCAATGATTACTAAGTCGAATCGATATGATAGATTAAGATCTGGAGTCGAATCTCTCGGAAACGCACTCGCATGACCATCTCGTCTCGCCGACTTCTTTACAGATGGAGCTTCTTTGGTGTCAACGCAAAAAGGGCGTAAAAATAAAAATAACATAAGAGGAAAGAGAAGTTCGCAATATAAGGAATTTAAAGCCAAACATTAGGATCAAGCAGAATATATGCAGGCTGAGTTTAGATAAGAAAAGTACTCGTACCGGCTGCAGCTAACTTAGGACACTTGTCCCTGTGATGCTCGGGAGATCCACATTCATAACAATGGCCCTTCAGGGTCTTACAAAAGTCATCAGTGTGCCCTAACTTCTTGCACTTACCACATACCCAACAAGCCACATCTTTGGTGTGGTGCCTTCCACACCGATCACATTTCGGGTATTTACTCTGAGTACCCGGTGTCACAGCAGCATATGATTTCACAAACTGGGGAGCGTCATCTCTCCTAAATCTCTTCCGAGAGTCCTTCTTACAGGATTCTGCACTCCACTCCCCTCCAGAATTTTGCTTCACAGTCATTGGGGGTAACTCACCGTCACGGACCGCGTTCTGGGTTAACGTAATCGCAATTTCCACCGCGCTCTGAAAGGTGCTCGGTTTGCTGGATAAGACACTCTTACGGATTGCTGGGGGTAATCCGTGAGTGTAGCGACCTATACGTTTAAGCTCCGGTCGGACCAAATGCGGCACTAGCTGGGACAGAGCGTGAAAACGCGAAGTGTACCCCTGGATGTCCGACCCAACCATGGTCAAGTTCCACAACTCATCCTCCAACTTCTGAATCTCCGATTCAGGAACATACTCAATAATCATCAACTCCTTTAGCTGATCCCAAGTCATCTTGCTGATCTCAGCTCGGCCTCGGACATTCACGATTGAATTCCACCACGTCAGAGCCGTTCCTTGTAATACAAATGCAGCAAATCGGACTCGATCTTTGTCCGCACAGTCAATAGCATCGAAGATAGATTCCATCTTTTCCATCCACTGGAGCGTTCCCGTCGCTCCCTCATTACCTCGGTACTCTGGGGCCTTACAGCTCATGCAAGTCTTCAACGCGCAACCAGCGCGTCGAGCTGAGCCCTCGGCTCCACCAGAAACCGTCTTGGGTCCACCAGACCCAGTTACAACAACGTCATCACCTTCGACAACCGGCTCAGGGCCCTCATTATTAACCACCGGTTCATGGTTTTCAGAACCCGAACCATTACCTTGGGCGGTGCCCTCTCGAAGTTGAGCTACAAGCTCGGGCATCATCGCCGCTAACTGTTGAGCGATCATCTGAGCCATGTCAGGATTCGATTCATTTTCCACGTTGTTCCTTCTCGCATTGGACGTATTAGCTCTCGCGTTCGAAGCATTATTTCTCGCGTTCGAATTCGCGGTATTAGCCCTCGCTCTCGGATTCACAGTATTCGCTCTCGCGTTCGCAGTAGCGCGTCTCGCAGAACTTCGTGTCGCAACTCTCCTCTTAGGCGCCATCGTCCTAAAATAAAAGGAAGAGAAAACTCGATCAGCAAATGTGTGCGACACGAAAACAAGGCCAAATCCCAAAACACAACGTGGAATTAAACACGTATTAAAATACTGCACACATTGCAATCAGAGAAAATCGATATAAAAAGCCTATGGTCATAGTCCAAGTGATTTACTCAGTTTAAATCACCCGGTTCGCTATAACCTTTGGCTCTGATACCAACTTCTGTCACACCCCGCTTGGAAGCGGAAACGCGAGATGTTCCAGTTATAATATCAAAGTCAAGATTACAACAATATAACCGATAAACAAAACATCAAATTAAATTGATCATGCCAAATGTTACAAATACATCAATAAGTCAAAGGCGATGAGACGCCAAGTACAAATACAACTCCAAAAGAGATAAACAACGGATCGTCATGGAAATTACAATAAACAATTCAAATTCAAATTTCCCAAAAGCAAGCGATCCGAAAATAAACTATGGCATGATCAACGGAAATCCTCAATTTCCTGCAAAGCGTTAAAAGGACATCAACAACATGTTGGTGAATTATCCGCAATTTTAAAGTAAAAGTTGACCCAACGACAATCTTATCAAACAGGTTAAGTTCAAACGTTATATCTTGTTTTCAACAACCATAGTGAGAGGTACCATGCCTAGACTATCATACACTGAACCTGACCACGTAATTATCCCCTATCCTAAGGGGTATCAATCCAAAGGCAACCAATTATGAAATACGGCCATAACACCTACTCCTAGGTACGTCCTAGCGAGCGATGAGGGTTCGGTCAAACCCAAACAGATATGTATATATGAAACCGCGGGCAAAAGCTTAATCAAGTGTATAAGGGGAAGCTCAACAGAGCCTAATGATACAAAATCTATGGCAGACCTAATCCACTAGGCAAACAAGATACTCAGTAAAGTTCCGCATACAAGCATACAATTTTTTTAAAACACGCTTTACAGCCCAAAAAGTATTTAAGACAAGGGCTACGAATAACTCACAGATACAACTTCAGCAAACAATTATCGGGTACACCAAAACAGAGTTACAACTCCACCGCCTAAGTGCCTTAAAACAATAAACAACATAGTCTCAGTATCTCTATAAGTCTAGGTCCGGTTTAGCCTTGTCGGTTAAGATTAAGTTAAATAAGATAATCCAAATATTAATAAGTTTAAATAAGGTGACGTATTTAGAAGGCGATGTTCCGCGTCAAACAGGACCGTCCGGAGAGATATCGGCATTCCACGTCATAATCGTCCACTGGAGAAGAATGATAATCCGAATCGAAAATGATTACTAGGAGTATCGGTTAATAAAATATCGTTATCAAGTTTTAAATAGATCGACCAAGGTCAACGGAAACAATGTTGACTTGGTCAAGGTCAAACGTAAGGAATGTTGACTTTATAAAAGTCAAAGTCATAGATGTTGACTTATGAAAGTCAAAAGTCAATTATGTTGACTTATTAAAGTCAAAATCAATTTAAAAGTCCAAATTGACACTTTGAATAATTTGAAGTATTTTCTTACCAAAAATGTTTAGAGCAAAATGCCTTTTCAAAACCATTTATAAAGTTTGCCGTAAAACATATTTTGATGACTTAAAACGATGATCAAGTTGAGGCGAAGATTAATATATCGCAAAGAGGTTGAAAACATCCGTTTTAAGTAATATTATGATATTTTTGATTGCGTTGACGTCTTTGAGTCTAAAGACAATATTATTGCATAACATGTTACTTTTAAGTATTTAAGTGTTTTAATGTCGTAAACGTCGTAACAAGATGTGAAATGAATTTCGGCAGAGCTTCCGCGACGTATATCATTAGTCCAAATTTTATACACTTTCCCGCTTGATAACAATTTGCATTTTAAACCTCAATCTTAATACATAATACAATAAAAAGTTAATTATGATACTTTCGGTTTGATTACATTTTAATACATTTCGTCCATTCTTAATCCAAATCCGATAATATATTAAGTGTTGGTCTAATATTTACTCCTAACCGTTTTCAAGGCTAAAACCGAATAACAATGGATAATGGAAATGAAACGAAAGATTCTCAAAGATAACAATTATACCGTTAGCACCCGCAAGATTTGACAAGAATGGAATCCGGAACCGAGGACTTCGGTGACGTGGTACTGAGGTCAAATCCTCCTCCAAAACACAAGACACTCACCGTTAATAAGGGTTCTCAATATAACAAGTTTAGGGTGCAAACTTAACGGATTTACAAAATTTTCAGAAACTGGTCCACGACCGCGCCGCGGTCCGCGGTGGGTGGACCGCGCCGCGGTCGTCATCAGACGACATAATTTTTACCAAATCGTTTTATGTTGGAAAATCATCTTTTTATGTAATAGATTCAAACATGCAAGTTCTGGAATCATCAAAACACTTTTAAACAATCATTTTGTCAAGCTTTTCATCATTTAAATCAAAGATCCATTTACATTTTATAAAAAACTTGATTTCAAAGATTATTACCCATCCAATCTTTACAAAAATCATTTCTATGTAGTTAGATGAAACATGCATTAAGTAAATCAAAAGAAAAACAGTAGAGATTAGTTATTATACCCCAAAGAAAATGAAGATGGGATGATCTAGCACGATTTGAAGATGATTCTTGATGTTTGTTGATGATTTTGACCCGAAATTGATATGACCCAAGTAAACTTCCAAATGGATGACCAACCCTAGCTTCCCATGATGATATAAACGATTTACAGAGATGAGATTTGTGTTTAATTGATGAATACTTGCTGGGATTACAGCCACAAGAAAGGAAATGAAAGAAAATATGGGTGTTTGTGTGTGTTAGCTTCAAGTAGAGAGAGAGAGAGAGATATGTAATCTTGTGTGTGTGAATGAAGTGAAATGAGAGTGTTAGACACTTCAAAGAGACATAAATCTGGACTAAATGAAGTGTGGACACGTTTGGGGGCAGGTGTCACAAGATGTTACATGCAAGTGATGACTCACAACACATCAAAAACAATTCTGTCCAGGGGATGACCGCGGCGCGGCCAGCTCACCGCGGCGCGCCCAGTCTATTTCCTGGATTTGCTTCGTTTTGTTCGTGTTGTTGTTAGGTGTATGCATACGTTTAGGATTTCCGATTGTTTTCAAATGAACTTAGGAAAGTTCACTCTAGGTATTATTGGTATTATGATTCATTAAGTGATAACTTTCAATTTAGATTCCGAGATACGGACGATTTCGGTAAAAGATAAACAAGCTTAAAAGCACGGTTTCTCGAAGATAAAGAATATGTTAACCGACAATTTGGGCATAACCTCCTAACTTATATTCATGAGCATACTAACTATTTGGCACTTAGGTACAAATCAACTTACGTCTCAAGGGACGAATCAAAATAATCACATAAAACCCGATTCTCAATAATAAACTGTGAGTAAAACAAAGCGAAATAAAAGGGTCAAAACAATTGCGAATAAAATTAGAATAATGACGGTAACACAAGTACTTCAAATTGACGGGACGTCACAATTGTTATGTGCGTCGAAACTCTAATGCTTTACTTAAACTTGTAGCTCACTAACTACGTCTCTCGTAGTTAACACTTGACTCGTATTTTCAGGTATCGAGTAAGCTTGAGACTATGCTTGAACGCTTGGGGCTGATGACTTCAAGAATGGGAAAGGGTTCGGGTGGCTTGGCTCTGAACACTTGTTTTGCATTTCGGATATTTAAACGTTGTTTTAAACATTTGTAAACCTTTGAAATTATGTTTCTTTTCATATAACTTGGTGTGGAATTATAAGCTTGTGTATCGAATGCTATTGCTCTTCACATCCCGTGTTTCCGCTTTAGCGGGGTGTGACCGACTTGGTATCAGAGCGCAAGGTTATAGTGAATACCGATTTTTCAAAAATCAAACTATAACCAGTTTCTAAAACGAAAGATTTTATTTAACCTAAACGCGAAGGCATTGTTTAACTTGAATTATTCGTAGCCTGATCACCTATGAATAATTTGGACTAAATTATGCCAGAACGGGATTGGTAAACATTAAACGAACCTTCCCGGGGAATTCTTGAAGTCAGACCCACACAGACCTAGATGATATACTTAAGATACTCTATATGCTCGGCTTATTACTAACACTAACATGAGTTGTATCTTCGATTTAACTCGTTTCCGGACTAGGCTACGCCGAGAGGGAAAGAGTTAGCTACCTTCGACAACGAAACACTATATGCTTTAGACTTATGATAAGATAACACCGAGACTTAGCGGGAATTTGATTCCATTCACCTTTCTATGATGCGATGAAAGGAACGAACATAACCGTGTCAGACAACGAGGTAGATACCCGACGCATACTCTTGAGAACTCACATTCTCTTTCGTGAGCTAACATTATCGTAAACTATACATACGAACGTACTATTACATTACTGTGTAACGAATCGGATCTGGACTGGTTTATATTGTCACATGCCGACTATTTCTCCCATTCTTTAGGCGGAGACAACATATTCTCGACTATCGACACCGTATACACTTTACTCCGCGAATCGTTACGAGATGCCTTGTATGGAAACTGGGAAGTATTCCCACATAAGACACATGAGTGCAGTTACAACTCGACATACTAAGTGATGCACCCAAGATATTCGATATCTAAGAATTGACACTGGAAGACATGATGGGATCATGTGACAAGTTTTAGGATCTACAGAAATGGTCCAGAAGTAGATGTATCATGACACTCGTATTCGAAAACTATCACTCGACATACTTCATACCAAATAAACGATACCTAGGGCAGTCCAGACAACTCGATGCTAGTTATGGAATTGCTACACGTAAGAGTTTTGAAAATCACTGTTATCATTCGTTTGCTTTAGTATACGCAATATAGTAAACTTCGGTCTCGCACTTATTCTTAATCTTAATTACATGATATGCCCCTAGCATAAACATGTATATCTCATACCTTACTTTCATTTATTGACATTATTATTATGCAAAATAATGTACAATAATTGATTGTACTCGATTAAGGGGCTAGCATTACGAAATCGCAAGGATATCGCAAACTTATCTAGGGAATCGTTGGTCAGTATGGATTCCTAGACTTGAATACAAATCTAAGGTAACTTCAAACCAAGGTAGGTTTTGAAAGTATATCCTAAAACGAAAGATCACCACGAAGATACGATCACATTCGTATGATTACGATGAACCACAAATTAGTTATTTGTCAAACATGTTGAAATCATATCCCTTCGAGGAAATCACCTAAACATCTGCTCTACAATAAGACCTTATTCATACGACGCGACATGGAAAGGACAACTCTAAACCTTATACCCGGAAAACACTTACGACCGAGATTATGGCTCGTTGCTATTTAACCAAGAAAGCGCCCAAGAAAACCGATTCGGAGTAAGGGAGTACCGGAAGTATTTCCTGGTGACTTTCCGAACTAATACTAGTCCGTAAGTAAGACTTAAACATTAACTCAATACTCAAAACAACTTTTTCGTCCCGAGCATCATACGAGTTAGAGCCTTCGTGATAGGAAATGTGGAAGCGAGATACGACCCCCGAGTAGTTACACCTTTGACACAATAATAGAAATGGATTGGTTGACCATCCGAGGCGCGGAGATATTTTGCTTAGATAATTCGATTCGGATGCCATTAGGAGATGGAAGGAATTAATGGTGCAATGACATAGGCCGGGACGAACTTCGAAACTTATACCGGTGATGAAAACGCGCAAATACTTGAATAAGGGCTGCTTTACATTGCTAGTAAACGTAAAAGACAAACAAACACAAGCAGCAGACCTTAAGGACATGTCGATAGTTAGAGACTATCCGAAGGCATTTACCGAAGAACTACTAGAACTACCACCACTGAGGCAAGTAGAGCTTAGAATCGAGGAAATTCTTGGAGTGGCAACGGTGGCAAGGACGTCGTACCTACTAGCTCCGACAAAGATGCAGGAATTACCCAACCAAGTTCAGGAATTATTGGATAAAGGATTTATCCGACCAATCATATCACCTTGGGGAGTGTCGATTCTATTCGTAAAGAAGAAGGATGAATCGTTTCGCATGTGTATCGACTACCGAGAACTGAATAAACTTACTATCAAGAATCGATATCCTCTTCCACGAATCGATAACCTTTTCGATCAACTTCAAGGCGCAACCTACTTTTCAAGGATTGACTTAAGGTCTGGGTATCATCAAGTTCTGTTTTCTGAAGATGATATACCGAAAATCGCATTCCGCACTAGATACGGACACTACGAGTTCCTGGTAATGCCATTTGGACTCACAAATACACCGACAATATTCATGGATTTGATGAATGGGGTATGCCGACCGTATCTAGACAAGTTCGTCATTTTATTCATCGACGACATTCTAATATACCCGCGTAACAAGGAAGATAACTTAGTTAATGGATATGGAATTCTACGTTGAATCGTTAAAAATCGAAGCAATAGAGAACTGGAAAACTCTCAAAAGTCCGACCGGAATCCGCCAATTTTTAGGACTGGATGGATATTATCGGCGATTCATTCAAGATTTCTCTAAGATAGCTAAACCCCAAACAAAGTTAACGCAAAAGAACAAGAAGTTCAACTGGGGAGATGCACTAGAACAAGCCTTTGATATCATAAAAACAAAACTGTGCAATGCCCCAATTCTAACTCTTCCCGAGGGAAACGAACCCTTCGTGGTATATTGTGACGCATCTAACCTAGGATTAGGTTGTGTATTGATGCAACAAATTAAGGTCATAGCTTACGCATCGCGACAACTCAAGAAACACGAAGTCAATTACGCTTCTTACGAACTAGAATTAGGAACGATAGTTTTTGCCCTAACAATCTGGAGACATTATCTCTACGGAACCAAATGCCCGATATTCACGGACCATAGGAGCCTACAATAATACATTACCTCTTGCTTCACAAAACTCATTCTCTACAACATATACTAGATCAGAAACTACTCAACATGAGGCAAAGGAGATGGTTGGAACTCCTTAGCGACTACGACAGATAACATAAAGGTCGAGACCTTGCACAAACACAATAAGGACTTTGTAAGGAAGAGCAACGATGTCTATTATTTTAAAGATTGAGCATGGGTTTCTACAACTAACGAATTGAGGAAGGCCATTATGGATGAAGCTCACCGAACACGATACTCCATTCATCCAGGGTCGAGCAAGATGTATAAGGACCTCAAGGAACATTACTGGTGGCCTGGAATGAAAAGAGACGTTGCTTTATACGTAGAGAAATGCCTCACTTGTGCGAAAGGGAAGGCCGAATATCAAAAACCATACAAATTACTGCAGCAACCCGAAATTCCCGAGTGGAAATGGGAACAAATCACAATGGACTTTGTCGCAAAGTCACCTCGGCATCAAAGGGTAACGAAATGATCTGGGTTGTAGTAGATCGACTAACGAAGTCAGCATACTTTATTCCCATCAAGGAAAGTTTTAACGTGGAAAAAAACTTGTCCAAATATACATCAACAAGGTATTAACTCGCCACGAAACTCCCACGTCAATTATCTCGGACAGAGACACTCGCTTCACTTCCAGATTCCAGAAGGCATTCCAAGAATCTTCTTGCACTCGATTATATTTAAGCACGACTTACTATCCACGGACCGATGGTCAAAGCGAGCTTACAATACAAATCTTATATGCTATTCTAAGCATGTGTTATTGACTCCGGAGGAAGTCAGGATAATCATATACCACTAACAGGATTATCCTATACCAATAGTTATCGCACTAGTATCTAGTGTGTGCCTTTTAAGCTCTTTACGAAAGGAAATGCGAATCCCCACTGTGTGGTTGGAACCAGGAGCTCGACAACTAATTAGCACATATGTAGTGCAAGAAACGATTGATAAATCACAACGACAAAGGAACGACTAGGACTGCTAGAAGTCGTCAAAAGAGTTACGCTGAGATGCGCAGAAAAGACTTAGAAATTCAAGTCGGCAACAAAGTACTTCTTAAGGTGTCACCTTGGAAAGGTGAAATACGCCGCGGAAAACACTAGAAAACTTAACTCCAGATACGTAGGACCACTTGAGGTACTCGAAAGAGTAGGTCCAGTTGCGTGTCGTTGGGAACTACCACAAGAGCACGATATCATACATAACACTTTTCATGTGTCGATACTGAAAAAGTACTCCTCGAACGAAACACTTATCACACCTTTAGAAGAAGCAAAACTCGACGAAAGACTCCAATTTTTCGAGGAACCGATTGAAATTATAGATCGCGAAACTAAGAAGCTAAGGCATAGTAAAATCCCCATAGTGTGGGTACGATAGAACGCAAAACGAGGACCCGAATATACCTGGGAACGAGAGGATCAATTGATGCATAAGTATCCTCATCTTTTCACTTCCCCCACAACGAATGCTACAAGTTGAAATTTCGGGACGAAATTCTTTCAACGTAGGGAGAATGTGGCAACCGTCAGCTCAGGTCGAGAACGCTAACATATAACCTCGATGCGAATATTTGATACTTGCTATAACTAACTTTATGCGTTACGTGGTTACGTAGACATAACTCTTTAAGCTAAGCTCGATGTAACTCATACAAAAACTTTTAACGTAAGGTTTACGTTACTTAAACATAAAACGCGTGTGACTCGGAATCGAAAATCGAAAATCGAATCAATAATCGAATCGTAATACCAGGAAAACATATAATGAACCTGCCTAAGTTCATTACATAATAATTGTATGCTCTAAACAACGTAACATTAAACGATAACGTGAAACAAAACCGAGTCACGACCAGCCTTCCACTGCACCGCACTGGAGCCACCGCGACGCGGTGGAGGTGGTGCAGACTCACAAGTTTTTCTTTTGATGACTCATTCCTGCATGGCTCAAGCAATCGACACCTGTCCCACACGTGGTTGACTCCCCTTATGGTCCAGAACTCATCACTTTATCACTCTCTAACACCTCTCTAACCCTTTTCACTCATTTCATTCTCACATACACATTTACACATACACTTCCCCATACACACCTCTAACACTACCAAACTCTCTCAACTCACACATAATTTTCCAGCCAATTTAACAACAAAAATCACCTTAAACACTCCACTAAAAACGTTCTAATAATCAAGGGTAGCAAGGAGTATCCATCATTTGGGTCAAGAAACGTTTTTCATCCATTTGAAGCTAGATTCTCCAAAATATCATCCTCCATTCATTTTTATTGGGTAAAAACTCTTCTACTTGTAATTATTATTTACTAAACTCCTTGCATGTAAGATCAAATATCTAAAAACATATTTCTATGAAGTTTTATAACAACTTATATACAAAAACGGGATTTTATAAAAGTTATGTATAAATCCTTGTTATTATGGTTGGAAATCCAAAATAAACTAATATTATAAAAGGTGTTACTTTTTCTAGCCATTGCATGTCGAAATCTAACTTAAAAATAACGAATTTCATCAAAAACGATTTTTGGGTAAATGAACTGTGTCGCGACCGCGCCACGGTGCCTCCACCGCGAGGCAGTCATGGTGAACATATGACCGCGCCACGGTGCCCCCACCGCGAGGCGGTCGTGGTAAATCCATGACCCCGGCGCAGTGCCTCCACCGCGAGGCGGTCGTGTTGCAGACTTTTTACAAAACCTTATTTAAACCATTATTGAGCGTAACTTTAAACTTTTCGTTTTAAGACTATATATAAAACTGAAGTTCACGAACTATAACCTGTAATAGGGTAACTGTGACGTCCCGTCAATTTGAAGTACTTGTGTTACCGTCATTATTTTAATATTATTCGCAATTGTTTTGACGCTTTTAATTTCGCTTTGTTTTGCTCACGATTTACTGTTATTGAGTATCGGGTTTTCTGTATTTGCTGAGTCGTCCCTTGAGACGTAGTAATTTTATTTTATCTAAGTGCCAATTTGTTAGTATTCTCATAATTATAAGTTAGAAGGTTATGCCAAATATGTCGGTTAACGAATCCTTTATACTCGAGATATCTTGCTTTTGCACTTGTTTTATCTTTTACCGAAATCGTGCCTTTCTCGAATCCAAAACTTAAAACTTATCATTTAATGAATCCTAATACCAATAATACATATGATGAACTTGACTAAGTTCATTTGCAAAGCAATCGGGAATCCTAAACGTGTGCATATGCTTAACGACAACACGAACAAAACGAGGAAATCCAGGAACCTGACCGAGCGCGCCGCGGTGAGCTGGCCGCGCCGCGGTCATGGTCCTGGACAGCTCCACTTTGTTGAGTGGTGAGTCATAACTTTCATGTAACACACTTGTGACACTTGTTCCCAAACGTGTCAACACCACATTTAGGCCAGAATTGTGCATCACATGGTGTCTAACAATCTCATTTTCATTTCATTTCATACACACACTTATCAACTCATCTCTCTCTCTCTCTCTAGTTGAAGCTAACAAAAAAAAACACACACATTTCCTTTATAACTTTCTTCTTGTGGCTGAAATTCCAGCAAGTAAACAACAATTAAACACCAATTTCATCTCTTTAAATCGTTTATATCATCATGGGAAGCTAGGGTAAATCATCCATGGGTTGCATATATTGATTTCTATCAATTTTTGGGTCAAAGATCACCACCAAAGCATCAAGAAATCTGATCAAGTCATCTTAGATCATCACATCTTCATTTTCTTTGAGGTATAATAACCTTTCATCACTGTTTTTCATTTGATTTATTCATTGCATGTATCATCTAAAGACATAGAAATGAGTTTTATAACATTTGATGGTTAAAAATCTTTGAAATCAAGTTTTACAAATATATACATGGATCTTGATTTAGATGATGGAAAAGCTTTACAAAATGGTTGTTTGAAAGTGTTTTGATGATTCCATAACTTTCATGTCTAAACTTATTACATCAAAAGATGATTTTCCAACCTAAAACGATTTTTGTAAAAATTGAAAAATCTGAGGTCGTGGTAAAATTATGACCGCGACGCAGTCACCCCACCGCGAGGCGGTCATTTTCCAGATTTTGGAAACTTTATAAATCCGTTAAATTTGCACCTTAAACTCGTTATATTGTGAACCTTTATTAACGGTGAGTGTATTGTGTTTTAGAGGAGGGTTTGTCCTCAGCACCACGCCACCGAGGTCTTTGATTCCAAATTCTATTTTTGTCAAATCTTGCGGGTGTTAACGGTATACATTGCTATCCTTGAGAATTCCTCATTTTCATTCTCCATCGTTATTCGGTTTTAGCCTTGAAAACGGTTAGGAGTAAATACTAGACCAACACTTGTTATTATCGGATTTGGATTGAGAATGGACGAAATATATTAAAATGTAAGCTAACCGAAAGTATCATAATTAACTTATTATTGTATTATGTATTATGAGGAAGGTTTAAAATGCAAATTGTTATCAAGCGGGAAAGTTTACGGATTTTGGACAAATAATTTTTGATGCGGAAGCGCTGCCGGATTTTCCATTCACGACTTTTTACGACCATAAACACTCGTATGAGTAAACTTATATATAAAAGTAACTTATTATACAATAACATCGTCTTCGGACTCAAAGACGCCAATATATGTATAAAACTCATAATAATACTTAAAACGAATGTTTTAACCTCTTTTAACAGATAAACCTTCGTTTCATAACGCGTTCGTAATCAAAAGTCATCAAATGGCGTTTTTACGATAAACTCATAGTAAAATGATTTTGAAAGTTATATTACTCTTATATTTTGAAAAGTTAAGACTTTAAATTATCCTAAGTTTCAAAGTTGGACTTTGACTTTCTTATGTCAACATCATTGACTTTGACTTTTATAAAGTCAACGTTCCTAACGTTTGACTTTGACTAAGTCAACATTGTTGCCGTTGACCTTGGTCGATCTAATGAAACTTGGTAACGATATTTTATTGACCGATACTCCTGGTAGTCGTTTTCGATTCGGATTATCATTCTTTTCCAGTGACGATTATGACGTGGGATGCCGATATCTTTCCAAGCGGTCCTGTTTGACGCGGAACATCTCCTTATATATACATCACCTCATTTAAAATTTACTAATATTCGGATTATTTTATTTAACTTAATCTTAACTGACAAGGCTAAACCGGACCTAGACTTATAGAGATACTGAAACTATGTTGTTTATTGTTTTAAGGCACTTAGGCGGTGGAGTTGTAACCCTGTGTTTGTGTACCCGATATTTGTTGCTGAAGATTTCTCTGTGAGTTATTCGTAGCCCTTGTCTTAAATATTTTTGGGCTGTAAAGCGTGTTTTAAAAATTGTCTGCTTGTATGCGGAACTTTACTGATTATCTTGTTTGCCTAGTGGATTAGGTCTGCCATAGATTTTGTATCATTAGGCTCTGTTGAGCTCCCCTTATACACTTGATTAAGCTTTTGCCCGTGGTTTCATATATACAGATCTGTTTGGGTTTGACCGAACCCTCATCGCTCGCTAGGACGTCCCTAGGAGTAGATGTTATGGCCGTATTTCATACTTGGTTGCCTTTGGATTGATACCCCTTAGGATAGGGGATAATTACGTGGTCAGGTTCAGTGTATGATAGTCTAGGCATTGTACCTCTCACTATGGTTGTTGAAAACAAGATATAACATTTGAACTTAACATGTTTGATAAAATTGTCGTTGGGTCAACTTTTACTTTAAAATTGCGAATAATTCACCAACATGTTGTTGATGTCGTTTTAACGCTTTGCATGAAGTTAAGGATTTCCATTGATCATGCCATAGTTTATTTTCGGATCGCTTGCTTTTGGGAATTTGGATTTGAATTGTTTATTGTAATTTCCATGACGATTCGTTTGTTCATTTCTTTTGGAATTGTATTTGTACTTGGCGTCTCATCGCCTTTGACTTTATGATGCATTTGTAACTTTTGGCATGATCTATTTAATATGATATTTTGTTTATCGGTTATATTGTTGTAATCTTGACTCTTGATATTATAACTGGAACATTCCTTGTTTCCGCTATAAGCGGGGTGTGACAGTAACTTATTCAACATATAATCCCTATCTTGTTTTTATAAGTTAAAGATTATTGTGATGACGTTTGTAAGCGGGAAAGTGTTAAAAATTGGATTTAGAAACTATAGCGCGGAAGCGCTGCCCGATTTTAGTAAAACCAAATACAAGCACTTTATAACATAAGCATTTCGTTGACTAACGATGGTGTAAACTAATAAATAATGTTACTTACGCCAAAACTTGTTATAAAATAGGATTCCGGTGATTCCGAGCACCTTCGAGCAATTTCGAGCACGCTAGAAATCTTCGCAAACAGTGAGTTACAAACCCCTACTTTTAAACGCTTTCAAATACATTTTGGGGTGAAATGCGAGTCTTAGGCTTGAACTTTATGTTAAGTTGAAACATACTTGAATGCTAAACGAAAACACTTATACTTTTACGAAACGATTTGATAGTTGAATACTATTACGAAACGATTTTATAGTTGAATACTTTTACGAAACGACTTGATAGTTGAATACTATTACGAAACGATTTGATACTTGAAAACTATTACGATACGCTTTATTACTTGAATACTATTTCGAAACTATATTTTGCCAACATAGTTGAGGGTTTTGCCAACGATGTTGAGGATACAAAAACTAAATTGCCAATGACTTGGCATCGATCGACATGTTGCGGACGTTGTACAACATGGTCGTGAGATGCTACGAAAATCCCATGCACTCTTGCATAACTAGTTGCTATTAATCTCTGCGAGAGGACCGATAGGATTTATGGATAGCGCTATTAGGGTACTTGCAAGACCCTCGCCACAACGACAACAACAGATGGTGCATAATATTCTAGTAGGTAACTAATAGGCTTAGCAACGCAACGATACGATCATTAGGCAATACTTAGGATTGTCACATAGTCGCGCTATGTGGTCAACGCCTACGAACACGAACACGAATACTTATCGTCTTACACATGTGGATGGTTCCACCGCTGAGGTAATGACAAAACAAAACACGAATACTCATACTTTACGCATTGCTATACTATTTGAACACTATATTTTACGCATGGTTATGCGACAACTATTTGAACACTATATTTTATGTATGGTTATGCGACAACTATTTGAACACTATATTTTACGCATGGTTATGCGTCAACTATTTGAATGCTATACTTTACGCCATTGTTATGTGCGTCGAAACTCTAATGCTTTACTTAAACTTGTAGCTCACTAACTACGTCTCTCGTAGTTAACACTTGACTCGTATTTTCAGGTATCGAGTAAGCTTGAGACTATGCTTGAACGCTTGGGGCTGATGACTTCAAGAATGGGAAAGGGTTCGGGTGGCTTGGCTATGAACACTTGTTTTGCATTTCGGATATTTAAACGTTGTTTTAAACATTTGTAAACCTTTGAAGTTATGTTTCTTTTAATATAACTTGGTGTGGAATTATAAACTTGTGTATCGAATGCTATTGCTCTTCACATCCCGTGTTTCCGCTTTAGCGGGGTGTGACAGGGCTTAACTTTCCTCTCTTTCTAAACCGAATTACTCCTTTCCAAGGGGAAACTTTCAACATCACAAAATCACCAACTCAAAATTCTATCGGTCTTCGCCTCTTATCGGCATAACTCTTTTGTCGATCTTGAGCCATCTTAAGTCTTTCTCTAATTTGATCTATCTTTTATGTTGTAATTTGTACAATTTCTTTTTCTCCCAGTTCTCGTTGTCCAATTTCACCCCAACATATTGGCGTTCTACACTTTCTTCCATACAACAACGTATAAGGTGCACAGTCTATACTCGTTTGATAACTATTGTTGTATGAAAATTCTACTAACGGTAACTGATCATCCCAATTACCCCCAAAATCTATTACACACGCACGGAGTAAATCAACCAATGTTTGAATTGTTCTTTCACTCTGCCCATCGGTTTGAGGATGATAAGTCGTGCTAATATTAAGTTTCACCCCTGATTCTTCTTGGAAACCTCTCCAAAAGTGAGAAGTAAAACGTGTATCTCTATCCGACACTATTGAAATCGGAACTCCGTGCCTTACTAAAATTTCTTTCAAAAAAAATTCCGCCATTTTCTCCGATGAAATAGCTTCCTTAATTGGTAAGAAATGAGCACTCCTAGTCAATCTATCCACGATCACCCAAATAGCATCATTCTTTCTTCTAGACTTTGGTAATTTCGTCACCAAATCCATAGTAATATTCTCCCATTTCCAAACCGGTATTTCTAATGGTTGCATTTTTTCCATAAGGCTTTTGGTGTTCCGCTTTAACTTGTAAACATGTCAAACATTTTTCTACATATTTCACTATATCTCTTTTCATACCCGGCCACCAATAGTCTTCCTTAAGATCTCTATACATTTTCGTACTACCGGGATGAATAGAATATTTTGACTTATGAGCTCCGTCTAGCAAAACTTTCTTACAATCCGATGTATTAGGAATCCAAATTCTTCCAAATCTAGTCTTTAAACCTCGGCTATCTTCCATTATATTTTGCACTTGACCCACAATCCTTCCTCTTTTCCAATTTTTTTCTTTAATTGCTTTCGATTAAGCTTCTTTAACTGAATCAAAGAAATTAGCATTAATAATTAAAGCTAAGGAGTAAAGTTTCATCTTCGGTTGTGAACTCTCTCTACTTAACGCATCCGCAACGACATTTGCTTTTCCGGGGTGGTATCGAATATCACAATCATAATCTTTCACCAAATCTAACCATCTACGTTGTCTCATACTAAGATCATTTTGAGTAAAGAAATATTGCAAACTTTTATGATCCGTATAGATCGTACACAATTCTCCATAGAGGTAATGCCTCCATATCTTTAAAGCAAACACAACCGCCGCTAACTCCAAATCTCGTACCGGGTATTTCTTTTCATTTTCTTTCAACTGTCTCAAAGCATAAGAAATAACCCTTCCATGTTGCATCAAAACACATCCTAAACCGATATATGAAGCATCACTATAAACAACCAAATCTTTCATTCCATCCGGCAAAACTAACACCGGTGCTTCACTTAGTTTCTTCTTTAAAATCTGGAAGGCTTCTTCTTGTTTTTCTTTCCATTCAAACTTCTTATTCTTTCTAGTTAACTCGGTTAAGCTTGAGGCTATTTTAGAAAAATCTTGAATAAATCTTCGGTAATACCCCGCAAGACCAAGAAAACTTCGGATTTCCTTCACACTTTTCGGAGAATTCCAATTAACAATTGCTTCAATTTTCGCCGGATCTACTTTGATACCTTCTGCATTTACTACATGACCCAAAAATTGAACTTCTTCTAACCAAAATTCACATTTATAAAATTTTGCATATAATTTTTCTCGTCTAAGAATCTCCAACAATTGTCGTAGATGATCCACACGTTCTTCTTTACTCTTCGAATATATTAGAATATCATCAATAAAGACTATAACCAATTTATCTAACATCGTTCTACAAAAACTATTCATGAAATCCATAAAAGCTGCGGGGGCATTTGTTAAACGAAAAGGCATAACCAAAAATTCATAATGGCCATACCTTGTGCGAAAAGCTGTTTTCGGTACATCTTTCTCCTTTACTTTCAATTGGTGATAACCCGACCTTAAATCTATCTTTGAAAAGAATTTCGCCCCTTGCAATTGATCAAACAAATCATCTATTCTCGGTAACGGGTATTTATTCTTGACAGTTAACTTATTTTTTTCTCGATAATCTATACACATACGCATACTACCATCTTTCTTTTTCACAAAAAAAATCGGTGCACCCCACGGAGAAGAACTGGGACGGATAAAACCCTTATCTAACAATTCTTGTAACTAACTCATTAATTCTTTCATTTCGGCTGGAGCTAATCTATATGGAGCCTTTGCTACAGGTGCAGCACCGGGAATCAATTCTATTCTAAACTCTACTTCTCTTTCTGGTGGCAAACCCGGAAGATCTTCAGGAAATACATCTACATATTCATTTACTACATCTACATCTTTTAAATCTTTCTTATCTTTCTTTTTATCTATCACATACACAAGATATGGTTGACAACCTCGGGACATATATTTTCTGGCTTTCATTAAAGAACAAACTGAAATTTCTCCACTTCTTTTCTCCCCGTAAATGATAACTTTTTTTCCTTCTAAATCAGTAACTTTAATGATTTTAATCTTACACAAGATAATAGCATTATTCTTCTCTAACCAATCCATACCAACTATAACATCAAACTCTCCCATTACCATTGGAATCAAATATATCGTAAATTTTGTTGATTCTATCTCTAATTGATTATTATGATAAACATCGGACACAAGAACGATTCTATTATCTGCCACTTCTACTTCTAAAGGATATTCTAATTTACTAAGGGGATTAGAAAACTTCTTACAAAATCTACATGATACAAAAGATTTATTTGCTCCCGAATCAAACAACACATAAGCAGGTTGAGAGTTTACAATAAAAATACCTGAAACGACATCAGTCGATTCTTTGCCTTCTACAGTTGTGATTTGAAAGGCACGAACACGGCCCTTATTATCTTCGATCTTCCTTCCACTACTTCCTCCTTCAAGTAGTAAAGGAGCTTTTGGTCCCACCAATGACTTCTGATTCTAAGGCAACTTTGGGCATTCATTTTTAAGATCCCCGGGTCCTTACAGTAGTAGCAAATCCTTATTGGATTGGGGCATTCACTACTAGTATGACCCGGTTTTCCACACGTATAGCAACCCATTTGACCAAACTTGCATTCTCCCGGATGATTCTTGCCACACTTTCTACAACTATAATCTCTTCTTGATGACTCTTTCTTTTCAAATTTTCTTCCCGAACTTCTACCCTTTTGTTCAAATCTTTGCCTTTTATACGGTTCTTGTACATATTCCACCTTGCGTTTCTTCTTCTCTTCTTCAGTTCTATTTGCAAGTTCTAAGTCTCTCCTTCTTTCCGCTTCAACCATATCCTCAAAAGTCTGAGGATTATAGGTGGAAACATGCTCTCTGATGTCGGGACTCAAACAACACATGTAGCGATCCATATTCATTCTTTCACTTACAACATATTCTGGACAAAACCCTGCTCTATCTAGAAATTCATTAGTGATCACATTCACGGTTTTACTTCCTTGTTGTAATGACAAAAACTCTCGGGTAATCTTGTTCACTGCCGAAGGTGGACAATAATACTCCATGAATCTCTTCTTGAAATCTCCCCACGTCATCTTCACAATACCTTGTGCCGGGAATAACCTCACTATAGACTCCCACCAACTTTTTGCTTGATTTCGGAGTAGATTTGATGCATAAATAACCTTATCTCTATCCGCACACTTGCAAGTCAAGAATGCACCTTCTACCTCCATAACCCACCGCATGCTAACAATAGGATCAATCTCTCCAAGAAAAATTGGTGGATTACAGCTTGCGAAATCTTTATACGTACATCCCTTCTTATAACCTTCCGTGGGTTCTTCTTGATGATCAGAATGAGTATCTTCACTTCCTGAATCCTCCTTCTCTTTACGTTTCAATTCTTTCTCCGCAAGCACACGGTCTATCTTCTCGTCAATTATCTCCACAACATCTTCTCTAACCCGTTTGATAATAAACGGTATTGCTTTCTCAAAGGGTTGACTAATCTCCTTAGCCATAATCGTTTGCATATCCTCTTACTTATGACCGTCATCATGATGACTATCTCCTCCTTCCATTTCTACCAACTGAAATTAAAGTCAGTTAATAATAACATATAAAACTATAATCCATACACAATTATAGTTTATACGTCATATACATACTTTCTAACTTTCTTTATCCCTTATTTTTAATATACTTCAATCATATTGGATACACATAATATGCCCAAAATTAGCGTTGGACAGACGTTAATTTTAAACATATTAACTCTTGTACATCCAATACTATCAATGCATAATTAAGACTAAGGCATTCTACTCTTTCTCAACAATTAATCTTTCTTACTCTTATCTCTTCCGCAAGGCATGCTTCTCCCCCCTTACAAAGCCTCAGCTTGGGTTTAAGTATCAACCGAGATACCCATCTCACACAAGCCAAGGCTCTGATACCAACTTGTAACACTTGGATCTTTAAAACACACACAATTTTTTTTTTTTACATAAACACTTCACAAACATTCTACAACGTTAACGTTCTCCATATCCCTTACATAACTTAAAACAAACAAAAGTTATTGTTTTACTTCTATTTAAAACAACATCCATAATATTTTGAGCGGAAGCTCTTTACAAAAGATTTCATATTACATTAAGGTCCCCATCCGTTTTTACTTGGCTTGCCTTGCGTTATAGAGGTCCTTTTTACCTACAAACATAACAATCAACAAAATACATTAGCATTAAACTAGTGAGTATACTTAGTCAAGTTTTAATACTTCTCCAAGCTTATAAAAAGTCCTATCATTTCTTCTCATCCAACTATATATAGTTGGTCCTTACTTCTCTCCGACTATTACAAGTCATTTACATACCCTCGCGGTATATACCTAGTTAACTCTACTCACTTCCGACTATTACAAGTCGATTCTATAACTTTTTGACATATGAATGTCTTCTTCATTCTTCTCTATCATAATAATAGTTTAGAGTATCATTCCCTTACTTAAATCACCTTAAAATACACTAAAAACTGGTCTAAGTATAGAATGCAACGCATTCGGACCCCTATGCGACGCATTCAACACAACAAAAATCAACATAGGCCACGGAGTTCAGAATGCGGGGCATTCGAGCTCCATGCGGCGCATTCTGGGCATGTCCTAGCTGATTTTCGTTTTTCAAACGTTTCCTGCACGTATACGTTAGTTTATGATGTTTCTAACTCCTATTTCCGCTAACAACTTAAAGACATGAATACATAACATACTCATGAACTTTAAAGAGTTGATATACATACTTAAACATATTACATTATGAAAATTGGGCTTCGTATACTCACCTTGACGTCAAATTAGTTTCGCTACTCCTTCTTCGCTTTCCTTTTGCCTTTGTCTTTTAAATCTGAGTTTAATAAACCAAATACAGTAAAGCTTTCAATACTCATAACAACATAACTAACTATTTTGTTACACATCTTTTCTAAAATCTCAACATTAACCTGCTTATCCGTTTTCTACCCATCACACCACTTTTGGGGTCTTTCACCCGTGAAGCTTTTACATATACATAGAAGCATTTCTAATCACCATCACGCCACTTTCCGTTTCATCTCGTCCTCCCGTTCTCGAGTAAACTCGGCTCCAAACTTAGAGTTTCATTGGACTTCACTATCAGGATCCTATTCCGCCGCAAACGCTTGACATCCCAGTCAACGATTTCCACCGGCTCCCTATCACATGAAGCGAATTATCCAAACCTAGTTTCTCCATTGGAACGATTAAGGACTGGTCAGCAAGGCACTTCTTGAGATGCGATACGTGAAATAAGTTGTGCACACCGCACAACTCAGGTGGCAACTCAATACGGAATGCCACTGGGCCAACACGAGACAAAATTCTAAAAGGACCCGTAAAACGTGGACTTAACTTGCTGCGCTTCTCGAATCAACATACTCTTCCGCGGGGAAACTTTCAAAAACACCGTATCTCCGACCTCGAACTCAAGACGCAAATCCGCGTATTTCTTCTGACGATTTCTAGCGGCAATTAGACGATCCTTAAATCTAAAGATCTTATCGGTAGTCTCCTGTATCAACTCCGGACCCCTAATCTGGCTATCATCAATCTCAGCCCAACAAGGTGGAGACCTACACTTACGATAGTAAAGAGCCTCAAAAGGCGCGCAATTAATGTTGGAGTGGTAACTATTGTTGTACGAAAACTCGACCAACAGTAAATTTCGATCCCAACTCCCACCAAAGTCCAAAACACACGCGTGTAGCATATCCTCCAATGTCTAAATCGTGCGCACACTCTGCCCATCGGTCTGAGGGTGATAAGTCGTGCACATGCCTAATCGTGTACCCAAGGAACGTTGTAGCGTCTGCCAGAACCTCGAGGTAAATCGCCCGACGCGATTAGGAATAACCGATAATGGAATGCCATGCCTGGCCACGATCTCGTCAATATACAATCTAGATAACTTCTCTATTTGGTAATCCTCACGAATAGGAAGAATGTGCGTTGACTTAGTCAACCGATCAACGATGACCCAAATGGTATCATAACCTCCTAAAGACTTAGGAAGCTTCGTTACAAAGTCCATCGTGATGTTTTCCCACTTCCACTGTGGGATTTCCGGTTGCTGAAGAAGGCCAGAAGGCTTCTGATTCTGAGCCTTAACCTTTGAACATGTCAAACATGTGCCACATACTCGGCAATCGCCCTCTTCATGCCAGGCCACCAGTAAAAACTCTTTCAAGTCGTGATACATTTTATCTGCTCCGGGATGAACATAGTAATTAGACTTGTGACCCTCATCCAATATTAATTGCCTAAGACCGACGGGAACCCAAATACGGTCTAAGAAATATAAAACCTCGTCGTCTTTCGGCTCCAACTGAGGTGCCAAACTAAAGAATTCTTCATTCTTCAGGAAATCCTTGGTGAGAGCCTCTTGTTGAGCCTGAATAATACGACTCTTCAAGCTCGACTGCATAGAAACCATCATAGCGCGAACTCTCACCGGCTTAACCGATTCCATGCGACTTAACTCATCGGCTACTACATTCGCTTTACCCGGATGGTAGCGAATCTCACAATCATAATCGTTATGCAACTCAACCCATCGACGTTGTCTTGTATTCAGCATCTTTCCTTTTTTCGAAAAGTACCGGCGCGCCTCAAGGAAAGAAACTCGGTCTAACGAAGCCTTTGTCCACCAACTCCTGTATCTGCTTCGATAGCTCTTACATCCTCGAAGGTGCCAACCGATAAGGAGCCTTCGCCACTGGCGCTGCTCTCGGAACTAAGTCAATCTGAAACTCCACCTCTCGACTAGGGGGTAAACCTGGTAAGTCCTCTGGGAACACATCGCAAAAAATTCACGAACCACGAGCTTCTCTTCCAACTTCTCAGCGGAGTCTTTCTTCCCTCGGTGTGCAGGAGAGAGTGAACAATCCCGTTTGATGTACTCCCGAACTTTCAAGCATGAGGCGAATTTAAGGCGCTTCCCCGCCTTATCCCCCTGATCTAACAACAGTTCTTCCCGCGATAACGGTATGCGGATAATCCTCTCGAAACATATAACCTCTGCATGGTGTGTCGACAACCAATCCATGCTGATAATAACGTCGAAGCTACCTAAAGTGATCGGAATCAAGTTGATAGGAAAAGAATGGTCATCGGAACTAACACAATAGGCAGAAGTACTTCGGTAGCAGGAAAAACTCACCAAAGGCTAACTCTATCTCGAAGGAAGAAGCTAAGGGTATAGACGTACAAAGAATCATAGTCATAAACGCATCGGATATGAAACTCTTTGAATGGTGGACTAAAATCGGGAATCAGTAGAATTGAGAATTATTGACTCAGAAACTGTTAACTATAGCAATTACGTTCCGTTCTTACATAATTTATTCCAAACTAGGTGTAGTTGGCCAAATTAAGCGTAGTTCGTAATGAACCATGCATTTGCGAAATTAATCCACTAAATTTTAAAAGTTCGTGAGATGATTTTTGAAGAGTCTTTATTATAGTTTGGTTTTGTACCAATGATTACTATGTCGAATCAAAGTGACATATTAAAATCTGGAGTCGAACCTCTCGGAATCACACTCGTAGGACAACCGTGACACTTCGACTTCTTTGCAGATAGGAGCTCTCTTCGGTAACGCAAAAGAGTCGAGAAAAAAAAACGAAAATAAAAGAAAAGAAAAGAGAAGTGTGTAACGCAAGGAAGATAAGGTCAAATATCATAATCGAATAGAATATATGCAAGCTGACTTTAGATAAGAAAAGTACATGTACGAAAAGATGATCGCCCGAGACACTTGTTCCCAAGATGCTCGACATAACCACATGTCACACCCCGCTTGGAAGCGGAAACGCGAGATGTTCCAGTTATAATATCAAAGTCAAGATTACAACAATATAACCGATAAACAAAACATAAAATTAAATTGATCATGCCAAATGTTACAAAGTACATCAATAAGTCAAGGCGATGAGACACCAAGTACGAATACAACTCCAAAAGAGATAAACAAACGGATCGTCATGGAAATTACAATAAACAATATAAATTCAAATTTCCCAAAAGCAAGCGATCCGAAAATAAACTATGGCATGATCAACGGAAATCCTCAGTTTCCTGCAGAGCGTTAAAACGACATCAACAACATGTTGGTGAATTATTCGCAATTTTAAGTAAAAGTTGACCCAACGGCAAGTTTATAAGGTAGACCTATTCTCTTAGGTAATAAGGTAATCAATAGCGTCTAACAATTATGCAGACAAGAAATTCAACAATATCTAAAATTTTAGTAGGCAAGATATAAAATAACGTCTAGCAATTTATTAGCAAACAAGATGACGTCTAGCGTTAAGCAGACTAAATGACGTCTAACGATTAGCAGACGAGATGACGTCCGACATATAAGCAGACAAGATGACGTCTAACAATTAAGCAGACAAGGTGACGTCTAACATTTAAGCAGACAAGATGACGTCTAACAATTAAGCAGACAAGAAATACATTACGCCTACTATTTGAACAAACAAATTTTAAAGTACGCTTTACAGCCCTAAAAATATTTAAGACAAGGGCTACGAATAACTCACAGATAAAGCTTCAGCAAACAAATATCGGGTACACCAAACACAGAGCTACAACTCCACCGCCTAAGTGCCTTAAAACAATAAACAACATAGTCTCAGTATCTCTATAAGTCTAGGTCTGGTTTAGCCTTGTCGGTTAAGATTAAGTTAAATAAGATAATCCAAATATTATTAAGTTTAAATGAGGTGACGTATTTAGAAGGCGATGTTCCGCGTCAAACAGGACCGCTCGGAGAGATATCGGCATTCTACGTCATAATCGTTGTCACACCCCGCTTGGAAGCGGAAACGCAGGGCGTTCCAGTTATAATATCAAAGTCAGGGTTACAACAATATAACCGATAAACAAAACATTAAATTAAATTGATCATGCCAAATCTTACAAAATACATCAATAAGTCAAGGCGATGAGATGCCAAGTACGAATACAATTCAAAAGAAATCAACGAAAGGATCGTCATGGAAATTACAATAAACAATTCAAATTCAAATTTCCCAAAAGCAAGCGATCCAAAATAAACTATGGCATGATCACGGAAATCCTCAATTTCCTGCAAAGCGTTAAAACGACATCAACAACATGTTGGTGAATTATTCGCAATTTATAAGTAAAAGTTGACCCATCGACAAGTTTCGATAAATTTCAAAATAATATTTCAAATCATAACATAATCATCATATTGTATCTTTACATATATATATCTTGTTGTCAACCCTAGTGAGGATACCATGCTTAGATTAGTCATACACCTCGATCCTTACCACACAATAAAGTCCCCTCTTCTAAGGCGAGTCAATCCAAAGGTAATCGAATAATATACCGGTCATAACATCCACCCATAGGAGCATCCTACCGAGCGATGAGGGTTAGGTATAATAACCCATATAGCTATAAATATGAAACCGTTGGGCATAAAGCTTAACGAGTGTATTAGGGGTGCCACCAAGGCAAATAAGACTCCTAATCTAAAGCAGACCTATTCAACTAGGTAAACAAGATAATCAACGAAGTCCCGCATACAAGCAGACAATTTTATAAAATACGCTTTACAGCCCAAAAATATTTAAGACAAGGGCTACGAATAACTCACGGATAAAGCTTCAGCAAACAAATATCGGGTACACCAAACACAGAGCTACAACTCCACCGCCTAAGTGCCTTAAACAATAACAACATAGTCTCAGTATCCAAATAAGTCTAGGTCCGGTTTAGCCTTGTCGGTTAAGATTACGTTTGATATAATATTCCAACGTTTAATAAATCGAATAAGGATGACGGATTAAGAAGACGATGTTCCGCGCCAGAAAAGGGCCGATCGGTAAGATATCGATCTTTCACGTCAACAGCGACCGTTGGAAGCAAATGATAACTCCGGGTCGAAAGGATTATTAATATAAATGTTCATTAAGTCGACCAAGATTAAAGATGTTGACTTATAAAAGTCAAGGTCAATTATGTTGACTTATGAAAGTCCAATTTAAATCATGTTGACTTATAGTAGTCAAATGTCAATTAAGTTGACTTATTAAAGTCAAAATCAAATTAGAAGTCCAATTTGACACTTTGAATAATTTGAAGTCTTTTCATACCAAAATGTTTTGAGTAGAATGTCTTTCAAAACCATTTATAAAATCGGCCGCAAAACGTAATTTGATGACTTAAAACAATGATTAAATTGAGACGAAGTTTAAAGTATCGCAAAGGTTTAAAATGTCCATTTAAGTAATTTTATGACATTCGAGATTGCGTTGGTGTCTTTGAGTCCAAAGACAATGTTTTTGTATAATATGTTACTTTGGTATACAATTTATTTACATAAGTGTTTTAAGTCGTAAAAAGTTGTGAGATGAAATTTCGGCAGAGCTTCCGCGTCATAAAATATTAGTCCATATTTTCAACCACTTTCCCGCTTATCAACAATGCATTTTAAACCAATATACATAATACATAATACCATAT
>CAJVGC010000001.1:38334351-38358914 GCA_910822075.1 Senecio squalidus | reverse complement strand
CTTTCATGGCTTCAGCGCATCCACTTATGTGCAGCACCGACTCGATACTCTCAAACCAGGATACCAGGCCTACGTCACCAGATATGCCATGGAACTCCTTAGGCTTGCAGGCCATGAAGCTTTTGTAGGTGCAGGCTGGTGGGTTTGGGGGTTGTTGTTGGTTCTGGTGGTTGTTCTGTTGTTGCTGCTGCTGTTGCTGTTGATGTTGTTGTTGTTGTTGCTATTGCTGTTGTTGCTGTTGCTGTTGTTGATGCTGTTGCTGGTGGTGGTTGTTGACGTTAGCATTGATTCCCGCAGTGATCTGGGCGATCATGTTGGGCATCGCTGCTTGCAACTGTTCGGCCACTTGCTCAGCGATGATTGCGGCGTTGGTACGGGGTGCCATGATTCTACAACAGATAACAGATTCAGTTTAGAACGCACGATCAGAATATGATAAGAATTTAATTCAATGAACAATTTAACAATCACGCAAGAGTAAGGTAATAGAACAGATAGTACACGCACGAGAAGTTTCAAGAGATTCACACGATAAGGATTCGTACGCAAGAAAATGATTCAACACAGTACAGGATTCACAAGACAAGGTAATAATAAATAATAATAAATGGAACTTCATTCATTAATATAAAAGTTGAGTACAAGATTCAAAATAGGAGAAGTACAGTACAATACATAAGAAAATATAGAAAATGGCGCGAAGCTGTGTACATCTGAAAATTACAACTCGGCCTACAGTATATAATAAAAGAAATAAACTAACGGCGTCTCTCGAAGAACATCTTGGCAGCAATAACCGCCAACAAGGTCCCCATGACCAAGCAAACTCCTACCAAGCGTTGCACCGTACGGGCCGTTTCCTGATCCACAGAAAGGTGACCCAACGCTTGTTCCGACAACCTCTGTGCGGCTTCGGAGACCTCGCAAAGGAGCAGCCCTTGTTGCTGGGCTTCCTCTGAAAGTCCCCTAACCTCGCGGTGGAGGTGCAGGAAGGCGGCAGGAGGGGGTAGCTGTGGGGTATGCGGCATCCTCTGCCTTGCTTCTTCAGCGTCTCGAGCCCGCTACATCTCTTCTCGTTCGAGCTGTCGCTCCCACGAGTAGTGATCCATCATCGAGGTGCGTGGGGCCTCGGGAGGTGGGTGTCCGAACGGGAGATGGGGTGGCGCAGGCCTGGACGGGCCGTCCTACTGCGCTGCCATCCTATCGGGTAACCGACCCGGAAGGATTACCTGCTTACGTGCCGTCGTAACGACATGCGGTCCACGTCGCTGTGGTGGCGCGACAACGGGGGCCGGTGGAGGTGGTAAGACCGACCTCGGGCTTGACCCGATGCTGCTGGACACAACCATGGAGGTATCCTCCGTAGGGTCCGTGGTCTGGTGTCGGAGACTTTCCGAGGCGGTATGGCCCTCGGAAGGCTCGTGAGAAGACGCGAATCTCTGCTGTGATCGGGACTGGGAACGCGAGGGGGATCGTGAACGTGAGGACTGAGACATGACGGATCTGCGACGTAAAAAAAAGTTTCGTAAGTACATGAATCAAGATAATGCTAAAGGAAAATAAGTAAGGAATGCAGGTAAGGGTCGATCACGTGAGGTTGGGAATAGCAAGACCGGGAATTTTTCGACTCAAAACCGTTTATCTTTAGAAATTACGTTTCGTCCTTACATAAGTCATTTTGAACTAGGCAGGGGTGATCAGGCCATGCGTAGTTAAAAACAATCATGCAATCGCAAAATTAATTCTCCAAAGTTTTGAACCCATAATGATTTTCCGAAAAGCCTTGGTTATAGTTTGGTTTCAAAAACTTTTTAGAAATTTCTAAAACCGTTTTCACTACAACCTGTGCTCTGATACCAAGTCTGTCACACCCCGCTATAGCGGAAACACGGAATGTGAGAGCTGGAATATCATTACACGCTCATAAGCAAATATAAACGATTCAAGTCATTTCAATTAAATAAAAATAGTTCAAGTTTCAACAACCAAGCAGTTCATAATTTTTAAATAAGTACAAGTACAATGTTTCCAAAATAAAATTCCCAAAATAGAAAGGTCTTTTCCCAATGAGCGCCTCACGCAACCATAATGACCCTTCCTTGCATTGCATTCCAAATACTTTCATTAATTTCCTGAAACATAAGATAAAGTGTCAACTACATAAAGTAGTGAGTGAGTTACAGTTTAGAGTTTCGAGAAAACTTTCCAAAAATAGAAGGTACATGAAAATAGTGACGTCGTAAGCATAAAGAACGGAGCAACGTTGGAACATACACGAATAGTAAAAGGTTTGAAAGTACACAAGTAAGTTAAATAAATAAAACTCGTATAAATAAAGTTGCAGCGGAATCCAAGCGCTAAAAGATATATGCGTAGGGAGTATGTGTTTAACTAAATAGTTCCTCGTATCAATCACTTGGCATAACATAAGTAGTAAGTATACACTAAACCGATTGTGTGGTCCTGATCTAGCCCAAAAATGTGTAATTGAGTGTACATCTGAACTTAGTAATATGTACTTGGGACGCTAACCCTGAGTAGGGAGTGACCGCTCCTAAGTATCGATACCCATATGACTAACGGCTGTTGCTAATAGTGTATTAAAGTTCCTGAACCAAAACGGGCAAATGAACAAAGTTTCCAAAAGTAGAAATAAGTTCTTACGGGCTTATATTTTCATCAAGGATTGGTCGCTAACAAGTATACTTCTGTCACACCCCGCTTGGAAGCGGAAACGCGAGATGTTCCAGTTATAATATCAAAGTCAAGATCACAACAATATAACCGATAAACAAAACATCAAAATAGATAGATCATGCCAAATGTTAAAAATACATCATATGTCAAGGGCGGTAAGACGCCAAATACAATACAGTTTCAAAAGAAATCAACAAATGGATCGTCATGGAAATTACATAAACACGATAAATTCAAATTCCACAAAAGCAATACGATCCAAAAACAACTATGGCATGATCCACGGAAATCCTCAATTTCCTGCAAAGCGTTAAAACGACATCAACAACATGTTGGTGAATTATTCGCAAATTTTAAGTAAAAAGTGACCCATCGATAAGTTTCAGTAAACAATGTAAGTTCAAAATCATATATCTTGTATTCATCCAAAAGTGAAAGGTACTATGCCTAAGTAGTCATACATCTCGATCCTGAACCAATCAGTTTAATCCCCTATCCTAAGGTGCGTTAAACCGAAGGCAAACAGTTTAATCATACAGTTTAAAATTTAGGTCATAACATCCGCTCGTAGTAACAGCCTACAGAGGAATGCGGGTTAGGTACAATAACCCAATACAGATCTATACATATGAACCACGGGCAAAAGCTTAACGAGTGTATTAGAGGGGAGCCACCATGGCTTAAACGCTTAAAACTAAGGCGGACCATATTCACTGGTAAACAAGATAATCAATAAGATTCCGCATCCATGCAGACGGTTTAAAATACACAATCATTTGAAAATACGCTTTACAGCCCAAAAGTATTTAAGACAAGGGCTACGAATAACTCACAGACAAATCTTCAGCAAACAAATATCGGGTAGACCAACACAGAGTTACAACTCCACCGCCTAAGTGCCTTAAAACGATAAACAAAATAGTCTCAGTATCTCTATAAGTCTAGGTCCGGTTTAGCCTTGTCGGTTAAGATTAAGTTTAAATAAGATACTCCAATTATTAATAAGTTTAAATGAGGGGACGTATTTAGATGGCGATGTTCCGCGTCAAACAGGACCGCTCGGAGAGATATCGGCATTCCACGTCATAATCGTCAACAGGAAAAAGGATGATAATCCGAATCGAAAATGATTATTAGGAGTATCGGTTAATAGAATGTTGTTAACAAGTTTCAATAGATCGACCAAAGTCAACGGAAACAATGTTGACTTGGTCAAAGTCAAACGTAAGGAATATTGACTTTATAAAAGTCAAAGTCACAGATGTTGACTTATGAAAGTCAAAGGTATATTATGTTGACTTATGAAAGTCAAATGTCAATTATGTTGACTTATTAAAGTCAAAATCAATTTAAAAGTCCAATTTGACACTTTGAATAATTTGAAGTGTTTTCATACCAAAATGTTTAGAGTAAAATACCTTTTCAAAACCATTTATAAAGTTTGCCTCAAAACATATTTTGATGACTTAAAACGATGATCAAGTATGTGGCGAAGATTAATATGTCGCAAAAAGGTTGAAAACATCCGTTTTAAGTAATATTATGATATTTTTGATTGTATTGGCGTCCTTGAGTCCAAAGACAATATTATTGCATAATATGTTACTTTTAAGTATTTAAGTATTTTAATGTCGTAAAAGTCGAAAATGGAAAATCCGGCAGCGCTTCCGCGCCAAAAATTATTTGTCCAAAATTTATACACTTTCCCGCTTCGTAACAAGTTACGCTTTAAATCTCAATCATAATACATAATACAATAATAAGTTAATTACGATACTTTCGGTTAGATTACATTTTAATATGTTTCGTCCATTCTCAATCCAAATCCAATGATACATTAAGTGTTGGTCTAATATTTACTCCTAACCGTTTTCAAGGCTAAAACCGAATAACAATGGATAATGGAAATGAAACGAAAGATTCTCAAAGATAACAATTATACCGTTAGCACCCGCAAGATTTAACAAGAATAGAATCCGGAACCAAGGACTTCGGTGGCGTGGTACTGAGGTCAAGTCCTCCTCCAAAACACAAGACACTCACCGTTAATAAGGGTTCCCAGTATAACATGATTAAGGTGCAATTTAACGGGTTTACAATTTTCCAGAATCTGGTCCACGACCGCGCCGCGGTGGGATGACCGCGCCGCGGTCGTCATCAGACGAACCAATTTTACAAAAATCGTTTTATGTTTGGAAAATCATCTTTTGATGCAATAAGTTCAAACATGCAAGTTCTGGAATCATCAAAATACTTTCAAACAACCATTTTGTCAAGCTTTTCACCATTTAAATCAAAGATCCATTTACATTTTATAAAAATCTTGATTTCAAAGATTATTACCCATCCAAATCTTTACAAAAATCATTTCTAAGTAGTTAGATGATACATGCAATGAAGAAAACTTAGAAAGTACAGTAGAGATTAGTTATTATACCCCAAAGAAATATGAAGATGTGATGATCTAGCACGATTGAAGATGATCCTTGATGTTTGAAGGTGATTTGACCCGAGAATTGATAGAAATCAACACATGCAACCCATGGATGATTTACCCTAGCTTCCTTTGATGATGTAAACGATTTACAGAGATGAATTTGGTGTTTATTTGTTGTTTATTTGCTGGGATTTACAGTCACAAGAAGGAAGTTTGAAGGAAATATGGGTGTTTGGATGTGTTAGCTTCAAGAGAGAGAGAGATATGTAAATTTTGTGTGTGTGTGTAAATGAAATGAAAAGGGACATGTTAGACACCTAAATGAGAAATAAATCTGCTCCACATGGGGTGTTGACACGTTTGGGGGCAGGTGTCAAGTGTAGGTTACATGCAAGTGATGACTCACAACACAACAAAAACAAGTCTGTCCAGAGGATGACCGCGGCGCGGCCAGCTCACCGCGGCGCGCCCAGTCTGTTTCCTGGATTTGCTTCGTTTTGTTCGTGTTGTCGATACGTACATGTATTCGTTTAGGATTCCCGATTGTTTTACTATTGAACTTAGTCAAGTTCATCATAATTATTACTGGTATTATGATTCATTTAAATGATAACCTTTAAGTTTAGATTCAAGAAACGCACGATTTCGGTAAAAGATAAACAAACGAAAAAGCTCGGTTTCTCGAAGATAAAGAATACGTTAACCGACAAATTTGGCATAAACCTTCTAACTTATATTCATGAGCATACTACTATTTGGCACTTAGGTAAAAATCAACTTACGTCTCAAGGGACGAATCAAAATAATCACATAAAACCCGATCCTCAATAATAACTCGTGAGTAAAACAAAGCGAAATACAAGGGTCAAAACAATTGCGAATAATATTAAAATAATGACGCTAACTCAAGTACCTCGAATAGACGGGACGTCACAATTTAGTTAACCCGCTAAGGCATCAACACATATACGCATAATAGTTCACAAGTTCCAAGTTTCCCAAAGTTCAAAGTTTCATAAGAGTTTAAAATGTATCAAGTTTCCAAAGTTACGTACAAGTTTCCAAAAGTTTCAATGAAGTGTCAAAAGTACCAAGTTTCCAATAGTTTCAAGTAATTCGCAAATAGTGTTAAAAGTTACAGAGCATGTGATCTTATGTTTCCCGCAAATAATGTTTAAAAGTACAAAGTAAAACAAAGTGGGGTTGTAACTCACGGTTTGCGGAGATAAGAGGTATGAACAAGCACAAAAGAAACGGAAGGCGTCGGGAATCACAAACGACCTAGAACACCGGAAGTTGTACAAGTTTTGTTAGTATAATTGAGTTATGTTAAGTTCCAATTTAACATTTTAAATTCTTATTTTCTTATACATAGATTCTGTTCCAAAAAGTTTATTACGGAAATTTTATAAGGGTTATGTGTTCGTGTACGTTTTGTAGTCCGATAAGTCCAATTATGTCCAAAAAGCGTCAAAGTTCAAGGTCAAAGTGTATAAGTCTCGAAGTTATTATGTTACTGAATTTGAGATGTATTTTATGGTGAAATTTGGGCATCGCTTCCGCGCAATAAAAATTATATCCATTTTCAATACACTTTCCCGCTTTTAAATACACAATACAATCATTTAAACAATATTACATAAGTTTTAAGTACTCAAACATTTTCAAACCATTCCTTTGTTCAAAACAATAAGTTATTCGAGGGTAAATAATCTGTGGAACTTCTTTTAGCTTATTTTTATGTTTACGGCCTTTAAAACGATAAAAGTGACAAACAACCATATTCAGGCGGCGGCTGGATGTATTCAGCCGCCGGCTGGACTTTAGCCGTCGGCTGGAATCCTTCAGCCGCCGGCCAAAAGCCTTCGGCCAGTTTCAAGATTGCTTTATTTTTCGATTTTTAACTTGTTTAACCGTTAGATTCGACATGCAAGCTGATATAACTCAAATATATATATTTTAAAGTAAACTCACTGTTTTCTTTTAGATTTACATGTTAAACATATGGATCTTTCATAAAAACTCGTTTTTAACCAAGAAAACGTTTTAGATCTTTATAAAAACATATTTCCAGGTTTTTGATCTTACATGCAAGTGATTATTTTAGTAAAAAGAGTAAAGTAAAAGATTTCTACCGAAGAGAAAGGCAAGGAGACGATTTGGATGAGTTTCTAGCTCCAAATCTTCTTGAAAACCCGTTTTAAACCTTTTCCTTTGATACCCTTTTCTTCTAGGACGATTTGTGTATGATTGATGGTTGATTTTTGTGTATTTATGGACTGAAAATGGTGTTTAAGTTTCTGTTTTGCTTTGTTCTTGAGGAGGAAATGAGAGAGTTTGGAGAGAGAGAGGTGTAATGTGTGTGTTTTGTGTTTGAAATGAAAATAGTAATGAATGGGAAGGTGGGAAAGGGGTTGGGACTGGCCTAGGGGGTCACAAATGACCGTTATTGTTGCCCAGTCCCGAGCTAAATAAGTTGGTCCAATGACATTTCATGCAAAAATGAGTCATCGTCCAGCTGGACAACGAGATTCAGCCGCCGGCTGAATATATTCAGCCGCCGGCTGGATTGAGAAATCCAGCTTTTTGACGTTTTAAGTTTTCCATTATAATTAGTTAAGGGACTAGAATCTTTTTAGTTTCTGTTATGAACTTAGTCAAGTTCTTGTATTGTTTATTTGGTGTTAGGATTTATAGTTTGATTCCGACTTTTGGTTCCGACAATAAAAGACACAATAAGTATGAACCCGAACAATATGAACACGATAAAGAGTAACTAGAGATTCGAACCGATTAAGCAATTGAGAATCACCTGAAATTTAGACGATTGTCACATTATCCCCCTGATCTAACAACAGTTCTTCGGGTAATCCTCTCGAAACATATAACCTCTGCATGGTGTGTCGACAACCAATCCATGCCGATAATAACGTCGAAGCTACCTAAAGTGATCGGAATCAAGTCGATAGGAAAAGAATGGCCATCGGAACTAACACAATAGGCAAAAAGTACTTCGGTAGCAGGAAAAGCTCACAAAAGGCTAACTCTATCTCGAAGGAAGAAGCTAAGGGTATAGACGTACAAAGAATCATAGTCCTAAACGCATCAGATATGAAACTCTTTGAATGGTGGACTAAAATCGAGAATCAGTAGAATTGAGAATTATTGACTCAGAAACTGTTAACAATAGCAATTACGTTCCGTTCTTACATAATTTATTCCAAACTAGGCGTAGTTGGGCAAATTAAGCATAGTTCATAATGAACCATGCATTTGCGAAATTAATCCACTAAATTTTAAAAGTTCGTGAGATGATTTTTGAAGAGTCTTTATTATAGTTTGGTTTTGTACCAATGATTACTAAGTCGAATCAAAGTGACAGATTAAAATCTGGAGTCGAACCTCTCGGAATCGCACTCGTAGGAAAACCGTGACACTTCGACTTCTTTGCAGATAGGAGCTCTCTTCGGTGCTAACGCAAAAGAGTCGAGAAAAAAAACGAAAATAAAAGAAGAGAAAAGAGAAGTGTGTAACGCAAGGAAGATAATGTCAAATATCATAATCGAATAAAATATATTGAAGCTGACTTTAGATAAGAAAAGTACATGTACGAAAAGATGATCGCCCGAGACACTTGTTCCCAAGATGCTCGGCATAACCACACTCAAAACATCTGCCCCTCATGGACTTACAAAACCCATCTGTGTGTTCCAGCTTATTACACTTATAGCACTTCCAACAAACCAACTCCTCGGCGTGGTGATTACCACACCGATCACACTTCGGAGGCCTACTCTGGGCACCCGGAGTCACCACCTGACGAGCATTCTGCCTCCTAGACTTTTTCTGCTGTTCTCCATAACGGACTCCACCACTCCGTTTCTTTCCGGAGTTCTGCTAATCTACAACTGGAGGTACTCCACCATCACGGACCGCATTCTGGATCAACGTGGTCACCATCTCCACAACACTCTGGAATGTGCTCGGGTTGGAGGAAACGACACCACCAAGTACACCAACCTCGGGTCCACCATACCCGGTAACCATACCCTCATGACCATCGTGTCCCGTTCCTCCACCAGTACCAGCAACCTCAGGACCTTTACCTTTCACATTTGGCTCGAAATCATCCTGATCCGAACCATCAGATCCCGTACCAGTACCCGTACCACCAACATCCTGCGGCATGCTATCTTTAATCTGAGCGATGATAGTAGGCATCATGCCTGCCAACTGCTCGGCGATAAGTTGATCGATGTTAGGTGTCGTATTTGTTTCCGCATTACCAACTCTCACACTCGGAGTCGCGTTACAAGCTCTCGCGCTCGGACGACCATGTCTCGCTGACCATCTCGTCGATGTCGTCTTCATAGGCGGCATCGTTCTAAAAGAAACGAAAAGAAAACTCGATCAGCAAAATGTGTGCAACACGAAAACAAGTCCAAATGCCACTAATAACAAAAGAGAAAATAAGCACATAAGGCAAAATGGTGCATACATAGCAAGTCAGAGAAAAAAGCCCTATTCCAAAGCCTATGGTCATAGTCCAAGTGATTTGCTCAGTTAAAATCATTCGGTTCGCTATAACCTTTGGCTCTGATACCAACTTTTGTCACACCCCGCTAAGAGCGGAAACACGAGGTGTTCCAGTTACGATATCAAGAGTCAAGGATTAAAAAATTACAACCAATAAACAAAACATCGAAATTACATTAATCATGCCAAAGGTTTACAAAGTACATTACAATGTCAAAAGCGATAAACGCTAAATACAAATACATAACAAATATCTTAAAATGGAACATCATGGAGATTACATCAAACATCACAATTTCGAAATACATAAAACAAGCAATCCGAAAAGCATATATGACATGATTCACATAAATCCTCAAACTCCTGATAAAACGACATCAAAAACATGTTGGTGAATTATTCGCAATTTTATGTAAAGGCTGACCCAACGAAAATTTTAACAAACATGTTAAGTTCAAACGATATATCTTTTTTTCAACAACCAATAGTGATAGGTACTATTCCTAGACTAGTCTACAACTCGCTCCTGACCGAACCATATAATTCCCCTAGCTTGAGGTGTGCCAAACCAAAGGTATCCAATGAGTAACAGGCCATAACATCCGCTCCTAGAAACATTCTACGAGCAGAGAGGGTTAGGTCTATAACCCATATAGCTATATATATTTAACCGTTGGGAATAAAGCTTAAAGAGTGTATAAGGGGGACCCACCAAGGTCTAAAGGCACATAATCTAAGGCAGACCTAATCCACAAGGCAAACAAGATAATCAATAACATTCCGCATACATGCAGACATTTTAAAATACGCTTTCTAGCCCAAAAATATTAAAGACAAGGGCTACGAATAACTCACAATACAAACTTCACCGAAATCTAGGGTAAATAATCACGGAGCTACAACTCCACCGTCTAAGTGCCTTAAAACAATAAATAACATCATCTCAGTATCTCTATAAGTCTAGTCCGGTTTGGCCTTGTCGGTTAAGATTAAGTTTATTAGAATATTCCAATGATTAAAAAGTTGAATCAAGATGACGGATTAAGAAAATGATGTTCATCGCCAAAAAGGGCCGATCGAAAAGATATCGACATCTCACGTCATGAACGACAATTAGGAAAAAATGATATTCCTAGTCGAAAACGATTACCAGAGAGATCGGTTGAAATCGAATACCATTAACAAGTTTTATTAGGACCGACCAAGGTCAACGTCGAAGAGGTTTAGTTGGTCAAATTCAAAGGTGTTGACTTTATCAAAGTCAAAGGTGTTGACTTTATCAAAGTCAAAGTCAACAATTTGAGGTAAAATCAAAGTCAACTTGAAAGAAAGTCAAAGTCGACGTAAAAGTCTAACTTTGACACTTTGGAGAATTTTAAAGTCTATACATTTCAAAACAATAGAGTAATATGACTTTGAAAGCGTTTATATATAAGTTTACTTATACCAGCGTTTCAGAATTCGGGCAGCGCTTCCGTGTTATAGTTTTTAAATCCAATTTTTTTTACAAACACTTACCCGCTTACAATTTATAACGATATTTAATCAAATTTACCAACACAAAAAAAAAGTGTTTATATGTTCAAATTGACACTTTAATATAGGTTAAAGTTATAGTTATTTCTGAACAGATACATGAAATATCGAGCTTAAAGTTGCGTTTTACAGCGGATTAAATAAGGTTTCGCGACATGATCTCAGATACGTAGTGTAACTATAGTTACGCTGCATAACTGTAGTTAAGCTAGGCATAACTGTAGTTACGCTAGGCATAACTTTAGTTACGTTGGGCGTAACTGTAGTTATGCTAGTGAAACTGTGATCAGCTTCTCCGTTTTGACAAAATTCGTTTTCGAGTTGGAATTTCATCTTTTGGTGGTATATTTCGATATACAATGATACAAACATCTAAATACATTATACATGACCATTTATAACAACCTTTTAACCGCAAAAGCTAAGATTTACGTAATGATTAATAAAAAAAACTTGTTTTTATATTTAAATGGGTTAAATCCTCATAAAACATATTTTTATATAATTGATCTGACATGCAATAGATAATCTGAGTAAAAAGAGTACGGATTAGATATTATACCCCAAAATAAAATGAAGATACGATGAGCTAGCACGATTTGATGGAGAGTTCTTGAGGTTTGACGGTGATTTCGACCCGAAAACGATAGAAATCAATATATACAACCCATGGATGACTAACTCTAGCTTTCCTTTATTATAACAACGATTATTGTACTTAAATTGGTGTTTGATTGCTGTAAATTTACTGCAACAAAGGGTTTTGAAACAATATTTGTGTATTTTCAATAATAGAGAATGGAGAGAAACTTGAGGTTTTTGTGTGTGTCATTGTGAAAATGAAATGAAACACTGAATAATGAGTTCCAGGGTAAAATTTGGGTTAGATAGTGTCTTGACACCTGTAGGACAGGTGTCCAAAGACTAGACACGTTTTTGATGACTTACACCCAAAATCCAAGTTGTTGCACGCTAGTTACGGTAGCATAACTATATAGTTACGCAGCGTAACTGCACAAACCAACCTGCAAGCTAGTTACGTTGGCGTAACTATATAGTTACGCAACGTAACTATCCCAGCGTAACTGTCTGCATTTTTGGGAATTTTTCGTTTTTCGTTATCGTTAAGCATTTTCATTAGTTGGAAGTTTAAAATAAGTTATGAAATGAACTTAGGCAGGTTCATTATGCGTTTTCTTTGTATTAGGGTTCATTAAATGATTCGATTTCAATTCCGATTTCGAGATACGTACTTTTCAGTATAAGTATAAACACGAGCAAAGCACGATTTCTCGAAGATAAAGAATACGTTACCACGAGAATACTAACTATTTGGTACTTAGGTAAATATAAAGATTACGTCTCGAGGGACGAATCAATTAAAACACATAAAACCCGATTCTCAATAATAAATCGTGAGTAAATACAAAGCGAAATACAAGGGTCGAAATAATTGCGAATAAAAATCAAATAATACGAAAATAAAAATATCTCAAAATGACGGGACCTCACACATAGGGGAATGCGCCGCATTTTTTGACAGGTCCATAGTCAAAATCGTTTTTATGCATAAAAATGGTATTTTGTTGGTGGATTACGACATGTAATGATAGAAACATCAAAATACTTCATAAATTATAGTTTATCTTGTATTTTTAACAACAATATCAAAGATCTAAACATCCATTTTATAAAAACCCGTTTTCTATGTAAATCACCTTAAAACTTTATAAAAATATGTTTTCAAGAGTTGATCTTACAAGCAATTCAATTTTTCATATAAAACAGTGATTTAAAAGAAGTTTACCGGTTAGAAATTGAAGTGGTGGAGAATTGAAGAGAATCCGTTGGTGATTTTAGCCCCAAAATGTAGAAAACCGATTATGAAACCCAAATGGATGAACACTTCTTTCTTACTTAGATTATAGAATGATTTTATGGTGTTGTTATGATGATTTTTCTATGGTTTTTGTGGGTGTAAGTGAAAGAAATTGAGATGAACTTCTTGAGTGTTTATGTAATCTAGTGAGAGAGAGTGAGGAAATAAGTGTGAGTGTGTGTTTTGTTGTTATGGTGAACAAGAGAATGAAAAGGGGTGTTAGGAGCTAAAAGACTGGACTAAAGGGAGTTGTCAAACATACAAAGAAGGTATCTCATGTATTGACACGTTTGTGATGAGTCACAATGGTTATAACAAAAAGCTGGTTTGGGCACCAATGCGTCGCATTCCTCCCTAGGTGCGATGCATTTGGGCAGTTTTCTGGGATTTTTCGTTTTTCAGTTTTTGTTATCGTTAAGGATTTTCGTTAGTTGAAAGTTTACGGTTTGTTTTGAAATGAACTTAGGTAAGTTCATTATGTGTTTTCTAGGTATTAGGATTCATTTATTGATTCCGATTTCGATTCCGACACAAACACGTTTACGGTAAAAGTACAGTTACGGACAATAACAGATATCTCAAAGATATAGAATACGGAATTCACCTGAAATTTAGACGGATGTCACACCCACGAAGATGATACTTAGTTTTTATCTACGAACTTGTTACACGAAATTTTTTGACGAACTTATTGACGAACTTGTTTGGTCAAAGAACTTGATTGGTCAACGAACTTGAGTTTTGGTCAACGAACTTGGCGGCCACAAACCCTAATTTTCATACTCCAGCCGTCTATAAATTCAGAAACCCTAATTTTTAAGCACAACCGTCAAAAAAATCAAAAAAGCCTAATTTTTTTTTATCAAACAGCCGCCGGAAAATTAAGAACCCTAATTTGCTAAATCGATTAAACTGTGATTTAATCCTGAACCAAATCTCGATAGAGAGCAAACAATGCGTTTGCTCTGATACCAATTGTAGGTCCCAGTGGTCAGATTAATATGATTAATCCAACTGATTACTGTCACACCCCGCCATTGGCGGAACGCAGGGTGCAACATGATTGGCGATCGTCATAACACAACAGTAATATAAAGAATATAATCTATATGAATAAATAAATAATGTATTGTTATGACGTCGCCATACTCAAGGTATAAACCTTAGTACACGAAAATCGTCAAACACTACAAGTAAGAAAGCTCAAATGTAATTATCAACGAACGAAAGAATACTTGGACATGCAAGTCCGAAATGAAAACCAATTGTATAATTAATAATGTCCGTAAATTCAAAAGATATCCTGAGGTCATCTAGAGTCCGACTCCTACATTCAAGTCCTATGCCTGCTCATTACCTGAAAACAAAGCTTAAAATGTCAACACAAAGGTTGAGCGAGTTCACTGAGTAATTTAAGTAAAACAGTTTAAATGATGTAAGCAAACAAAGTAAGTTTCTATAAAAAGCAATTTCTATATATAGAAAGTTTCCAGAAATAGCAAGGGAGTCTCAAAATAGTAATAGTAGTTCAAATAGTGTAACTAATGCATAAAGTAAGTAAAACAGTAGCAACATCAGTAAAATCCATTACTGATTGTATCGGTAGTTACCTTAACCGATAGGAAGTGTGTGTCAGTAGTTCCGTTAACTGACTGTAATGTCTTACGGGTCGGTGGGGAACGGTCCACACAGTAAGATTAATCATGTAGGGACCATTTAGCCCTTTGGCACCATGGTCTGTCTGTCACTAGTAAGTCCACTCTACTAGTGTGTATGTATGTAGTGTATATGGGGGGGGGGGGGTGTCACTACGCATGTAGTCACAGTATGTCAACCATCTCGTTTGAAAACAGTTTTGTATGCATTAGGTTTTCGTTACACTTTAGTAATTGATTTGTTTCTCAAAACATTTCATTATGAAAAGTAGTTTAGGTAAGCTTTGTCTCCCCCAAATTGTGCACAAATAAGTGAAAACAGTAAAAACATAGGGGCAATGAACTCACCTCGATAGCAAAGTAGTATCAATAGTAATGCAGCGTGTATGCTAAGCTAGGTCACAAGTATAGTCCCGTCTAAATATCGAGCTCCCCTAAAAGTACAACGAACGAATCATGAAAACTAATTCAACAAGTGTTTCTAATACCGTTAAGAGTATATGAAAGGACAATTAGGTTATCCGGTCACAACAAGTAAAGACTCGAGAGTTGACGTTGAAACTTTAGACGATAGTTAAAATTCAGATTGTACCCCCTTGTCACTAAAACTGAAATAACGGGAGTTTGGAAAAGAAATAGACAATGATTCTGACTCGTACGGAAACTAGACTCAGAGAGCTACGTCTCGGACTCCGGATTCAGTTAAACTGAGTTAATTAAAACTAAGATATGACCAAAACAAAACAGACTTTATAATCTGTCCAAAACCGTAACGTTGTAGTTTTAAATCTATAAAACGTTTTGAAGTACTATAAACGACCACCAATTAACCAACACTTATTTATATAGCAAAGACCTGTTTAATAGATGTAATTATTTCTTTTAAGTTTAGATCAAAGTACGTTAGATGATTATTCAAAATAGATTACTAAACTTAATAATGACGTCACAAAAATCCCAGATTTGACCCACGTTCACCAAATTACATTTTTAGAGAGTTTCACAAATAATTAGACAACGAAGCCAATTTTCCCAGAAAATAGACTCCGAGACCTATAGCTTTTGTTATGACATCAGTTCAAAATTCGAGATGGTCTAGTAGTTATGACTTTTCAAAACAGACAAATATAGTAGCTATTTTTCCAAAACTCAGTTAGACCAAAACTTACTAAAACGCAAATTCTGAAAGTTTGAAAAATAATTAGACCAATATCTTATATGCCCGGAAACTAGATTTCAAGGGCTACAATTTATGTTTAGACATCAGATTCTAACTCATGACCAAATTTGAGATATAGCACGATGAACACAGACTCATATTTCATTTCAGCAAGTTTTTAAGTTATACGTATAAGCTTATTAGTTTAGGTTTTAGATGACGATTAGGATACGATCATTATATGGACGTTATCTGTGATGTTTCATAGGTTAAGGATGAACTCAAAACAGATTTAACAACTCGAAAACATATCAAAATATCAACAACAACTAACGACAACATCAACAGCAAGAAAAAGAATAAATGGAATGAAACTAGGGTTTTATATATATACCCTTTTTGCAACGTTTCGAATGGAGTGAGTGCACGAGCTATTTGGCAGATTCTTGGAGCTGAATTTAAACCTCCAACACGCCTAGTACTCCTGCTGTAAAACGATTCCAAGAACCAACTACGTTCAAGGAGAATCAGTTACAAACTTTGAATACCAAAAGTGGAAATTCGGTTAAAGAGTTTTAAACACCAAACACTTACGTTGATCTTAACGAACGAGCTACAATGGCTGGAACAGATAGAGATGATCGATTATGAATATCAAGACCACGATCACAAGGCTGTCAACACAAAAACACGCAACTCAGATGAATACCCGGCTGATCAAAAGCAAGGAACAACATGGTTCCTATGTACCTTAGAGAGGAAACCTGTCACAAACTCGATGGTGATGGGGGCTGAGTGTTGCTCGATAGACAGCCAACAGAGAGTAAGGCAACGAGTTGATGGAGGCAGCAAATGGGAGGATCAGCTGACAAAAAGGGTACACCATGTTTAGGGTTCGGTTAGGGTTTAAGTTATAATCTGAAACAATCAACACGATCTTACCTTAGTGACTTGATGACAACGATCAAGATGAAGATGATGGATGATTCAGGGACTCCAAGAATTCGAATAGAAGCTGGAGATGATGGGGAATCGGCAGCAAGAAAGAAGAAGAAGAGAAGTGGCGGGTTTTTGTCAAAAAATTAGGTTTAGGGATTGTTTTGTTAGGAAGTTTATATATGGATCTAGTAGGACTAGTAGTGACCAACAAGGGCTAGGACCTGTGTTAAATGAGTTTCCAAGAGGCTCAGTTTTAAAAAACCATATCGATTAAGTAAGGCTACCAATTTCCCGATTAATAGAATGACTCGAGAATACAAGGCTAAACTATATATGATCATGACTCGGAATAAATAGATGTATATGCATTAGGGTTAAATTGTTTATTAGGGTGTTTGTTTGGAACCCGATTAATCTATCCCAAGGCCAACTTAGGATCGGTTTGTTACAACATATTCCCATAACTACAAGTATGATTAGTGAATTCACAAAAGAACGGATTTTGAATTTGAAACGAAAGGAAGACCAAGCGGAAACTCAAAATAACACGATGTCTCTTGACATAATTTAACAATATGACATGAATTATCAATGTACTTAGAAGTTTACAAATGTTAATTATACTAATAACACGAGTACGAGATGATTTATTTAGGCATCTAGGAGCTCGTCTAGAGGGTACTAACTACTGTGCACCTAAGCTAAAAGAAGCAACACATATTGAGTATACACACACATACCATAGTAATATCTTATATAAGTAAAGTAGTAAACAACTTTATAAGAAAAGTTTTTAATTTTCAGTAAATTTCGGTAATGAGCTACAGGCATACAAGCTAACTACGGACAGAGAAGTGACGGTTGTCACAGTATCCCCCACTTAAAAGAATTTCGTCCCGAAATTCAAATGGTATAACTGCTGACAGAAGTATCTCAGATGAGGAGGGTTTCGAACATCGGTTCTTCAAGATTCGTTTATGTAATGTGTCATGAAACAGACACTGATTAGAATACTTTAAATTTCCGTCCGATACTGGAACTGATACGCGTTGAGACATATTTATAATTACGTCTAATTATAAACACATCTTTACATGTATGTTCACATTACCATAACAGGTCATGGATAGTTGTGTAAGCTCTTTAGGTCAATCGTTTAACAATGCATGAAGTTTAGTAGAACATGGAGTAAGCAATCATGTAGATACTTGATAATCAATAAGTTCTCCATTATGTTGGCCAGACATAACTTAGAACTCATCATTAAGTATGATTGATAGTGTTTGACATGTAACACATAATTGTTGAAACACATTCAACAATAGGAGTTACGGGTCACGGTTAACGAATCAAAATTTGTAGGTCATTCAAGAACCACCAGATAATCGATAAGAAGGTGAATTAAAATCACAATTAACACGAACAAGAGTTTGGGCACGCAAAGCTACGCGAATTCTCATGAACCAGTACTGAAGTTGAAAAGTTATGTCAGAGCGCGTATAACAATAAGTTTCCTCTTATGTTGATCAGACACAAAAGAAATCCTATCATTACTTGCGAGTGATCACCACTTAAAGTATAACATCGAATTACAAAACACGATCAACAAAGCTGAGAATAAAGAAAAACGAAGTCAACAGAACGACTTGTGGACCACCAAAGAGTTAATAAATGTGACGTCCCGTCTATTTGAGGTACTTGAGTTACCGTCATTATTTTAATATTATTCGCAATTGTTTTGACCCTTGTTTTACGCTTTGTTTTACTCACGGTTTAGTATTGTTAATCGGGTTTTTATGTGATTATTTTAATTCGTCCTTTAAGACGTAAGTTGATTTTTATCTAAGTGCCAATAGTTAGTATGCTCTTGAATATAAGTTAGGAGGTTATGCCCAAATTGTCGGTTAAGTATCTCTATCCTTAAGAAATCGTGCTTTGCTCGTGTTTATGTTTTTACCGAGAAGTGCGTACTTCCATTTTTGGAATTTAACGGTTGATCATTTAAATGAATCATAATACCAATAATACTTATGATGAACTTGACTAAGTTCATTTATAAAACAATCGGGAATCCTTAACGTGTGCACTTACTTAACGACAAAACAAACAAAACGGTGAAAACCAGGACAGGGACTGGCCGCGCCGCAGTCGTCCCCTGGACAGATTGTTTTTGTTGAAGTGTGAGTCACCAAATACGTGTTTAATTCTTAAAACACTTGTCCAACAGATGTCAAAACTCCTCTATCACAGGTTTTGACTCACTATTACCTCATGCAAGCCCCTCTTTCATCTCATTTCATACACACACATAAAGTTTACACCTCCCTCTCTCTCTTGAAGCTTATCACACACACAAACACTCTTTATCAAAATTCCTTTCTTGTGGCTGTAATCCCAGCAAATAAACATCAAACAATCACCAATTTCACCACAATAAATCTTGTACATCATCATGGGAAGCTAGAGTTGGTCATCCATTTGAAAGTTTACTTGGGTTGTACCATTTTCGGGTCAAAAATCACCATCAAACATCAAGAATCATCTTCAAATCGTGCTAGATCATCCCATCTTCATTTTCTTTGGGGTATAATAACTAATCTCTACTGTTTTTCTTTTGATTTACTTAATGCATGTATCATCTAACTACTTAGAAATGATTTTTGTAAAGTTTAGATGGGTGAAAATCTTTGAAATCAAGATTTTTATAAAATGTAATGGATCTTTGATTTAAATGGTGAAAAGCTTGACAAAATGATTGTTTGAAAGTATTTTGATGATTCCAGAACTTGCATGTTTGAATCTATTACATAAAAGATGATTTCCCAACACTTAAAACGATTTTGTAAAAGTTGGTCGTCTGATGACGACCGCGGCGCGGTCAATCCACCGGTGCGCGGTCGTAGACCAGATTCTGAAAGTTTTGTAAATCCGTTAAGTTTGCACCATAAACTTGTTATATTGTGAACCCTTATTAACGGTGAGTGTCTTGTGTTTTGGAGGAGGATTTGACCTCAGTATCACGCCACCGAAGTCCTTGGTTCCGGATTCTATTCTTGTCAAATCTTGCGGGTGCTAACGGTATAATTGTTATCTTTGAGAATCTTTCGTTTCATTTCCATTATCCATTGTTATTCGGTTTTAGCCTTGAAAACGGTTAGGAGTAAATATTAGACCAACACATAATGTATTATCGGATTTGGATTGCGAATGGACGAGATATATTAAAATGTAATCTAACCGAAAGTATCGAAATTAACTTGTTATGGTACTATGTATTATGATTGAGTTGTAAATTGCATTTGTTGATAAGCGGGCGAGTGTATAAAATTTGGACTAATAATATACGTCGCGGAAGCTCTGCCGGAATTTCCACTTACGACTTTTACGACATTAAAACCCTTAAATACTTAAAAGTAACATATTATGCGATAATATTGTCCTTGGACTCAAGGACGCCAACGCAATCAAAAATATCATAATATTACTTAAAACGGATGTTTTCAAACCCTTTGCGATATATTAAATCTTCGCCTCAACTTGATCATCGTTTTAAGTCATCAAAATATGTTGTGCGGCAAACTTTATAAATGGTTTTGAAAAGGTATTTTACTCTAAACATTTTGGTATGAAAACACTTCAAATTATTCAAAGTGTCAATTTGGACTTTTAAATTGATTTTGACTTTAATAAGTCAACATAATTGACATTTGACTTTCATAAGTCAACATAATATACCTTGACTTTCATAAGTCAACATCTGTGACTTTGACTTTTATAAAGTCAACATTCCTTACGTTTGACTTTGACCAAGTCAACATTGTTTCCGTTGACCTTGGTCGATCTATTTAAAACTTGATAACGATATTTTATTAACCGATACTCCTTGTAATCATTTCGATTCGGATTATCATTCATCTCCTGTTGACGATTATGACGTGGAATGCCGATATCTCTCCGAGCGGTCCTGTTTGACGCGGAACGTCGCCTTCTAAATACGTCACCTCATTTAAACCTAATAATATTTGGATTATCTTATTTAACTTAATCTTAACCGACAAGGCTAAACCGGACCTAGACTTATAGAGATACTGAGACTATGTTGTTTATTGTTTAAGGCACTTAGGTGGTGGAGTTATAACTCTGTGTTTGATGTACCCGATACTTGTTTGCTGAAGCTTTATCAGTGAGTTATTCGTAGCCCTTGTCTTAAATACTTTTGGGCTGTAAAGCGTATTTTAAACTGTCTGTGTATTTTAAACTGCCTGCATAAATGCGGAAATATTACTGATTATCTTGTTTACCCAGTGAATTTGGTCTGCCTTAGTTTTTAAGCGTTTAAGCCATGGTGGCTCCCCTCTAATACACTCGTTAAGCTTTTGCCCGTGGTTCATATGTATAGATCTGTATTGGGTTATGTACCTAACCCGCATTCCTCTGTAGGCTGTTACTACGAGCGGATGTTATGACCTTGTTTTAAACTGTATGATTAAACTGTTTGCCTTCGGTTTAACGCACCTTAGGCTAGGGGATTAAACTGATTGGTTCAGGTTCGAGATGTATGACTACTTAGGCATAGTACCTTTCACTTTTGGATGAATACAAGATATATGATTTGAACTTACTTGTTTACTGAAATTGACGATGGGTCACTTTTTACTTGAAATTAGCGAATAATTCACCAACATGTTGTTGATGTCGTTTTAACGCTTTGCAGGAAATTGAGGATTTCCTTGGATCATGCCATAGTTGTTTTTTGGATCGCTTGCTTTTGTGGAATTTGAATTTATCTTGTTTATGTAATTTCCATGACGATCCATTTGTTGATTTCTTTTGAAGTTGTATTGTATTTGGCGTCTTACCGCCCTTGACTTATGATGTATTTCTTAACAATTGGCATGATCTATTTAATCTGTTGTTTTGCTTATTGGTTATATTGTTGTGATCTTGACTTTGATATTATAACTGGAACGCCCTGCGTTTCCGCTTCCAAGCGGGGTGTGACAGAAGTTGGTATCAGAGCCAAAGGTTATAGCGAACCGAGTGATTTTAACTGAGTAAATCACTTGGACTATGACCAGGCTTTTTGAATCGATTTTCTCTGATTGCAATGTGTGCATTATTTTTCATACGTGTTTATTTCGCGTTGTTATTTGTGGCGTATGGCCTTGTTTTTGCACACATTTGCTGATCGAATTTCTTTCCTTTTTATTTTAGGACGATGGCGCCTAAGAGGAGAGTTGCGACACGAAGTTCTGCTAGACGTGCTACTGCGAACGCGAGGGCTAATACCGCGAGTCAGAATGCGAGAGCGAATACGTCAAATGCGAGAAGGAACAACGTGGAAAATGAACCGAATCCTGACATGGCTCAGATGATTGCTCAACAGTTGGCGGCGATGATGCCCGAGCTTGTAGCTCAACTTCGAGAGGGCACCGCCCAAGGTAATGGTTCGGGTTCTGGAAACCCTGAACCGATGGTTAATAATGAAGGTCCGGAGTTGGTTGTTAATAATGAGGGTCCCGAAGTCGTGATCACTGGATCTGGTAGAGCTGAGGGCTCAGCTCGTCGTGTTGAATGCACGATGAAGACCTTTATGAGCTGCAAGGCCCCGGAGTATCGCGGAAATGAAGGAGCGACTGGAACGCTTCAGTGGATGGAGAAACTAGAATCTATTTTCGATGCTATCGATTGTGCGGACAAAGATAAAGTCCGATTTGCTACGTTTGTGTTTCAAGGAACGGCTCTGACATGGTGGAACTCGGTCGTGAATGTGCGAGGCCGAGCGGAAATTAAGACCATGACTTGGGAGCAATTGAAGGAGTTAATGATTGTTGAGTATGTACCTGAATCCGAGATTCAGAAGTTAGAAGATGAATTGTGGAACTTGACCATGGTTGGGTCAGACATTCAGGGGTACACTTCGCGTTTTCACGCTTTGTCCCAACTGGTTCCACACTTGGTTCGACCGGAACTCAAACGAATCGGTCGCTACACTCACGGATTACCCCCAGCAATCCGTAAGAGTGTCCTGTCCAGCAAACCAAGCACGTTTCAGAGTGCAGTTGAAATTGCGATCACCTTGACTCAGAATGCAGTTCGGGATGGTGAACTACCCCCAATGATTGTTAAGCACAACTCCAGTGGGAAACGGAGTGGTGGAAACCGCAATGAGGATTCAAGAAAGAAGTTTAGGAGGAAATGCTGCCTCAAGTTGTGAAATCTTATGCTGCTGTGGCAACGGGTACCCAGAGTAAGTACCCGAGTGTGATAAGTGTGGAAGAGGCACCACACCAAGAAGTTGCTTGTGGGTATGTGGTAGGTGCAAGAAGTTAGGGCACACTGAAAGTTTCTGTAAGACCCCGTAGGGCAATTGCTATGAATGTGGATCCCCCGAGCATCGTAGGGACAAGTGTCCTAAGTTGGCTGCAGCTGGTAATGCCCCTCGAGGAAGGACGTTTGTTATGGGAGCCAAGGAGGCTCAACAGGACCCACACGTTGTTACAGGTACGTTTCTTGTTTGTGGTCGACCTGCGTTTATCTTATTTGATTCTGGTGCGTCTGATGAGTTTAGGACTATGATTGTCTCTGAGTCTGTACCTTTAGTACCTCCCTTTGAAATAGAATTGGCTGATGGTGAGTTTTTGCATGCGTCCGAGTTACTATCCGACTGTAGTGTTAGTTTCGACGACCACTCTTTTCCTATCGAATTAATTCCGATTAGGTTAGGTAGTTTCGACGTGATTATCGGCATGGACTGGTTAGAGACGCATCGTGCGGAGATCATATGTTTTGAGAAGATGATTCGTATTCCGTTACCGCATGGAGAGCCGTTGTTAGTTCAAGGGAATAAGACAGGGAAGCGCCTCAAGATTGTCTCGGGTATGAAAGTTCGAGAGTACATCAAGCGGGACTGTTCACTCTTTCTTGCACATCTTGTGAAGAAGGATAACACTGAGAAACTGGAGGAGAAGCCAGTAGTGTGTGATTTCCCCGACGTGTTCCCAGAGGATTTACCTGGTTTACCGCCTAGACGTGAAGTGAGAGTTTAGGATCGACTTAATGCAGCGCCAGGTGGCAAAGGCTCCTTATCGGTAGCACCTTCGGAGATGTTAGAACTTTCTAAGCAGATCCAGGAGTTAGTGGATAAAGGCTTCATTAGGCCGAGTTTCTCTCCGTGGGGCGCGCCGGTACTCTTTGTGAAGAAGAAGGATGGTTCGATGAGATTGTGTATAGATTACCGAGAGCTGAATAAGCTGACAGTAAAGAACCGCTATCCTTTACCCCGTATAGATGACTTGTTTGATCAGCTTCAAGGTTCAGTGTTTCTTTCTAAGATTGATTTACGGATCTGGTTTACCATCAGTTGAGAGTGCTAGAGGAGGCCGTTCCGAAAGACTGCTTTTCGGACAGCGATACGGTCATATGAGTGTGTAGTTATGCCATTCGGTCTCACGAATGCGCCTGCAGCATTTATGGAAATGATGAACCGTATCTGCCGTCCTTACCTCGATAAGTTTGTGATAGTGTTTATCGATGATATTCTGATTTATTCTCGTAGCCGTGAGAATAGTGTTGGAGTTGCTCAGGAAGGAACAACTTTACGCTAAGTTCTCGAAGTGTGAGTTTTGGTTATCTGAGGTTCAATTTCTTGGCCATGGGTTAGCAAGGAAGGCATCCACGTTGATCCTGGCCAAGATATTAGGCCGTCAGAGATTGATTGATTGC
>CAJVGC010000001.1:38291297-38334251 GCA_910822075.1 Senecio squalidus | reverse complement strand
AACTAAATCAAATCAAATATACCATTTTAAAATCAAAACCCAAATTTTAAAAACCCATAGGTACTTTTATCAACTAAAGATTACAACACCGTACCGTACAATTCCGTTTCTAATCCAAACTTCCACACTAGCCTAATAAACTTTAAAATTACCTATATCAACTATTCAAACCAATTTATACCCAATAAAACTCTTATTTTATTGTAAAACCTAGATTACATCCCGTACGAGTTAGAATTACGTTTGTGTGATACTGATGTCAAATAATCCCCTACGTTACAATAGCATTAAGAATGTATTAAGAATAGTATTTGAAGCCATTTAATCCATTAAAAACTAAATCAAATCAAATATACCATTTTAAAATCAAAACCCAAATTTTAAAAACCCATAGGTACTTTTATCAACTAAAGATTACAACACCGTACCGTACAATTCCGTTTCTAATCCAAACTTCCACACTAGCCTAATAAACTTTAAAATTACCTATATCAACTATTCAAACCAATTTATACCCAATAAAACTCTTATTTTATTGTAAAACCTAGATTACATCCCGTACGAGTTAGAATTACGTTTAGGTGTGTGATACTGATGTCAAATAATCCCCTACGTTACAATAGCATTAAGAATGTATTAAGAATAGTATTTGAAGCCATTTAATCCATTTAAAACTAAATCAAATCAAATATACCATTTTAAAATCAAAACCCAAATTTTAAAAACCCATAGGTACTTTTATCAACTAAAGATTACAACACCGTACCGTACAATTCCGTTTCTAATCCAAACTTCCACACTAGCCTAATAAACTTTAAAATTACCTATATCAACTATTCAAACCAATTTATACCTTATAAAACTCTTATTTTATTGTAAAACCTAGATTACATCCCGTACGAGTTAGAATTACGTTTAGGTGTGTGATACTGATGTCAAATAATCCCCTACGTTACAATAGCATTAAGAATGTATTAAGAATAGTATTTGAAGCCATTTAATCCATTTAAAACTAAATCAAATCAAATATACCATTTTAAAATCAAAACCCAAATTTTAAAAACCCATAGGTACTTTTATCAACTAAAGATTACAACACCGTACCGTACAATTCCGTTTCTAATCCAAACTTCCACACTAGCCTAATAAACTTTAAAATTACCTATATCAACTATTCAAACCAATTTATACCCAATAAAACTCTTATTTTATTGTAAAACCTAGATTACATCCCGTACGAGTTAGAATTACGTTTAGGTGTGTGATACTGATGTCAAATAATCCCCTACGTTACAATAGCATTAAGAATGTATTAAGAATAGTATTTGAAGCCATTTAATCCATTTAAAACTAAATGCAAATCAAATATACCATTTTAAAATCAAAACCCAAATTTTAAAAACCCATAGGTACTTTTATCAACTAAAGATTACAACACCGTACCGTACAATTCCGTTTCTAATCCAAACTTCCACACTAGCCTAATAAACTTTAAAATTACCTATATCAACTATTCAAACCAATTTATACCCTATAAAACTCTTATTTTATTGTAAAACCTAGATTACATCCCGTACGAGTTAGAATTACGTTTAGGTGTGTGATACTGATGTCAAATAATCCCCTACGTTACAATAGCATTAAGAATGTATTAAGAATAGTATTTGAAGCCATTTAATCCATTTAAAACTAAATGAAATCAAATATACCATTTTAAAATCAAAACCCAAATTTTAAAAACCCATAGGTACTTTTATCAACTAAAGATTACAACACCGTACCGTACATTCCGTTTCTAATCCAAACTTCCACACTAGCCTAATAAACTTTAAAATTACCTATATCAACTATTCAAACCAATTTATACCTTATAAAACTCTTATTTTATTGTAAAACCTAGATTACATCCCGTACGAGTTAGAATTACGTTTAGGTGTGTGATACTGATGTCAAATAATCCCCTACGTTACAATAGCATTAAGAATGTATTAAGAATAGTATTTGAAGCCATTTAATCCATTTAAAACTAAATGAAATCAAATATACCATTTTAAAATCAAAACCCAAATTTTAAAAACCCATAGGTACTTTTATCAACTAAAGATTACAACACCGTACCGTACATTTCCGTTTCTAATCCAAACTTCCACACTAGCCTAATAAACTTTAAAATTACCTATATCAACTATTCAAACCAATTTATACCCAATAAAACTCTTATTTTATTGTAAAACCTAGATTACATCCCGTACGAGTTAGAATTACGTTTAGGTGTGTGATACTTGATTTAGTTTTAAATGGATTAAATGGCTTCAAATACTATTCTTAATACATTCTTAATGCTATTGTAACGTAGGGGATTATTTGACATCATTATCACACACCTAAACGTAATTCTAACTCGTACGGGATGTAATCTAGGTTTTACAATAAAATAAGACATTTATTGGGTATAAATTGGTTTGAATAGTTGATATAGGTAATTTTAAAGTTTATTAGGGTAGTGTGGAAGTTTGGATTAGAAACGGAATTGTACGATACGGTGTTGTAATCTATAGTTGATAAAAGTACCTATGGGTTTTTAAAATTTGGGTTTTGATTTTAAAATGGTATATTTGATTTCATTTAGTTTTTATGGATTAAATGGCTTCAAATACTATTCTTAATACATTCTTAATGCTATTGTAACGTAGGGGATTATTTGACATCGGTATCACACACCTAAACGTAATTCTAACTCGTACGGGATGTAATCTAGGTTTTACAATAAAATAAGAGTTTTATTGGGTATAAATTGGTTTGAATAGTTGATATAGGTAATTTTAAAGTTTATTAGGGTAGTGTGGAAGTTTGGATTAGAAACGGAATTGTACGGTACGGTGTTGTAATCTTTAGTTGATAAAAGTACCTATGGGTTTTTAAAATTTGGGTTTTGATTTTAAAATGGTATATTTGATTTCATTTAGTTTTAAATGGATTAGATGGCTTCAAATACTATTCTTAATACATTCTTAATGCTATTGTAACGTAGGGGATTATTTGACATCAGTATCACACACCTAAACGTAATTCTAACTCGTACGGGATGTAATCTAGGTTTTACAATAAAATAAGAGTTTTATTGGGTATAAATTGGTTGGAATAGTTGATATAGGTAATTTTAAAGTTTATTAGGGTAGTGTGGAAGTTTGGATTAGAAACGGAAATGTACGGTACGGTGTTGTAATCTTTAGTTGATAAAAGTACCTATGGGTTTTTAAAATTTGGGTTTTGATTTTAAAATGGTATATTTGATTTGATTTAGTTTTAAATGGATTAAATGGCTTCAAATACTATTCTTAATACATTCTTAATGCTATTGTAACGTAGGGGATTATTTGACATAAGTATCACACACCTAAACGTAATTCTAACTCGTACGGGATGTAATCTAGGTTTTACAATAAAATAAGAGTTTTATTGGGTATAAATTGGTTTGAATAGTTGATATAGGTAATTTTAAAGTTTATTAGGCTAGTGTGGAAGTTTGGATTAGAAACGGAATTGGGTATAAATTGGTTTGAATAGTTGATATAGGTAATTTTAAAGTTTATTAGGGTAGTGTGGAAGTTTGGATTAGAAACGGAATTGTACGATACGGTGTTGTAATCTTTAGTTGATAAAAGTACCTATGGGTTTTTAAAATTTGGGTTTTGATTTTAAGAGTTTTATTGGGTATAAATTGGTTTGAATAGTTGATATAGGTAATTTTAAAGTTTATTAGGCTAGTGTGGAAGTTTGGATTAGAAACGGAATTGTACGATACGGTGTTGTAATCTTTAGTTGATAAACGTACCTATGGGTTTTTAAAATTTGGGTTTTGATTTTAAAATGGTATATTTGATTTCATTTAGTTTTTATGGATTAAATGGCTTCAAATACTATTCTTAATACATTCTTAATGCTATTGTAACGTAGGGGATTATTTGACATCAGTATCACACACCTAAACGTAATTCTAACTCGTACGGGATGTAATCTAGGTTTTACAATAAAATAAGAGTTTTATTGGGTATAAATTGGTTTGAATAGTTGATATACGTAATTTTAAAGTTTATTAGGGTAGTGTGGAAGTTTGGATTAGAAACGGAATTGTACGGTATGGGTGTTGTAATCTTTAGTTGATAAAAGTACCTATGGGTTTTTAAAATTTGGGTTTTGATTTTAAAATGGTATATTTGATTTCATTTAGTTTTAAATGGATTAAATGGCTTCAAATACTATTCTTAATACATTCTTAATGCTATTGTAACGTAGGGGATTATTTGACATTAGTATCACACACCTAAACGTAATTCTAACTCGTACGGGATGTGATCTAGGTTTTACAATAAAATAAGAGTTTTATTGGGTATAAATTGGTTTGAATAGTTGATATAGGTAATTTTAAAGTTTATTAGGGTAGTGTGGAAGTTTGGATTAGAAACGGAAATGTACGGTACGGTGTTGTAATCTTTAGTTGATAAAAGTACCTATGGGTTTTTAAAATTTGGGTTTTGATTTTAAAATGGTATATTTGATTTGATTTAGTTTTAAATGGATTAAATGGCTTCAAATACTATTCTTAATACATTCTTAATGCTATTGTAACGTAGGAGATTATTTGACATCAGTATCACACACCTAAACGTAATTCTAACTCGTACGGGATGTAATCTAGGTTTTACAATAAAATAAGAGTTTTATTGGGTATAAATTGGTTTGAATAGTTGATATAGGTAATTTTAAAGTTTATTAGGCTAGTGTGGAAGTTTGGATTAGAAACGGAATTGGGTATAAATTGGTTTGAATAGTTGATATAGGTAATTTTAAAGTTTATTAGGGTAGTGTGGAAGTTTGGATTAGAAACGGAATTGTACGATACGGTGTTGTAATCTTTAGTTGATAAAAGTACCTATGGGTTTTTAAAATTTGGGTTTTGATTTTAAGAGTTTTATTGGGTATAAATTGGTTTGAATAGTTGATATAGGTAATTTTAAAGTTTATTAGGGTAGTGTGGAAGTTTGGATTAGAAACGGAATTGTATGATACGGTGTTGTAATCTTTAGTTGATAAAAGTACCTATGGGTTTTTAAAATTTGGGTTTTGATTTTTTTTTGGTAAAAGGGATTTCACCCCGGTAAATTATATAACCAAAAAAGAGCGTTGAAGTACAATGGATATAGGTGAAATCCTATATCTCAACCCATTACATGGGCAACAACCAAAATGAAACTACAAAACCAAAAAACCTACATAAGAGAGACATGCCTCTCTTAAAACCTACCCTGAAAGCTATCACTTTCTACCCTTCCTACTAAGCTGGAAATCACGAAACTCCTGAAGAGAGCCCTGAAGATCAACGACTTGGTCTTCATAGCCATCATAACCATCATAACCGTAGTCTTCATCTTCAAGCTGTTGACCCCCATACATATATGAACCATATCCCCCTTCATCATCAGACGTATCAGAAGCATTGATACAATTATCCCAATTCTTTTCCGAACTCTGAGGACGACCATCCTTTTTATCCTTGCTTGCAGCATCAACCGAAGCACCCGAACCACTCGAGACCGCATCACCTTTGTTCTTTTCCCCAATAATGCCAGGATCAGCGACCTTTGGATTAGTCTCCTTAGGCTGAGAAGTAACATGATCCACACTTAGACCCTCAAACGGATTATCAATAGGCACATTAACACCATTGGAGGGTTTCTTCCCACCATTCTTTTGTTCCCAAATCATTGTCGACTTAGGTTTATTCATCCGAAGGCCAACAAAAGCCTTTGGATCAGTCCCCTTCTTCTTTTTACGGTTCTTAACCTCCGTAAAGCCATCACCAGTGCCTTCTTTATCAGTAGCCCTACCAACCCTACTTGGAATAATGACAATCTCCTCGGTAACCCGTTTAGGACACACGTTAGTATCATGACCAAAACAGTGGCACTCACCACAATGAGGAGGCTTCCACTCATACTCGACTCGAATGGCCTCCGTAAGATAGCCGTCCCCATCCTCAACAGGGATCGCCATAGTAACCACCTGTTTTAATTCTACCGCCGCATCTATCTCAATCAAAGCCCTGGCAAAACTGATTCGACCCCATGAATCCTCACACATGGAACTAGTAAAGGCATCTAACATGACAGGTTTCCCGACTTGAGTAGCAATCAAACTTAGGCCATCCGCCGAGTAGGCAAGAATAGGAACATTGTATAGTTTCACCCAAACGGGAAGTTTTGTAACTACTCCCTTTGTCAACGGCACATTAGGAGACCATTTGTTAAGAATAATAGGCGATTTTCGAATCAGCCATGGCCCTTTCTCCAACACTTGCTCCATACCACCTTTAGAAGCAAATTTAAACAGATAAACTCCATCATTGTTCCTTGTAATCCGTTCAAACCCAAATTTCCTCCAAGAGTTCGAAACATATTGTTTAACAACTGGAAATGACGGATCTTTACCAACAAAAAACCCCACTATAGAGTTCTCATACCTACATTTGATTTTGGCAGCTACGGTTCTCGGTAGAACACAATCAACTGCGTCAAGCTTCTCATCATTAATAAGGGTACGAAATTGGTCTGTCATACTCTTTTTACTAGGACCAAATAAACTCGCATATGAACTAGTAAGCCCTGGCATATCACCATTAGGAACACATACCGGAGGAACAATGCTGTCAGTTGAGGGAACGCTTCCAATCCCAGTTTCAACATCCGTAGTACTCGTAGCAACATTAGAAACATCCCCCCTGTCACACCCCGCTTGGAAGCGGAAACGCAGGGCGTTCCAGTTATAATATCAAAGTCAAGTTCACAACAATATAACCAATAAACAAAACAACAGATTAAATAGATCATGCCAATTGTTAAGAAATACATCATAAGTCAAGGGCGGTAAGACGCCAAATACAATACCACTTCAAAAGAAATCAACAAATGGATCGTCATGGAAATTACATAAACAAGATAAATTCAAATTCCACAAAAGCAAGCGATCCAAATAAACAACTATGGCATGATCCAAGGAAATCCTCAATTTCCTGCAAAGCGTTAAAATGACATCAACAACATGTTGGTGAATTATTCGCAAGTTTAAAGTAAAAAGTGACCCATCGCTAAATTTCAGTAAACAAAGTAAGTTCAAATCATATATCTTGTATTCATCCAAAAGTGAAAGGTACTATGCCTAAGTAGTCATACATCTCGAACCTGAACCAATCAGTTTAATCCCCTAGCCTAAGGTGCGTTAAACCGAAGGCAAACAGTTTAATCATACAGTTTAAAACAAGGTCATAACATCCGCTCGTAGTAACAGCCTACAGAGGAATGCGGGTTAGGTACATAACCCAATACAGATCTATACATATGAACCACGGGCAAAAGCTTAACGAGTGTATTAGAGGGGAGCCACCATGGCTTAAACGCTTAAAAACTAAGGCAGACCAAATTCACTGGGTAAACAAGATAATCAGTAATATTTCCGCATTTATGCAGACAGTTTAAAATACACAGACAGTTTAAAATACGCTTTACAGCCCAAAAGTATTTAAGACAAGGGCTACGAATAACTCACGGATAAAGCTTCAGCAAACAAGTATCGGGTACACCAAACACAGAGTTATAACTCCACCGCCTAAGTGCCTTAAACAATAAACAACATAGTCTCAGTATCTCTATAAGTCTAGGTCCGGTTTAGCCTTGTCGGTTAAGATTAAGTTAAATAAGATAATCCAAATATTAATAAGTTTAAATGAGGTGACGTATTTAGAAGGCGAAGTTCCGCGTCAAACAGGACCGTCCGGAGAGATATCGGCATTCCACGTCATAATCGTCAACAGGAGATGAATGATAATCCGAATCGAAGTGATTACAAGGAGTATCGGTTAATAAGATATCGTTATCAAGTTTCAATAGATCGACCAAAGTCAACGGAAACAATGTTGACTTGGTCAAAGTAAGGAATGTTGACTTTATAAAAGTCAAAGTCACAGATGTTGACTTATGAAAGTCAAATGTCAATTATGTTGACTTATTAAAGTCAAAATCAATTTAAAAGTCCAAATTGACACTTTGAATAATTTGAAGTATTTTCATACCAAAATGTTTAGAGTAAAATACCTTTTCAAAACCATTTATAAAGTTTGCCGCAAAACATATTTTGATGACTTAAAATGATGATCAAGTATGTGGCGAAGATTAATATGTCGCAAAGAGGTTGAAAACATCCGTTTTAAGTAATATTATGATATTTTCGATTGCGTTGGCGTCTTTGAGTCCAAAGACTATATTATTGCATAATATGTTACTTTTAAGTATTTAAGTATTTTAATGTCGTAAAAGATGTGAAATGAATTTCGGCAGAGCTTCCGCGACGTATATTATTAGTCCAAATTTTATACACTTTCCCGCTTATCAACAATTGCACTTTAAATCTCAATCATAATACATAATACAATAATAAGTTAATTTCGATACTTTCGGTTAGATTACATTTTAATATAATTCGTCCATTCTCAGTCCAAATCCGCCAATACATTAAGTGTTGGTCTAGTATTTACTCCTAACCGTTTTCAAGGCTAAAACCGAATAACATATGATAATGGATAACGAAACGAAGGATTTTCAAAGATAGCAATTATACCGTTAGCACCCGCAAGATTTGACAAGAATAGAATCCGGAACCAAGGACTTCGGTGGCGTGGTACTGAGGTCAAATCCTCCTCCGAAACACAAGACACTCACCGTTAATAAGGGTTCCCAATATACAAGTTTAAGGTGCAAGTTAACGGTTTACAAAATTTCAGAACCTGGTCCACGACCGCGCCGCGGTGGATTGACCGCGCCGCGATCGTCATCAGACGACCAACTTTTACAAAATCGTTTTAAGTGTTGGGAAATCATCTTTTTATGTAATAGATCCAAACATGCAAGTTCTAGAATCATCAAAATACTTTCAAACAATCATTTTGTCAAGCTTTTCACCATTTAAATCAAAGATCCATTACATTTTATAAAAATCTTGATTTCAAAGATTTTCACCCATCCAAACTTTACAAAAATCATTTCTAAGTAGTTAGATGATACATGCATTAAGTAAATCAAAAGAAAAACAGTAGAGATTAGTTATTATACCCCAAAGAAAATGAAGATGGGATGATCTAGCACGAATTGAAGATGATTCTTGATGTTTGATGGTGATTTTTGACCCGAAAATGGTATAACCCAAGTAAACTTTCAAATGGATGACCAACCCTAGCTTCCCATGATGATGTACACGATTTGTAGTGGTAGAATTGGTGATTGTTTGATGTTTATTTGCTGGGATTACAGCCCACAAGAAAGGATATGCAAGGAAATATGGTGTGTTGGGGGTGTTAGCTTCAAGTAGAGAGAGAGAGATATGTAATCTTGTGTGTGTGTAAATGGAGTGAAATGAGACTTGTTAGACACTTAAAAGAGGCATAAATCTGGACTAAATGAAGTGTGGACACGTTTGGGGGCAGGTGTCACAAGGATGTTACATGCAAGTGATGACTCACCACACAACAAAAACCAGTCTGTCCAGGGGTGACCGCGGCGCGGCCAGCTCACCGCGGCGCGCCCAGTCACTTCCCTGGATTGGCTTCGTTTTGTTCGTGTTGTCGATACGTACATGTATTCGTTTAGGATTCCCGATTGTTTACAAATGAACTTAGTCAAGTCATCATGAGTATTAATGGCATTATGATCATTTAAATGATAACATTTAAGTTTGGATTCAAGAAACGTACGATCTCGGTAAAAGATAAACAAGCGAAAAAGCACGTTTTCTCGAAGATGAAGAATACATTAACCGACAAATTGGGCATAACCTCCTAACTTATATTCACGAGCATACTAACTATTTGGCACTTAGGTAAAAATAAACTTACGTCTCAAGGGACGAACCAAAATAATCACATAAAACCCGATTCTCAATAATAAACCGTGAGTAAAACAAAGCAAAATACAAGGGTCAAAACAATTGCGAATAATATTAAAATAATAACGGTAACTCAAGTACCTCAAATAGACGGGACGTCACAGCCTCCCCCAGTTAAAAGAATTTCGTCCTCGAAATTACTATTGAGCATCGCTACTAGTAAAAAGGTGGGGAAATTTCCGCTGCATTTCATCCTCCCGTTCCCAAGTAAACTCAGCTCCAATCTTAGAGTTCCATCGGACCTTAACAATAGGAATCCGACTCCGCCGCAGGCGCTTGACCTCTCGGTCAACGATTTCTACCGGCTCCTCTATCACGTGAAGCGAATCATCCAAACTTAGCTTCTCCAAGGGCACCAATAAAGACTCGTCAGCAAGACACTTCTTGAGATGCGATACATGAAACACGTTGTGCACACCGCTCAACTCAGGTGGCAACTCAATACGGTAAGCCACCGGTCCAACACGAGACAAAATCTTAAAAGGACCCGTATAACGTGGACTTAGCTTGCTGCGCTTCTCAAAACGAAATACGCCCTTCCAAGGAGAAACCTTCAATAACACCATATCGCCGACCTTGAATTCCAAAGGCTTACGACGCAAATCCGCGTACTTCTTCTGGCGATCTCTCGCGGCTACCAGACGATCCTTGATCCTAAAGATCTTATCAGTCGTCTCTTGGATCAACTCGGGACCCGTAATCTGGCTATCACCAATCTCAGCCCAACAAAGTGGAGACCTACACTTACGACCGTAAAGAGCTTCAAAAGGCGCGCAATTAATACTGGAGTGGTAACTATTGTTGTACGAAAACTCGACCAACGGTAAATGTCTATCCCAACTCCCGCCAAAATCTAAAACACACGCGCGAAGCATATCTTCCAACGTCTGAATCGTGCGCTCACTCTGACCATCGGTCTGAGGGTGATAAGCCGTACTCATATCTAATCTTGTGCCTAAAGCTCGCTGTAGCGTCTGCCAGAATCTCGAAGTAAAACGCGCGTCGCGATCCGAAATAACCGATACAGGAATTCCATGCCTGGCCACGATCTCATCAATATATAACCTAGATAACTTCTCTATTCGGTAATCTTCTCGAATAGGCAGAAAATGCGCTGACTTAGTCAGTCGATCAACAATGACCCAAATAGCATCATAACCTCCTGAAGACCTAGGAAGTTTCGTAACAAAATCCATAGTAATATTTTCCCACTTCCACTGCGGGATCTCCGGTTGCTGAAGAAGGCCAGAAGGCTTCTGATTCTGTGCCTTAACCTTAGAACAGGTCAAACACTTGCCTACATACTCGGCAATCGCCCTCTTCATGCCAGGCCACCAATAAAAATCCTTCAAGTCATGGTACATCTTATCCGCTCCAGGATGAACGGAGTAATTCGACTTGTGACCTTCATCCAATATCAACTGCCTAAGACCGACGGGAACCCAAATACGATCCAAGAAATACAATACTCCGTCGTCTTTCGGCTCCAACTGACGTGCCAAACCAAATAATCCTTCATCCTTTAAACAATCATCGGTGAGAGCCTCCTGCTGAGCCTGAATAATACGAGTCTTCAAACTCGACTGAATAGAAACCATCATAGCGCGAACTCTCACCGGCTTAACCGATTCCTTGCGACTTAACGCATCGGCCACAACATTAGCTTTTCCCGGATGATATCGAATCTCGCAATCATAATCGTTCAACAATTCCACCCATCGGCGTTGCCTCATATTCAACATCTTTTGATCAAAGATGTGCTGTAACGACTTATGATCGGTGAACACAGTACACTTAGTACCGTACAGATAATGACGCCAAATCTTTAAAGCAAAAACCACTGCGCCTAATTCTAAATCATGGGTCGTGTAGTTCTTCTCATGAATCTTTAACTGTCGAGAAGCGTAGGCAATTACTTTCCCGTTCTGCATCAGTACGCACCCGAGTCCCTTATGCGAAGCATCGCAATATACAACAAAATTTTCGGTACCCTCGGGAAGACTCAAGATAGGAGCATCACACAACCGCTCCTTTAATAACTGAAAGGCTTCTTCCTGCTCGGCACCCCAAATAAACTCCTCGTTCTTCTGGGTCAACTTCGTCATAGGCGAAGCTATCTTCGAAAAATTCTCAATAAAACGACGATAATAACCTGCCAGACCCAAAAATGAACGGATATCGGTGGGCGTCTTAGGAGCAACCCAATCTCTGACGGCCTTAATCTTGGCAGGATCAACGTGGATGCCTTCCTTGCTAACCACATGGCCAAGAAATTGAACCTCAGATAACCAAAACTCGCACTTCGAGAACTTAGCGTAAAGTTGTTCCTTCCTGAGCAACTCCAACACTATTCTCAAGTGCTCCTCGTGCTCCGCACGGCTACGAGAATAAATCAGAATATCATCGATAAACACTATCACAAACTTATCAAGATAAGGGCGGCAGATACGGTTCATCATTTCCATAAATGCTGCAGGCGCATTCGTGAGACCGAATGGCATAACTAAAAACTCATAATGACCGTATCGCGTCCGAAAAGCAGTCTTCGGAACGTCCTCCTCTAGCACTCTCAACTGATGGTAACCAGACCGTAGATCAATCTTAGAAAAGAAACACGAACCTTGAAGTTGATCAAACAAGTCATCTATACGGGGTAAAGGATAGCGGTTCTTTACTGTCAGCTTATTCAGCTCTCGGTAATCTATACACAATCTCATCGAACCATCCTTCTTCTTAACAAAGAGTACCGGCGCGCCCCACGGAGAGAAACTCGGTCTAATGAAGCCTTTATCCACTAACTCCTGGATCTGCTTAGAAAGCTCTAACATCTCCGAAGGTGCTAACCGATAAGGAGCCTTTGCCACTGGCGCTGCTCCGGGAACTAAGTCGATCCTAAACTCTACCTCACGTCTAGGCGGTAAACCAGGTAAATCCTCTGGGAACACGTCGGGGAAATCACACACTACTGGCTTCTCCTCCAGTTTCTCAGTGTTATCCTTCTTCACAAGATGTGCAAGAAAGAGTGAACAGTCCCGCTTGATGTACTCTCGAACTTTCATACACGAGACAATCTTAAGACGTTTCCCTGCCTTATTTCCTTGAACTAATAGCGGCTCTCCATGCGGTAACGGAATACGGATCATCTTCTCGAAACATACGATCTCCGCACGATGCGTCTCTAACCAATCCATGCCGATAATCACGTCGAAACTACCTAACCTAATCGGAATTAAGTCGATAGGAAAAGAGTGGTCGTCGAAACTAACACTACAGTCGGATAGTAACTCGGACGCATGCAAAAACTCACCATCAGCCAATTCTATCTCAAAGGGAGGTACTAAAGGTACAGACTTAGAGGCAATCATAGTCCTAAACTCATCAGATATAAAACTTCTATCCGCACCAGAATCAAATAAGATAAACGCAGGTCGACCACAAACAAGAAACGTACCTGTAACAACGTGTGGGTCCTGCTGAGCCTCCTTGGCTCCCATAACAAACGCTCTACCACGAGGAGCATTACCAGCTGCAGCTAACTTAGGACACTTGTCCCTACGATGCTCGGGGGATCCACATTCATAGCAATTGCCCTTCGGGGTCTTACAGAAACTTTCAGTGTGCCCTAACTTCTTGCACCTACCACATACCCAACAAGCAACTTCTTTGGTGTGGTGCCTTCCACACTTATCACACTTCGGGTACTTACTCTGGGTACCCGTTGCCACAGCAGCATAAGATTTCACAACTTGAGGAGCATCATTCCTCCTAAACTTCTTTCTTGAATCCTCATTGCGGTTTCCACCACTCCGTTTCCCACTGGAGTTTTGCTTAACAATCATCGGGGGTAGTTCACCATCCCGAACTGCATTCTGAGTCAAGGTGATCGCAATTTCAACCGCGCTCTGAAATGTGCTCGGTTTGCTAGATAGGACACTCTTACGGATTGCTGGGGGTAATCCGTGAGTGTAGCGACCGATTCGTTTGAGTTCCGGTCGAACCAAGTGTGGAACCAGTTGGGACAAAGCGTGAAAACGCGAAGTGTACCCCTGAATGTCTGACCCAACCATGGTCAAGTTCCACAGTTCATCTTCCAACTTCTGAATCTCGGATTCAGGTACATACTCAACAATCATTAACTCCTTCAATTGCTCCCAAGTCATGGTCTTAATTTCCGCTCAGCCTCGCACATTCACGACCGAGTTCCACCATGTCAGAGCAGTTCCTTGAAATACAAATGTAGCAAATCGGACTTTATCTTTGTCCGCACAATCGATAGCATCGAAAATAGATTCAAGTTTCTCCATCCACTGAAGCGTTCCAGTCGCTCCTTCATTTCCGCGATACTCCGGGGCCTTGCAGCTCATAAAGGTCTTCATCGTGCATTCAACACGACGAGCTGAGCCCTCAGCTCTACCAGATCCAGTGATTACGACTTCGGGACCCTCATTATTCACAACCGGCACAGGACCCTCATTATTAACAACCGGTTCAGGGTTTTCGGAACCCGAACCATTACCTTGGGCGGTGCCCTCTCGAAGTTGAGCTACAAGCTCGGGCATCATCGCCGCCAACTGTTGAGCAATCATCTGAGCCATGTCAGGATTCGGTTCATTTTCCACATTGTTCCTTCTCGCATTCGACGTATTTGCTCTCGCATTCTGACTCGCGGTATTAGCCCTCGCGTTCGCAGTAGCACGTCTAGCAGAACTTCGTGTCGCAACTCTCCTCTTAGGCGCCATCGTCCTAAAATAAAAAGGAAAGAAATTCGATCAGCAAATGTGTGCAAAAACAAGGCCAAACGCCACAAATAACAACGCGAAATAAACACGTATGAAAAATAATGCACACATTGCAATCAGAGAAAATCGATTTCAAAAAGCCTGGTCATAGTCCAAGTGATTTACTCAGTTAAAATCACTCGGTTCGCTATAACCTTTGGCTCTAATACCAACTTCTGTCACACCCCGCTTGGAAGCGGAAACGCAGGGCGTTCCAGTTATAATATCAAAGTCAAGATCACAACAATATAACCAATAAACAAAACAACAGATTAAATAGATCATGCCAATTGTTAAGAAATACATCATAAGTCAAGGGCGGTAAGACGCCAAATACAATACCACTTCAAAAGAAATCAACAAATGGATCGTCATGGAAATTACATAAACAAGATAAATTCAAATTCCACAAAAGCAAGCGATCCAAATAAACAACTATGGCATGATCCAAGGAAATCCTCAATTTCCTGCAAAGCGTTAAAATGACATCAACAACATGTTGGTGAATTATTCGCAAGTTTAAAGTAAAAAGTGACCCATCGCTAAATTTCAGTAAACAAAGTAAGTTCAAATCATATATCTTGTATTCATCCAAAAGTGAAAGGTACTATGCCTAAGTAGTCATACATCTCGAACCTGAACCAATCAGTTTAATCCCCTAGCCTAAGGTGCGTTAAACCGAGGCAAACAGTTTAATCATACAGTTTAAAACAAGGTCATAACATCCGCTCGTAGTAACAGCCTACAGAGGAATGCGGGTTAGGTACATAACCCAATACAGATCTATACATATGAACCACGGGCAAAAGCTTAACGAGTGTATTAGAGGGGAGCCACCATGGCTTAAACGCTTAAAAACTAAGGCAGACCAAATTCACTGGGTAAACAAGATAATCAGTAATATTTCCGCATTTATGCAGACAGTTTAAAATACACAGACAGTTTAAAATACGCTTTACAGCCCAAAAGTATTTAAGACAAGGGCTACGAATAACTCACTGATAAAGCTTCAGCAAACAAGTATCGGGTACACCAAACACAGAGTTATAACTCCACCGCCTAAGTGCCTTAAACAATAAACAACATAGTCTCAGTATCTCTATAAGTCTAGGTCCGGTTTAGCCTTGTCGGTTAAGATTAAGTTAAATAAGATAATCCAAATATTAATAAGTTTAAATGAGGTGACGTATTTAGAAGGCGAAGTTCCGCGTCAAACAGGACCGTCCGGAGAGATATCGGCATTCCACGTCATAATCGTCAACAGGAGATGAATGATAATCCGAATCGAAGTGATTACAAGGAGTATCGGTTAATAAGATATCGTTATCAAGTTTCAATAGATCGACCAAAGTCAACGGAAACAATGTTGACTTGGTCAAAGTAAGGAATGTTGACTTCATAAAAGTCAAAGTCACAGATGTTGACTTATGAAAGTCAAATGTCAATTATGTTGACTTATTAAAGTCAAAATCAATTTAAAAGTCCAAATTGACACTTTGAATAATTTGAAGTATTTTCATACCAAAATGTTTAGAGTAAAAATACCTTTTCAAAACCATTTATAAAGTTTGCCGCAAAACATATTTTGATGACTTAAAATGATGATCAAGTATGTGGCGAAGATTAATATGTCGCAAAGAGGTTGAAAACATCCGTTTTAAGTAATATTATGATATTTTCGATTGCGTTGGCGTCTTTGAGTCCAAAGACTATATTATTGCATAATATGTTACTTCTTTAGGTAATTAAGCGTTTTAATGTCGTAAAAGATGTGAAATGAATTTCGGCAGAGCTTCCGCGACGTATATTATTAGTCCAAATTTTTATACACTTTCCCGCTTATCAAAAATTGCACTTTAAATCTCAATCATAATACATAATACAATAATAGGTTCATTACGATACCTTCGGTTAGATTACATTTTAACATGTTTCGTCCATTCTCAATCCAAATCCGTTAATACATTAAGTGTTGGTCTAATATTTACTCCTAACCGTTTTCAAGGCTAACCGAACATATGAAAGGATAACGAAACGAAGGATTTTCAAAGATAGCAATTATACCGTTAGCACCCGCAAGATTTGACAATAAAAGAATCCGGAACCAAGGACTTCGGTGGCGTGGTACTGAGGTCAAATCCTCCTCCGAAACACAAGACACTCACCGTTAAGGTGCAAGTTAACGGTTTACAAAATTTCAGAACCTGGTCCACGACCGCGCCGCGGTGGATTGACCGCGCCGCGGTCGTCATCAGACGACCAACTTTTACAAAATCGTTTTAAGTGTTGGGAAATCATCTTTTTATGTAATAGATCCAAACATGCAAGTTCTAGAATCATCAAAATACTTTCAAACAATCATTTTGTCAAGCTTTTCACCATTTAAATCAAAGATCCATTACATTTTATAAAAATCTTGATTTCAAAGATTTTCACCCATCCAAACTTTACAAAAATCATTTCTAAGTAGTTAGATGATACATGCATTAAGTAAATCAAAAGAAAAACAGTAGAGATTAGTTATTATACCCCAAAGAAAATGAAGATGGGATGATCTAGCACGAATTGAAGATGATTCTTGATGTTTGATGGTGATTTTTGACCCGAAAATGGTATAACCCAAGTAAACTTTCAAATGGATGACCAACCCTAGCTTCCCATGATGATGTACACGATTTGTAGTGGTAGAATTGGTGATTGTTTGATGTTTATTTGCTGGGATTACAGCCACAAGAAAGGATATGCAAGGAAATATGGGTGTTTGGGGGTGTTAGCTTCAAGTAGAGAGAGAGAGATATGTAATCTTGTGTGTGTGTAAATGGAGTGAAATGAGACTTGTTAGACACTTAAAAGAGGCATAAATCTGGACTAAATGAAGTGTGGACACGTTTGGGGGCAGGTGTCACAAGGATGTTACATGCAAGTGATGACTCACCACACAACAAAAACCAGTCTGTCCAGGGGTTGACCGCGGCGCGGCCAGCTCACCGCGGCGCGCCCAGTCACTTCCCTGGATTGGCTTCGTTTTGTTCGTGTTGTCGATACGTACATGTATTCGTTTAGGATTCCCGATTGTTTTACAAATGAACTTAGTCAAGTTCATCATGAGTATTAATGGCATTATGATTCATTTAAATGATAACATTTAAGTTTGGATTCAAGAAACGTACGATCTCGGTAAAAGATAAACAAGCGAAAAAGCACGTTTTCTCGAAGATGAAGAATACATTAACCGACAAATTGGGCATAACCTCCTAACTTATATTCACGAGCATACTAACTATTTGGCACTTAGGTAAAAATAAACTTACGTCTCAAGGGACGAACCAAAATAATCACATAAAACCCGATTCTCAATAATAAACCGTGAGTAAAACAAAGCAAAATACAAGGGTCAAAACAATTGCGAATAATATTAAAATAATAACGGTAACTCAAGTACCTCAAATAGACGGGACGTCACAGCCTCCCCCGAACAGGATTACGCAAAATACTCTTTGTACCATCTTGTTTCGTAATAACAGTAGGTTTGTTTGGAACCTCAGTTTGTTTCGTTTTCTTATCACCACTTGAAAGAAATCCTCTCTCCATAACTAGATCCGCACAAAAATGTAGTTCGTACGGACGAACAAGTTAGTTCGTACGGATCAAGATTAGTTCGTACGGACAGAGATAAGATCGTACGTATGAACGCAAGAGCAGCTGAACGGATGTATTGTCAACACGTACGGATAGGAATAAAGTTCGTACGGATAAAGATCCTAGGTCCGTACGAATGTGATGTACGGAAGAAGAAGGTCCGTACGAATCACTACACTATGCGCACGGATGAGACTAATGAAGAACCTGATCCGCTTAACCACCCAGAAACCCTAAAACTGTTGCAACCTCGCCGGAAACCTGAATAAAAACCCTAAACCACCCAGAAACCCTAAACCGCTATCTAGGAACCCTAAACCACAGTCGGAATTGACCACCTAAGCAAACGAAATAACTCAATAGCAAAACCGAAGAAGAAATTGAGACAGCCGCCGTCCAATAAAATGGAACAAACAGCCGCCAAAATCCAAATCAAATCGGTGAAACCAATCGAAATTCGATGCAGGAAGATGATAGATAGATTCCGAATCAATGTAAAACAACTATACTCGATGAAACAGCCTCCAAATGATTCTTTCAATCAGACAAAAGAAGCCAGCCAAACACCCCCCAATTCTCCAATACCATAGGTATTTTAAATCACTAATTTTATAAAACCCTACCACAATTTGGGTTTTGATTTTAAAATGGTATATTTGATTTGATTGAGTTTTTATGGATTAAATGGCTTCAAATACTATTCTTAATACATTCTTAATGCTATTGTAACGTAGGGGATTATTTGACATCAGTATCACACACCTAAACGTAATTCTAACTCGTACGGGATGTAATCTAGGTTTTACAATAAAATAAGAGTTTTATTGGGTATAAATTGGTTTGAATAGTTGATATAGGTAATTTTAAAGTTTATTAGGGTAGTGTGGAAGTTTGGATTAGAAACGGAATTGTACGGTACGGTGTTGTAATCTTTAGTTGATAAAAGTACCTATGGGTTTTTAAAATTTGGGTTTTGATTTTAAAATGGTATATTTGATTTGATTTAGTTTTAAATGGATTAAATGGCTTCAAATACTATTCTTAATACATTCTTAATGCTATTGTAACGTAGGGGATTATTTGACATCAGTATCACACACCTAAACGTAATTCTAACTCGTACGGGATGTAATCTAGGTTTTACAATAAAATAAGAGTTTTATTGGGTATAAATTGGTTTGAATAGTTGATATAGGTAATTTTAAAGTTTATTAGGCTAGTGTGGAAGTTTGGATTAGAAACGGAATTGTACGGTACGGTGTTGTAATCTTTAGTTGATAAAAGTACCTATGGGTTTTTAAAATTTGGGTTTTGATTTTAAAATGGTATATTTGATTTGATTGAGTTTTTATGGATTAAATGGCTTCAAATACTATTCTTAATACATTCTTAATGCTATTGTAACGTAGGGGATTATTTGACATCAGTATCACACACCTAAACGTAATTCTAACTCGTACGGGATGTAATCTAGGTTTTACTCTTATTTTATTGTAAAATGGATTAAATGGCTTCAAATACTATTCTTAATACATTCTTAATGCTATTGTAACGTAGGGGATTATTTGACATCAGTATCACACACCTAAACGTAATTCTAACTCGTACGGGATGTAATCTAGGTTTTACAATAATATAAGAGTTTTATTGGGTATAAATTGGTTTGAATAGTTGATATAGGTAATTTTAAAGTTTATTAGGCTAGTGTGGAAGTTTGGATTAGAAACGGAATTGTACGATACGGTGTTGTAATCTTTAGTTGATAAAAGTACCTATGGGTTTTTAAAATTTGGGTTTTGATTTTAAAATGGTATATTTGATTTGATTTAGTTTTAAATGGATTAAATGGCTTCAAATACTATTCTTAATACATTCTTAATGCTATTGTAACGTAGGGGATTATTTGACATCAGTATCACACACCTAAACGTAATTCTAACTCGTACGGGATGTAATCTAGGTTTTACAATAAAATAAGAGTTTTATTGGGTATAAATTGGTTTGAATAGTTGATATAGGTAATTTTAAAGTTTATTAGGCTAGTGTGGAAGTTTGGATTAGAAACGGAATTGTACGGTACGGTGTTGTAATCTTTAGTTGATAAAAGTACCTATGGGTTTTTAAAATTTGGGTTTTGATTTTAAAATGGTATATTTGATTTGATTGAGTTTTTATGGATTAAATGGCTTCAAATACTATTCTTAATACATTCTTAATGCTATTGTAACGTAGGGGATTATTTGACATCAGTATCACACACCTAATCCCCTACGTTACAATAGCATTGAGAATGTATTAAGAATAGTATTTGAAACCATTTAATCCATAAAAAACTAAATGAAATCAAATATACCATTTTAAAATCAAAACCCAAATTTTAAAAACCCATAGGTACTTTTTTTTTTGGTATAAGGGAAATTACCCCGGTAAATTATATTAACACCAAAAAACCAATAGAGTACAATGGAATGTGGCTGAAATACCACATTAACCTCAAGACTAGCCTGAACATACTAAGACAAGATGACAAACCATCTGTCTACATACTAATCAAAACAAGAAAAGACTACTAAACAACGAAATCGCCTAAATCAGAAGAGATTCCGGAATATTCCAATTCTTCAACAGATCCAAAGCCGCTCTCGAGTTCTTGAATCTACATGACATTAGCCTGGCACGAACATCAGCGATAATATTATCCACAAGAATATTGACCGTTCTCTTGGATCCCGTATATAACCTTTCATTTCTTTCGCGCCATATGAAATACATGGCAGCAGCCAGAACCAGCTTTGCAATAACACTTGCCGACGACCGACGATGAGCAACAGGAAGAATAGACCCAATGATATCTGTGAGACATGGAGGACTATTCTGAAGACCGGCCTGCCCCCGAACTTGAAACCAAACTTGCCTGGAATATGGACAATCGAAAAAAAGATGAGCATGAGAATCCGGCTGAGTTTCACAAAGAGTACAATGAGAAACCAGCGAAGCAGACACATCCCAAGAGCGAAGGACATCCTGAGTTCTGAGCTTGCCTTTGATTGCAAGCCAAACAAGAAAAGCATGCTTTGGAATATTATTCGAGAACCAAATCACATTTGCCCAAGGAACCGGATTACGATACGGACGAATAGCATTCCAAACATCTCGAACCGAGAACGTCTGAACTGACCCAGACCTATCCCTCCACTCCAGACTATCTTGCATCCCAGTACTCAGACTAGGGGTAGGGATAGAGAGGAGAGAAGGGTAAGCAGTACCAAGGTCTGGAGGCCATACCAAAGAACCGGACTCCACAATATCTGCAACCCTGGATGTAATAGAAAGATCCGCCCCATACATGTCCCTAGTGGACACAAAGTCCGCAAGGGGACTCAAATCACACCACTTGTCATACCAAATCGAAGTACCATTCCCATCACCAATCTTGTGCCAAATAAAGTCACGAACAACTGGCCGCAGCTGTAACAACTTTCTCCATCCCCATGACATAGAACCACGGCATGGAATAGTCCAGAAGTTACGATCCCTTATCTTGTGCAACTGGGTCCAAGCAACCCATAAGGACTCCTTACGCATAAGAAGCTTCCAAAGTTGACTAACCATAAGAGCTTGGTTAAACAGATCAAGCTGCCGAATCCCAAGCCCGCCTTCAGATTTAGGCAAGCAAACATCATCCCAAGCCACCTTTGCTTTCCCCCTACGATATTCGCCATTACTCCATAGAAACGTCCGCATAATCTGCTGAATTTCCAGAAGAACACGAGTGGGAAGAATGAAGACCGAAGCCCAATAAACATGCATGGATGCAAGAACAGACTTAACCAGTTGTAAACGACCCGCAATGGATAAAGATTTATTCTTCCAATCAGAAACCCGAGCCTCAACCTTAGCAATCAGTTCTTTGCAATCCTTATACACCAGTCTCGAAGGGACAAGCGGAACACCAAGATACTTAACCGGAAGCCTCCCTTCCTCAAACGGCAGAACCTGAAGAATGCCTAACTTTGTATGGTTAAGCACATTACAAAAGTAGGCAGTACTTTTAGGCAAACTAGGGGTCAAACCAGAGACATCCCGAAACTCATTCAAAGAATCCATAATAATTTTAGCCGAGGCAACATTACCATGAGAAAATAAGAACAAGTCATCAGCAAAGCAAAGATTAATTAGCCCCATCTCCGAACAAGAACGATGATACTTGAACCCAGCAGTCTCCCTTACCCTCCGCTGCAAGATTAGAGTAAGAATTTCCATAACTAGGGTAAATAAGTAGGGGGACAAAGGATCACCCTGACGGAGCCCTCTTCTACCTTTGAAATGGCCATGGATAGCACCATTAAGAGAAATGGAGAAGGAGGTAGTAGTGACACATTCCATGATCCAACCAATCATCTTCTGAGGAAAACCAAAACCAGCAAGAATAACACGAAGAAAATTCCAATCCACCGTGTCATAAGCTTTCTGGATATCGATTTTGAAGGCACATCGCGGCTCCCCACGGTCCAAATGATAATTATGCATCAATTCATGCGTCAGTAAAATATTATCAGCAATGCTACGCCCAGGAATAAAAGCCGACTGATTCAAGCTAACCAGCGACTGGAGGCTACCCTTAATACGATTGGCAATGATCTTACTAATGCATTTAAATAACACATTACAACATGAGATTGGCCTGAAATCTGTAACTTTAGTCGGAGTCTGAACTTTAGGAATAAGCGCCAGAAGAGTATGGTTCATCTGTTTCAGAAGCTTCCCATTACGAAAAAACTCCTTAACAGCTAAACAAATATCCCCGCCAACAATTCCCCATGCCTCCTTAAAAAAAGCAGCCGTGAAGCCATCAGGACCAGGAGATTTATCATTTCCCATTGAGAACATAGCCAGCTTAATTTCCCTGTCCCCCACCGCCATAATCATCTCCGAAGCTACCTGCGGATCAAGCACATTACCAAATAAATCCTGAGAATTGAGATCAGTAGAATGACCAGATTGGCCAAGAAACCCTTCATAGTGTGCAACAAAAGCTTGAGCCACCTTCTCATTCTCATGAATGATCCCATCTATATCCGTAACCACATTAATGCGATTCCGACTAGTTCTACCCTTAACCGCTTTATGAAAAAATGCAGAGTTCGAATCTCCATCTTTAAGCCATTGAATCTTCGCTTTCTGTTTAAGAAATCGGTCATGAGTCACAAGAGCATTATTATAATCCTGAACCAGTAAGGCTTCCTCCTCCCGAAGGGCAACATTAAAAGGATCAGAATCCAAATCAGCCTGGGCCTTATCCAACTTCGAACGCAGAGAGTTAAGATTCTCGAACAGATTACCATGAGCAAATAAGAGCTTACGAAACGGCTTCTTTAATTGCTTGAGTTTCTTAGCCACTTGAAACATGATAAATCCAGAGGGGGAATGCAACCAACCCTCTTTCACCACATCCTTGAATCTCGGGTGAGACGTGAGGATGTTAGTAAATTTGAAAGGCTTAGGGGGGCCCTGAACATTAGTAGGAATCCGAAGGATCGACGGAGTATGATCTGAAGTACGATAAGGATGAAAAATAGCATGAGCATCAGCAAATGCATCCCCAAATGGCGTATTACCCAGGATACGATCAATCTTCTTGAGAAGGCCCTCGACACCCTTAGGCTTCTGAGTCCAAGTGAACTTAAGGCTTGTACTAGAAACATCCCGAACTTCAATATCATCAATACATTCCTTAAATTCACGCATAGCTAAAGTCATACATGAAGAACCAGCAGTGCTTTCATTCAAGAAAAGAGAGGCATTAAAATCACCAAGGATGCTCCAAGGTCTGTCACGAATGTACGAGCAATGCATCCGGAGGTTATCCCAAAGCTGTCTTCGCTGAGTATAGCTGTTATGCCCATAGATAAATGAACAAAACAACTCCCTCTTAGCCAGCTTAAGCCATATACGCGTGTGAATGACTTGATCAGTTTGCGAGATAACCACAATATCAACATCATACTTATTCCATCCCAGAATAATCCTCGTACCCTTATCACAAAGTCTTCCATTAGTAGTCCAGTCCCAATGCTTGAACACACTAGAACATAGTTTAGCCAAGTTCGACACCTGCGCACGAGACTCTAAAATTGCACATACAGACAACTTATTATCATAAATGATTTGACGGACTTCACATTGTTTGGGGGAGAAGTTAAGACCCCGTATGTTCCAAGAAGCCATACTAATCATTGGAAACCACAACAACGGGAGTGCTTGCCCCCACAAGTGATTCTAAAATCTGAGTACCCGGACGATGTTCAAGTTCTAGCTCTTCCCCTTCCGAGTCACTCGGATTCAGAGTGGAATCAGGATAATCTTTTAGAACCCCTGACCCTCCCACCTCTCCAGTAGAAGAACCCAAGACACCAAACGAATTGGTTGTCACGACAACCTTCTTAACCGTCTTGTGAGGACCTTGGGCCTTACCCCCACCGTCTCGATTTGGTTTTGCATTAGAAGGAACATTTTTCACCTTCTGTTGATACTGAAAATTCGGTCTAGGCTTGGATAACCTAACACCTTCAACAGTCTTAGTCTGCTTGGATTTCTTCTTCTTCTGCTTAACCACAGTAAAACCTTCCCCATCCACCGTTGGGGAAACCTCAGCAACCTTAGGGACAACAGCAACCTTTGGTAGCAATGGACATTTATCCGTTTTATGCTCAAAAATCTTGCAAGTGGCACAACGGGGAGGCCTCCATTCATATTCAATATCAATCGTTGCCATGGAATGGCCTAACCCACCAGAGTGAGGAATAGCAACCACCATAGATTCCAAAAGATCCTGCTCAGCAGAGACTTCAATCAAGGCACGAGCATAATCCTTGCGCCCCCATGAGTTTGTACACAGTTTACTGGTGTACGTATCCAACATGATAGGTTTACCAACTTGAGTGGTAATTAGACTTAATCCCACCTCAGAGTAAGCCACAATTGGGACATTGTGTAGTTTGACCCAAACCGGGGCCCTGGAGATCGCCTCCTTCCTCAAAATAGTGTTTGGCGTCCATATGTTTAAGAACAACGGAATCTGTCGGATGAGCCAAGGGCCACCCTCCATAACCCTGTCCATACCATCCTTCGAGTCAAACTGGAACAGAAAAAAGTCTTTCTCCAGCATCACTCTTTTGAGACCAAACTTTGCCCAAGCGTTCTGGACATAGTTCTCGACCAATTTAAACGCCAAACGCTTTCCAATAAAGAATCCATAAATTGTATTCTTAAAGCGCACCCTAACTTCATTCACCACCGACATAGGGATAGTAACCCTAGCACCTAGAACCACTTCGGTATTCCGCATCTCAGTTAACTTAACAGTCGACTGAGAATTAGTTTGTCGAAGAACCGTAGCAAACGATCCAGCCTCCGTAGTAGTATTCTGGGTACCAGGAGTTGGGAGATTCCCCAACACAGTACCCCGGAGAGGAGCACGAAGGTTACCTTGGAGACTCGTTAAAGACCCGACCTCAGAACCTTGCAAAATGGATTTAACAACTCCTTGAGAAGCCATTCGTACGGATCAGAACCTGTTCGTACGGATGTGACGTACGAATGAAGGACCAAACGAACGGATGATAGACAAGGATACGGATGAAATCGAACGAATGAGCTACCGATATACGTACGGATGAAAGTTGATACGTACGGATGAAGTGGCAAACCGTACGGATCAAACAAAGTATACGGATGAAAACAAACCCTAGAAAGTACAAGGTTCGTACGAATGGGCAATGCAGTACGTACGGACGAGTGTCTATACGTACGGATGTACACAAAACCGTACGGATGGAGTTCTAGGGTATTAACAGCCGCCACTAAACAGAAAGTCGCCGGAATCAATGGAGAATAAGAAATTACACCACCAAACGCTCGACAAACAGAAAACAAATGCTAATTAGCCGAAAATGGAACGGAACAAAGGATTAATCCAATCCACAAGCCACGAAATCAGTCACAGCGAATAAAAAGAAAAGGAAAAAAACCCTAAGTCCGATGAAAGGATTCAGCAACAAGAAACGGACTAGCTAGCAATCTTCAAACCAATTACAAACAATCGAAATAACAGAATAGCTACAATTTGATTACAAGATCAAACCGCAACCATGAATCCAAAGTTTTTCAAAGTCTCCATTCTAGAGAACCCATAGGTACTTTTATCAACTAAAGATTACAACACCGTACCGTACAATTCCGTTTCTAATCCAAACTTCCACACTACCCTAATAAACTTTAAAATTACCTATATCAACTATTCAAACCAATTTATACCTTATAAAACTCTTATTTTATTGTAAAACCTAGATTACATCCCGTACGAGTTAGAATTACGTTTAGGTGTGTGATACTGATGTCAAATAATCCCCTACGTTACAATAGAATTAAGAATGTATTAAGAATAGTATTTGAAGCCATTTAATCCATAAAAACTCAATCAAATCAAATATACCATTTTAAAATCAAAACCCAAATTTTAAAAACCCATAGGTACTTTTATCAACTAAAGATTACAACACCGTATCGTACAATTCCGTTTCTAATCCAAACTTCCACACTAGCCTAATAAACTTTAAAATTACCTATATCAACTATTCAAACCAATTTATACCCAATAAAACTCTTATTTTATTGTAAAACCTAGATTACATCCCGTACGAGTTAGAATTACGTTTAGGTGTGTGATACTGATGTCAAATAATCCCCTACGTTACAATAGCATTAAGAATGTATTAAGAATAGTAGTTGAAACCATTTAATACATTTAAAACTAAATCAAATCAATTATACCATTTTAAAATCAAAACCCAAATTTTAAAAACCCATAGGTACTTTTATCAACTAAAGATTACAACACCGTACCGTACAATTCCGTTTCTAATCCAAACTTCCACACTACCCTAATAAACTTTAAAATTACCTATATCAACTATTCAGACCAATTTATACCCAATAAAACTCTTATTTTATTGTAAAACCTAGATTACATCCCGTACGAGTTAGAATTACGTTTAGGTGTGTGATACTGATGTCAAATAATCCCCTACGTTACAATAGCATTAAGAATGTATTAAGAATAGTATTTGAAGCCATTTAATCCATTTAAAACTAAATCAAATCAAATATACCATTTTAAAATCAAAACCCAAATTTTAAAAACCCATAGGTACTTTTATCAACTAAAGATTACAACACCGTACCGTACAATTCCGTTTCTAATCCAAACTTCCACACTAGCCTAATAAACTTTAAAATTACCTATATCAACTATTCAAACCAATTTATACCCTATAAAACTCTTATTTTATTGTAAAACCTAGATTACATCCCGTACGAGTTAGAATTACGTTTAGGTGTGTGATATTGATGTCAAATAATCCCCTACGTTACAATAGCATTAAGAATGTATTAAGAATAGTATTTGAAGCCATTTAATCCATAAAAACTAAATGAAATCAAATATACCATTTTAAAATCAAAACCCAAATTTTAAAAACCCATAGGTACTTTTATCAACTAAAGATTACAACACCGTATCGTACAATTCCGTTTCTAATCCAAACTTCCACACTAGCCTAATAAACTTTAAAATTACCTATATCAACTATTCAAACCAATTTATACCTTATAAAACTCTTATTTTATTGTAAAACCTAGATTACATCCCGTACGAGTTAGAATTACGTTTAGGTGTGTGATACTGATGTCAAATAATCCCCTACGTTACAATAGCATTAAGAATGTATTAAGAATAGTATTTGAAGCCATTTAATCCATTTAAAACTAAAGATTACAACACCGTACCGTACAATTCCGTTTTTAATCCAAACTTCCACACTAGCCTAATAAACTTTAAAATTACCTATACCAATTATTCAAACCAATTTATACCTTATAAAACGCTTATTTTATTGAAAAACCTAGATTACATCCCGTACGAGTTAGAATTACGTTTAGGTGTGTGATAATGATGTCAAATAATCCCCTACGTTACAATAGCATTAAGAATGTATTAAGAATAGTATTTGAAGCCATTTAATCCATTTAAAACTAAATCAAATCAAATATACCATTTTAAAATCAAAACCCAAATTTTAAAAACCCATAGGTACTTTTATCAACTAAAGATTACAACACCGTACCGTACAATTCCGTTTCTAATCCAAACTTCCACACTACCCTAATAAACTTTAAAATTACCTATATCAACTATTCAAACCAATTTATACCTTATAAAACTCTTATTTTATTGTAAAACCTAGATTACATCCCGTACGAGTTAGAATTACGTTTAGGTGTGTGATACTGATGTCAAATAATCCCCTACGTTACAATAGAATTAAGAATGTATTAAGAATAGTATTTGAAGCCATTTAATCCATAAAAACTCAATCAAATCAAATATACCATTTTAAAATCAAAACCCAAATTTTAAAAACCCATAGGTACTTTTATCACTAAAGATTACAACACCGTATCGTACAATTCCGTTTCTAATCCAAACTTCCACACTAGCCTAATAAACTTTAAAATTACCTATATCAACTATTCAAACCAATTTATACCCAATAAAACTCTTATTTTATTGTAAAACCTAGATTACATCCCGTACGAGTTAGAATTACGTTTAGGTGTGTGATACTGATGTCAAATAATCCCCTACGTTACAATAGCATTAAGAATGTATTAAGAATAGTAGTTGAAACCATTTAATCCATTTAAAACTAAATCAAATCAATTATACCATTTTAAAATCAAAACCCAAATTTTAAAAACCCATAGGTACTTTTATCAACTAAAGATTACAACACCGTACCGTACAATTCCGTTTCTAATCCAAACTTCCACACTACCCTAATAAACTTTAAAATTACCTATATCAACTATTCAAACCAATTTATACCCAATAAAACTCTTATTTTATTGTAAACCTAGATTACATCCCGTACGAGTTAGAATTACGTTTAGGTGTGTGATACTGATGTCAAATAATCCCCTACGTTACAATAGCATTAAGAATGTATTAAGAATAGTATTTGAAGCCATTTAATCCATTTAAAACTAAATCAAATCAAATATACCATTTTAAAATCAAAACCCAAATTTTAAAAACCCATAGGTACTTTTATCAACTAAAGATTACAACACCGTACCGTACAATTCCGTTTCTAATCCAAACTTCCACACTAGCCTAATAAACTTTAAAATTACCTATATCAACTATTCAAACCAATTTATACCCAATAAAACTCTTATTTTATTGTAAAACCTAGATTACATCCCGTACGAGTTAGAATTACGTTTAGGTGTGTGATATTGATGTCAAATAATCCCCTACGTTACAATAGCATTAAGAATGTATTAAGAATAGTATTTGAAGCCATTTAATCCATAAAAAACTAAATGAAATCAAATATACCATTTTAAAATCAAAACCCAAATTTTAAAAACCCATAGGTACTTTTATCAACTAAAGATTACAACACCGTATCGTACAATTCCGTTTCTAATCCAAACTTCCACACTAGCCTAATAAACTTTAAAATTACCTATATCAACTATTCAAACCAATTTATACCTTATAAAACTCTTATTTTATTGTAAAACCTAGATTACATCCCGTACGAGTTAGAATTACGTTTAGGTGTGTGATACTGATGTCAAATAATCCCCTACGTTACAATAGCATTAAGAATGTATTAAGAATAGTATTTGAAGCCATTTAATCCATAAAATTAAAGATTACAACACCGTACCGTACAATTCCGTTTCTAATCCAAACTTCCACACTAGCCTAATAAACTTTAAAATTACCTATACCAATTATTCAAACCAATTTATACCTTATAAAACGCTTATTTTATTGAAAAACCTAGATTACATCCCGTACGAGTTAGAATTACGTTTAGGTGTGTGATAATGATGTCAAATAATCCCCTACGTTACAATAGCATTAAGAATGTATTAAGAATAGTATTTGAAGCCATTTAATCCATTTAAAACTAAATCAAATCAAATATACCATTTTAAAATCAAAACCCAAATTTTAAAAACCCATAGGTACTTTTATCAACTAAAGATTACAACACCGTACCGTATGTGACATTCGCGAATTTCTCGGTATATCTCTTTTCGCTTTGTATTCGTATTATTTATTTGTATTCGTGTTTTGACCCTATTGTATTATTTTATGAGTCTCGTATTCATATTTTATGGTTATCGTATTCGTATTTCTCGTATTTCATGAGGATCGTATTTGTATTTTATGCGTATTTATAGTTATCGGGTTTATAGCGGGTAATTCGGATCCTTATGTCGGAAACGTTTAGTTTTAAGTGCCTTTAGTATAAGTCTAGTATGCTCTTATGATAAGTTTAGGGGAATTATGCCTTAATTATATGATTAAAATTAACGTTTAAAAATATTTCATTTTTACTCTTTTCGGAAATTTTATTACGAAACTAGTCCTACGCGAGAAAACTTATTACAAAACTAGTCCTTTTTCACAAATTCTTTACAAAAATAGTCCTAATCAGATTTGTCTTATTCTCAACAACTATTTTGTCTCTATTCATTTCAATCTTCTTCTCCAAGTAACTTTCTCTCTCTAAAATCAAAAACACCATAAACACTCTCCACCTTCTCTCTAAAATATCCGACGATCCAACCGTTCAAAATTAGATCCGAGACCGGATTCTTGCTCCTTATCATCATCTTCATATATCCTCCGAGTTTCACCACGATCAAGTAAGTATTACTCCGTTTTGATTTTAAACTTTTATACCATTTTTATACAATCCCGTAACTATCGATTTTAACCATCAAAACTTAGATTTTATTTAAGATTATGATTCCTAAAGGTATTCTGGGCATAGGGTATTAATTGTAGATCAAACGGACATCAAAAACTCTCAAAACTCGATTTTCCGGTCATCTTCCTCGCAAATTCCGGCATAGCACGTAACTCATGTTTTCATCACGAAATACATGAATTACGCTCACGAAATGATCATAAACAGCACGTAATACTCTTCCATGTCACGTAATAGAGATTACGCGCACGTAATTACGTCCAGGTTCACGAAATTTATCCATGATCACGTAATACGTGACTTACGTTCACGTAAGTCACCACCTGCTCACTTAATTCTGATTCCATGCACAAAATTTCAATGTCACCACGTAATTATACTTATGGTCACGTAACTTGCATGTTACGTTCACGTAATTACTAGTCCGTTCACGTAATATTCATGCAATTCACGTAATTCTTGTTTACATTCACGTAACTTGCATGCTGTGTCTTCAATTCATTTCATGAGCACCATTCTTGGTTGATATGCACGTGAGTTTTCCTTGGCTTGCATGTAGGTATTGCTAAGACCATGTATGTAGTATGTATATCACATGGTAGCATGTTTATCACATAAATGATTTCCATAACTCCTTTTACATATGACTCTTGTTAGTTACCATAACTCACATAGCATGTAATTAACATCATGATCATGTAACACTTTGATTTCGAGTAACCTTCTTGCTAATCACGAAGATAGTTCTTTCGATCACGTAATTCCTTCATATGTATGAAAATCACGTATCTAGTCTGTTGACTTTCCGAAACTATTGTTATTCCGTTATATTGAGATTCCTTTGGATACTTTAAAACCCGTATAAAACGTTAATCATTAAGGCATAACCCTACTAGACTTAGAGATACTTAGACATATTTATTTACGTGATGTATAGGGCACTTAGACGTTGAAGCTTGACGGTATCGTATTATTTCCCGACATATAAAGATTTGGATTGCTTTGCTATCTGTGAGTTATTCGCTGCCCTTTTTACCGCTTTTATATTTTGGGCATGATAGCGTTAAACAAAAGTATTTTTATGTTATGTATGTATTATAGTCGAATATTATAATTTGCATTGGTGCGAATGTACAATGCTTATATATTATGGATATGATGCTTTAGATGATCTCTCCCTATACTTGTACCGCCTTTGTGGTAGTACAAGGCCCCATATACACACCTGTTAACTATTAGCCGTCGACATATATATAGCGCTATTTGGGTCTGACAAACCCTCACTCTAATACGTTATTAAGATAAGGGAGGAGCCCTGTCCGTATTAGAGTCTTATGATCGATTATATTTATCCGAGAACAACCTAGCTTGAGACACTAGGTGGGGTGGTTGCCTTTATTGTTGAGGTTCGGGTGTATTGCATATTCCTAAAGCTGTACTCTATCCAGGATGATATTTATGCTATTATACGATGATGATATTTTTTGAAATGAGTCTGGTATTTTATGAAATGTTTATGTTACCGTATGGTACAAATATGGGTATTTTATCAAAAGGTTTTGTAAATCTCAAACATATTTTTGAAACATCATTTTCAAAAGTCTTATCTTCAAATCTTATCTTTTGGGTCAAAATTTATTGAAAACCTTTATCCTATTATGTTTTTATTTATAAATGCGATTAATTCACCAACTTTATGTTGACGTCGTATTTTTAACGCTATTTCAGGGATTTGAGGTTACCCTATCTGCTTGCTATGCTTTATCTGACTACGTGGGTTTTTGCTGGAATTTATTTTGGTTATTGTAATTCCTTAGTATCCCAAACTCTGTAGTCGTACTTTGATATTCGGATTACTGTAATAAGCTTTATACTCTCAAACTCTTTTATCTATGCTGATTATGTTTGGTTATTTATGTTTGATGTAACCTTGAATCTCTGATACCATATACACTGTACACCTCGGTTCCGCCATTTCTATGCGGGGTGTGACAGAAGTTGGTATCAGAGCCAATGGTTATAGAGAACTAAGTGGCCTTACTGAATCACTTAGACTATGACCTAGGCTTTTGGACCTATCTGATTTACTCTATGTGCGCATTTCTTTCTTTTGTGGGCCTTTATGTGATTTATATGCTATGTGTGCTTTCGTTTTGCTTTTTATGTTTTGAGGCCTGCTCGTTTTAGTCGCACATTCGGTTATCGTTCTTATTTATTCTATTTGACGCTCGTAGAAGATGCCGTCTAAGAGAACTGCTAAGAGAAGATCGAAGAGGCGACGTCGCGCCAGTGCTAGAGCGAGTGCTGCTGCTCAGCATATCACTGCGGTCCCCAATGCTAATACCACTATTTCGGATATCAGTCATTTGATTGCGGAGCGGATTGCAGCGGCAATACCCGTGATCGTGGCACAGCTTAGAGGTACTGAAAATGTGTTTGACATGGCTAGTCGGTTGACCGCAAGTGCGAGTCGTAGTGGTACTCCCCAGCCAGATGTGAGCCGAAGAGATGTTGGTAGGCATGAAGGGAAAGATATGAGTAATTCAAGGAAGAGAAGCCGTAATCATTATCAGAGACCTACAGCTTCTCAAGTATATGCGTTGACGAGTCCTGGAGCTGGTTATCAGGACATACGCCCTAAGTGTGGTACATGCGGCAGTGTGCATGCAGCTGATGTAGCGTGTTGGGTGTGTGAACGCTGCAAGAAGTTAGGCCACATCGAGCAGTATTGTAGAAGAACTGTTGGAGCATGTTATGAATGTGGAGAAATGGATCACCACCGTTATCAGTGTCCCAAGCTTGTATCGTCTACTTCCCATCCTACTCCTGGTGCTGGTGCTAGTGCTAGAGGGATTCCTGCAAAGAGCCGAGCTTTTGCTATGGAATCTGCGGAAGCTCATCAGGATCCTACAGTAGTTACTGGTACATTTCTTGTTGACGATTATCCTGCTTTTATTCTGTTTGATTCGGGTGCCGATAGAAGCTTCATTTCTAGTGACTTTCGCCCCTTAGTAGACCGTGCCTCTAGTCCTTTAGAGCCTGCCTATGAAGTAGAAATAGCTGATGGTAGATGTGCCTCTGTTAGGGAAGTTATCCGTGATGTTTCTCTCGTTTTAGCCGATACTTCTTTTGCCATCGACCTTATCCCTATGAAGCTCGGTAGTTTTGACGTCGTAGTCGGCATGGATTGGTTGGCAAAGCATAAAGGAGAGATAGTATGTTATGAGAAGCTTATCCGTATTCAGAAGCCGGATGGAGACAATTTGGTTGTGCACGGAGATAAGTCCGGGAAACGCCTTAAGGTCATTTCTTGTCTAAAAGTTCGCGAGTATGTTCGCAAAGGTTGTTCTTTATTCCTCGCTCATCTGGTGAAGAAAGATTCTGCAATCAAGATTGATGGCGTACCGATCGTTCGAGAGTATTCTGACGTATTTCCCGACGACTTACCTGGAGTCCCTCCCCAGAGACAAACTGATTTTCGTATCGATCTTATTCCTGGAGCAGCGCCTGTTGCTAAAGCTCCTTATCGTTTGGCTCCGTCCGAGATGCTCGAGTTATCGAAACAAATCCAGGAATTGGTAGATAAGGGTTTTATTCGTCCTAGTTTCTCCCCGTGGGGTGCTCCTGTTCTCTTTGTTAAGAAGAAGGATGGCTCCATGCGTTTATGTATAGATTATCGGGAGTTAAACAAGTTGACTGTGAAGAACCGTTATCCCCTTCCTCGTATTGATGACTTATTCGATCAGCTTCAAGGTTCCCGTTATTTCTCAAAAATCGATCTTCGTTCTGGTTATCATCAATTGAGAGTTCGAGAAGATGATATACCTAAAACCGCTTTCCGTACTCGTTATGGTCATTACGAATTCATGGTGATGCCGTTTGGTATGACAAACGCCCCTGCAGCATTCATGGAACTAATGAACCGTATTTGTCGTCCGTATTTGGACAAATTCGTCATCGTCTTCATCGACGACATTCTTATCTATTCTCGAAGTCGTAAGGAACATGAAGAGCATTTGCGTCTTGTTCTGGAAGTGCTTCGAAAGGAAAAGCTGTATGCGAAATTCTCCAAGTGCGAGTTTTGGTTATCCGAAGTTCAGTTTCTTGGTCATGTGGTTAGTGCAAAGGGTATTCACGTCGATCCTGCCAAGATCGAAGCTGTTAAGAGTTGGGTTGCACCGAAGTCACCAACCGAAATCCGTTCATTTTTGGGTCTAGCTGGGTATTATCGCCGTTTTATCGAAGATTTCTCTAAGATCGCTTCACCTATGACGAAGCTGACACAGAAGAGTGAACCGTTTGTTTGGGGTACCGATCAGGAAGAAGCATTTCAGATATTGAAGCAGCGGTTGTGTGACGCTCCGATTCTGAGTCTGCCAGTTGGTTCCGAAAATTTCGTGGTTTATTGCGACGCTTCGCACAAGGGTCTTGGTTGTGTGCTTATGCAAAATGGTAAGGTTATAGCTTACGCTTCGCGTCAGCTGAAAATCCATGAGCAGAATTATACGACGCATGATCTAGAGTTGGGAGCTGTCGTCTTTGCATTGAAGATTTGGAGACATTATCTGTATGGGACCAAGTGTACTGTTTTCACCGATCACAAGAGTCTTCAACACATATTCGATCAGAAGATGCTGAATATGAGACAACGACGCTGGGTTGAATTACTGAACGACTATGACTGCGACATTCGTTACCACCCTGGTAAGGCGAACGTTGTTGCTGATGCACTAAGTCGTAAGGAAACAGTCAAGCCTGTCCGTATTCGTTCTATGGTGATATCTATTCAGACGAGCTTGAAGGCTCGGATTATTCAAGCACAGGAAGGTACTATGACTGAAGACCGTGTGAAAGATGAAAGATTGTATAAGTTAGCATTGGAGTTAGAACCGAAGGAGGATGGAGTTCTGTATTATCTCGAACGTATTTGGGTTCCGGTTAGCATCCGTCAGCTAATTCTGGACGAAGCCCATAAGTCGAATTATTCTATTCATCCTGGTTCCGACAAGATGTATCACGACTTGAAAGACTTCTATTGGTGGCCGGGTATGAAACGTGAAATCGCCGAGTATGTCAGCCGGTGTTTGACTTGTTCGAAAGTGAAGGTTGAATATCAGAAACCGTCTGGACTACTACAACAACCGAAGATTCCCGAGTGGAAATGGGAGCGGATTACTATGGATTTTGTTACGAAGCTCCCGAGATCTTCGAAGGGTTATGACAGTATTTGGGTTATAGTTGATCGTTTGACGAAGTCTGCTCACTTCTTATCGATTCGTGAGAACTATCCGATGGAGAGATTCGTACGCTTGTATATTTCAGAGATCGTATCGAAACATGGTGTTCCAGTATCTATTATTTCCGATCGTGATGCTCGTTTCACTTCACGATTTTGGAAGACTTTTCAGACCGCTATGGGTACGAGACTAGATATGAGTACTGCCTATCATCCTCAGACCGATGGTCAGAGTGAGAGAACTATTCAGACTATGGAAGATATGCTCCGAGCTTGTGCTATTGATTTTGGTGGTAGTTGGGATGTTCATCTGCCGTTGATCGAGTTTTCGTACAACAACAGCTATCACACGAGTATCAAGTGTGCACCGTTTGAAGCTCTATATGGCCGTAAATGTCGATCACCTGTATGTTGGGCAGAAGTTGGAGATAGTCAGATATCCGGTCCGGAGATTATTCAAGAGACCACTGACAAGATCTTCAAGATCAAGGAAAGATTGATTACTGCCAGAGATCGACAAAAGAAGTATGCTGATAAGCGCAGGAAGCCTCTCGAGTTCAGTGTTGGAGATATGGTATTGCTGAAGGTATCTCCATGGAAAGGGGTTGTCCGATTTGTGAAGCGCAGCAAGCTGAGTCCGAGATACACGGGTCCGTACAAGATCTTAGCCCGCGTCGGCCCAGCTGCGTATCGATTAGATTTGCCGGCAGAACTGAGCAGCGTACACAATGTATTCCATGTATCTCAGTTGAAGAAGTGCCTGGCCGACGAGACGTTATTGGTTCCACTAGAGCAACTTCAGATTGACGACAAACTTCATTTCGTTGAAGAACCGATCGAGATCGTTGCTAGTGATGTCAAGCAACTTCGGCGAAGTAAGATCCCTATTGTCAAAGTTCGCTGGAACTCCCGCTTCGGAGCTGAGTTCACGTGGGAACGCAAAGATGAAATTCTGCGGAAGTATCCTCACCTTTCTCCCGGACGTAGTACCAATTGATAATTTCGAGGACGAAATTTCTTTTTACATGGGGAGACTGTGACATTCGCGAATTTCTCGGTATATCTCTTTTCGCTTTGTATTCGTATTATTTATTTGTATTCGTGTTTTGACCCTATTGTATTATTTTATGAGTCTCGTATTCATATTTTATGGTTATCGTATTCGTATTTCTCGTATTTCATGAGGATCGTATTTGTATTTTATGCGTATTTATAGTTATCGGGTTTATAGCGGGTAATTCGGATCCTTATGTCGGAAACGTTTAGTTTTAAGTGCCTTTAGTATAAGTCTAGTATGCTCTTATGATAAGTTTAGGGGAATTATGCCTTAATTATATGATTAAAATTAACGTTTAAAAATATTTCATTTTTACTCTTTTCGGAAATTTTATTACGAAACTAGTCCTACGCGAGAAAACTTATTACAAAACTAGTCCTTTTTCACAAATTCTTTACAAAAATAGTCCTAATCAGATTTGTCTTATTCTCAACAACTATTTTGTCTCTATTCATTTCAATCTTCTTCTCCAAGTAACTTTCTCTCTCTAAAATCAAAAACACCATAAACACTCTCCACCTTCTCTCTAAAATATCCGACGATCCAACCGTTCAAAATTAGATCCGAGACCGGATTCTTGCTCCTTATCATCATCTTCATATATCCTCCGAGTTTCACCACGATCAAGTAAGTATTACTCCGTTTTGATTTTAAACTTTTATACCATTTTTATACAATCCCGTAACTATCGATTTTAACCATCAAAACTTAGATTTTATTTAAGATTATGATTCCTAAAGGTATTCTGGACATAGGGTATTAATTGTAGATCAAACGGACATCAAAAACTCTCAAAACTAGTTTTTCCGGTCATCTTCCTCGCAAATTCCGGCATAGCACGTAACTCATGTTTTCATCACGAAATACATGAATTACGCTCACGAAATGATCATAAACAGCACGTAATACTCTTCCATGTCACGTAATAGAGATTACGCGCACGTAATTACGTCCAGGTTCACGAAATTTATCCATGATCACGTAATACGTGACTTACGTTCACGTAAGTCACCACCTGCTCACTTAATTCTGATTCCATGCACAAAATTTCAATGTCACCACGTAATTATACTTATGGTCACGTAACTTGCATGTTACGTTCACATAATTACTAGTCCGTTCACGTAATATTCATGCAGTTCACGTAATTCTTGTTTACATTCACGTAACTTGCATGCTGTGTCTTCAATTCATTTCATGAGCACCATTCTTGTTTGATATGCACGTGAGTTTTCCTTGGCTTGCATGTAAGTATTGCTAAGACCATGTATGTAGTATGTATATCACATGGTAGCATGTTTATCACATAAATGATTTCCATAACTCCTTTTACATATGACTCTTGTTAGTTACCATAACTCACATAGCATGTAATTAACATCATGATCATGTAACACTTTGATTTCGAGTAACCTTCTTGCTAATCACGAAGATAGTTCTTTCGATCACGTAATTCCTTCATATGTAAGAAAATCACGTATCTAGTCTGTTGACTTTCCGAAACTATTGTTATTCCGTTATATTAAGATTCCTTTGGTTATTTTAAAACCCGTATAAAACGTTAATCATTAAGGCATAACCCTACTAGACTTAGAGATACTTAGACATATTTTATTTACGTGATGTATAGGGCACTTAGACGTTGAAGCTTGACGGTATCGTATTATTTCCCGACATTTAAGGATTTGGATTGCTTTGCTATCAGTGAGTTATTCGCTGCCCTTTTTACCGCTTTTATATTTTTGGGCATGATTAGCGTTAAACAAAAGTATTTTTATGTTATGTATGTATTATAGTCGAATATTATAATTTGCATTGGTGCGAATGTACAATGCTTATATATTATGGATATGATGCTTTAGATGATCTCTCCCTATACTTGTACCGCCTTTGTGGTAGTACAAGGCCCCATATACACACCTGTTAACTATTAGCCGTCGACATATATATAGCGCTATTTGGGTCTGACAAACCCTCACTCTAATACGTTATTAAGATAAGGGAGGAGCCCTGTCCGTATTAGAGTCTTATGATCGATTATATTTATCCGAGAACAACCTAGCTTGAGACACTAGGTGGGGTGGTTGCCTTTATTGTTGAGGTTCGGGTGTATTGCATATTCCTAAAGCTGTACTCTATCCAGGATGATATTTATGCTATTATACGATGATGATATTTTTTGAAATGAGTCTGGTATTTTATGAAATGTTTATGTTACCGTATGGTACAAATATGGGTATTTTATCAAAAGGTTTTGTAAATCTCAAACATATTTTTGAAACATCATTTTCAAAAGTCTTATCTTCAAATCTTATCTTTTGGGTCAAAATTTATTGAAAACCTTTATCCTATTATGTTTTTATTTATAAATGCGATTAATTCACCAACTTTATGTTGACGTCGTATTTTTAACGCTATTTCAGGGATTTGAGGTTACCCTATCTGCTTGCTATGCTTTATCTGACTACGTGGGTTTTTGCTGGAATTTATTTTGGTTATTGTAATTCCTTAGTATCCCAAACTCTGTAGTCGTACTTTGATATTCGGATTACTGTAATAAGCTTTATACTCTCAAACTCTTTTATCTATGCTGATTATGTTTGGTTATTTATGTTTGATGTAACCTTGAATCTCTGATACCATATACACTGTACACCTCGGTTCCGCCATTTCTATGCGGGGTGTGACACCGTACAATTCCGTTTCTAATCCAAACTTCCACACTACCCTAATAAACTTTAAAATTACCTATATCAACTATTCAAACCAATTTATACCTTATAAAACTCTTATTTTATTGTAAAACCTAGATTACATCCCGTACGAGTTAGAATTACGTTTAGGTGTGTGATACTGATGTCAAATAATCCCCTACGTTACAATAGCATTAAGAATGTATTAAGAATAGTATTTGAAGCCATTTAATCCATAAAAACTAAATGAAATCAAATATACCATTTTAAAATCAAAACCCAAATTTTAAAAACCCATAGGTACTTATATCAACTAAAGATTACAACACCGTACCGTACAATTCCGTTTCTAATCCAAACTTCCACACTACCCTAATAAACTTTAAAATTACCTATATCAACTATTCAAACCAATTTATACCCAATAAATGTCTTATTTTATTGTAAAACCTAGATTACATCCCGTACGAGTTAGAATTACGTTTAGGTGTGTGATAATGATGTCAAATAATCCCCTACGTTACAATAGCATTAAGAATGTATTAAGAATAGTATTTGAAGCCATTTAATCCATTTAAAACTAAATCAAATCAAATATACCATTTTAAAATCAAAACCCAAATTTTAAAAACCCATAGGTACTTTCAAACACTAATTTTACAACACCGTACCGTACATTTCCGTTTCTAATCCAAACTTCCACACTACCCTAATAAACTTTAAAATTACCTATATTAACTATTCAAACCAATTTATACCCAATAAAACTCTTATTTTATTGTAAAACCTAGATTACATCCCGTACGAGTTAGAATTACGTTTAGGTGTGTGATACTGATGTCAAATAATCCCCTACGTTACAATAGCATTAAGAATGTATTAAGAATAGTATTTGAAACCATTTAATCCATTAAAAACTAAATGAAATCAAATATACAATTTTAAAATCAAAACCCAAATTTTAAAAACCCATAGGTACTTTTATCAACTAAAGATTACAACACCGTACCGTACAATTCCGTTTCTAATCCAAACTTCCACACTACCCTAATAAACTTTAAAATTACCTATATCAACTATTCAAACCAATTTATACCTTATAAAACTCTTATTTTATTGTAAAACCTAGATTACATCCCGTACGAGTTAGAATTACGTTTAGGTGTGTGATACTGATGTCAAATAATCCCCTACGTTACAATAGCATTAAGAATGTATTAAGAATAGTATTTGAAGCCATTTAATCCATAAAAACTAAATGAAATCAAATATACCATTTTAAAATCAAAACCCAAATTTTAAAAACCCATAGGTACGTTTATCAACTAAAGATTACAACACCGTATCGTACAATTCCGTTTCTAATCCAAACTTCCACACTAGCCTAATAAACTTTTAAAATTACCTATATCAACTATTCAAACCAATTTATACCCAATAAAACTCTTAAAATCAAAACCCAAATTTTAAAAACCCATAGGTACTTTTATCAACTAAAGATTACAACACCGTATCGTACAATTCCGTTTCTAATCCAAACTTCCACACTAGCCTAATAAACTTTAAAATTACCTATATCAACTATTCAAACCAATTTATACCCAATAAAACTCTTATTTTATTGTAAAACCTAGATTACATCCCGTACGAGTTAGAATACGTTTAGGTGTGTGATACTGATGTCAAATAATCCCCTACGTTACAATAGCATTAAGAATGTATTAAGAATAGTATTTGAAACCATTTAATACATTTAAAACTAAATCAAATCAATATACCATTTTAAAATCAAAACCCAAATTTTAAAAACCCATAGGTACTTTTATCAACTAAAGATTACAACACCGTACCGTACAATTCCGTTTCTAATCCAAACTTCCACACTACCCTAATAAACTTTAAAATTACCTATATCAACTATTCAGACCAATTTATACCCAATAAAACTCTTATTTTATTGTAAAACCTAGATTACATCCCGTACGAGTTAGAATTACGTTTAGGTGTGTGATACTGATGTCAAATAATCCCCTACGTTACAATAGCATTAAGAATGTATTAAGAATAGTATTTGAAGCCATTTAATCCATTTAAAACTAAATCAAATCAAATATACCATTTTAAAATCAAAACCCAAATTTTAAAAACCCATAGGTACTTTTATCAACTAAAGATTACAACACCGTACCGTACAATTCCGTTTCTAATCCAAACTTCCACACTAGCCTAATAAACTTTAAAATTACCTATATCAACTATTCAACCAATTTATACCCAATAAAACTCTTATTTTATTGTAAAACCTAGATTACATCCCGTACGAGTTAGAATTACGTTTAGGTGTGTGATATTGATGTCAAATAATCCCCTACGTTACAATAGCATTAAGAATAGTATTTGAAGCCATTTAATCCATAAAAAACTAAATGAAATCAAATATACCATTTTAAAATCAAAACCCAAATTTTAAAAACCCATAGGTACTTTTATCAACTAAAGATTACAACACCGTATCGTACAATTCCGTTTCTAATCCAAACTTCCACACTAGCCTAATAAACTTTAAAATTACCTATATCAACTATTCAAACCAATTTATACCTTATAAACTCTTATTTTATTGTAAAACCTAGATTACATCCCGTACGAGTTAGAATTACGTTTAGGTGTGTGATACTGATGTCAAATAATCCCCTACGTTACAATA
>CAJVGC010000001.1:38225937-38291197 GCA_910822075.1 Senecio squalidus | reverse complement strand
CAGGAGGCTCTCACCGAGGATTGTTTAAAGGATGAAGGATTATTTGGTTTGGCACGTCAGTTGGAGCCGAAAGACGATGGAGTATTGTATTTCTTGGATCGTATTTGGGTTCTCGTCGGTCTTAGGCAGTTGATATTGGACGAAGGTCACAAGTCGGATTACTCCGTTCATCCTGGAGCGGATAAGATGTACCATGACTTGAAGGATTTTTATTGGTGGCCTGGTATGAAGAGGGCGATTGCCGAGTATGTAGGCAAGTGTTTGACCTGTTCTAAGGTTAAGGCTCAGAATCAGAAGCCTTCTGGCCTTCTTCAGCAGCCGGAGATCCCGCAGTGGAAGTGGGAAAATATTACTATGGATTTTGTTACGAAGCTTCCTAGATCTTCCGGAGGTTATGATGCTATTTGGGTTATTGTTGATCGACTGACTAAGTCAGCGCATTTTCTGCCTATTCGAGAAGATTACCGAATAGAGAAGTTATCTAGATTATATATTGATGAGATCGTGGCCAGGCATGGAATTCCTGTATCGGTTATTTCAGATCGCAACGCGCGTTTTACTTCGAGATTCTGGCAGACGCTACAGCGAGCGTTAGGCACGAGATTGGATATGAGCGCGGCTTATCACCCTCAGACCGATGGTCAGAGTGAGCGCACGATTCAGACGTTGGAAGATATGCTACGCGCATGTGTTTTGGATTTTGGCGGGAGTTGGGATAGACATTTACCGTTGGTCGAGTTTTCGTACAACAATAGTTACCACTCCAGTATTAATTGCGCCCCTTTTGAAGCTCTTTACGGTCGTAAGTGTAGGTCTCCACTCTGTTGGGCTGAGATTGGTGATAGTCAGATTACGGGTCCCGAGTTGATCCAAGAGACGACTAATAAGATATTTAGGATCAAGGATCATCTGGTAGCCGCGAGAGATCGCCAGAAGAAGTACGCGGATTTACGTCGGAAGCCTTTGGAATTCAAGGTCGGCGATATGGTGTTATTGAAGGTTTCTCCTTGGAAGGGCGTGTTTCGTTTTGAGAAGCGCAGCAAATTAAGTCCACGTTTTACGGGTCCGTTTAAGATTTTGTCTCGTGTGGGACCAGTGGCTTACCGTATTGAGTTGCCACCTGAGTTGAGCGGTGTGCACAACGTATTCCATGTATCGCATCTCAAGAAGTGTCTTGCTGACGAGTCTTTATTGGTGCCCTTGGAGAAACTAAGTTTGGATGATTCGCTTCATGTGATAGAGGAGCCGGTAGAAATCGTTGACCGAGAGGTCAAGCGCCTGCGGCGGAGTCGGATTCCCATTGTGAAGGTCCGATGGAACTCTAAGTTTGGAGCCGAGTTTACATGGGAACGGGAGGATGAAATGCAGCGGAAATTTCCCCATCTATTTTCTTCTAGTGATGCTCATCAGTAATTTCGAGGACGAAATTCTTTTAACTGGGGGTTATTTGTGACGTCCCGTCTATTTGAGGTACTTGAGTTACCGTTATTATTTTAATATTATTCGCAATTGTTTTGACCCTTGTATTTCGCTTTGTTTTACTCACGGTTTATTATTGAGAATCGGGTTTATGTGATTATTTTGATTCGTCCCTTGAGACATAAGTTGATTTTTATCTAAGTGCCTTATAGTTAGTATGCTCATGGAAATAAGTTAGGAGGTTTATGCCAAATTTGTCGGTTAACGTATCCCTATTCTTAAGAAATCGTGCTTTGCTCGTGTTTATATTATTACCGAGAAGTATGTATTTCCATTTTGGAATTTAAATTGAATCATATAATGAATTACAATACCAAGAATACCTATAATGAACTTGTCTAAGTTCATATGTAAAACAATCGAGAACTTTAAACAACGAACGTGCGTAACCATAACTTATAACGAAAAAATGAAATTTCGCTGTTGGCAGACTGAGTTGCTCCGCAACTCATTCTCTTGCGCCGCAAGAGAGTGCAGATCAGCAACTTGGGTTTTTCAAACTTTTGCAATTTCTCCTTGACGGGCCTAACTTATCCATTCCGGGTTTTTACTTGCCCAAAGGCTTTTTGAGTCCAGTAATAAGCCTCTAACACCCCTTGATTCATCCCCACTTTCATTTCATAATTCACACACAACTCACTTCTCACTCTCTCTCTTTCCTTTGAAGAACACACACACACACAAACACAAACACTCCTCCCCTTTTCTTCTTGAACCTGTGATTTCCAGAGTTAATACACATATTTCACCACCATAAAAGTGTTGTTTTTCATCAAGAGAAGTAGAGTTCTTTCATCCATTTGGAGGTTTACTTGGGTTATAACGTTTTCGGGTCGAAATCACCGTCTCACATCAAGATCTTCATCACATCTAGCTTGATCTTCAAATCTTCACTTTCTTTGGGGTATAATAACTTAAACTTTCTGTATTTTATAACTTTTATTCATTGCATGTAACATCTAACTAAAGAAAATGAGTTTTTATAAAAGTTGATGGTAAAATATGTATGAAAATCAAGTTTTTGTAAAAATATGTATGGATCTTGATTAAATGATGATAAAAGCTTTACAAAATGGTTATTTGAAAGTGTTTTTGAACATATTATGACTTGCATGTCCAAATCTACAATCAAAAGTCGATTTATTTAACACGAAAAACGTTTTCGGTGGGAATCTGCCCAAGAGTTGCGCCGCAACTCTCCCTGTTGCGCCGCAACTGGGGGACAGATTACCCATTTTCGTTTTGTTTCACTATTAAACGTAACCGTAAGCTTGTATTCGTAAGAATTGGTATTAACTGATGGTGTATTGTGTTTTGGAGTTAGAAATCTCATCACCACACCATCAAAGGATATTGTCTCGGGTTCTTAACTAGCTAAATTGCGGTTGCTATCGGTAAGAATTGACTTTCTTCCTAATTTCTCATTTTTCATATGTTCGGTTTTAGCCTTGAAAAATGGTTAGGAATAATTATTAGACCAACACATGTTATAATTTCGGATTTGGACAACTTTGGACTAAAAGACGTTAAAATGTGAATTTAACCATAAGTAACGTATTTAACTTATATCATATTATATATTATGACAAAGATTTAATTGCTCTTGAAAATACAAATTTTGGAAAAGCGGGAAAGTGTACTAAATTTGGACTAATAATATACGTTGCGGAAGCGCTGCCGAAATTCATTTCACGCCTTTTACGACTATAAAACACTTATATGAGTAAACTTGTGCATAAAAGTAATATATTACATTATAACATCGTCTTTGGACTCAAAGACGCTAACATATTAATAAAAGCCATAATATTACTTAAAACGGATGTTTTAACCTCTTTCAAACAAATAAACCTTCGTTTCATAACACGTTCGTAATCTAAAATTATCAAAATGGCGTTTTACGACAAACTCTTGGTAAAATGGTTTTGAAGATTATATTACTCTTATATTTTGAAAAGTAAGACTTCAAATTATCCAAAGTGTCAAATTTGACGTTTAAATTGATTTTGACTTTAATAAGTCAACATAAATGACATTTGACTTTCATAAGTCAACATCTGTGACTTTGACTTCTATAAAGTCAACATTCCTTACGTTTGACTTTGACCAAGTCAACATTGTTTCCGTTGACCTTGGTCGATCTATTTAAAACTTGATAACGATATTTTATTAACTGATACTCCTTGTAATCATTTCGATTCGGATTATCATCCTTTTCCAGTTGACGATTATGACGTGGAATGCCGATATCTCTCCGAGCGATCCTGTTTGACGCGGAATGATATCGCATATTTTAGTCATATTATTATATGCGATATTTGTCTTTTTAAAGTTTAATTCATAACGGATTGTGAGAATTTCGGGCTATTTTGGTATTAAAGTGTTATACAGGTATTAGCCGGAGTTTCGGAGCGGAAGTGACAGTATTGGAGCTGGAAATGAAGAAAACGGGTCAAAGTGCTATTCCCGTTATAATTTGAGACGAGAAGCGATTAATTACGAGAGAGGAGGCAAAAACGAGCAGCAAACGAAGTGAGGCTGGAAAACCCCGAGGGACGCCCGTCCCAGGGAGGGGGACGCCCGTCCCGCGGTCCCTCGGGGCTGTGCTGTTTGTTTACGTTTATTAAAACAGTTTTAGGTTTAATTCATTATTATCATTATCCTACGCTAAGTTTTGGAGTATTGAAACCCTAGCTTTGGACCACGAATTTTTGGAGTATTTTGGTATTGTCAGACTCGTTAATTTCGTTGTTTTAAGCATTCGGATCATTGGTATTCTATTACTTTTCGTTATTTCTCTTAATATAAAGATGTTTCATTCAATTATATTGTGTTGCGTTTTTATCGTTATGAGTAGCTAAATTTTCTAACATTCACTTGGATGATGTGATCAATTATGTAGGTTATTGTTTAATTACGTATATGTTGAATTGGATTTTATGTTTAATCGAAAAACCAATTGTAATCAGTTTTTGAATATTGTTTAATCTTTTATATAAATTGTTAGTAATTCATCATAGGTATTCGAGAGGAACTTGTGACATTACAAAATAGTTTATGAAATAACTAATCGGTCTATAATTAGTTTAAAGATATTAGTATTCGAGAGGAACTAGTATTAAAGATTTAAGCAATAAAAACGTGATTGTGGTTGTTAGTTAACTAGATTAAGAGAGATCGGTTTAGTTAATTAAGAAGCTATTCGAGAGGAAGCTTTATAAGATTAAATCATAAAATCGGCTTAGGTGCTTATTGCTTAGTTGTCAAACGTAGAAATTATTCACGAGAGTGGTAACTATACATGAGACAGTTAAAGTTTTAATGGGAAACGAGAGTTCAAGTTAAATACCTTTTTAAGTAGTTCAACATTGTTAGTAATTAAGTGATAACCGTAGTAATTGTGATCAAGTCCAAGTGAATGTAATTTTCATCAATCGTTTACAACCAAAAATCTTTTCAGCGATTCATCTGAATCATTTAGTTTCTTAATTTTAGTAGTTTAAGCACCGTGACAATTCGGTCACAAAACCCACTTTTGTCTTATTAATTATTAATTAGATTTCAACCATCAGTCCCTGCGAACGAACCTGATTTACCTAAAACTATACTATACTTGATTAGGTCCACTGCCTAAGATTGTGTAGTCGAGTCGTAAGTATTTCTTGTTTTAAAATAGACTAGATTTCGCACATCAAGTTTTTGGCGCCGCTGCCGGGGACTGTAGTTTTTGATTTTTAATTAATAATTTTTGATTCGATCCTTTTAGGTATTAATTAATTGAAAGTTATTTTAATTGTTTATCAGGTGCTATTGACGGTTTTTATTTGTGTTTTTTTTTTTAGAGATTTCAGGTAGTGGATGAACACAAGGGCTTCTGGGTTACCGCTTAAAAGTCCACAGTCTAATCCAGGATTTTCGAAGAAAAGGCGCAACAAGAAACCAAACACTACACCACCATCACCAGTTAAGTTAGAAACGGAGGATCTAGAAGAGAATTTCGAGGATTCAATCAATTCAGATTCAGAAGTAGAGATAATAACTGAGATGGCTGATCCGAATGATGCACCGATGCATCAGAGAGCTAGGGTAGTACCGCCAACACCGGGTTCGGCGATTCGTACTCCAAACATGGGGAATGATTTTTCAGTGAAGGGTCATCATCTAAAGATGATCCAGGATAATTATTTTGACGGAAGGGTGAGAAAAGATCCACATGCGCACGTGGCTAAGTATGTTAAATTGTGCGAGATGTTCAAATACGGGGCAGGAATGGATGATAATGTCAAGTTATCCCTTTTTCCATTGTCTCTCACGGGAGAGGCACTCACTTGGTTTGAAGAGTTAGCGGAAAACTCAATTGATACGTGGGCGAAAATGAGGGAAGAATTTGTTTCCAGATTTTTTCCATCATCTTTGGCAAGAAGTTTACTGAATGATATACGGGGATTTAGGCAAGGAAACAGAGAGACCATTGTTGAAGCTTGGAGTAGGCTTAAGGATATGCTCAGAGGTTGTCATGGGCATGGGTTAGATAAAGGACAGATAATTGATATCTTTTTCTTTGGATTAGACAGACAGTCGCAGGGTGAGTTAAATTTAGCTGGAGGAGGAAGTTTCCAGTACAAATCCATCATGTTGGATGATCAATTGCTAATGGATTTTTCTAGAGAACAGAATCAGTTTGGTAGAGAAAGAGGAGAAAAGAAGGTAGTCGCTAGTGCTGAGAGTAGTAGTGGGAATGAAGAGGTGATGGCTGAGATTAAAGCTTTATCTAGTAAAATGGATACTAATTTTTCGAGGATAGATAATCAGTTTAGTAGAGTTGGGAAGGATATGAATGTGATGGCAAACGGTTGTGACCACTGTGGGGGACTTCACTACACTGAAGATTGCGATGTTAGAAGAGAAGCAGAAAGTGAAGATGTGAAGTTCGCGCAAAATCATTACCAGGGAGCATTTCAGAGAACCGGCTTTCATAACCGTAATTCGGGTAATTATAACTCTGGTAATAATAACTTTAATGCTAACAATTCTGGAAATTCTCAAAACAGGTACCCAAGGAATAACCAGAATCAACAACCGGAAGAAGAGGAATCGGGCTTGATGGACATAATGAAAAGCTTCATTAAAACTCAGTCAGCGAAGAATGAAGCAACAGACAACCAGTTTAAGGTCCTTCATGAGAAATTGGAGCAAGGACAAAGGAATCAACAAGCAGCACTTAGTGATTTGGAGAAGAGATTGGATAGACTAAGTGATCAACATGCTGCTAGACCTAATGGGCAGTTGCCAAGCAACACACAACAGAACCCAAGGCAGCAACCATTTTGGCAGACTGGAGGGCAGAAATCTCAACCTTCTAACACTCGAAACGAGCATGTGAATGCGGTGTTTACAGGGTCTGGTAGAGTTTTTGGTAATACTAATGATTCTGCAGGTGTTACTAACCCAGTTGTGCAGGAAGCTAATGTTGAAGTAGAGGAGAATAAGGAAGTAGAGGGACCGGAAGTTACGCCAGCTGTTCAGCCAAAACCGGCGGTGTCACCTAAGGTGAAAGAATACAAGACGGAAGTTCCCTTCCCTAAACGTTTGAGGAAGGAGAAAATGCAAGAACAGTACGGTAAATTTGTTGATATGATTAAATCTGTGCATATTAATGTTTCTTTGGTTGACTTGATTTCAGGAATGCCAAATTACGCCAAATTTATCAAGGAGCTTGTAACTGGAAAAGGGAAGTTGGAGGAAGCTCAAGCCGCGTTCTTAAATGCAGAGTGTTCAGCACTTATTCAAAACCAGCTTCCACCAAAGTTAGAAGACCCAGGGAGTTTTCTAATTTCATGTACTTTGAGTAAAACAATAACTTGTGAGGCATTAGCTGATTTAGGAGCTAGTATAAATCTTATGCCTTATTCATTGTACGCTAAATTGGATTTAGGAGCATTAAAACCTACTCGTATGAAAATTCGACTCGCTGACCATTCATTCCAATACCCTTTAGGTATAGTCGAAAATATGCGAGTGCAAGTAGGTAAATTTGTGTTTCCCGTTGATTTTGTCGTATTAGAAATGGAGGAGGATAGCAAAGTACCTTTGATTTTAGGTAGACCATTTCTACACACTGCGGATGCTATCATCCATGTTCAGGAAGGGAAAATTTCTCTGGGAGTTGAGAAGGAAAGAGTTGTTTTCACTGTAGATCGAGCGTTAAAGCATTCTTATTCTTGTGATGATAGATGTTTTCGTATTGAAGTTGTTGATGAAATGTTTGACCTAGATTTGCAGGAAATACTTGGAAGACATATTGCGTTTGAAGAGGAGGAAGATCAGGAGCTCGAGGATTTTGATCCTATCTTGCAAATGGAGTTGGAGGCATTTGAGAAGAACTCTACGAGCTTGAAACTGGAGAAATCCGACCCGGATTTAGATTTATTAGAGATTGAATATTTAATAACCAATCCGGGTGCTACGTTCGAGAAGCCAAACTCAAGTTTGGGGGAAACTTGTCACGGTATGTCTCCCGACCCTTTTGAATTATTTTATTCTACTTGTCGAGAAAAGGAAAAATTTTTGCAGGAGTTTAAGGATATCGGAGATGATACGCCATGGGACGAATTTAAGAAGACGAAATTCGATGAAAGCAAAAGTGACGATGTTTGGGAAATCGGAGATGTTCTATCACTGATTAGGGAGGCTCGAGAATGGCATGACGCGTGGGTGAAGCGAACCGAGATGTTCGATGTCATGGAGGAAGCATTGGCTTTTGGCGACCATGAGGAAGACGAGGAGCATGTGGAGTTAGCTGAGGATGGCTTTTATGCCATTGACAAGTAAGAAAACGGGAACACGAGTCTAGCTAACGACTCGACTGATAAATTTAGCGCTTGCGGGAGGCAACCCGAGGTAACTTGTATTATTTTTATTTTTATCTTGGAAGTACACGTGTCACGATTAAGGTACGTCTTCCGTTTCATGTTTTTCATTTTTTTTTTTTAAGTTTTCTAAGTTTTAGTATTCTAATTTTTAGTATTCGATTCAAAAAAAAAAAAAAAAAAAAAAAAAAAAAAAAAAAATCGATCAGATACACGGGACGCCCGTCCCTTATTTGGGGACTCCCGTCCCAAAATGTGCACAAAAACGAGCGTACTGGAACCCCCGTCCCACAAATCAGAACACCCGTTACAACCTTGGGACACCCGTTCTAAAAATTGGGACGCCCGTCCTGTGTGGGCGAGGGACGCCCGTCCCTCCTGAGGGACGCCCGTCCCGCGGGGGCTGTACCAGATTTTTTTACTCGGTCGCTGTTGCTGCACAAAAGTTGTCTCCCATTATTCTTTTCTTTCTTCCAAACCGCAAGTAAACACATACACACGAAAATTCTTCAATCTCTTTCAAATTTTTGCTTAACAATTCAAGGTTAGTTTCTATTGTTTTTAATTATTCAATTCTTTGATTCTATATTGATTTATTGCTTGATTATTGCTTTAGAAACCAAATTAATTAGGGATTGTTGCTTATGAACCTAGGTTAAAATTTTAAAATTGAATTGGGGGTTTTGTGTGTAATGAAATTCTATGAGTTTAGGAAGTAAAAGGAAGCCTAGATAAGTGATTTTAACAATTAAATTGCATTGTGTGCTTGAAAATTTTAACCCTAAGCTTACGACTAGTATGGGGGGGTTGAACAATTGTTAAACTTGATTGTTAATGGTTAATTTAATCATATGATTTCGTCTAGTTTGATTGCTTAAATTGATTATGTTAAACTTGAAATTTTTAAACTTAGTTTGAAATTTTATTTTAGTATTTTCGGCAATTAAAATACCGGTATTATAATCATTTATTTGGAATTATGAGGGGCAAATGGAACGGGAATGGAGTTTTAATGTGAAGTTTGTTGTTTAACATGTGTATTCTTTTTGTATATGTGATTTTGTTTTGTAGATGAGTCGACCACGTGTAGCTAAGAAATCACGAAGTAGCAGAAATGTGCCACCACAGGCGGAGCGAAACCCCATGGATATCCCCGCGAAGTATGAGCCGAAAATTACCTTGGAAGCGCTTCGACAGAAGCCTATGATTGGACATCGGACATTAGATTGGACGATTCTTGAGAGATTGCGTTTTAAGGATGAGTTAGAGGAGCTTCTGACCGCGGATTGGAAGCGACTTTTTGCAATCAGGTCTGGGGTTTATCAGGGGTTAGTGGAAGAATTTTACTGCAGTTTTCGTTTGAATACAGATATGGGTTCTACCACCGAGTCGGTGATGACATTTCGACTGGGCGGACGGACATTTACCATGTCCTATGCTCAGTTTGGGGTTGCCATGGGTCTTTACACAGAGGAGGAGGTTTTGGGAGAAGATTTTACTCAGGGGTTAGCGACTTGGCCTGCTGGGATGAGCGCTGGGTTGTTTTGGCAACAGTATGAGATTAGTACCGAGGATTATCACAAGGGTATTAAACAGGCAGTCATGCTAAACCCGATGCACCGGATACTGTTCCGGGCGATTGTTGAGTCCATTTCGGCTAGAGCAAACTGTCCGAATAATTGTACCCACCAGGATCTATTTTATCTTTACTGTATTCTAGCTGGACGTTCGTGCAACCTTGCCAAATGTTTGGCACTTTACTTATACACCAGGGCGTATGGTAAGGGAGATGGGGCAGTGTGTGGTGGCGCTTTTATATGCCATTTAGCCTTTCAGTTAGGGGTGGCTGATAGGGCGCAGTTGGATGCTACAGTTGGTGCAGTAGCCGGGGTTCGTACGTTGGATGTTACTGCTTTGAAGAATATTTCAGTGCTTGATCGATATGGGGACTTGATTGGCAGTGGGTCTAATGCTGCTGGTGATGCTGGGCCAGATGCGGAGTCAGCTGATGAGCCGAGTGATCCATACTCTATGGAGGCTCTATCTCGACAGTTGACTGCGATGCAGACATCTCACCAGCGATTCCAGGATTACTATTATGAGGATCAGAGGATGATGGGTTCTCAGCTGGCTCATTTGACCTATCATCAGGAGCGTTATCAGCCCTACATGGATCAGTGGGCGCAGCGAGAGGCTCAGAGTATGGGTCAGGTTTTTCCGGCCTATGCTCCACCAGATATCTTCATTCCAGCACATCGTCAGGGCGGATTTTACTATCCCCCTCAGTCTCAGCAGCAGCCTCCGCATCAGGGTGGTCCTAGTGACCCGCTGCAGTTTGGTACGTATTCCGGAGGGGATGGGGAACCATCCGTTTTCCGTTCCCCTGATGACATGGCATAGTAGGTGATTTGGAGAGATGTCGGCAAGGCTGGCGCCTGGGCATCGAGAGCGAGTTGGTGGTCTTTACAGATAAACATTTCATTTTCTTAATTCTTTTTATTTCTTAGTTTATTTTTGTTTTTATTTATTTATTTGTGCTGACTAATGTTAACGTACCTTGTATTCTTTGTTTTGTCTTGTTTTTCCTTTGTTTTGATTCGTCTTGTACAATGAGGGCATTGTCTGACTCAAGTATGGGGGGGTTAAGGAAAAACATCCGTTGTGTTTAGTTTAGTCAGTGTATTGTATTTAAAAAAAAAAAAAAAAAAAAAAAAATGACATGTCTTGATGAATTTTAATTTGTTGCATAACCTAGCACATTTTATACCCTACTGAAAGAAAAGTGAGTTTTTGAGCCTTGAAAGCATTCATTTTAAATGCTACTTTTTCTTTTGTATGAGTGTGCCGATGGTTGATGACTTTAGAACTTGACATAGTCATACGTTTCGAGACCATAGATGAGCATTGCATTAGGGTAACCTAGTGTAATTTGGTACAACTTTAGGGGCAACTTAGGAATAAACCATTTGATTTAGCCTATTCGTTTCTTGTTAAATAATTATAGCTTGATCACATTGGTTAGCTAATTTCCATGTAACCCTTTTGTAACACTTACTTTTAGTGTTAGATACCCTAGTTAACCACTTTGCGCCTGACTTTTTCGTTTCATTTAAACCCACTAAAAACTTTGTACATTAGCCTTTTCGTTTCTTTTTAGATTAGATCCGAACTTAGTTTATTGATTGCTATTATAAGTGAAGTTAGAGTTTATTAAGGCATTGAAGAAAAGTCGATTATTATTGCCTTGTATTATTTTGTATTTGGAGATATAGTTGATTATTAGCCTTTTGAGCATGTGTACTTACCACGAGAAAAAATTATTTTGTAAGGCATGTACTAGGCTGAAAGAAAAAAAAAAAAAAAAAAAAAAAAAATCGGAAAAATAGAAAAGCGAAAAAAAAAAAAAGTTAGTTGTAGAATTTAAAGAGTTAGTGTATATTTAGTTTTGTATATTTGAAGTTGAAGAAGAAGATTACGCAATTCGGTTCGTTAGAGAGTTTATAAGTTCGGATTTAATCTATATTTTTGTATACTACATTTTTATTTTAACCCATTTACACTCCATTATATATATTCACATGCCTGTACCTGTACATTACAACCCGAATAAAAGTCCCCGTTTAGTTGTACCTAGACTCTAGTGGTGGAGAAACGATACTTTATCAAGCCTATGATAGAAAACTCACCATGACTGAGCAATTGAGCGGATTTACAGAATAGTTTACATACCCTTTAGACTAGTCGAGAGATTTGTGTGAATTACTCCCAAAAATTCGTGAGGTGTTTGGTTATGCTTTTTAAATCTTGGTTTGGTAATTGAATTGAATTAAACTGGATTTGCTTGAGGGCAAGCAAAGGTCAAGTATGGGGGGATTTGATATCGCATATTTTAGTCATATTATTATATGCGATATTTGTCTTTTTAAAGTTTAATTCATAACGGATTGTGAGAATTTCGGGCTATTTTGGTATTAAAGTGTTATACAGGTATTAGCCGGAGTTTCGGAGCGGAAGTGACAGTATTGGAGCTGGAAATGAAGAAAACGGGTCAAAGTGCTATTCCCGTTATAATTTGAGACGAGAAGCGATTAATTACGAGAGAGGAGGCAAAAACGAGCAGCAAACGAAGTGAGGCTGGAAAACCCCGAGGGACGCCCGTCCCAGGGAGGGGGACGCCCGTCCCGCGCTCCCTCGGGGCTGCTGCTGTTTGTTTACGTTTATTAAAAGAGTTTAGGTTTAATTCATAATCATCATTATCTTACGCATAGTTTTGGGAGTATTGAAACCCTAGCTTTGGACCACGAATTTTTGGAGTATTTTGGTATTGTCAGACTCGTTAATTTCGTTGTTTTAAGCATTCGGATCATTGGTATTCTATTACTTTTCGTTATTTCTCTTAATATAAAGATGTTTCATTCAATTATATTGTGTTGCGTTTTTATCGTTATGAGTAGCTAAATTTTCTAACATTCACTTGGATGATGTGATCAATTATGTAGGTTATTGTTTAATTACGTATATGTTGAATTGGATTTTATGTTTAATCGAAAAACCAATTGTAATCAGTTTTTGAATATTGTTTAATCTTTTATATAAATTGTTAGTAATTCATCATAGGTATTCGAGAGGAACTTGTGACATTACAAAATAGTTTATGAAATAACTAATCGGTCTATAATTAGTTTAAAGATATTAGTATTCGAGAGGAACTAGTATTAAAGATTTAAGCAATAAAAACGTGATTGTGGTTGTTAGTTAACTAGATTAAGAGAGATCGGTTTAGTTAATTAAGAAGCTATTCGAGAGGAAGCTTTATAAGATTAAATCATAAAATCGGCTTAGGTGCTTATTGCTTAGTTGTCAAACGTAGAAATTATTCACGAGAGTGGTAACTATACATGAGACAGTTAAAGTTTTAATGGGAAACGAGAGTTCAAGTTAAATACCTTTTTAAGTAGTTCAACATTGTTAGTAATTAAGTGATAACCGTAGTAATTGTGATCAAGTCCAAGTGAATGTAATTTTCATCAATCGTTTACAACCAAAAATCTTTTCAGCGATTCATCTGAATCATTTAGTTTCTTAATTTTAGTAGTTTAAGCACCGTGACAATTCGGTCACAAAACCCACTTTTGTCTTATTAATTATTAATTAGATTTCAACCATCAGTCCCTGCGAACGAACCTGATTTACCTAAAACTATACTATACTTGATTAGGTCCACTGCCTAAGATTGTGTAGTCGAGTCGTAAGTATTTCTTGTTTTAAAATAGACTAGATTTCGCACATCACGGAACATCGCCTTCTAAATACGTCACCTCATTTAAACTTATTAATAATTGGATTATCTTATTAAACTTAATCTTAACCGACAAGGCTAAACCGGACCTAGACTTATAGAGATACTGAGACTATGTTGTTTATTGTTTTAAGGCACTTAGGCGGTGGAGTTGTAACTCTGTGTTGGTGTACCCGATATTTGTTTGCTGAAGCTTTATCAGTGAGTTATTCGTAGCCCCTGTTTTAAATATTTTGGGCAGTAAAGCGTATTTTAAAATGTCTGCTTGTATGCGGAATGTTGTTGATTATCTTGTTTGCCTAGTGGATTAGGTCTGCCTTGGATTAAGCCATTAGCCCTTGTTGGGGCCCCCTGATACACTTGTTAAGCTTTGAGCCCAACGGTTACATATATATAGATCTATATGGGTTATAGACCTAACCCTCACTGCTCGGTAGAATGTTTCTAGGAGCGGATGTTATGGCCGGTTAATTTAATTGTTACATTTGGTTGGCGACCTCAGGATTTGGGGTTGTACGGTCAGGTTCAGTGTATGATAGTCTAGGCAAAGTACCTCTCACTATTGGTTGTTGAAAACAAGATATATCATTTGAAATTAACGTTGTCTTTGATGAAAATTGTCGATGGGTCAACTTTGACTTTAAATTTGCGAATAATTCACCAACATGTTGTTGATGTCGTTTTAACGCTTTGCAGGAAATTGAGGATTCCTGTTGATCATGCCTTACGTGCTTTTTGGAATGTTTGTTTTGTGTATTTCAGAACTTGTGGTACTTTGTGTAATGTCCATGTTGTTCCATTTCGTACTGTTTGTAACCCATTCGTACTCGGCGATTTATCGCTTTTGAATTTGTAATGTACTTTGTAAACATGTGGCATGATTTATGTTAATTTAATGTTGGTTTATTGGTTGTATTGTTGTAACATTTGACTCATGATATTATAACTGGAACGCCCTGCGTTTCCGCTTCCAAGCGGGGTGTGACATTATTGATATAACGTTGAGTTCTTAAGATCACACACCCCCAACAACTTTCTTCTCCATTTGTTAGATATTCTACCACCATCTATTTTCTTTTTCATTCCAAGTTATTGCCTTCTAATCTACATATCATTTGGAGGAAGACTCTTTTAGTTTTCTTGGAGAAAATCTCTTTAATCTTGGTAAGTAACTTTTTACCGAAATCTCTCCGAAAACGTTAATTTTCACCTTGCATGCAAGGATCTAGACTAATGGTGGTTTTATTTTGTTGTTTGGAGCTGAAAATTTCTTATCATCTCACCACCAAAAGTTGCTTTCGGGTTTATATTCTCAAGCTTATAAGATCTTGCGGTTGTTATTCGATAAAATCGACATTTTTCCCATATTCATCTTTTTATATATTTCGTTATTATTTTCTATGTATATTTCGGTTAAATCCTTGAAAAATGGTTAGGAATAATATACTAGACCAACATTTGTGAATATTTTGGTTGTGGACAAAGATTTGGGCTAAAATACATAAAGATGTGATTATTACCGAAATTAACAAATTGTATGTATTAGTATGTAGAATGGGATATTTATATATATATATATATATATATATATATATATATATATATATATATATATATATATATATATATATATATATATATATATATATATATATATATATAACACTTGGTAAATATATTTGGAACAAAATGTAACTTATTAACAGTTTTCGTTTTAAACAAAAATTCTTTAAACGAACGAATTCCGGCAAAACATCAAAACGATGTTTGCTGAAAATAAGGCCTGTGCGCCGTTCCGGATGCCCAGGACGACGCAGCGGGGCCTTTTCCAGCAAAATGTTCGTTTTGCTTGTTTGGCCGTCTAGACGTTTCGTTCCGTAAATTGTCGTTTCAAAGCCTCCGATTTCATGCTAAGTTTCTAAACAACTCTAAACACTTGTATAAACATACTAAAATACATAAAAGTAACTTATTATGACAAAATATCGTCTTTGGACTCAAAGACGCCAATGCAATCAAAAATGCCAAATACTTATTTAAAACGGACATATTATCTACATTGCGTTAAATAAACATTTGTTACAAAATGCGATCGTAATCTATAGCCGTCAACTATTATTTTTGCGATAAAATTTGATTAAAAACATTATATAAAGTCTTTTACACTATATTTTCGAAAAGCAAAGACTTTTGAACCTTCAAAGCGTAAAAGTGAGATTTTTACGTCAACTTCGATTATCTTCCAAATTTGTTATGATTCGACCTCGAATTATTGACTTTAACTTTTACTAAATCAACATCTTTGACATTTGACTTTTGCAAAGTCAACATCCTTGGCATTTGACTTTATAAGTCAACATTGTTGACATTTGACTCTTGTAAGTCAACTTCCTTAAGCTTTGACATTTATAAGGTAAACATCTTTGACTTTGACCAAGTCAACATCGTTTCCATTGATCTTTGTCGATCTCGATAAAACTTATAAACAATAATCCTTTCAACCAATATTCCTAGTAGTCGTTTCGACTCGGAATGTTATTCCTTTCGAATTATCGTTATGTCGTGAAATGTCGATATCCTTTCGGTCGGCCCCTTTTGGCACAGAACATCGTCATCCTAAATACGTCATCTTATTAAAACTTAATCTTAACCGACAAGGCTAAACCGAACTATACTTATAGAGATACTGAGACTATGTTATTTACTTTTTTAGGGAACTTAGACGGTGGGGTTGTAATCACGTGATTGTATTACCCGAGATTTGCTGAAGCTTGTATTGTGAGTTATTCGTAGCCCTTTTCTTAAATACTTTTGGGCTGTAAAGCGTATTTTAAACTGTCTGCATGAATGCGGAATGTTATTAATTATCTTGTTTACCCAGTGAATTAGGTCTACCTTAGATTATGTGTCATTAGGCCATGGTGGCCCCCCTTATACACTCGTTAAGCTTTTGCCCGTGGTTCATATGTATAGATCTGTATTGGGTTATGTACCTAACCCACATTCCTCTGTAGGCTGTTACTACGAGCGGATGTTATGACCTTAATATTAAACTGTATGATTAAACTGATTGCCTTTGGTTTGACACACCATCGGATTTTGGGGATTAAACTGATTGGTTAGGAGCGGGATGTATGACTGATTTAGGCATAGCACCTTTCACTAATGGATGAATACAAGATATTTGTTTTTAAATTTATAATGTTTACTGAAACTTGTCGATGGGTCACTTTTTTTACTTAAAATTGCGAATAATTCACCACATGTTGTTGAAGTCGTTTTAATGCTTTGCAGGAAAATGAGGATTTCCGTTGATCATGCCATAGTTGTTTTCGGATCGCTTGCTTTTGTGAAATTTGAATTTGTAATGTTTATTGTTATTTCCTTGACGATGCGCTTGTTGATTTCTTTTTAAGTTGTATTGGTACTTGGCGTTTTACCGCCCTTGACATTATGATATATTTTGTAACATTTGGCATGATCTATATTATTTAATGTTTTGTTTATCGGTTATATTGTTGTGATATTGACTCTTGATATTATAACTGGAACACCTCGTGTTTCCTTTATTAACGGGGTGTACCATGACTGGGCAGTGTTCATATCCAAAATATACAAGTCTCCACATCTTGGTGTTTGAGTAACAATCATGTCCTTAGGAATGACAAATTCTTCTTTAAGAATGTAAAAGGAATCTTTTGAGAAAAGAGCATAAAAATTATTGTCACATACCTGAGCCACTGAAAGCAGGTTATAGTTTAATTCTTTAACATAATTCACCTGTCCCAGAGTCAAGGATCCATTTGTCACATTTCCTTTTCAAGTTATCAAACCACCAAACGAAACATCTCCACCTCTAAAAGCACTGAAATTATGTAATAATTTGATATTTCATGTCATGTGTCTTGAGAACCCACTATCAACTACCCATGTGTTGGATTTTAAAGGATTTGTGAAATTTCTCTCATCAGTTTTGACAAAAGAAGAGATTTTACTCATCAAGGCAAAAACACTCTGGTTCTCGAAATCCTTTTCAGCAACCTCATCCCATTCTCCAAATGTGATTAATTTTGTTCCACTATTGATCATTCTCTGTCATTCTTCATTTTAGATCCAGTGATTTGTTTTTGATCAGTTTGTTGATAGGTCCTTTGATATCCATTGTTTTGACTGCTTTTCCTTGGTGCTCTGCATCCCCTTTCAAAGTGACCATTTTCTTGAGAGTTGTAACACTTCACTTTAGACTTGTCAAAACCCATCTTATCACCATTTTCCTTTCTAAAATTATTCCTGCCAGTCTTTTTGAAGAAACAATTTGCTCTAATACTCACCATAGCCATCTGCCACTTAAGATCTATTTACTCTAAGTCATCAGTATGTAGTTGTTCTAGATCTTCTCTTGCTAATTCTTCTTGATTAAGACTTTCTGCTACAAAAGATTCATAGCTAGCAACAAATGCTTTATACAGAGTCTCTCTGTCACTCATAGCTGATGTCCCTAGTATTACAGACGGTGTATTTTGATCATATTGACCATTGTACACTAGAGTTTGAGAACAACAGCTTGTGGAATGACAGTCCCTAGAGTAATGACTAGCATATGATTGAGGTTGTGGCAATGCTTGACTGGAGTAATGTGGTGAGTTTACTTGAGTTGATGCTTTTAGTGCACATCTAAAGGAGTTTTGTGATTGCTTATTTTCATCCAGCTGCATGTCAACTTCATATAATTGAAGGACTCCAATTAGCTCAACAAGTGTCATTGTGTTCAGATTTGATGTTCCCTTAATGATGATCACTTGTACAGCCCACTTAAGTGGAAGAGATCCTAGAAGCTTCTTCACGATGTCACTGTCCTTCATCACCACTCACTAAAATTGAATACCTCGAGATCTACTCAGGCAGACTTTCACCTCTGATATATTCAAACGCCTCATATAGTTTCTTCAACATGTCTCTCTTACTTTTCCTCAGCTCAATACTTCCTTCATACCTTAGTTCCATTGCATCCATTAGTTCCTTCGCTGATGAGCAATCCTTGAAGTTGTTGTAGATTTCAGTAGGCAGAGCTAGAATTACAGCTCCTAAAGCTATGAAGTCTTGGTCAATGAGTTTGTTATCCGTCTCAGTATACCTTTCAGGATCCAGATCAATCATAACAGTTCCGCCAGTCTCCTGAACCATTGGCCTATGTGGTCCATTAACAATAGACGCCCAAATATGTCTATCGTTGTAGTATACATACGCTTTGAATCTCAATTTCCACATCATGAAGTCCTGACCTAAAAACTTAGGAGGTCTACCAGCGGAACCAGTTTTTTTTATCGTAATTCACTGCATGAATGTTTGTTGGAATAATAGACATGATGAAGCTTTGCAATTGATTTCAAATCGGAGAGATGAGTACTTAATTTGGACTGATTGATTTACCTCAAATAGAATATAGATCACTTGAAATCATTGAAATCTTAATGAAAATTACTAATAATACTGAAACTCAAAGCAGAAAACACTTAATTCGATTAAACTAATGCCAGTGTGTAGTAATCAAATTTTACCGCCAAAATTTAAAAATTCAAACCTCGAACAAACGTGTTGATCTTATATCTTCTAAATCCTAGGTTGATTCAGACACTTCGACTGTAGTTGAGCTGAATTAAATTTAATTGATATCTAGCTCTGATACCACTTATCAGGTCTCGTAGATCTTCAACAGCTATCAACAAGTGTAAGATCTCAATTACGTCTAGCGGAATTAGACATAATTGATTGAACAATTGATTTAGAGGTAGTAATCAACGATGAATGGAAAAGTAGAATGAAAATTGTATTTGGGCGGGAAATTCAGTTACATGTAATATTCAGTTCTAACGCATGCATAATACATGATTGTTATCCACTATTTATAGACTTACACTATCTAACAATTACATAAATGCCATCCTTATGTTTATTAAAAAACATTTCGGATGTGACATAAACTTATAGTTTAGTTGGTTCAGTTCGGAGGAACTTGAACTAATTCGGTAAAGAATTAGTTCCCCCGAACTGAATCCTTCCTTAACTTTACACTTTATTTAACAATTCGGAGAGTCCGAATTGACAAAAATCTACTCTAATCTATGACTTGGTTATTTTGGAAGCTTCACCATTTGACTTGATATCTCCAACAGGTTGAGAAATCATATTTTGGGGACTCTCAATAAAGGTTGAAGATTAGTCATGTGTTCAGTCAAATATTTGTCATATTTAAGTAAAATATTTGTTTAATTTATAAATGTCATATTTAAGTAAAATATTTGTTTAATTTATTTCTACTTGACAAGAATTGAAAAGTTTGATTGTTTAGTATGTCCTTTTTAAACTACTAAAACCTGCAGTGAATGAATTTTTAACACAGGATGAACTCTAATAAAAATGCAGGTTTCTGCATTTTATAAAACATTTCATTTCTTATGAAAATTTGCTCTTATGAACTAATTTATGAAATTCTGGAATATAAGTTTTTTATTTTGAAATTGGAATTTTGCTTTATAAACAATTTCAAGATTGACTGATGATTTGCATTGAATCAGTTTTGGGTTAAACTATTTAATCCAGACAACTTTAAAGAGTTAATTTTGAATTAAATTTTAGATTCGGATAATATATGTGATTTGGTTATGGGAAATTTGTCGACTTTATTGACTTTATTCTAATTCGTAGTTAGTTTTTAAATTTCGGGATGTTGACTTTATTTTTAATTCGGTTCTTTATTTTTAGTTCAGAGTCTTTAAAATTCATTTCTGTTTTTCATATTTTCAGTTCAGATTTGTTAACATTAAATTTTATTTCGGAGGTTCTATTTTTAGTGTCGGGGAACTTTTGGTGGGAAATTAAATCTATTATTTTTTCTAATTCATTATTTAATTAGTTTAAAATTAAATAATCATTTTTAATCAAAATTGCAGTTCTCTAAGTCGATTCTAAATCTCTAATCTCAATATAGTTTATTATTGTTTATTACACTGAGCGATTAAGTTTTAGCACTGCAGCTTCGATTTCTAGAGCCTTTTAGAGTGTTTTTGCTTGATTCTTAGGTTTTTATTACTCTTTTTACCTTTTTATCTTTCTATTAAGGTATAATTTTGTTGTTTTATGAATTTATTCATGTGTTTTTCATGATTGTATATAATTTCTAACCATATTTTGTTGTTACAGATGGCTTTAAATTATAAACCGAAGCATAATGTTGCAACTTTCTTAAATATGCACCATTCTGAAATAAATGATGATTGGAAGTTGATAGTTGGGTTTCTAATCAATTCAAATCTAAGAGAAGCTATTTCTGAAAGCCCAGTCCTATATAATGATCTATTACAAGAATTTTGGGCAAATGCACGGTTTGGAGTGGTTGAAGGTGTAAGAACAATATCATCAAGTGTACATAGGGAAGATGTAATTATAACTGAGGATGTAATAAGGATTGTATTAAGGCTAGATACGCTGGAGGAGTTGAAAAGTAGAGTATGGATGAGATCAAAACAGTGTGTAGACAGATTGGATATGAGGGAGACTTCCCTGAGAGCCTGGTGAAGAAGGATAGAGTGTCTTATAATTGGAGATATTTAATTCACATTTTGCTGTGTTGCATATTTAGGACGTTCTGGATGGTTTGACGAGCTAAACCAAACATTAGCTTCTGTATTTGTGTGCCTCATTAGTCAAAGAAGATTCAATTTTTTTAGCTACATTATGGATAACATGCAAAGTATGATTAAAGGGTATGAAACCAGATTATTCTTCACTCTGTGGTTCAGGGATTGATTCTTGAGGGTCCAGTTCTGAAGGATGAAAATAGGAACTGGAAAATAATGAACAACATGAAGAAGTCATTCTCCAAGGAAAAGGTTGTGTTTTCAGGGCAATTTACACCGTTTTTCCCACATATGATTGAACAAGCCAGAGTAGCCATCAATGAATTCATAGAGCTACAAGGTGAAGGGATGGGCAATGTCATGCAACAACAAGTTCAACAAGAAAAAGTACAACAAGAACAACAAAATGATCCCATTCAAAAAGAACTAGCCCAACAAGAAATTGAAAAACCTGAGTCCAAGTGATTCCAATCCCTCCTCCTCCACCAAGATCACCCGTTCTCCAACAAGCTTCATCATCTGCTCATGTTATTGGCACTTCTCAAACAAATTCTCAAATTTTTCCTTCACTTACTCGTGTGTATACATCAAGAACAGGAGGTCAAGGATTTGAAGAAGATTATAGAACTTACTAAGAAAACAGAGGAGTTAGAGCTGCTGGTTAAAAGACAAGCTTATTTGATACACCAATTAAGATGGAAACAGTTTGTGAATGGTGTTATAATAGAGAGCTTGAGAGCTAAATCAGATATGTCAAACCCTGTGGATGATGCATCCAAAATAGGGGGAGATATGGATATTGATGATGTGTAAAGGATGGAGATGGATGTTGAAGGGTTGAATGTAGAAAGAGAGACTGAAGTACTTGTTAGGAGTGATTCTGAAGTAAGGGGAGTGAGAGTGCTAGTATTAATCGAAGTGTGAGCATTGACTTCTCTACTGTTGGAAAGATTGCTGAAGTTATAGAAATGGAAGTGGTGAGTAGGAAAGGAAAAGAGAAAGTGATAGAAGAAGAAGACAAATTTGGGGAGAAAGATGCTAGTTTTGAGGTTGTTGAAAAGATTTCGAATGAAGGTGCAAAAAGTTCTGAGGAAGGAAGAAAAAATTCGGGTGAAGGTAAGAAAAGTTCGGATGAAGAAACTAGAATTTTGGGTGAAGTGGAAATAAGTTCGGATGATGAAATGGTCCAACATGAATCTAAAGAAAGAAGGTTTAGAGTGGTGTATCAACATGGTGAACTAGTGGATAAAGAAACTCTTGAAAAACACTTTGAGGGAATGTTTGAGGGATTGGTAGATGAGACTGCTGAAGATCTGTTCTGCATACATATCAAGGAAAGAGAGCCTAACTTTAGAAAGGTCGATGATGTGTGGAATCAAGAAATAGGAGGAGAAAAGATTGAAAGAGTCATCATTGAAATTGATAGTGAGGCAGAATATGATATGAATGAAGAAATTGAAGTGAAACAAGAAGAGGAGGAAATAGAAGTGGAGAAGGAAGTTGAAGTAGAAAAAGAGGTTGAAGTAGAAAAAGAGATTGAAGTGGAAAAGGGGACTGAAGTTGAAACAGTTGAAGTGCCAGCACTGTTAGAGGTAGAGGAAGAGTCAAAAGTATTGCTGTGAAGAAAACGATGTTGGACTTCAAGCATAAACTTCCTGAAAAACAATACAAAATTCACTTGAAGAGCTATCTTGTGACTGTTGGGGGTATGAATTCAAGGTCTTTTGGAAAAATGAAGATTGAGACACTTGAGAAGAATTGGATGGATGTTCAGACAAAAATGATGGTTAGAGATCTAAAAGAGAAGAAAGAAAAGATGGTTCAAGGAATACTGCATAAAAGGAAAATTGAAAATGCTATTGAAGATCCAAGTGTTAGTGATTCTTCTACGAATGAAGCTGATCAACCTACTCAATCTGATAGAGTAACATTGAAGACTTTGGTGGAGAAACAGAGTCAAGATGTTCATTCTAGGAAAAAAGTAAAGGTGGAAGATTTTGCTCAACACATGCAGAAACAACCTTGGTTTTCTGAATCATCACAAAGACAAGAACATATTCCATCTCAATCTTCTCAACCAACAGTCACTATCCAATATCAATCAATTTCTCAAGACAAAGATAGTGCACCTGCCCAAGCTTCTAAACTTCAATCATCTTCTTTACTTGATGACTACTACTTGAATGATCATGTTGCGAATGTTATGATAGAAGAATTATCTGAGTGGATAGAGAAGACAACATATGAGTGGGGACCTTGATCAGTATGGTTTCCATGTTGATGTTGACTCTCATACTCAAGGAGAAGGTAGCAGTTCAGGTTCAAGAATCAAGGATGTATCTCAAGAGAAATTGAAATTTGAAAGAGAAGAGATGTTGAAGTTGAAGAAGGGTATCCTCTCACCAATTGTAGGCTGGATATTTGACCACTTTACTGGAGTAATTATCATTAAAAGGAAAAGTGTAAGTGGTATAATGACCAAGTCCTACATGACAACTGAGCAGCTAAGAGAAATTTTAGAGGAGGATGCTAGGTAGCCAAGAAAATTGAAAATTATCACTCATGGTGGCTATGCACATGGTTATGAATATGAGAACTTCATCAAAGAATGCTCTAGAACAGGCTTTGTAAATTTTGGGAAGAAGTTTATGGCAAAAAGGAAAAGAATTACCATGCACTGTCAAAGGGTCAAAATAACTAATCAAAGAGCAAAGATCTTGAGATGGTGGGCAGATAGGGAAGATGGAGAGGAGCAAAGACTGTATGATATAGGAGATATAAGGGATCTTACATATGATGACGTCATTGCACTGTCAAAGCTTCCTTTAGAAAAGATGAATATTGATGATACAGAAGGAATGATGGCAGTGGAGTGTGTTTTTATAGAGCTGGATAGAGTGAGCAAGGGATATAGACAAGAAAGATAAATTGTGGTATTGGTGAAGATGGGAAGTGAGCTAAAATTAACAATACAAGGATTTTGGAAGCATCATCAAAGGGGGAGATTGTTGGACAAAACAAAGACTGATGGTGAAGCTTCCAAAATGTCCAAGCATCATCACTTAGATTTCCTCATATTAGCTTTGTCTAAGATTTCTCGGTCGTTTAGAGTCATTTTTCAGTGTTAATATAGTTTGTCTTTCAATATTCCCCTGTTTTTACCTTTTATAGGGTTTGTTTCATTTTTTACTTTGTTGAATTGATTTTGTAGTATATATATGGTTGTATATGTGTTCTAATAGTGTTTTAATGATTACAGATGGCATTTCAATACAAACCAAAGCATAATGTGGCTGCTTTTCAATAACATCCTAGTTTCGAAAATCGAATATTTTACAAGTATATGTTATGTTTTAGTCTGTTGGGGGTGTGTGATATTAAGAACTTGATGTGAAAAATCTAGTTTTCCGAAAATAAACCTTTACTAGATTACTACACGGGCAGTGTACCCTTGTCAATTGTAAAATAGTGTTGGCAAATATCGGGTTCGAACACAGGGACTATTTATAGTCGATAGTTTTAGTTTTATAAAAACACGTAACAAGTAACAAGTTGGTTTTGGTCTCAAGAAGACTTGCTTATAATAACGGTAAAAATACTTTAGAATTCAAATATGGATAAAAAGACGCTTGCTTGGACCGTTTACGAATATGTGTTATTTCTTAGGTGTGACGTCCCGTCTATTTGAGGTACTTATGCTACCGTCATTCTTTTAATATTATTCGCAATTGTTTGACCCTTCTTTTACGCTTTGTTTTACTCACGGTTTATTATTAATTGATCGGGTTTTATGTGATGGTTTTGATTGTCCCTTGAGACGTAAGTTGATTTTTATCTAAGTGCCTATAGTTAGTATGCTCTTGGAATTAAGTTAGGAGGTTATGCCCAATTTGTCGGTTAAGTATTCCCTATCTTCGAGATAACGTGTTTTGCTCTTGTTTAACTCTTGCCGAAATCGTGCGTACCTCGGAATCTAACTTAAAGTTATCACTTAAATGAATCATAATACCAATAATACTTATATGAACTTTCCTAAGTTCATTTGTAAAGCTATCGGGAATCCTTAACGTGTGCACTTACCTAACGACAAAACAAACAAAACGGTGAAAACCAGGACAGGGACTGGGCGCGCCGCGGTGGTCTGGCCGCGCCGCAGTCGTTCCCTGGACAGGTTGTTGTTGTGAGTTGTGTGAGTCACACTTGCATGTTCTATTAACTTGACACCTGCCCCCAAACGTGTCAACACCTCTTGTGGAGCAGATTTATGACTCTTTTAGAGTCATACAAGGCTCATAATCATCTTTCAAACACACACACATAACATTACATCTCTCTCTCTTTTCTTGAAGCATAAACACCCAAACACCCATTTTCTTTCATTTCTTCATTTTGTGACTGAGAATTCCAGCAAATAAACACCAAATAAACACCAAATTTCATCACATTAAATTGTTGTTATCATCATGGGAAGCTAGATTTAGTCATCCTCTTGGAAGTTTACTTGGGTTATACCATTTTCGGGTCAAAATCATCATCAAACATCAAGGATCTCCTTCAAATCTTGCTAGATCATTCTACTATCATTTTCTTTGGGGTATAATAACTAATCTCTACTGTTTTTCTTTTAATTTACTTGATGCATGTACCATCTAACTAAAGAAAATGAGTTTTTAACAAGTTTTAATGGGTGATAATCTTTGAAATCAAGAATTTTATAAAAATGTGTATGGATCTTTGAGTTAAATGGTGAAAAGCTTTACAAAATGGTTGTTTAAAAGTATTTTGATGATTCCAGAACTTGCATGTTTGGATCTATTACATAAAAAGATGATTTTCCACCACTTAAAACGATTTTGTAAAAGTTGGTCGTCTGATGACGACCGCGGCGCGGTCATGCCACCGCGGCGCGGTCGTAGACCAGAATCTGGAATTTGTAAACCGTTAAATTGCACCTTGAACTAGCTATATTGGGAACCCTTATTAACGGTGAGTGTCTTGTGTTTTGGAGGAGGACTTGACCTCAGTACCACGTCACCGAAGTCCTTGGTTCCGGTTTCTATTCTTGTCAAATCTTGCGGTGTTAACGGTATAAAATTGCTATCTTTGAGAATCTTTCGTTTCGTTTTCCTTTCCTATTGTTTCGGTTTTAGCCTTGAAAACGGGTAGGAGTAACTATTAGACCAACATTTGAAACGTTATCGGAATGGATTGTGTCACACCCCGCTAAAAACAAGCGGAAACACGGGATGTTCCAGTTATTAGATCATGAGTCGAATGTTACAACAATATAACCACAAACCATCATCAAAATAACATAAATCATGCCAATTGTTTACAGAATACATTACAAATCAAAAGCGTGAAAACGCTGAGTACGAATGTAATACAAACATAACAAAGTGGAACATAAATGACATTACAACAAGTATCCCAAGTTCCAAAATACGCAAGACAAACATTCCAAAAAGCACAAATGGCATGATCAACAGGAACCTCAATTTCCTGCAAAGCGTTAAAACGACATCAACAACATGTTGGTGAATTATTCGCAAATTTAAAGTAAAAGTTGACCCATCGACAATTTTCATCAAACAAAGTTAACTTCAAAAGATATATCTTGTTTTCAACAACCAATAGTGATAGGAACTTTGCCTAGACTAGTCATACACTGAACCTGACCGTACAACCCCAAATCCTGAGGTCGCCAACCAAAGGTAACAAAATCAATTAACCGGCCATAACATCCGCTCCTAGAAACATTCTACCGAGCAGTGAGGGTTAGGTCTATAACCCATATAGATCTATATATATGTAACCGTTGGGCATAAAGCTTAACAAGTGTATACGGGGGCCTCAACAAAGGCTAATGGCTTACAATCTAAGGCAGTCCTAATCCACTAGGCAAACAAGATAATCAACACATTCCGCATACAAGCAGACATTTTAAAATACGCTTTACAGCCCAAAATATTTAAGACAAGGGCAACGAATAACTCACAATACAAGTCCAGCAAATGAATCGGGTACACAATCACGGAGCTACAACTCCACCGCCTAAGTGCTTTAAAACAATAAACAATATAGTCTCAGTATCTCTATAAGTCTAGGTCCGGTTTAGCCTTGTCGGTTAAGGTTAAGTTAATTAAGATAATCCCACAAGAATAAGTTTAAATAAGGTGACGTATTTAGAAGGCGATGTTCCGCGTCAAACACGACCGCTCGGAGAGATATCGGCATTCTACGTCATAATCGTCAACTAGAAAGAATGATAATCCGAATCGAAAGTGATTACTAGGAGTATCGGTTACTCGAATATTGTTAAGAAGTTTCAATAGATCGACCAAGGTCAACGGAAACAATGTTGACTTGGTCAAAGTCAAACGTAAGGAACGTTGACTTTATAAAAGTCAAAGTCATTTATGTTGACTTAAGAAAGTCAAAATGTCATATATGTTGACTTATGAAAGTCAAAATGTCATATATGTTGACTTATTAAAGTCAAAATCAATTTAAAATTCCAATATGACACTTTGGATAGTTTGAAGTGTTTTCATACCAAAATGTTAGAGTAAAATACCTTTTCGAAACCATTTTATAACATTTGTCGCAAAACATAATTTGATGGCTTAAAACGATGATTAATACGTAGCAAAGAGGTTGAACAACTCCGTTTTAAGTAATAACTGATATTTTTGATTGCGTTGACGTCTTTGAGTCCAAAGACTATATTATGGTATAATATGTTACTTTAAGTGTTTAAGAGTTTTAATTGTAGTAAAAACGTCGTGAAGAGTCATGAAAGGAAAAACCGGCAGCGCTTCCGCGTCGTAAATCATTTGTCCAAAGTCCGAACACTTTCCCGCTCGATAACAAGTTATACTTTAAACTTTTCTCATATTACTTAATACAATAATAGGTTAATTATGATACATTTTAGTAATTTCCGTCCATTCTCAATCCAAATCCGATAACGTTTCAAGTGTTGGTCTAATAGTTACTCCTAACCGTTTTCAAGGCTAAAACCGAAACAATAGGAAAGGAAAACGAAACGAAAGATTCTCAAAGATAGCAATTTTATACCGTTAACACCGCAAGATTTGTCAAGATTAGAAACCGGAACCAAGGACTTCGGTGACGTGGTACTGAGGTCAAGTCCTCCTCCAAAACACAAGACACTCACCGTTAATAAGGGTTCCCAATATAGCAAGTTCAAGGTGCAATTTAACGGTTTACAAATTCCAGATTCTGGTCTACGACCGCGCCGCGGTGGCATGACCGCGCCGCGGTCGTCATCAGACGACCAACTTTTACAAAATCGTTTTAAGTGGTGGAAAATCATCTTTTTATGTAATAGATCCAAACATGCAAGTTCTGGGATCAACAAAATACTCTTAAACAACCATTTTGTAAAGCTTTTCACCATTTAAATCAAAGATCCATTACATTTTATAAAAATCTTGATTTCAAAGATTATCACCCATTAAAACTTGTTAAAAACTCATTTTCTTTAGTTAGATGGTACATGCATCAAGTAAATTAAAAGAAAAACAGTAGAGATTAGTTATTATACCCCAAAGAAAATGAAGGTGGAATGATCTAGCAAGATTTGAAGGAGATCCTTGATGTTTGATGGTGATTTTTGACCCGAAAATGGCATAACCCAAGTAAACTTCCAAATGGATGACCAAATCCAGCTTCCCCTGATGATAACAACAATTTAATGTGATGAAATTTGGTGATTATTTGTTGTTTATTTGCTGGAATTCTCAGTCACAAGATGAAGAAATGAAAGGAAATGGGTGTTTGGGTGTTTATGCTTCAAGAAAAGAGAGAGAGATGTAATGTTATGTGTGTGTGTTTGAAAGATGATTATGAGCCTTGTATGACTCTAAAAGAGTCATAAATCTGCTCCACAAGAGGTGTTGACACGTTTGGGGGCAGGTGTCAAGTTAATAGAACATGCAAGTGTGACTCACACAACTCACAACAACAACCTGTCCAGGGAACGACTGCGGCGCGGCCAGACCACCGCGGCGCGCCCAGTCCCTGTCCTGGTTTTCACCGTTTTGTTTGTTTTGTCGTTAGGTAAGTGCACACGTTAAGGATTCCCGATTGCTTTACAAATGAACTTAGTCAAGTTCATCATAAGTATTATTGGTATTATGATTCATTTAAGTGATAACTTTAAGTTAGATTCCGAGGTACGCACGATTTCGGCAAGAGTTAAACAAGAGCAAAACACGTTATCTCGAAGATAGGGAATACTTAACCGACAAATTGGGCATAACCTCCTAACTTAATTCCAAGAGCATACTAACTATTGGCACTTAGATAAAAATCAACTTACGTCTCAAGGGACAATCAAAACCATCACATAAAACCCGATCAATTAATAATAAACCGTGAGTAAAACAAAGCGTAAAACAAGGGTCAAACAATTGCGAATAATATTAAAAGAATGACGGTAGCATAAGTACCTCAAATAGACGGGACGTCACAGCATCCCCCAGTTGAAAGGATTTCGTCCTCGAAATCACTTACGAGCATCACTCGAATAAAACAGATGGGGATATTTCCGCTGCATTTCATCTTCCCGTTCCCATGTAAACTCCGCTCCAAACTTAGAGTTCCATCGGACCTTAACAATAGGAATCCGACTCCGCCGCAGGCGCTTGACCTCACGGTCAACGATCTCTACCGGCTCCTCTATCACGTGAAGTGAATCATCCAAACTTAGTTTCTCCAGGGGCACCAATAAAGACTCGTCAGCAAGACACTTCTTGAGATGCGATACATGGAATACGTTGTGCACACCGCTCAACTCAGGTGGCAACTCAATACGGTAAGCCACTGGTCCAACACGAGACAAAATCTTAAACGGACCCGTAAAACGTGGGCTTAACTTGCTGCGCTTCTCAAAACGAAACACGCCCTTCCAGGGAGAAACTTTCAATAATACCATATCGCCGACCTTGAATTCCAAATGCTTCCGACGCAGATCCGCGTACTTCTTCTGGCGATCTCTCGCGGCTACTAGACGATCCTTGATCCTGAAAATCTTATCGGTCGTCTCTTGGATCAACTCGGGTCCCGTAATCTGACTATCACCAATCTCAGCCCAACAGAGTGGAGACCTACACTTACGACCGTAAAGAGCTTCAAAAGGCGCGCAATTTATACTGAAGTGGTAACTATTGTTGTACGAAAACTCGACCAACGGTAAATGTCTATCCCAGCTCCCGCCAAAATCTAAAACACATGCGCGAAGCATATCTTCTAACGTCTGAATCGTGCGCTCACTCTGACCATCGGTCTGAGGGTGATAAGCCGTACTCATATCTAAACGCGTGCCTAAAGCTCGCTGCAACGTCTGCCAGAACCTCGAAGTAAAACGCGCGTCACGATCAGAAATAACAGATACAGGAATTCCATGCCTGGCCACAATCTCATCAATATATAACCTAGATAACTTCTCTATTCGGTAACCTTCTCGAATAGGCAGAAAATGCGCTGACTTAGTCAGCCGATCAACAATGACCCAAATAGCATCATAACCTCCTGAAGACCTAGGAAGTTTCGTGACAAAATCCATAGTAATGTTATCCCATTTCCATTGCGGAATTTCAGGCTGCTGAAGAAGGCCAGAAGGCTTCTGATTCTGAGCCTTAACTTTAGAACAGGTCAAACACTTCCCCACATACTCGGCAATCGCCCTCTTCATGCCAGGCCACCAGTAAAAATCTTTTAAGTCGTGATACATCTTATCCGCTCCGGGATGAACAGAGTAATTCGACTTGTGACCTTCATCCAGAATTAACTGTCTAAGACCGACGGGAACCCAAATACGATCCAAGAAATACATCACCCCGTCGTCTTTCGGCTCCAACTGTCGAGCCAATCCAAATAATCCTTCATCCTTCAGACAATCCTCGGTGAGAGCCTCCTGTTGAGCCTTAATAATACGAGTCTTTAAACTCGACTGAATGGAAACCATCATAGCACGAACTCTCACCGGCTTAACCGTTTCCTTGCGACTTAACGCATCGGCTACTACATTAGCCTTTTCCCGGATGATAACGAATTTCACAGTCGTAGTCATTAAGCAATTCCACCCATCGGCGTTGCCTCATATTCAACATCTTCTGGTCAAAGATGTGCTGTAACGACTTATGGTCAGTAAATACAGTACACTTAGTACCGTACAGATAATGGCGCCAAATTTTCAAAGCAAAAACCACTGCGCCTAACTCCAGATCATGGGTCGTGTAGTTCTTCTCATGAATCTTTAACTGACGAGAGGCATAGGCAATAACCTTTCCATTCTGCATCAGTACACACCCGACTCCCTTATGCGAAGCATCGCAATATACCACAAAATTTTCAGTACCCCCAGGAAGACTCAAAATAGGAGCATCACACAACCGATTCTTTAATAACTGAAAGGCTTCTTCCTGCTCAGCATCCCAAACAAACTCCTCGTTCTTCTGGGTCAACTTCGTCATTGGCGAAGCTATCTTTGAAAAGTTCTCAATAAAACGACGATAATAACCTGCCAGACCCAAGAATGAACGGATATCGGTGGGTGTCTTAGGAGCAACCCAATCTCTGACGGCTTTAATCTTGGCAGGATCAACATGGATGCCTTCCTTGCTAACCACATGGCCAAGAAATTGAACCTCAGATAACCAAAACTCGCACTTCGAGAACTTAGCGTAAAGTTGTTCCTTCCTGAGCAACTCCAACACTATTCTCAAGTGCTCCTCGTGTTCCTCACGACTACGGGAATAAATCAGAATATCATCGATGAAAACTATCACAAACTTATCGAGGTAAGGACGGCAGATACGGTTCATCATTTCCATAAATGCTGCAGGCGCATTCGTTAGACCGAATGGCATAACTAAAAACTCAAAATGACCGTATCGCGTCCGAAAGGCAGTCTTCGGAACGTCCTCCTCCTGCACCCTCAATTGGTGATAACCGGACCGTAGATCAATCTTAGAAAAGAAACATGAACCTTGCAGCTGATCAAACAAATCGTCTATACGAGGTAAAGGATAGCGGTTCTTTACTGTCAGCTTATTCAGCTCTCGGTAATCTATACACAATCTCATCGAACCATCCTTCTTCTTAACAAAGAGTACCGGCGCGCCCCACGGAGAGAAACTCGGTCTGATGAAGCCTTTATCCACTAACTCCTGGATCTGCTTAGAAAGCTCTAACATCTCCGAAGGTGCTAACCGATAAGGAGCCTTTGCCACTGGCGCTGCTCCAGGAACTAAGTCGATCCTAAACTCTACCTCACGGCTAGGCGGTAAACCCGGTAAATCCTCTGGGAACACGTCTGGGAATTCACACACTACTGGCTTCCCCTCCAGTTTCTCAGTGTTATCCTTCTTCACCAGATGTGCAAGAAAGAGTGAACAATCCCGTTTAATGTACTCCCGGACTTTCATACACGAGACAATCTTAAGACGTTTCCCTGCCTTATTTCCTTGAACTAATAGCGGCTCTCCATGCGGTAACGGAATACGGATCATCTTCTCAAAACATACGATCTCCGCACGATGCGTCTCTAACCAATCCATGCCGATAATTACGTCGAAACTACCTAACCTCATAGGAATTAAGTCGATAGGAAAAGAGTGATCGCCAAAACTAACACTACAGTCAGAAAGTAACTCAGACGCATGCAAGAACTCACCATCAGCCAATTCTATCTCAAAAGAAGGTATTAAAGGTACAGACTTACAGGGAATCATAGTCCTAAACTCATCAGAAATAAAACTTCTATCCGCACCAGAATCAAATAAGATAAACGCAGGTCGACCACAAATGAGGAAGGTACCTGTAACAACGTGTGGATCCTGCTGAGCCTCCTTGGCTCCCACAACAAACGCCCTGCCTCGAGGAGCATTACCAGCTACAGCTAACTTAGGACATCTGTCCTTATGATAATCAGGAGAACCACATTCAAAACACTTCCCCTTTCCGGCCTTGCAGAACTTGTCCGTGTGACCCAATTTCTTGCAGATACTGCATTCCCAGCAAGCAACTTCCTTGTTGTGATACCTACTACACCGACCACACTGCGGGTACTTACCCTGGGTACCCGTTGCCACAGCAGCATAAGATTTCACAGCTTGAGGAGCATCATTCCTCCTAAACTTCTTTCTTGAATCCTCATTGCGGTTTCCACCACTCCGTTTCCCACTGGAGTTTTGCTTAACAGTCATCGGGGGTAACTCACCATCCCGAACCGCATTCTGAGTCAAAGTAATCGCAATTTCAACCGCGCTCTGATACCAACTTCTGTCACACCCCGCTAAAAACAAGCGGAAACACGGGATGTTCCAGTTATTATATCATGAGTCAAATGTTACAACAATATAACCAACAAACCAAGATCAAAATAACATAAATCATGCCAATTGTTTACAGAATACATTACAAATCAAAAGCGTGAAAACGCTGAGTACGAATGTAATACAAACATAACAAAGTGGAACATAAATGACATTACAACAAGTATCCCAAGTTCCAAAATACGCAAGACAAACATTCCAAAAAGCACAAATGGCATGATCAACAGGAACCTCAATTTCCTGCAAAGCGTTAAAACGACATCAACAACATGTTGGTGAATTATTCGCAAATTTAAAGTAAAAGTTGACCCATCGACAATTTTCATCAAACAAAGTTAACTTCAAAAGATATATCTTGTTTTCAACAACCAATAGTGATAGGAACTTTGCCTAGACTAGTCATACACTGAACCTGACCGTACAACCCCAAATCCTGAGGTCGCCAACCAAAGGTAACAAAATCAATTAACCGGCCATAACATCCGCTCCTAGAAACATTCTACCGAGCAGTGAGGGTTAGGTCTATAACCCATATAGATCTATATATATGTAACCGTTGGGCATAAAGCTTAACAAGTGTATACGGGGGCCTCAACAAAGGCTAATGGCTTACAATCTAAGGCAGTCCTAATCCACTAGGCAAACAAGATAATCAACACATTCCGCATACAAGCAGACATTTTAAAATACGCTTTACAGCCCAAAATATTTAAGACAAGGGCAACGAATAACTCACAATACAAGTCCAGCAAATGAATCGGGTACACAATCACGGAGCTACAACTCCACCGCCTAAGTGCTTTAAAACAATAAACAATATAGTCTCAGTATCTCTATAAGTCTAGGTCCGGTTTAGCCTTGTCGGTTAAGGTTAAGTTAATTAAGATAATCCCACAAGAATAAGTTTAAATAAGGTGACGTATTTAGAAGGCGATGTTCCGCGTCAAACACGACCGCTCGGAGAGATATCGGCATTCCACGTCATAATCGTCAATTAGAAAGAATGATAATCCGAATCGAAAGTGATTACTAGGAGTATCGGTTACTCGAATATTGTTAACAAGTTTCAATAGATCGACCAAGGTCAACGGAAACAATGTTGACTTGGTCAAAGTCAAACGTAAGGAACGTTGACTTTATAAAAGTCAAAGTCATTTATGTTGACTTAAGAAAGTCAAAATGTCATATATGTTGACTTATGAAAGTCAAAATGTCATATATGTTGACTTATTAAAGTCAAAATCAATTTAAAATTCCAATATGACACTTTGGATAGTTTGAAGTGTTTTCATACCAAAATGTTAGAGTAAAATACCTTTTCGAAACCATTTTATAACATTTGTCGCAAAACATAATTTGATGGCTTAAAACGATGATTAATACGTAGCAAAGAGGTTGAACAACTCCGTTTTAAGTAATAACTGATATTTTTGATTGCGTTGACGTCTTTGAGTCCAAAGACTATATTATGGTATAATATGTTACTTTAAGTGTTTAAGAGTTTTAATTGTAGTAAAAACGTCGTGAAGAGTCATGAAAGGAAAAACCGGCAGCGCTTCCGCGTCGTAAATCATTTGTCCAAAGTCCGAACACTTTCCCGCTCGATAACAAGTTATACTTTAAACTTTTCTCATACTACTTAATACAATAATAAGTTAATTATGATACATTTTAGTAATTTCCGTCCATTCGCAATCCATTCCGATAACGTTTCAAATGTTGGTCTAATAGTTACTCCTAACCGTTTTCAAGGCTAAAACCGAAACAATAGGAAAGGAAAACGAAACGAAAGATTCTCAAAGATAGCAATTTTATACCGTTAACACCGCAAGATTTGACAAGAATAGAAACCGGAACCAAGGACTTCGGTGACGTGGTACTGAGGTCAAGTCCTCCTCCAAAACACAAGACACTCACCGTTAATAAGGGTTCCCAATATAGCAAGTTCAAGGTGCAATTTAACGGTTTACAAATTCCAGATTCTGGTCTACGACCGCGCCGCGGTGGCATGACCGCGCCGCGGTCGTCATCAGACGACCAACTTTTACAAAATCGTTTTAAGTGGTGGAAAATCATCTTTTTATGTAATAGATCCAAACATGCAAGTTCTGGGATCAACAAAATACTCTTAAACAACCATTTTGTAAAGCTTTTCACCATTTAAATCAAAGATCCATTACATTTTATAAAAATCTTGATTTCAAAGATTATCACCCATTAAAACTTGTTAAAAACTCATTTTCTTTAGTTAGATGGTACATGCAATAAGTAAATCAAAAGAAAAACAGTAGAGATTTGTTATTATACCCCAAAGAAAATGATAGTAGAATGATCTAGCAAGATTTGAAGGAGATCCTTGATGTTTGATGATGATTTTGACCCGAAAATGGTATAACCCAAGTAAACTTCCAAGAGGATGACTAAATCTAGCTTCCCATGATGATAACAACAATTTAATGTGATGAAATTTGGTGTTTATTTGGTGTTTATTTGCTGGAATTCTCAGTCACAAAATGAAGAAATGAAAGAAAATGGGTGTTTGGGTGTTTATGCTTCAAGAAAAGAGAGAGAGATGTAATGTTATGTGTGTGTGTTTGAAAGATGATTATGAGCCTTGTATGACTCTAAAAGAGTCATAAATCTGCTCCACAAGAGGTGTTGACACGTTTGGGGGCAGGTGTCAAGTTAATAGAACATGCAAGTGTGACTCACACAACTCACAACAACAACCTGTCCAGGGAACGACTGCGGCGCGGCAGCCCACCGCGGCGCGCCCAGTCCCTGTCCTGGTTTTCACCGTTTTGTTTGTTTTGTTGTTAAGTAAGTGCACACGTTAAGAATTTCCGATAGCTTTACAAATGAACTTAGGAAAGTTCATATAAGTATTATTGATATTATGATTCATTTCAAATGATAACATTTAAGTTAGATTCCGAGATACGCACGATTTCGGTAAGAGATAAACAAGTGTAAAAGCACGTTTTCCCGAAGATAGGGAATACTTAACCGACAAATTGGGCATAACCTCCTAACTTATTTCCAAGAGCATACTAACTATTGGCACTTAGATAAAAATCAACTTACGTCTCAAGGGATAATCAAAACCATCACATAAAACCCGATCAATTAATAATAAACCGTGAGTAAAACAAAGCGTAAAACAAGGGTCAAACAATTGCGAATAATATTAAAAGAATGACGGTAGCATAAGTACCTCAAATAGACGGGACGTCACAGATTGCGAATGGACGGAAATTACTAAAATGTATCATAATTAACTTATTATTGTATTAAGTAGTATGAGAAAAGTTTAAAGTATAACTTGTTATCGAGCGGGAAAGTGTTCGGACTTTGGACAAATGATTTACGACGCGGAAGCGCTGCCGGTTTTTCCTTTCATGACTCTTCACGACGTTTTTACTACAATTAAAACTCTTAAACACTTAAAGTAACATATTATACCATAATATAGTCTTTGGACTCAAAGACGTCAACGCAATAAAAAATATCAGTTATTACTTAAAACGGAGTTGTTCAACCTCTTTGCTACGTATTAATCATCGTTTTAAGCCATCAAATTATGTTTTGCGACAAATGTTATAAAATGGTTTCGAAAAGGTATTTTACTCTAACATTTTGGTATGAAAACACTTCAAACTATCCAAAGTGTCATATTGGAATTTTAAATTGATTTTGACTTTAATAAGTCAACATATATGACATTTTGACTTTCATAAGTCAACATATATGACATTTTGACTTTCTTAAGTGAACATAAATGACTTTGACTTCTATAAAGTCAACGTTCCTTACGTTTGACTTTGACCAAGTCAACATTGTTTCCGTTGACCTTGGTCGATCTATTGAAACTTGTTAACAATATTCGAGTAACCGATACTCCTAGTAATCACTTTCGATTCGGATTATCATTCTTTCTAGTTGACGATTATGACGTAGAATGCCGATATCTCTCCGAGCGGTCGTGTTTGACGCGGAACATCGCCTTCTAAATACGTCACCTTATTTAAACTTATTCTTGTGGGATTATCTTAATTAACTTAACCTTAACCGACAAGGCTAAACCGGACCTAGACTTATAGAGATACTGAGACTATATTGTTTATTGTTTTAAAGCACTTAGGCGGTGGAGTTGTAGCTCCGTGATTGTGTACCCGATTCATTTGCTGGACTTGTATTGTGAGTTATTCGTTGCCCTTGTCTTAAATATTTTGGGCTGTAAAGCGTATTTTAAAATGTCTGCTTGTATGCGGAATGTGTTGATTATCTTGTTTGCCTAGTGGATTAGGACTGCCTTAGATTGTAAGCCATTAGCCTTTGTTGAGGCCCCCGTATACACTTGTTAAGCTTTATGCCCAACGGTTACATATATATAGATCTATATGGGTTATAGACCTAACCCTCACTGCTCGGTAGAATGTTTCTAGGAGCGGATGTTATGGCCGGTTAATTGATTTTGTTACCTTTGGTTGGCGACCTCAGGATTTGGGGTTGTACGGTCAGGTTCAGTGTATGACTAGTCTAGGCAAAGTTCCTATCACTATTGGTTGTTGAAAACAAGATATATCTTTTGAAGTTAACTTTGTTTGATGAAAATTGTCGATGGGTCAACTTTTACTTTAAATTTGCGAATAATTCACCAACATGTTGTTGATGTCGTTTTAACGCTTTGCAGGAAATTGAGGTTCCTGTTGATCATGCCATTTGTGCTTTTTGGAATGTTTGTCTTGCGTATTTTGGAACTTGGGATACTTGTTGTAATGTCATTTATGTTCCACTTTGTTATGTTTGTATTACATTCGTACTCAGCGTTTTCACGCTTTTGATTTGTAATGTATTCTGTAAACAATTGGCATGATTTATGTTATTTTGATGTTGGTTTGTGGTTATATTGTTGTAACATTTGACTCATGATCTAATAACTGGAACATCCCGTGTTTCCGCTTGTTTTTAGCGGGGTGTGACAGAAGTTGGTATCAGAGCCAAAGGTTATAGCGAACCGAGTGATTTTAACTGAGTAAATCACTTGGACTATGACCAGGCTTTTTGAATCGATTTTTGCTCTGATTGCAATGTGTGCACTATTTTCATACGTGTTTATTTTCGCGTTGGTATTGTGGCGTTTGGCCTTGTTTTTGTGTTGCACACATTTGCTGATCGAGTCTTCTTTCCTTTTTTATTTTAGGACGATGGCGCCTAAGAGGAGAGTTGCGACACGAAGTTCCACGCGACGTGCTACTGCGAACGAGAGGGCTAACACTTCGAACGCGAGAGTTAATACGTCCAATGCGAGAAGGAACAATGTGGAAAATGAACTGAATCCTGACATGGCTCAGATGATTGCTCAGCAGTTGGCGGCAATGATGCCCGAGCTTGTAGCTCAGCTGAAGGAGGGCACTACCCAAGGTAATGGTTCGGGTTCTGGAAATCCTGAGCCGGTTGTCGATGGCGATGATGTTGTTGTAACTGGGTCTGGTGGACCCAAGACTGGTTCTGGTGGAGCCGAGGGCTCAACTCGACGTGTTGGATGCACGATGAAAACCTTCATGAGTTGCAAGGCCCCGGAGTACCGAGGCAATGAGGGAGCGACTGGAACGCTCCAGTGGATGGAGAAGCTAGAGTCCATTTTCGATGCTGTTGGATGTGCGGACGAAGATCGTGTCCGATTTGCTGCTTTTGTATTCCACGGTCCTGCTTTAACGTGGTGGAATTCAATTGTGAATGTGCGGGGTCGAGCCGAGATCAACAAGATGACGTGGGAACAACTTAAGGAGTTAATGATTGTGGAATATGTTCCTGAATCGGAGATTCAGAAGTTGGAAGACGAATTGTGGAACTTGACCATGATCGGGTCAGATATCCAGGGATACACTTCACGTTTTCACTGTTTGTCTCAACTAGTTCCCCATTTGGTCCGACCGGAACTTAAGCGTATAGGTCGCTACACACACGGATTACCCCCAGCAATCCGTAAGAGTGTCCTATCTAGCAAACCGAGCACATTCCAGAGTGCGGTCGAGATTGCTGTTACGTTGACTCAAAATGCGGTTCGTGATGGTGAACTACCCCCGATGATTGTCAAACAAAACTCTAGTGGGAAACGGGGTGGTGGAAACCGCAATGAGGATTCAAGGAAGAAGTTTAGGAGGAATGATGTTCCTCAAGTTGCAAAATCGTATGCTGCTGTGGCATCGGGTACCCAGGGAAAGTACCCGCAGTGTGGTCGGTGTAGTAGGTATCACACCAAAGAAGTAGCGTGTTGGGAATGCAGTATCTGCAAGAAATTGGGTCACACGGACAAGTTCTGCAAGGCCGGAAAGGGGAAGTGTTTTGAATGTGGTTCTCCTGATCATCATAAGGACAGATGTCCTAAGTTAGCTGCAGTTGGTAATGCCCCTCGAGGCAGGGCGTTTGTTGTGGGAGCCAAGGAGGCTCAGCAGGATCCACACGTTGTTACAGGTACCTTCCTCATTTGTGGTCGACCTGCGTTTATCTTATTTGATTCTGGTGCGGATAGAAGTTTTATTTCTGATGAGTTTAGGACTATGATTCCCTGTAAGTCTGTACCTTTAATACCTTCTTTTGAGATAGAATTGGCTGATGGTGAGTTCTTGCATGCGTCTGAGTTACTGTCCGACTGTAGTGTTAGTTTCGACGATCACTCTTTTCCTATCGACTTAATTCCGATTAGGTTAGGTAGTTTCGACGTGATTATCGGCATGGATTGGTTAGAGACGCACCGGGCGGAGATTATATGTTTCGAGAAGATGATCCGTATTCCGTTACCGCATGGAGAGCCGCTATTAGTTCAAGGAAATAAGGCAGGGAAACGTCTTAAGATTGTCTCGTGTATGAAAGTCCGGGAGTACATTAAACGGGATTGTTCACTCTTTCTTGCACATCTGGTGAAGAAGGATAACACTGAGAAACTGGAGGGGAAGCCAGTAGTGTGTGAATTCCCAGACGTGTTCCCAGAGGATTTACCGGGTTTACCGCCTAGCCGTGAGGTAGAGTTTAGGATCGACTTAGTTCCTGGAGCAGCGCCAGTGGCAAAGGCTCCTTATCGGTTAGCACCTTCGGAGATGTTAGAGCTTTCTAAGCAGATCCAGGAGTTAGTGGATAAAGGCTTCATCAGACCGAGTTTCTCTCCGTGGGGCGCGCCGGTACTCTTTGTTAAGAAGAAGGATGGTTCGATGAGATTGTGTATAGATTACCGAGAGCTGAATAAGCTGACAGTAAAGAACCGCTATCCTTTACCTCGTATAGACGATTTGTTTGATCAGCTGCAAGGTTCATGTTTCTTTTCTAAGATTGATCTACGGTCCGGTTATCACCAATTGAGGGTGTAGGAGGAGGACGTTCCGAAGACTGCCTTTCGGACGCGATACGGTCATTTTGAGTTTTTAGTTATGCCATTCGGTCTAACGAATGCGCCTGCAGCATTTATGGAAATGATGAACCGTATCTGCCGTCCTTACCTCGATAAGTTTGTGATAGTGTTCATCGATGATATTCTGATTTATTCCCGTAGTCGTGAGGAACACGAGGAGCACTTGAGAATAGTGTTGGAGTTGCTCAGGAAGGAACAACTTTACGCTAAGTTCTCGAAGTGCGAGTTTTGGTTATCTGAGGTTCAATTTCTTGGCCATGTGGTTAGCAAGGAAGGCATCCATGTTGATCCTGCCAAGATTAAAGCCGTCAGAGATTGGGTTGCTCCTAAGACACCCACCGATATCCGTTCATTCTTGGGTCTGGCAGGTTACTATCGTCGTTTTATTGAGAACTTTTCAAAGATAGCTTCGCCTATGACGAGGTTGACCCAGAAGAACGAGGAGTTTGTTTGGGGTGCTGAGCAGGAAGAAGCCTTTCAGTTATTAAAGAAGCGGTTGTGTGATGCTCCTATCTTGAGTCTCCCCGAGGGTACCGAAAATTTTGTAGTATATTGCGATGCTTCGCATAAGGGACTCGGGTGCGTACTGATGCAGAACGGGAAAGTGATTGCCTATGCCTCTCGTCAGTTAAAGATTCATGAGAAGAACTACACGACCCATGATTTGGAGTTAGGCGCAGTGGTTTGTGCTTTGAAGATTTGGCGCCATTATCTGTACGGTACTAAGTGTACTGTCTTTACTGACCATAAGTCGTTACAGCACATCTTTGATCAAAAGATGTTGAACATGAGGCAACGCCGATGGGTGGAATTGCTGAACGATTATGATTGCGAGATTCGATATCATCCGGGAAAGGCTAATGTAGTAGCCGATGCGTTAAGTCGCAAGGAAACGGTTAAGCCGGTGAGAGTTCGTGCTATGATGGTTTCCATTCAGTCGAGTTTAAAGACTCGTATTATTAAGGCTCAACAGGAGGCTCTCACCGAGGATTGTCTGAAGGATGAAGGATTATTTGGATTGGCTCGACAGTTGGAGCCGAAAGACGACGGGGTGATGTATTTCTTGGATCGTATTTGGGTTCCCGTCGGTCTTAGGCAGTTAATTTTGGATGAAGGTCACAAGTCGAATTACTCTGTTCATCCCGGAGCGGATAAGATGTATCACGACTTAAAAGATTTTTACTGGTGGCCTGGCATGAAGAGGGCGATTGCCGAGTATGTGGGGAAGTGTTTGACCTGTTCTAAAGTTAAGGCTCAGAATCAGAAGCCTTCTGGCCTTCTTCAGCAGCCTGAAATTCCGCAATGGAAATGGGATAACATTACTATGGATTTTGTCACGAAACTTCCTAGGTCTTCAGGAGGTTATGATGCTATTTGGGTCATTGTTGATCGGCTGACTAAGTCAGCGCATTTTCTGCCTATTCGAGAAGGTTACCGAATAGAGAAGTTATCTAGGTTATATATTGATGAGATTGTGGCCAGGCATGGAATTCCTGTATCTGTTATTTCTGATCGTGACGCGCGTTTTACTTCGAGATTCTGGCAGACGCTACAGCGAGCTTTAGGCACGCGATTAGATATGAGTACGGCTTATCACCCTCAGACCGATGGTCAGAGTGAGCGCACGATTCAGACGTTAGAAGATATGCTTCGCGCATGTGTTTTAGATTTTGGCGGGAGCTGGGATAGACATTTACCGTTGGTCGAGTTTTCGTACAACAATAGTTACCACTCCAGTATAAATTGCGCGCCTTTTGAAGCTCTTTACGGTCGTAAGTGTAGGTCTCCACTCTGTTGGGCTGAGATTGGTGATAGTCAGATTACGGGTCCCGAGTTGATCCAAGAGACGACCGATAAGATTTTCAGGATCAAGGATCGTCTAGTAGCCGCGAGAGATCGCCAGAAGAAGTACGCGGATCTGCGTCGGAAGCCTTTGGAATTCAAGGTCGGCGATATGGTATTATTGAAGGTTTCTCCCTGGAAGGGCGTGTTTCGTTTTGAGAAGCGCAGCAAGTTAAGCCCACGTTTTACGGGTCCGTTTAAGATTTTGTCTCGTGTTGGACCAGTGGCTTACCGTATTGAGTTGCCACCTGAGTTGAGCGGTGTGCACAACGTATTCCATGTATCGCATCTCAAGAAGTGTCTTGCTGACGAGTCTTTATTGGTGCCCTGGAGAAACTAAGTTTGGATGATTCACTTCACGTGATAGAGGAGCCGGTAGAGATCGTTGACCGTGAGGTCAAGCGCCTGCGGCGGAGTCGGATTCCTATTGTTAAGGTCCGATGGAACTCTAAGTTTGGAGCGGAGTTTACATGGGAACGGGAAGATGAAATGCAGCGGAAATATCCCCATCTGTTTTCAACTGGGGGATGCTGTGACGTCCCGTAAGTGATTTCGAGGACGAAATCCTTTCAACTGGGGGATGCTGTGACGTCCCGTCTATTTGAGGTACTTATGCTACCGTCATTCTTTTAATATTATTCGCAATTGTTTGACCCTTGTTTTACGCTTTGTTTTACTCACGGTTTATTATTAATTGATCGGGTTTTATGTGATGGTTTTGTTTGTCCCTTGAGACGTAAGTTGATTTTTATCTAAGTGCCTATAGTTAGTATGCTCTTGGAATTAAGTTAGGAGGTTATGCCCAATTTGTCGGTTAAGTATTCCCTATCTTCGAGATAACGTGTTTTGCTCTTGTTTAACTCTTGCCGAAATCGTGCGTACCTCGGAATCTAACTTAAAGTTATCACTTAAATGAATCATAATACCAATAATACTTATGATGAACTTTCCTAAGTTCATTTGTAAAGCTATCGGAAATTCTTAACGTGTGCACTTACTTAACAACAAAACAAACAAAACGGTGAAAACCAGGACAGGGACTGGGCGCGCCGCGGTGGGCTGGACGCGCCGCAGTCGTTCCCTGGACAGGTTGTTGTTGTGAGTTGTGTGAGTCACACTTGCATGTTCTATTAACTTGACACCTGCCCCCAAACGTGTCAACACCTCTTGTGGAGCAGATTTATGACTCTTTTAGAGTCATACAAGGCTCATAATCATCTTTCAAACACACACACATAACATTACATCTCTCTCTCTTTTCTTGAAGCATAAACACCCAAACACCCATTTTCTTTCATTTCTTCATTTTGTGACTGAGAATTCCAGCAAATAAACACCAAATAAACACCAAATTTCATCACATTAAATTGTTGTTATCATCAGGGGAAGCTGGATTTGGTCATCCATTTGGAAGTTTACTTGGGTTATGCCATTTTCGGGTCAAAAATCACCATCAAACATCAAGGATCTCCTTCAAATCTTGCTAGATCATTCCACCTTCATTTTCTTTGGGGTATAATAACTAACCTCTACTGTTTTTCTTTTAATTTACTTGATGCATGTACCATCTAACTAAAGAAAATGAGTTTTTAACAAGTTTTAATGGGTGATAATCTTTGAAATCAAGATTTTTATAAAATGTAATGGATCTTTGATTTAAATGGTGAAAAGCTTTACAAAATGGTTGTTTAAGAGTATTTTGTTGATCCCAGAACTTGCATGTTTGGATCTATTACATAAAAAGATGATTTCCAACACTTAAAACGAGTTTGTAATTCTGGCTCGTCTGAGGACGACCGCGACGCGGTCACACCACCGCGGCGCGGTCGTAGACCAGAATCTGGAATTTGTAAACCCGTTAAATTGCACCTTAAACTTGCTATATTGGGAACCCTTATTAACGGTGAGTGTCTTGTGTTTTGGAGGAGGACTTGACCTCAGTACCACGTCACCGAAGTCCTTGGTTCCGGATTCCATTCTTGTCAAATCTTGCGGGTGCTAACGGTATAAAATTGCTATCTTTGAGAATCTTTCGTTTCGTTTTCCTTTCCTATTGTTTCGGTTTTAGCCTTGAAAACGGTTAGGAGTAACTATTAGACCAACACTTGAAACGTTATCGGATTTGGATTGAGAATGGACGGAAATTACTAAAATGTATCATAATTAACTTATTATTGTATTAAGTAATATGAGAAAAGTTTAAAGTATAACTTGTTATCGAGCGGGAAAGTGTTCGGACTTTGGACAAATGATTTACGACGCGGAAGCGCTGCCGGATTTTCCTTTCATGACTCTTCACGACGTTTTTACTACAATTAAAACACTTAAACACTTAAAGTAACATATTATACCATAATATAGTCTTTGGACTCAAAGACGTCAACGCAATCAAAAATATCAGTTATTACTTAAAACGGAGTTGTTCAACCTCTTTGCTACGTATTAATCATCGTTTTAAGCCATCAAATTATGTTTTGCGACAAATGTTATAAAATGGTTTCGAAAAGGTATTTTACTCTAACATTTTGGTATGAAAACACTTCAAACTATCCAAAGTGTCATATTGGAATTTTAAATTGATTTTGACTTTAATAAGTCAACATATATGACATTTTGACTTTCATAAGTCAACATATATGACATTTTGACTTTCTTAAGTCAACATAAATGACTTTGACTTCTATAAAGTCAACGTTCCTTACGTTTGACTTTGACCAAGTCAACATTGTTTCCGTTGACCTTGGTCGATCTATTGAAACTTGTTAACAATATTCGAGTAACCGATACTCCTAGTAATCACTTTCGATTCGGATTATCATTCTTTCTAATTGACGATTATGACGTGGAATGCCGATATCTCTCCAAGCGGTCGTGTTTGACGCGGAACATCGCCTTCTAAATACGTCACCTTATTTAAACTTATTCTTGTGGGATTATCTTAATTAACTTAACCTTAACCGACAAGGCTAAACCGGACCTAGACTTATAGAGATACTGAGACTATATTGTTTATTGTTTTAAAGCACTTAGGCGGTGGAGTTGTAGCTCCGTGATTGTGTACCCGATTCATTTGCTGGACTTGTATTGTGAGTTATTCGTTGCCCTTGTCTTAAATATTTTGGGCTGTAAAGCGTATTTTAAAATGTCTGCTTGTATGCGGAATGTGTTGATTATCTTGTTTGCCTAGTGGATTAGGACTGCCTTAGATTGTAAGCCATTAGCCTTTGTTGAGGCCCCCGTATACACTTGTTAAGCTTTATGCCCAACGGTTACATATATATAGATCTATATGGGTTATAGACCTAACCCTCACTGCTCGGTAGAATGTTTCTAGGAGCGGATGTTATGGCCGGTTAATTGATTTTGTTACCTTTGGTTGGCGACCTCAGGATTTGGGGTTGTACGGTCAGGTTCAGTGTATGACTAGTCTAGGCAAAGTTCCTATCACTATTGGTTGTTGAAAACAAGATATATCTTTTGAAGTTAACTTTGTTTGATGAAAATTGTCGATGGGTCAACTTTTACTTTAAATTTGCGAATAATTCACCAACATGTTGTTGATGTCGTTTTAACGCTTTGCAGGAAATTGAGGTTCCTGTTGATCATGCCATTTGTGCTTTTTGGAATGTTTGTCTTGCGTATTTTGGAACTTGGGATACTTGTTGTAATGTCATTTATGTTCCACTTTGTTATGTTTGTATTACATTCGTACTCAGCGTTTTCACGCTTTTGATTTGTAATGTATTCTGTAAACAATTGGCATGATTTATGTTATTTTGATGTTGGTTTGTGGTTATATTGTTGTAACATTTGACTCATGATCTAATAACTGGAACATCCCGTGTTTCCGCTTGTTTTTAGCGGGGTGTGACATTAGGTGTGAGAATATCGATAAACTTCTAATGTAAAATCCTAAGTTCCTTTCGAATACCGGATTTCTCCAATTACCTAACCATGCAACGATTCCTTTCGAATACCGTTAACACCTCAAGTAATTGTGCATAAAGTTTCAAGCCGATATGTGAGAATTAATTTATAAGCTTCCTTTCGAATAGCTTACTAACTCCTAAACCGATTTCTCTTAATTTAGTAGCTAGCGTTCGTGTTAATACCTACTTGTTTAAATTGTTGTTAATGATTCCTTTCGAATATCATATACTTATAATCAACTAAAGACCGGCCGATTAATTCGTTCCTATTTTAGTAAAAATTACGGATTCCTTTCGAATACCCGTTTTTAGATTACCAAATAAGAGTATAAACAATTTTAACAAGATAATTAAGATATTAACCCAAACGGATCCCCAATTAACCTCTACATATCATTCTAATTTCACACCCAAAACCTAACACATAAACGATCACATAATCCAAGCAAACGTTCAAAGAAATTAGCTACTCATAATTGTAACAAACACAATCAAATATGTAAAAGACATGATTCAATTGCAAATAAAAATGATAAAAGATTAATACCAATCGTAAGTAATACGTTCCCAAATAGTCTCCAAGTAATAAGCGAAATAGAAATTAACAATACGAAAATTAAAGAGTGTTTTGATGCTTCCAATGATATCAAATTGCCCAAACAATGATGAAAAATGATAAAAAAATTCTGCTGCCAACGTCTGTCTCTTTGTAGTGGTCAAAAGACTTTTGGTGTTCTTTTGATTAATAATAAAAACTGCCAAATAACTGTCACGACTGGGAATGCGCCGCCAGTCATGGGAATGCGGCGCATTCCCACTCCCGAGCTGAATGCGTTGAGTGGTCTCCATGAATGTGTCGCCCATCCTGATGCTTTGTCCAATTTCAAGTTAAAGTCCAAAAATTCCTTCTTTTTGCTCCAAAAACACCTAACTCAATCCTAACACAAAACTTTACAAAACATAAGCATAAAAGGGCCTTTCCATTACGTTTAGGACACAAAACACAATGAATATCGCAATAAAATAGTCATATAAATGAGCGATATCAAACCCCCCATACTTAAGCATTTGCTTGTCCCTAAACAAATCCGACTCAAACCTACTAACAAGTTTACAAAACATACAACTTAAGAAAAATTAAGGAATCACGGGCTCAAACATTTAACTAAATTCCGGTGTTAGAAATAAAGATATGCGTAAAACCGACTACAAACATCTGAAGCTACTAAATTACTTAAGCAAACAAGAACCGCAATTTACCAATTTTAACTCCTAATTCTTCCCCTAGTTTAGATATGTCAAGATAATCACCCCTTTTCCCTCACTCTCTAACCGAAGTTAGAGCGATCAGCCATTACTGCCGACCCCTTACGCCTTACTTTCGGGGGAACCCTTAAAATATTACTAAGCATTTTCGATTAAGTACTTCTTTCTTGAGAATTGATTGGTTAGTCTTCATCTTTTTCTTTTCCTCTCACTTTTGTTCACTTCGAATATTATAGATTTTTTTTTTTTTTATATTTTCTTTGAAGTGAACGGTATAACGGGATTTGAGTCTTCGTTATAGTGAGGATCAATTTCTATTTTGTCGACGGGAAAGACCTATGGCCTTTTTCTTCGCCTCTAATTCTCCAAGGGCTTAAAAAATACTAGGATTCCCCAACTACCCCCGAGAGGGTGCAAGGACTAAAAGGGCTCGGTACTAAGGATATCTAGTGATTATCTATCTTTTTGATTTTTCAGGGAAACTTAAGGAACTAAAATTAGAAAACCTAAACTCTTATTTACAAGTATTTTATTAACTAAAGATGTTCCTAAGCAATTTCACGTTAAAGTACCGGAATAAAGTTAAATATACAAGCCCCTATCATCTTCCCTAACTACATTTAAGCGTTTTTTTTTTTTAGACTCTAAATGACTCAAATGGGACTAAATTAAACGTAATGGATATAGGGGACTAACTAATTTCCCGACTAACCCCCCATACTTGAACAACACATTGTCCCTAATGTGTTCCATCAAAATTAAAGCTACTAATTAAAAGGGAAATTAAACTAAAACGAAAAATACAAAAATAAAAGAAAGAAAGAAAAACAAAATCGTGCGAGTTCCGTTGGATGTGGCATGATTTTCCGATTCTACTCCGCACGTGCTGAACTTAATGCCAGTCTTGATAAGGTACAAAACACATAAACAAACAAGTTAATTAGCATAAAATATCCTAAGCAACGACAAATAAAAAAAAATAGTTCCGACATATCCAAACACAACGAAAGATAAATAGTTCAACAAGTAAACAAACACAACAAACAAGTAAGCCCCACAAGCGGCTTCTTCACTTACTTCATTATTCATCATTAGGCGGTGGCGGGTTGAACAATGGGGGTGGGCTGTACTCGGTCCACCCACTGGCTGCCCCGAGATTATGCGCGTGATATTGGGATGTCGTCATGTATTCCCACATAGGCTGGTAGCGCTCCATGTGGTATTGCGTGTATTCCCCAACTTGGTGTACCTCCGTCCGAATATGAGACACGTTAGCATGTGTCGCGTCCACTTGGCGCCCAATTCGATACATCTCGTGCATCATTGGGTTGAAATCAAATGGGCCAAGTGGTGGTGAGCGTGCTCGAGATGAGGTACCCTGTGATGTGGTACCCCCAGTAAATCCTCCCTGCGTATATCCACCCGGTACAAATACCTCCCGTGCCGGTGGCTCCGAAGCATCTCCCTCAATACCGGTCTCATCCTCCTCGTCACTACCCTGATCCATGTCACTGCCCCAATCCCCCGACTTTGCAAACGCCCCCGCCTTATTAATGGCATGTCCTAACTTCAAATCCCCTTTAGATATCCACTTCCAATCCACTTCTTTGGACAACCCCCTCTTGTTTGCGGTAGTATACAATCCCAAATTCTTCACCATCCGTGTAATGAAGTGTCCACATAGCATTCCGCTGCTATTCTTTCTCCCCTTTCCCTGCTCGCTCATATATTTCACCAACGCCCATGGTAAGTAAACAAACTTCGTGGGAGTCCTCCTGTCAAAATAATGAAGCATCCACAAGTCTTCCTCATACACCTTGTCATGATGGGTGCCACGGTGGTTAACAGAGTGACACAGTGCCTTTTGTAGCAAACGGAGCATTGGATCGTTCAAGTCAGTGGCTTTACTGGTGGTCTTGTAATGAGATCGCCCCGACAATCCCATCTATATGTTATCTCTGTCTATGTAAACGTTCTCATACGTCCAGCTTCCCTTACTTGCATAATGAGACATTCTCGGTTCGTTCAATTCCTCCTCACTGTATAACCCGATCAACTGTCCAAACTTTGGCACCGAAACCCGGTGCTCTTGACCTCCGAGTCTGAACTTAACAACTTCAGCACTAAAAATCCTACCTTGGTCTGCCGGAAAATCATCAATCTCTATGCTAGCATAAACCTCCAAACACCATTCGCGGAAAACTGGTTCCCGAACTTCAAAAGCATTCTTCCAGATTGGTAGGTCAAAGGTATTCCCATCATATTGAACTCTAGTAATGAAATACGATTCCAAATCGTTCATAATCTCCAAAGTGTTCATAAGATCCCAATCCAAAAACCGGGGTGGTATCACTTTCTTAGTTTGGAGGACTGCCAACTGATTGTTTAATTGAATCTTTCTATTCTGATCGGCCCCGGGCCACTTCAACCAATTGTATGTCTCATTTCTCATCATTCGAGCCGCCATACTCACTTTGTAAGTCCTTCGTGTCTCGTACACGACTTCTTCTTCTTCTTCGGCTTCAACTGCTCTACGTTTACCCTATACAAACAAAACATTAAGCAAAACAAGAAGCAAACATGTTAGTAACACACAAAACGAAAAACAACAAAATTTTTTTTTTTTTTTTTTTTTTTTAGCATTTGGAGCTGGAATGCGCCGCCATTGGGTGACAGGCGGCGCATTCAGCCTGGCGACAGCAACGTGTTCGAACAGCCAGCTAACAGCCCCAAATCACGAAATTAAAACACAAAATACAAGTAATCGACCTATTGTAACCTAATTAACCAACTAACTAACAAATAAAAACCTAATTTAACCTAATCTAAAGTTTTCCCCAAATTACTTAAACCTAAAAAAAAAACTAATTGAAATTGAAAACGAAATTTAAAGACTAAAAGATGTTAGAGATGTTTACCGATCTCCCCATTCCTTATGTTGAACGATTTTGGTGATAATTGGTGGAAAAATCGAAGGTTTCGGTCGTGTGTGTGTTTTCTCCTTAGTCGCCGCTTGATAGTAATATTGGAGAATGCGTTGTGTGATGTTTAAAAGGCGTTCTAATAAAAGCTGATTTTTAGTCGAAAGCGCCGCCACTGGGTGACAGGCGGCGCATTCCAACTTCAGAACTTGGCTTCTCACTTTTTTTTTTATTTTTCATGTTAAGCTAAGTTACACTAACTACACTAAAACGAAAACTCCTAAAATAAAACCGACACAAATAGCAAATAACGGAAAGAAAAACTAAAATGAAAATGAAAATACAACAAACCGGGGGTTTCTCCCGGAAATGCTCGTTTTTGGCTCGATTCACTAGCTTGACTCCTCGGTATTCTTCTCCACTTAGAATGGGTGAAACCCATCCTCCATCGTCATTCCATTTTCCTCATCCTCCTCACAATAAATTTTCACTCGTTGACCGTTCACGATGAATGACCCACCATCATCCGTTTCCAATTCTACATAACCACCCGAGAAGACCCGTCTCACCAAATAAGGACCCGTCCATTTTGATTTCAACTTAGGTGCTTTGAACTTGTATTTAGATTGAAATAACAGCACCTTGTCCCCTTCCTTAAACTTTTTTCGCCGAATTCTCAAATCATGAACCATCTTAGTTCTCGCCTTATAAAGAGCGGAATTCTCATAAGCGTTCCATCTCAATTCGTCTAACTCGTGGAGTTGCAGAAATCGGGTTTCACCACTTGCTATCAAATCCATGCTACATTCCTTAAGCGCCCAATATGCCTTGTGTTCTATCTCCATGGGCAAGTGACATGTTTTCCCATATAGCATTTTAAACGGAGTGGTGCCAATCGGTGTCTTGTAAGCGGTCCTAAATGCCCATAACGCTTCGTCTAATTTCTTTGACCACAAAGACGGGTTGTTGTGAACCGTCTTCTCCAAAATACGCTTAATAGCCCGATTAGTGTTTTCGACTTGCCCACTTGTTTGGGGGTGGTAGGAAGTCGAAAACCGGTGTTGAACTCCATATCTCTTCAGAATTTTCTCCATTTGGGAATTTGCAAAATGGGTTCCCCGATCGCTAATCAAAGCCTTTGGCAGGCCAAACCTACAAAACAAACTTCGTAAAAAATCAATAACCACGTTAGCATTATTGGTGGGTAGAGCTTTTGCCTCGACCCATTTAGACACGTAATCCACCGCCACCAAAATCTATGCCCCAAATGTCAAAAACCTCGCACACTTGAATTCCTTGATGTGGCATCTCGTCTCTTCTCGTGATCGTACCTTGCCTTTGACACGAGTCAAATGTCCTCACCAAGGTATGTGCCTCCTTAAAAATGGTAGGCCAATAGAAGCCCGCATCAAACACCTTCTTCCCCGTCACCGATGGACCATGATGCCCCACCCGTTGGACCATGGTGACATTCATCAAGAATTCTCCTCGTATCGGATCCATAAACACACCTCCTTACCATTCCATCGGCACACATCTTAAATAAAACCGGCTCCTCCCAAAAATAATACTTCGCATCCGAAAATAGCTTCTTCCGTTGTTGATAGGTGAGCTCTCTACTAACAACTCCACCCGCTAAATAATTAGCTATGTCGGCATACCAAGGACTCCGTTCACCAAACACTTTTCCAACAAATGCCAATCTCTCATCCGGAAAGGTGTCTCGAATATCCTCCTCATTTGAAGCTCGAAGACTAGGATTCTCCAAACGGCTCAAATGATCCGCCGCCACATTTTCCCTACCCCGCTTATCTTGGATCTCCACATCGAATTCTTGCAATAATAAGATCCACCTAATCAATCTCGGCTTAGCATCTAGCTTGGAAAACAAAAACTTCAAAGTCGAATGATCCGTGAACACCACCGTCTTACTCAGTACCAAGTATGATCTAAATTTATCGAAGGCAAATACTACCGCTAATAACTCCTTCTCGGTAGTAGTGTAGTTTTGATGAGCTTCATTGAGAGTCTTGCTAGCAAATTAAATGGGCCGAAAATGTTTGTCGATTCTTTGTCCCAAAACCGCCCCTACAGCAAAGTTACTCGCGTCACACATAAGTACAAACGGCAAATCCCAATTTGGTGACACTAAGATTGGTGTGTTTGTCAACCGTTCCTTCAACAACTCAAATGCCTTCATGCAATCCTCCGAAATTTCAAACTTTGTATCCTTCTCTAACAAACGAGTCATCGGCCTAGTTATCTTTGAAAAATCCTTAATAAACCGCCTATAAAACCCCGCGTGTCCTAGAATGCTTCTAACTGATTTCTCATTCGTTGGAGGTGGTAACTTTGCTATCACTTCAGTCTTCGCTCTATCCACCTCAATTCCCGCCTTAGAAATTTTGTGCCCCAACACAATTCCTTCCTTTACCATAAAATGGCATTTCTCCCAATTTAACACCAAATTCGTTTCTTCACACCGTGCTAACATTTTATCCAAACTTTCCAGGCAACCATCAAATGAACTCCCATAGACAGAAAAATCGTCCATAAAAACTTCCATGGAATTCTCGACCATATTCTGAAAAATCGCCATCATGCACCGTTGATATGTTCCCGGTGCATTACACAACCCAAATGGCATCCTTCTATAAGCAAAAGTACCGAAAGGACAAGTAAAAGTTGTTTTCTCTTGGTCCTCGGGATCAATTGGAATTTGAAAATAACCCGAGAAACCATCGAGAAAACAATAGAACTCATTTTCCGCCAATCTCTCTATCATTTGATCCATAAATGGCAATGGAAAATGATCCTTTCGTGTCGCCTCATTCAACCTCCTATAATCAATACACACTCTCCATCCCGTCACGGTTCTCGTAGGCACCAACTCATTCTTCTCATTAAGCACAACGGTCATCCCCCCTTTCTTGGGCACACAATGGACCGGACTAACCCAAGGGCTATCCGCTATCGGGTAAATAATACATGCATCCAAGAGCTTAACAATTTCCTTCTTGACCACATCTTGCATATTCGGGTTAAGTCTCCGTTGTCGTTGGACAACGGGTTTTACATCATCCAAAAAGTTGATTTTATGTTTACAAAAATCAGAACTTATACCCGGAATATCAGAAATGCGCCAAGCGAAAGCCTTTTTATGACTTTTAAGGACCGTTAGTAATTTAACCTTCTCGTCTTCCAAAAGTGAAGACGAGATAATAATTGGGAGACTAGAATTACCATCTAAAAATGCATACTCTAGATGTTCCGGTAGTTGTTTAAGCTCCAAGTCCTTTGGGGGATCTTCAATGGAAGTTTTAATCCTCGCCCCTTCGGTAATCACTAACTCCTTCACTTCACTCGAGCTTTCCTCTTCTTCCGCCTCTTCCTTGCCAATGGCATTTAGCATTTCCATCTCCGCTTCTTCTTCCAAAATACCTTCCCAATCGAGATCATAATCTGCTTCATCTATAACATCAATTCTAAAACAAGACTCGTCAGTAGAATAAGAATGTTTCATCGCTTGATTTAGAGAAAATGTTGCCCTTTCATCACCCAAACCCAAAGAAATTTCGGTATCCCTAACCCGGATGATAGCATCCGCGGTGTTTAAAAATGGTCTACCCAAAATGAGAGGAACTTTTTCATCCTCCTCCATTTCGAGAATAACAAAGTCTACGGGATATAGAAAATCTCCAACCCGTATGAGCATATTTTCGGCAATACCCAATGGATATTGATAAGATCGATCGGCCAATCTTATGCTCATACGTGTTGGTGTTAAAGCATTTGAAGACAATTTAGTGTAAATAGAGTTGGGCATTAAATTAATGCTTGCCCCTAAATCCGCTAATGCACTAAAGGTAAAAGTATCATTAAAAGTGCAAGTTAACAGAAAACTTCTTGGGTCTTCAAGCTTCGGTGGGATAGACCTCTTCACAATCGCCGAACATTCGGCATTTAGGAATGCGGTGATTTTCTCCATGTAATCACCTTTCCCGCTCACTAGCTCCTTCATGAATTTTGCATAATTCGGCATACCTGCAATAAGATCAACTAAAGGAACATTAATCTTAACAGTTTTCATTAACTCGATGAATTTACCGTATTGTTCCTTTTTCTTTTCTTTTCGAAGCCTATGCGGATATGGGATATGTGGCTTATATGGTCCCTTCACTTCACTTTCCAGCTCCTTTTCTTTGCTAGGAACCATTTGTTCCTTCCCGGGCCTTGACTCCATCTCAATCTCTTCTTCATCTTCCGAATCGCTGTCAACAGGCTCCATGCGACGCATTTGAGGCATTGGCGACGCATTCGGGGTGTTCTGGACAATAGGCGACGCAACAGGTGGTGAGTGAGGCAGCGCATTCGCCTCGGGAGTGGGAATGCGGCGCATTCCCCCCACTGGCGGCGCATTCGTGCTCGTTTCAGCACCGTTTTGATTTTTCTTGTTATTCAGCCCCTTTTCTCCAATTCCCCCATACTTAGGTCCTGATCGAGTCTCAACCACATTAACATGCTCATCACGATTATTTGGTGGTACATACTTCGACCCTTGGTTTGATGATCCTCCGTTATTGTTTTGGTTTTGCCTCGGGTTTGGTTGGGTTGAACTTGGCATTTGACCCGTTGGTCGGTTTGAGAACTTTTCACTTAGCCTCTCAAATTTTCGTTCTAAATCTTGCATGTTGGCTTGAGTGTTCCTTTGGCTTTGCTCCCATTTTGCGGTAAATCCCTTCATTGAGTTAGCCATCATATCATTCGTCGCCTTTTGGGAGTAAACAAACTCTTTCATCATTTCCTCAAAATTCGATTCATTATTCTCCTCCTTTTGTTTCGATTGGTTGGGTTGAAATCGTGCCTCATTTCTATTGCCCCGATTTTGATTTCCATATCCACTATTTCCCCTGTTTTGATACCCGTAGTTGGCATAATTGGCTTCTTCGGTTTTCGGCTCACAATCATCCGTATAATGAGGTCCCCCACATTTCCCGCAACCGTTTTTCACCAAGTGGACATCCTTCTCCAAACGACCCATTCGATTTTTCATTTCTTCACCCAAGGACTTAATTTCGTTAACCACTTCCTTGTTGCTACCACTACTACCTCCTTCTTCGACTTGGTTTACCGTACCCCTTACTCTTCTACTCCTAGTAACTCGGTCCCTAGCAATTCGAGCTTGGACTTGATCTTCCATCATTCGGTGAGCCTCGTTTGGTGACTTGTATAAGAAACTACCACCACCCGCTAGATCCAAGTCGTGTTGAGAACGACTATCCAAACTATAATAAAAGATGTCAATCACTTCATCACGATCCAAATCGTGTCCATGGCAATTCCTCAACAATTCCTTAAGCCTAATCCAAGCATCCGTTATGGTCTCGTTATCCCATTGTTGAAAAGAACGGATTTGGTTCAATAGCTTCCTACGCAAAATGGGTGGGAAAAATCTCGTCACAAAAAGCTCCCTCATTGCTTCCCAACTTTCAATTGTTCCCGGCTCTAGCTCATTAAACCACGTTTTGGCCTCTCCCGTGAGAGACGATGGAAACAAACTTAGCATAACGCTTTCCTCTTGACCCGCTCCATACCGGAACATTCTGCATGTCTCTATGAAATTCGCTACATGTTTGTGCGGGTCGGACTTGAAATGTCCGTCAAATGTGCTATCTTGAATCATTTTTAGGTGGTGACCTTTAACCGAAAAATCAGCCCCCAAGTCCGGTGCTACAATGGCCGACCCATTCGTTTGTGGTACTATCCTATTCCTATTGATCATCGGTATGTCAAAAGGATTGGGTGGGTTGTTTTCCACTATAGGTCTACCATTTTCTCCGTCCTCCATTTCTTCTTCAAAAACAACTTCAACTTCCTCCTCGGAAGATTCGTTCTCACTATAAATTACCGACGCGGATGCTCCTAAACCGCGTTTCCTCAAAAGTTTTTCCGGATCCGAAAGAGGACTATGCACTTGTTTCCCTTGGGATCTCGTGTACATCCACAATCAATACTCTTGAAAATCACAACAAAGCAAACAAATACCCGTGAAAAATATTCAAACAAATAATCAAACAAGAAACTAAAAACTTCAACTAAATCAAGTCCCCGGCAGCGGCGCCAAAAACTTGATGTGAAAAATCTAGTTTTCCGAAAATAAACCTTTACTAGATTACTACACGGGCAGTGTACCCTTGTCAATTGTAAAATAATGTTGGCAAATATCGGGTTCGAACACAGGGACTATTTATAGTCGATAGTTTTAGTTTTATAAAAACACGTAACAAGTAACAAGTTGGTTTTGGTCTCAAGAAGACTTGCTTATAATAACGGTAAAAATACTTTAGAATTCAAATATGGATAAAAAGACGCTTGCTTGGACCGTTTACGAAAATGTGTTATTTCTTAGGTGTGAGAATATCGATAAACTTCTAATGTAAAATCCTAAGTTCCTTTCGAATACCGGATTTCTCCAATTACCTAACCATGCAACGATTCCTTTCGAATACCGTTAACACCTCAAGTAATTGTGCATAAAGTTCAAGCCGATATGTGAGAATTAATTTATAAGCTTCCTTTCGAATAGCTTACTAACTCCTAAATTGATTTCTCTTAATTTAGTAGCTAGCGTTCGTGTTAATACCTACTTGTTTAAATTGTTGTTAATGATTCCTTTCGAATATCATATACTTATAATCAACTAAAGACCGGCCGATTAATTCGTTCCTATTTTAGTAAAAATTACGAATTCCTTTCGAATACCCGTTTTTAGATTACAAAATAAGAGTATAAACAATTTTAACAAGATAATTTAGATATTAACCCAAACGGATCCCCAATTAACCTCTACATATCATTCTAATTTCACACCCAAAACCTAACACATAAACGATCACATAATCCAAGCAAACGTTCAAAGAAATTAGCTACTCATAATTGTAACAAACACAATCAAATATGTAAAAGACATGATTCAATTGCAAATAAAAATGATAAAAGATTAATACCAAGCGTAAGTAATACGTTCCCAAATAGTCTCCAAGTAATAAGCGAAATCGAAATTAACAATACGAAAATTAAAGAGTGTTTTGATGCTTCCAATGATATCAAATTGCCCAAACAATGATGAAAAATGATAAAAAAAAATTCTGCTGCCAACGTCTGTCTCTTTGTAGTGGTCAAAAGACTTTTGGTGTTCTTTTGATTAATAATAAAAACTTCCAAATAACTGTCACGACAGGGAATGCGCCGCCAGTCATGGGAATGCGGCGCATTCCCACTCCCGAGCTGAATGCGTTGAGTGGTCTCCATGAATGCGTCTCCCATCCTGATGCTTTGTCCAATTTCAAGTTAAAGTCCAAAAATTCCTTCTTTTTCCTCCAAAAACACCTAACTCAATCCTAACACAAAACTTTACAAAACATAAGCATAAAAGGGCCTTGCCATTACGTTTAGGACACAAAACACAATGAATATCGCGATAAAATAGTCATATAAATGAGCGATATCAGAACTCAACGTTATATCAATAACCTAGCGGAAATAAGCTATCGAATATCTAGCGAATATATAACCTTCGGAAACGGAATCAAACCAACAATTGTTGATAAGATCGGACCTAAGGAAGACTATTCGGATGATGGTTTATACTTGATTAACACTTTGGAACACCAAGAAAACGAGCAGCAGCAGTTCGGCACGAATGTAAAAACCCTAGCAAAACTTCCGTAATGCAGAAACCTAGCTGGGTATATATAGGCCCAGCTTTTCAACCGTACGGATGTGACTTCTATCCGTACGGATTACTTCCTATTCGTGCGGACATGATCTCGTCCGTACGAATGTAACATGTTAATAAAAACTTCGTTTACTTAACTGATTCGTGCGAATGGAACCTTCATGGGCACGGATGCATCCTCATCCGTGCGAATGAATCTGAATATTATTAAAACATCACAAAACACATATTTGATTAATTCATAACAACTTAAACGTTCAAGCATATAATTAATCAAACATTCAATATTAATATTCAAACAAACAATATAAAGAGTGATATTAGAATAAACGTTAATTACATACAAATCTAGTAACTAACGAAATGCACCTACAAACTCCCCCTAGGAACTAGATTCTATGTCTTCAGTCTTCAAAAATCTCTGCTGCTGCCCAAAACACGTCTTCGATCTTCCCTCTTAAGCGTGGATCTTGTAAGAGAAACATACACGCACAATCTTGTTGAAACGCATCGCGTGATCCATATCCTTGACATCAAAGAATATAGGACATTCAAACAGACAAAAGATATCATCATCAGAGAAATTTCTAATCCACATCGGATCAAAAATTCTCAGTGTTTCCCAAACACCTTTACGCTCCATCACAATCACAGCTTCAGTGGTTCGATCATCATAATACCACCATTTGAATCTCCGATGGAAACCGGCATTCATTTGGCGGAGTGGAATCTTCTCCATAACCTTTGGCGCTTTATACGTGACATGCTTCAAAGCTTTACCTGTTCTCCGATTCTTCCGATCTTTGGAGTAGGTAATCTTCGGAAACTGCGGCCTTAGGTACTTCCATTGATTTCTGAACTCAAACCTAAGTTGTTTCTCCAACCAAGTTGCTTTATCATCTTTCTCACTGTACAGCAACTTAAGACGAGCCAACTGCATCATATCAAAATATGGCAACGTCTTCAAATCTTGAGCAAGTTTGAAGTAATCTATGCCCCGTTCTCTCTTGACTGCATAAACATTCAAATCCTCCAAGTATGCCCAACTTATTATCTGACCTTCAGTCTTCGCACTCTTCAAGGAGTAAAACTTCGTATATTCGGGTTGAAAACTTGTTTAGATGGGCGAATGCAATCCTTCACTGCCTGACACCATTCAGCTTTCTTAACATTTAAATCTTCTTGATTTGGTGTAGCTTGACTGGCTGCCGGAAGTTTCTCTAACTTCCAATTAAGATCTTCATCATTTACATTAAACATTGCATCGTCATCAGGAAGATCTTGGAAATCGTTTGACTGATAGATAGGCTCCGTTGAATCAACATTTGGCTCGAACACTATCTCATCATCATCATTGTCAGAATCGGGAGGATTTACTTCAGAAGCAGATGCAGATTCGTCAGACATAACGTCATCAGGATTCATCTCAAATAATTCTGCAATCTGTTCTTTGGACAAACTATGTACTATCTCTCCTTCTTCTTTGTCGTGATCAACGCTAAACTGTATTACCCCCTGCATATCCAAAATGTAAGTTAAATTGGACTTTTTATGTGAAATAGGAGTAATATCATACTGCGATTCACTCGGATGTTCTTTACCATCTTCATCAGACTCCGTGTTTTCACTCTCTTCACCAGCCGGATCAGCAGATGCATCGACTGGTCCCTTAAGTCTGAATATCCCATCATCATCCACAATCATACTGTCTTTTATCAGATTGGTAGCTTCCTCCAGCTTCTTTATCTTCTCTGATTGCTCTGCAGTCAGACGTTCGAATTCCTTGTTCTTATCCTCAATCAACTGCTTCTGAGAATCAAGCAATAAATTCTGATCCTCCATCTTCTTCGACATTCCAGCTCTTTCTGCTGCCCCTTTTGCAACCAAAGCATTCAGCCTCTTGATTTCTTCATCTTGTTGCTGCTGTTTCGCTAAAACACTCAATACCATAGAATTTAAAATAGAGAGTTGAGCAGAGTCAGGAATAAGCATTGACGATGATGAGCCACCAGCAGTTGTAGTTGTTACGGTAGCAGTCGTCAAGATTGGTTCACATTGTTGAGACTGAGAAACCGTAGGAGGAGGAACTGGAGTTTCAGAACTGACAATCGTCTTTGGAGTACTGTCTGAACGCTTCACCAGCTTGAAACATTTTGAAGCTTTCTCCCTTTTCTTCAAAATATCTCCCAAGGACCTTCCTGTAGGAGCAGCTTTTCTTTTCTTTAATGACGGAATCTCCTCAGTACTCAAAACAACATCGTCTTTATCTCGTAACTCAACTTGAGATGACGATGTACCGGTAACTGGAGATTCAACCGAAATAACCTCCTCATCGGAATCAGATTCTTGAGGCACAACTATATCCTCAGTATTTGATTCACTGTACTCGTGTCGCCATTTCTTACCAGCAGGACAGACATACTCTGGATTAGCAAGATGCCCAATCAATTTCTTCTCCGTAGGATTCACATCCTTGCCTTTGTATGAAAGCATGTGAACCATAGTTGCATCATTCATCACGTCTAGCTTGATTGCATCATCATCATTCTTTGGCAAGTTTGGAATCTTCACATCCAGGATCATTTGCACAAATCTAGCATACATTAAATAATTCTGCTTCTTCATCTCCAAATTCTCCGTCATGTGCTGCAGAATCATTCCCGAAAAGTTAAACGCAATGTTCAGCACCAATGCAGCAAACGCGCTCTGAATAGTCTCTCGCATTTCATCATGTCCAGTTCTCCGAGGACTCAAACAGTGCTGCAACACATGGCACAGATACTTGTATTGTATGCTGAACCCCGACTTTGTGATCACTCCTTTTTCAATATCACCATTGTACTTCACCCTCAGAAACAACCCTCTGACTAGATACTTGTTCAGTCTCGTAGGCATTTCCGATGAATCCTCAAAGCCGATAACTTATCGGATAACCTGTTCATCAATCACGACATCAGTCCCGAGAACGGAACTGTGGATTTGAACCTTTCCATTTGCACGCACAACTTTAGCATTTTCCCAGAAAGCTGATACGTGAGTCAAATAAGGCACATTCTCAGTAGAGATAGCCTTGAAAATTCTTGATCGCTTCAAGAATTGGATGATTCGAGCAAAATGAGTGGCATTACGGGTCTCCTCGTTTAAATAAGCGCACATATTGTTCTTCGTACCAACGATCAAGCCAGCGCTTTGAGATTGAGAGGATTGTGCCACAGTTGCATCAACATTAGAAACGGGGATTTCAACGATTTTCCTGCAAACAGAAATATAAACATTCGAAAGCAAAACAGTTAGAATAAAATTCAAACGTTATTAAATTTTTTGTTCTGGCCATCCGTACGAATGAACATTTTCATTCGCACGGATCAGTATGTATCCGTACGAATGAGTGAATCAAACCAAACAGATTACATTTTGTACATTCGTACGTATGACTTGAACATTCGTACGAATGATGATCCTATCCGCACGGATGACATCACATTCGTGCGGATGGAGTTCATCGGAACTGTTTGTTTTCCAAAAACCTAGATTTTCATAAACACATGTTTTTCGTCACAGAAATTACACCAACACGTTCCTTATACCCCGATTAACTGAACCCCTAACCCAATTAACCATTACAAGCACACATATATGACCGATTGATTAAGTTATGTTTCGGACTTAAAATTCAAAAATTTGTTCCCAAAACAGCCACTATACCTTATGTATTTTAGATGGTTGGAATCGCAATACAAAGTTGTACAATAAAATGGGAATCAAAAACTCTTTCCTACACTTTGAAAATTTGATGAAATTTTTTCTCTCAATTCGGACGAATGTGATAAAAAGTGAACAGCGCAGACGGATCTCAAACATATATATACCCATTTCTCATTCGCACGAATGTGAAAGACATTCGCCCGAATGTGAAGAACATTTGCACGAATGTGAAGGACATTCGCACGAAGGAGAATTTTCAGCCTAAACAATACCTTTCCTTTGATTCGTGCGATTGAGTTGTTTATTCGTGCGTATGTAATTTACATCCGTACGAACGTTCTGTAGAACTCATGAACTTCAAAAATTTCACTTATCTTCAAAACTCAAACATCAAGTAAACGTTAAAGCACATAAAATTATCAATTTCAGAAAAGATAAACGTTTTGCTCAATGAAACATAATTTCAAAAGATTCTAACCAAAAACTTATCAACAATCATGACTTTACGGATTTGACATTTATCTCGGTTTCACATTTAAATCTCAAGTCACGGCAAGCAACCGTAAAACTAACAAAATAAAATTAAAATAAAATAAAATAAAATCTTTTTGTATTTTTCTGTTTTTGATAAATCAAAAGAAATTTTAACTAAGGCAGAATAATTGAAATAACAACTTTATAAACTGAAAATTTCACATTCTTTTTGTGTTTTTCGAATAAGGGATCAGACTGATACTGAAACATAGCATTGCCATTCATTTTTCGTAGTAACTATTAACATATCAATTTACGATTATTGGTTTATTTGTCCTCTTAAACTTAAACAAACATTCACTTGACATTTTTCTTTCAAAATGATTATCTCGCTAAGATCTCCCAATATTTTGAACATAGAAATCAACACACATTTTGAATTTTAACAGTCATCAACATTATCATAATTAGAATTGTATGTATGTTCGTCTATTTGTCCTCTTAACTTTTCAGCCTTTTCAATTCTATTTTCATAAATACCAGACGTAATATCATAATATTTATTTCGTATATCAGTATGACATCCACTGCACATGCAATAAGGACCAGTGATTCATGATCGTTAAAACGTTTAATTTACACCATTCAGAGAATAAGCACTTCGTCACCCTTTATTTGGAATGCTCGAGTTATGATCATTCTTTCGACCTTATAACTCTGTTCATCCATCAAGGTATTTTTGAAGTTTTTAAGTACTTCCTCACCCTTTATTTGGAATGCTCGAAATATGATCTTCTTTCGACCTTATATTTTTGTTCATCCATCAAGGTATTTTTGAAGTTGTTTACTTATCTCTTAATTTGTATTTGATCTTGACTAGACTGTGTCTATTTTGGTATTCACATCATTTCTTCAAATTCATTGATCTTGATCAAATCATTCAAGAATGTTATTCCAAAATCATTGGAATGGCCCTTAATTGCTTCAATATATACTGACATACTGTATTTATTTTCTGATATTACGCCTAATATTTACTATTTTCGAATTGATCCAGCGAAAAGCCACAAACACTACAAGACAAAAGCTAATCATAATATTTTAACAATTTAATTTCGACTGTTGTGTGCTGTTTACAGTGTTCTCAATTGTTATTGATCTCCAGATATCATTTAGATAGTCTTTGAGACATATCCATAACGATTCAAATTAAATTTGATATCTGCGACAACCATTTTAAAATGATTTATTTTCGTCAAGTTTCAGTTAGATATGCCTACAAATATATCCTACAACTGACATGTGTAAACGTTACTTTCAGCATACTTTTTGACAACTTACATGTTCAGTTTGGTTCAGTTTTTCCTCTCTTCCCTCGTTTTTTTTTTTTTTTTTTTTTTTAAGTTATTTCTCCCCCTAAACTTCTAAAAATAAAAATCTTTTTGTATTTTTCGAAATTTTATAAAACTAAAAAGAAGAAAATAAAAACAAAACTAAAAATAAAAATAAAAATAAAAAAAATCTTAACGTAGTGTACAAAAATAATCCCGGTTACTTGTCCGACTTGACCTCTTCAATTACGTCACTCTTTTTGACAACACCATTTTCTAGCAGTAAAAACCCAAACCTAGACTTATCAAATGCCTTTGTAAAAATATCTGCTTTTTGAAACATTGTTTCGATATAAATGACATCAATTAAGTGTTTTTCAAAGCAATCACAAATGAAATGATATTTTACGCCTATGTGTTTGGTTTTAGGATGGTGCACGGGATTTTTAGTGACAGCTATGGCAGCAGAATTATCAACATAAATAGGAGTAGTAGTGATAGACAAACCGTAATCATGCAGTTGTTGCTGAATCCAGATAACCTGAGAACAGCAGTTAGCCGCAACTACGTATTCAGCCTCACATGTGGACAATGCTACAGCGGTCTGTTTCTTGCACTGCCATGTAATGAGACGCGTTCCGAGAAACTGACATCCTCCTGAAGTTGATTTAGCATCCTTCTTGCAACCTCCATAGTCAGAATCACTGAAAGCAGATAACTCAAAATTGTCATCATTAGAATACCAAAGACCTAAATCTGGAGTACCCTTCAGATATTGCATAATACACTTCACTGCTTGAAGATGAACAACAGTTGGTGCTGCTTGGTATCGGGAACACAAGCACACAGGAAACATAATATCTGGACGAGAAGCGGTGAGGTGCATAAGAGAACCGATCATGGACCGATCAATTGGCTCCCCCGTAGTTTCTGGTGATATCCCGTGATTCACCGATAGGGGAGTAGAAGCAGACTTCGTTTCCAACATTTCAAACCG
>CAJVGC010000001.1:38222873-38225837 GCA_910822075.1 Senecio squalidus | reverse complement strand
ATGTTGGAGGTGTTGTTGTAAACAGCTGTGGTTGAGTATCTATGGAGCTCTTCGTAGTAACTGAAATGCTGGCAGTAGTAACCATCTCCGTAGAAACCATCTCAGCATCTGTAGTAACCATCTCCGTAGAAACTGGGATATCCGTAGTAATGACAGTTGTCTGAGGGGCCGTAGTAACAAGGGGGTCCGTAGTAATGAATTCCTCCGTAGAAATTACTACTTCTTCAATCTCTATGTCCATTTCATGCTCCCTCTCAACTGTTTCTTCCATAATTTGCTCCCCCTTAACAACTTGTTCCTTCTTAGTGGTTTCATCCACCACCATCCTCTCACCTTCTTCATCAACCAACATGCATTCTCCTTCTTTTTCTGTCTCCCCCTTAGGAGTACTATCAATCTCCAAGTCCACATCCTCTGTTTCAATCTCCATTTATTCAGTTTGTTCAGAGGTTGCAGTGATAACTGTTTCATCACTTTGTCTTTCTTCTCCCTTGCTCTCTTCAGATGATAAAATTTGTATCTCGTTTTCTTTCTCCCCCTTTTTGTCAGCTGGAGGAGTATCATCAGAGAAAGAAGAGCTTGATGGCCTTGGAGATGTTCCAATGCTCCTTGTGGTGGTTCTTTTGGGCAAGAGTTGAGCTGATAATAGAGCTTGTTGAGCCAGCAACTGTTGCACCAAACCTGTTAGAGTGGCAAGAGTTTCCTCTTGTTTATCCACCTTAACTATGACAGCTTTGTACAAATCCATCAATTCATTTTATTGATTAGAGCTACCCTTACCCCTTGCCTGTTGGGTACCAACAGGTGGTTGATCATAGGGTGTAAAGATACTTCCATGTCTAGCAGAAACAGGTATCTCCCCTGTGGTTTCTTGGCGCCAGGGACCACCTTCCCAAGATGAGAACCAGTCATAATCCAAGGATAGTTTTGCCTTGGTTTGGGTCTTAGATATGTTAATACTGTCCTGAGCATCACTGTGAGAAGTGATTGCTGCAGTAGTATTAGCCCTCCCCAAATGGTCACCCCCCTCCTGATGGACCACCTCAGTGAGCAAGGGGGTATGCTCAATGTGTTCCCCTGATGGTGTCTTTCCTGAAGATGATTCAGGTAAAGACTTTTGAATGTAAGAGAGTGGGGTAGTTTGAGACACAAGAGGCTGAGGAACCCTCTTGGTTCTTCTGGTGAAAGCATATGTGGATGGTGAGTGAGGTGTAGAAACTGTGGGTGAAGTCACAAAAGTGGTGACTGTGGCAGTAGAAACTGGAGTAGAACTCACAGTAGCAACTGGAGGTACACTTGCAGTAGAAACTGTAGTTGTAACCTCAGGGGTTATAACCTCAGCACTTGCAACAGAAATCGCAGTGGTTCTTCTGGTTGATACGACAGTAGATGGTGGTTGAGACAGAGGTGCAGTCACTTGTCCCTAATCTTGTGAACTTGTGACACCATCATTGTTGAGAACAATGGTGTCACATTAGAAGAACTACCTTTATTAATTTTTCTCATGTTTGAAAAAACTTTTCTTGTATGTGCATGAGAAGAGAAAACATTTTCAGATCTTGTAATTCACAGTTGAAAATATGTTGGAGGAATCTTGGATACATTAGAAATTTATGTTTAATATTCACCAAGTTCCATTTTCATTCCTTCAAAAATTAAATTTTAAAAATTGTATGTTTGGTTTGTACCCAAACACACCATGGCAGTAGCTAGAGAAGAGCTACCTTCATGCCAACCCGTTCTCTTTTGAGATAAACATTGTTGCAAAGTATGCAACAAGAATTTCCATTGGGGGGACAACTTAGCTTTTTGAAAAGTTGAAATGTTTAAGTCCCCCTCATATCCCATTCTTTCAAAGTTTTCAATAAGAGTTTCATTAGAGAGATGAGTTCTACCTGCTACATCACGGAGTTGTAGATGTGTGCGCAATTGTGACGTCCCGTCAATTTGAAGTACTTATGTTACCGTTATTATTTATATTTTATTCGCAATTGATTTCGACCCTTGTATTTCGCTTTGTTTTGCTCACGATTTACCGTTATTGAGTATCGGGTTTTTCTGTATTTGCTGATTCGTCCACCAGGACGTAATAATATTAAAATATCTAAGTGCCAATTAGCTAGTATTCTCATAATTATAAGTTAGAAGGTTTATGCCAAATTTGTCGGTTATCGTATTCTTTATCCGCGAGTTATCACACTTTTGCTCTTGTTTACTCCTTTGCCGAAATCGTGCGAATCTCGAAATCGAAAGTGAAAATATAGAATTAAATGAACCTAATATAAAGTAAATCAAAGTGTGAACTTTCCTAAGTTCAACGCAAAAAGAATCGGGAACTTTCGACGAACGAAACTCCTTAACGATCGCGTAAACGAAAAAAGCAAAAAGTCTGAATTTTGGTCGGTGCGCAGCACCTACCTGCTGGACCAATTTTTTTGTCTTTTGTGTGAGTCATTTTTGCATGTCTTATGGTTGGGCACTTGTTCCAAAACGTGCAAGACCTGTAACCTGGGCAGAAAAGTCTCCCTAGAGGCCATAACCCACCTCACAAACTCATTTTGATCATTTCACTTTCACCTACAAACCCATTCTCTCTCATTTTCCCATCACTTTTCTTTGGTTTTTCCCCCATTTCTCTCTCAAACTTTTATCATTTCCAGAAACTTTGAAGCTAAAAACAACCATTTGAAGAGTGATTCAAGTCCAAAATCATCAAAGAAACAAGTTCCTTTTGATCTCCATCAACTTTTGGTAAAGTTTTCTTAAGGTTTCTTTCACTTTTCTTCCATTTTTTTCCATAAATCTTCTTCTTTTGTTGAAGATTCTAACACCATCTATTTTCTTTTGCATTCCAAGTTATTGTCTACCATAATACCTTTCATTTGGAGGAAGATCCTTTTTGTTTCTTGGAGAAAATCTCTAGATCTTGGTAAGTAAACTTTTACCGAAAATCCTTCCGAAAAC
>CAJVGC010000001.1:38162873-38220373 GCA_910822075.1 Senecio squalidus | reverse complement strand
AATGTTTATTGAAACTTGTCGATGGGTCACTTTTACTTTAAAATTGCGAATAATTCACCAACATGTTGTTGATGTCGTTTTAACGCTTTGTAGGAAATTGAGGATTTCCGTTGATCATGCCATAGTTTATTTTCGAATCGCTTGCTTTTGGGAAATTTGAATTTGAATCGTTTATTGTAATTTCCATGACGATCCTTTTGTTGATTTCTTTTGGAATTGTATTTGTACTAGGCGTCTTACCGCCCTTGACTTATTGATGTATTTTGTAACATTTGGCATGATCTATTTAAATTGATGTTTTGTTTATCGGTTATATTGTTGTAATCTTGACTTTGATATTATAACTGGAACGCTCCGTGTTTCCGCTTCCAAGCGGGGTGTGACAGCAATGTTGCCTCTGAAACGGTTATTGCTTTGCCATCCACTGTGGCATTGATGACAGGTACATCCCCATCAGTATTAAGTTCTTCGGAGGCCCAGAAATCCCTTATGTGTGATTCATGGATTTCAGGGCTGATTGTTAACGCCAGTTTAATGTGGGACTACTGCAAGAAGTCAATAATGGGATGGAAATCGGTATTGTCGTCAAGTTTAACCAAGAATGCCACCATGTTGTGTGTCAGATGAAACTGTAATTCAACCATTGTTAAGAATGTATGAATGATTTAGATTATAACAAGCAATTAGACACAGGATTTAGCAAATATTGAAAGAATATTTAGGGATTTTGATTGTAACGGTAACTTTTTAGAAGATTTAGGGTTCTTTAAAAAAGGTAAGTACTCAAACGGTTAAAAAGATCCCTATTTATACGGTGAAAAATGTAACAACTTGGCGATTGGGATTTGACGCGGGTGATGATTAAAAGTAACGGTGTAATTGGAGATTGCCACGTGTCAATTGTAGTTGTACCTCGCGCCTGAATTTTAAAAAATAGGTCCAATAACCAAGCTCCACGTGTAAAAGTTAGTTACAAGTTGTATTTTGACTTGTAAAATCACCATTAATTAAGGAATACTTATTGATTAAGAAACCTTTTAATACGGTGAATTGCAGTATTAACAAATAATAACCGTAGTAAGTTGATTCATGACCGTAGTAATGGTACACGAGCCGTATTAACTGGATTGTCCGTAGTAATGTGAATTACTGTCAGTATTAACCAGAGGTCCGTAGTAACAACAATACTAAGCAGTATTAACCATTTCGTCCGTATTATTAGATTAAGGGCAGTAGTAGTTAAACCTTCCCTTAATACTTACAATTTGGCCATACTAATAAAACTTTGGTTAAAATTTGTTTCTACTATTATTGTTGCAGTAGTAACATAGTACAATACTAAAAGGTAAGGCACTTGTTGCTTATGTTAAGGTTACTACTGCTTCTCGAAGGGACTTTTAAAATAGAAATACTAAGAGATAAAAGAAGATGATATCAATCCATGTTGAGCATTCCAATACTTGTAATCAAGAATGTGAATCTGCCCACATCAAATGCTTTTGTGAGAAGGTCAGCAAGCTGATTGTCAGTGTGGATTTTCTCAACATGAATCAATTTCTATTCGTTACAGTCTCTTATGAAGTGATAGCGTATCTCTGTATGCTTTGTCTTGGAGTGTTTTACTGGATTGTTGATGATGCTAATATTGCTTTGTTTGTCAATGTGAATTGGTGTGTTCATGAATGAATAGCCATAATCCATTATTTGATTTTGTATCCATAGCACTTGATCACAGCAACTAGCAGCTGCAATGTATTCAACTTCTGTGGAAGAGGTAGACACAGTTGTTTGCTTCTTGCATTGCCATGACACCATTCGTGAGCCAATAAATTGGCATCCTCCAGTTGTTGATTTCCTGTCTAAATTTTCACCACCATAATCACTGTCAGTATAAGCATTTAAATCAAACGGAGAGTCTTTAGGATACCATAAACCTAAGTTAGGCTTGCCCTGTAGGTAACGAAATATTCTCTTGACTGCAATTAGGTGTGACATTTTGGGTCTTGTTTGATATCTTGCCCAAACACAAACTCCAAACATGATGTCTGGTCTTCGAGTTGTGAGATACATTAAGGAGCCTATCATTGATCTGTAATTATGTATATCCACATCCTCCCCCTCAAGATCAGCAGTCAGTTGTTTGTGAGTTTCTACGGGAGTGCTTGCTATTTTGGCATCTAGAAATCCAAATTTAGTCAGAATTTCCTTGACATACTTGGACTGGCTGATAAAGAGACCATCTTCCTTCTGCTTGACTTGTAGACCCAAAAAGAAAGTGAGTTCCCCCATTGAACTCATTTGAAACTTTTTGTGCATTAACTCTTCAAATTCTTTGCATAGAGCATCTTTGGTTCATCAACATAAATTTGAACAAGAAGGATATCTGAGTGAGATTTCTTGAAGAATAGTGTCTTGTCAATTGTACCTCTTTGAAAGTTATTCTGTAGAAGGTAATCAGAAAGTGTGTCATACCAAGCCCTTGGTGCCTGATGAAGCCCATAGAGAGCTTTGACCAGTTTGTACACCATGTGAGGGTGTTGAGGGTCCTCAAACCCAGGGGGCTGTTTGACATAGACTTCTTCTTCAATGACTCCATAGAGGAATGCACCCTTGACATCCATCTGGTAGACTTTAAATCCCATGAATGAGGCAAAACCTAGAAACAGTCGAATGGCTTCAATCCTAGCCACTGGAGCAAAGACTTCTTCATAATCAATTCCATCTTCTTGTGTGTAGCCTTGTGCAACCAGTCTAGCTTTGTTTTTTATTACAATGCCTCTTTCATCCTTCTTGTTTCTGAAGATCCATCTTATACCTATCACCTTCTTGCCAAATGGGACTTCCACTAATTCCCATACTCCTTGAATCTTGAATTGTAGTAGCTCAGCTTGACATGCCTCTATCCAATCTGGATCCAGTAATGCCTCTTGTATTTTCTTTGGTTCCATTTGAGAAAGGAAGCAGGCAAACAGACATGTATTAAGAAGAGCTTTCACAGGATCCTTCTTTGGCTTAGTTTGACTTCTACTCTCCATGGAGAAGTCAAGATTACCAATGATTTGAGAAGGTGGGTGGTTCTTTTCAACACGAGAATATGGGATCTTCTCAAGTCTTAGTTCAGCTCCTAAGTTTGTATCATTCAAATCGGGAATATCATTGCGTGGGTAATAAGTAGTAGATGGAGGAGTAGTAACTGAAGAAGGTATGTCCTGAGTGTATGGTTCAAATTCTTCAGTGATAATTTGGTCAACTCCATTCTCATCTTCTTCTACTAAGTGTGGGACTCCATTGGGGCGTGAGGCATCATCCTTATCAGTAGTTGTGGACTTGGGAACTGCCTCATCGTCATGTGGATGTTGTTCTTCTTGTTGAGAAGAATTCTCTGGTTCATCTGGGTATATGGGATCAAAGAGTTGAATAGGATCCTCCATAGAAACAGGGAGGTTGATGTACTCCATAACATCCAACTGGGCAGTACCAATGATTGGAGCAGTATTAACTGGATCCGTAGTAACATGATCCGTAGGAATGGATTGTGCCGTAGTAACAGGATCCGCAGGAATTGAAGAAGGTTGAAAGTCAAATTTAGAGTTTAATGATTTGGTTAATGCATCCAAATCGAAAACCCAGTTTGGTCCTTGACCCTTCTTAGTAGGAGTATGTTCATTGAATGTCACATTAGAGCTTTCTTCTATGATTTTTGTTTTGTGGTTGTACACACGATTTGCCTTGCTCTGTGATGAGTATCCAACGAAAGTTCCTTCATCGGCTTTGATCTCAAACTTACCAAGATAGTCTTTAGAATTTAAGACTGTACAGGGACATCCAAATGCTCTTAAGAAACTGGTCAAAGGTTGTCTCTTGTGGAGGAGTTCATATAGCGTATTGTTATGAGACTTAACTAGGAGTACCCTGTTCTGGACGTAGCAAGCAGTATTAACTGCCTCGGCCCAGAAAAAGATTGGTAGGTTGGAGTCTACCAACATGCTTCTAGCTGCTTGATCAATGTTCTACTTCTTCTTTCAGCAACTCCATTTTGTTGAGGAGTTCTAGCAGCACTGAATTGCCTCTCGATTCCTTTCTTTTCACAAAAGTCATTCATCACTTGATTTTTGAATTATGTGCCATTATCACATCGAATTTTCTTGACCTTTAAGTTAATTTGATGTTCAATCTTAGTGATGAGTAACTGGCTTGTCTCATCCTTGGTACCCAGAAAGTACACCCATGTGTATCTTGAAAAATCATCACTGATGACAAGACAGTATGACTTCTTGGCAATGCTCTTTACATTAGTAGGACCAAACATATCCATGTGGAGTAAATGTAAAGGAGTGGTGTTAGTGTTTATCTCCTTTGACTTGTGAGAAGATTTGTGTTGTTTACCTTTCAAACAAGCTAAAAGTTGTCATCAAGGTTAAACTGTTTGTTGGGGAGACCTCTAACTTATCCTGATTTGACCAGTTTGTTGATATTCTTCAGGTTTATATGGCACATTCTCCTATGCCACATAGTGGATTCATCTAAGGTAGCTTTTGAGAGAAAGCATGCTTCAGATGAAGTGGGTTTGACCTTAGACATGTCTAGACAATAGACATTGTCTCTTCTTGGTGTTCTAAGTAAGATCATGCTCTGGTCTATAACATATCATGGCTTCATGATTATGCATTCAGATGCAGTAAATATAGTTGTGTGCTTCTCATCACAGACTTGAGAGACACTCAACATGTTATACTGCAAGTGTGTTGCACATAATACACATCTTTGAAGTGTATTGTTCCATTGCTTACTGTTCCTTTTCCAGAAATTCTTCCTCCTTTTGGATTGCTTCCAAATGCAACATATCCTCCATTGAACTTTTCAAAGTCCTGTAGGCATGACATGTTGCCTGTCATGTGCCTGGAACAGCCACTATCTACATGCCAACTGCTCTCACTTTCTTTTGTTGGTTGAACCTGCACATCAACAAAGGAAGTTAGTTTCTGGTGGAAACCCAAGCCAAAGTTGACTTGGGTTTGCCCATTTCATCAAAGTAGCTCAAATTCCTTTGGACTAGTTTCGAAAAATCAATAGGAACAGGTGGTTGAGTTACTTTGATCTTTGGTTGCCACACTTGTTTGAGTGTTTTAGCTTTCGAACCAATTTTAGTGTTAACATATTTTGGTTTAACAGTAGGAACAGATGCTGGTTTGACATGCTTTTGTTTCACAGTATTAACATGAGCCGTAGTAACTAAGTTACTTTTGGCAGTATGAACACGAGCAGTATTAACACGGTTATTTTTCACATTATTAATACTATTATTTTTGACCGTATTAAGTTTTGCGGTAGAAACATAATTTTGCCTAGCAGTATTAATTCTATTGCTACTGTTAGAAAATAAGTTTTTGTTAACACGTTTTCTTCCTTAATCCGTAGTAACAAATTTGGTGTGCACATGATTTATTTTGTTACTACTGTTCATGATATTGGTTTGATGTACATTCTTTCTTTTCTGTCCCAACCCATTATGTGGTTTTTGAATCACTTGATTTTGATTTTGAGGATTATGATAGCATATTTTTGCAAAGTGATTTAATTTGCCACATATAAAACATCCCTTTACAGAAATTTTAGGAAATTGACCCTTTTGAGATTTTACTTGGTTCATATTTCGTTGATTTCCTCTTTTACCTATATGTACCCAAGTCTTTTCTGTTTCCTTAAGAACTGTTTTGTTTTTGCAACAAGTGCATTCAGGGTTGTTACTTTTCTTAGCATGGTCATTGGGTGGCATAGTCACAAGACTTTGTGAAGATTGTTGAGTAACACCTTCTATTGTGATTAAGTGATTTTCCAAAGGAATATCCTTGTTTTTCACAATATTGACTTTACTTTCTTCAACCAAGTCCTCAATCAGAACTTCATCATAGTTGATTGGATCAACATTGAATGATTCTGTTGGAGGTGATTGTGAGATAGGAATCCTAGGTTCACCTACAGTTGGAGGGATGTAGTTTTGATTAAATGGAGGGGCTGTTTCTTTAAAGCCTAGACGTGCTTTAACTTTACCATGTATTTGATGTTCAAATAGGGCATTTATAGTTTCTGAAGCATGTTCAAGTTTCCCTACATCTAATTCGACTTTATCATGTTTCTCACTTAGTCTTACTACCTCTGCCCTAGCATTCTGAAGTTTAATTAGGCGATCCTCTCTTTGCCATTCTACTATTCGAATTTTCTCTTGATAACTTTGTTCATTGACCTTATATGATTTGATTTGGTTTTCTAAGTTATCTATTACCCTAGTAGCTGACCTTCTTTGTTCTTCTAAGGCTCTAAGTGAGTCACTCATTAATTGGTTGTGGTTTTTATATTTAAGAATAACTTCCTTACATTCAGAAGAACAAAGTTTAGAATTTACCTCGGCCATGATAGATGGTGTTTCAGGATCCTTTGAGGATGAGTCAATTTCCATTAGAGCATCATCATGAGTTGATTTGTGATCGTCTTCGTTCCAGTCATATCCAAGAACATCATGGTCAATTGCCGTAGTGCCCAGGTCAGTGTACACAAGCTCCGTATTAAATGTGTCCTCCGTAGAAACAGTGTCTTCAGCATCCATTACTACTGCTATGCATGCATGGTGAACAGTAGTAATATCTTCAGCAGAAATAGGATCATCACATGAAATTAGTGCCCTATTTTGACTAGTTTCTTCGGCTAAGTCATTCCAATCATATCCAAATACGTCCTGTGACATGAGTGCACTTGGATTGTTGTCTTGTGTGGTTCGTGGATTGTTGGATTTTGACTTGTTTGGACATTCTCTTGCAAAGTGACCTGGTTCATTACATTCGTAGCACTTCACCTTGCTTTTATCAAAAGCAATTCGTTCATTGTTTCTTGGATTAAACCTTCGTCCGGTTCTATTTACAAATCTCCTAGCACGTAGGGACAACATGGTAGTTTGCCACTTCAAGTCCATCTCTTCCCAGTCGTCCTGATGTCTCCGCTTCACGTCATCGCTAGTGAGATTTAAACTTTGTGAGATGAAAGCTGTCACACCCCGCTTATAGCGGAAACACGGAATGTTCCAGTTATAATATCAAAAGTCAAGATTACAACAATATAACCGATAAACAAAACATCATATTAAATAGATCATGCCAAATGTTACAAATACATCATAAAGTCAAAGGCGATAAGACGCCAAGTACAAATACAATTCCAAAAGAAATCAACGAAAGGATCGTTATGGAAATTACAATAAACAGTTCAAATTCAAATTTCCCAAAAGCAAGCGATCCAAAAATAAACTATGGCATGATCACAAAAATCCTCAATTTCCTGCAAAGCGTTAAAACGACATCAACAACATGTTGGTGAATTATTCGCAATTTTAAAGTAAAAGTTAACCCATCGACAATTTTCATCAAAGACAACGTTAATTTCAAATGATATATCTTGTTTTCAACAACCAATAGTGAGAGGTACTTTTCCTAGACTATTCATACACTGAACCTGACCGTACAACCCCAATCCTGAGGTCGCCAACCAAAGGTAACAAATTAATTAACCGGCCATAACTTCCACTCCTAGAAACATTCTACCGAGCAGAGAGGGTTAGGTCTATAACCCATATAGATCTATATATATGTAAAACCGTTGGGCTCAAAGCTTAACAAGTGTAACAGGGGGCCCCAACAAGGGCTAATGGCTTCCAATCTAAGGCAGACCTAATCCACTAGGCAAACAAGATAATCAATAACATTCCGCATACAAGCAGACAATTTATATAATACGCTTTCCAACCCAAAAATATTTAAGACAAGGGCTACGAATAACTCACTGATAAAGCTTCATCAAACAAATATCGGGTACACCAAACACAGAGCTACAACTCCACCGCCTAAGTGCTTTAAACAATAAACAATATTGTCTCAGTATCTCTATAAGTCTAGGTCCGGTTTAGCCTTATCGGTTAAGATTAAGTTAAATAAGATAATCAAAATATTAATAAGTTTAAATAAGGTGACGTATTTAGAAGGCGATGTTCCGCGTCAAACACGACCGCTCAAAGAGATATCGGCATTCCACGTCGTAATCGTCAACTGGAGAAGAATGATAATCCGAATCGAAAATGACTACTAGGAGTATTGGTTAATAGAATGTCGTTACCAAGTTTCAATAGATCGACCGAGGTCAACGGAAACAATGTTGACTTGGTCAAAGTCAAATGTCGGGAATGTTGACTTTATGAAAGTCAAATGTCATTTATGTTGACTTATTAAAGTCAAAATCAATTTAAAAGTCCAATTTGACACTTTGGATAATTTAAGGTCTTACTTTTCAAAATATAAGGGTAATATAACTTCAAAATCATTTTACCAAGAGTTTGTCATAAAAACGCCATTTGATAATTTTAGATTACGAATGCATCATGAAACGATGGTTTATTTGTTAAAAGAGGTTAAAACATCCGTTTTAACTAATATTATGGCTTTTATAAATATGTTAGCGTCTTTGAGTCCAAAGACGATGTTATAATGTAATATATTACTTTTATGCACAAGTTTACTCATATAAGTGTTTTATAGTCGTAAAAGACGTGAAATGAATTTCGGTAGCGCTTCCGCAACGTATATTATTTGTCCAAATTCAGTACACTTTCCGCTTGTCAAAATTTGTATTTTCAAGAGCAATTAAGTTTTTGTCATAATATATAATATGATATAAATTAAATACGTTACTTATGGTTAAATTCACATTTTAACGTATTTTAGTCCAAAGTTGTCCAAATCCGATAATACCAACCGTTGGTCTAATAATTATTCCTAACCATTTTTCAAAGCTAAAACCGAACGTATGAAAAATGAGAAATTTGGAAGAAAGTCAATTCTTACCGATAACAACCGCAATTTAGCAAGCTAAGAACCCGGGACAAAATCCTTTGATTGTGTGGTGATGAGATTTCTAACTCCAGAACACAATACACCATTCGTTAATACAGGTTCTTAAGATAACGAGCTTACGGTTACGAAAAACAGCGAAACAAAACGAAAACGGGCAAACTTCCCTCTGAATGCGTCGCATTGGGACCATGGGCGACGCATTCAGTGCAGTCTCTGCACCGAAATCGTTTCTAAGTTTAGTAAATCGTCTTTTGATGGTAGATTTGGACATGTAAGTCATAATATGTTCAAAAACACTTTCAAATAACACTTTGGTAAAGCTTTTACAACCATTTAATCAAGATCCATACACATTTTTACAAAAACTCGATTTTCATACATATTTTACCATCAAACTTTGTTAAAACTCATTTTCTTTAGTTAGATGATACATGCAATGATAAAAGCTTATAAAATACAGAAAGTTTAAGTTATTATACCCCAAAGAAAAAGAAGATGTGAAGATCAAGCTAGATGTGATGAAGATCCTTGATGTGAGACGGTGATTTCGACCCGAAAACGAAATAACCCAAGTAAATCTTCAAATGGATGCTCAAACTCTACTCCTCTAGATGAAAACAATACTTCTATGGTGGTGAAATATGTGGTTAAACTCTGGAAATCACAGTTACAAGAAGAAAAGGGAAGAGTGTTTGTGTTTGTGTGTGTTTGGCTTCAAAGAAAAGAGAGAGAGAGAAGTGAGTTGTGTGTGTGAATCATGAAATGAGAATGGGGATCCATCAAGGGGTGTTATCAACAAGTTCTGGACCCAAAAAGGCCTTAACTCAAGTGCAAACCCGGAACAAGTAACTTAGGCCCGTTTAAGAAAGATTGCAAAAGTTGGAAAAACACAAGTTGCTGATCTGCACCTGAACGCGGCGCATTTGGGGGAATGGCGGCGCATTCAGGCCCCAAACAGCAAATTTTGATTTTTCGGTATAAGTTATGGTTACGCACGTTAGTTCGTTTAGAGTTCCCGATTGTTTTACATATGAACTTAGGCAAGTTCATTATAGGTATTCTTGGTATTGAAATTCATTATATGATTCGATTTAAATTCCAAAATGGAAATACATACTTCTCGGTAAAAACATAAACACGAGCAAAGCACGATTTCTTAAGGATAGGGATACGTTAACCGACAAATTTGGCATAAACCTCCTAACTTATTTCCATGAGTATACTAACTATTTGGCACTTAGATAAAAATCAACTTACGTCTCAAGGGACGAATCAAAATAATCACATAAAACCCGACTCTCATCAATAAACCGTGAGTAAAACAAAGCGAAATACAAGGGTCAAAACAATTGCGAATAATATTAAATAATAACGGTAACTCAAGTACCTCAAATAGACGGGACGTCACAAAAGCTGCAAAAGATATTCTTCTCCACTTTCATATTTTGTTCCTCCGGATGTTATGACAAGAGCAGTATTAACATCATTAATATTGTGGTTGCTACTGTGAGGTTTGTTTGCTTCCACCTCTGATTCAAAGACTCTTAGGTCGTTGTATAGATCATCTAACTCCAATTCTTCCAGTTTATCTCCTTGTCTATAGGACACCGTGCAGATAATACATTCCTTGCCTAGAGCTCTTATGAATTTTCGGTTGATGTCGTCTTTGTCATACTTGACTCCGGCACTTATCATATCTCATGTGAGCCTTTTGTATCTGTCAAACGTCTGAGTCATTCTTTCGTCTTTCAAAGCATTGAAATTTTCATATTCTTGTTTAAGAAGGGCCTTCTTGTTCTTCTTAGTATTCTTTGTTCCGCTGAATCTTTTCTCCAATGCTTCCCATAGAGATTCGGCATCTTGGTATTCTTCAAATTGTGATTGATATTCTTTGGGGATGGCAATCAGGAGAATACTAAGAGCTTTGATCTCCGTTTGTTTTTCTCTTCTTTCCTGGTCAGTCAATGGTTGACGGACCAAGATACCATGTTGGCCATCAGCTGCAAGATTAGTAGCTTGCTTGTTGCCATTGACAATAGCATCCCAAACTGTGTAATCAGATAATAGGATGTGTTGCTTGATACGTAGCTTCCATAGATCAAATTCGTTGATGTTCAGGAAAGGAACTTTGTTGATTAAAACATCAGCCATGATGTCTATCTTGATTCTTGCGTATGAGAATTATCAACTTGTTGATCAATGGATTTAAAGAACCTCCTGTTCTCTGATACCACTTGTCAGGATCGAATAAGCTAATATAACTTATATTTTGCCTCATTAAGATCTTGATCTATTAAAGAAGTTCAGCAGCGGATGAACACATTAATATTAACAAGTTGTCGAACAATAAATATCGTAAGAATATGAATAAGTATGAACAATAATATTTTCGAATGTTAAGCCTCAATTGTATTAATCAAGATATCAATACAACGTGTTTTCTATCTTACAAGGATCTATGTATTTATAGACCTTGAGGCTAGCCTAGATAAACTAGGAATCTACATCGTTATCTAGAAAAGGAAACATACTTTAAATACAATTGAAACTCTATCTAATAAACTAAAACTTGCATGACAAGAGTTCATCCGTATTAATTTGTAGTCAAACTGTAGTAACTTGGACCATCCGTAGTAATGAACACTTCCGTTTTAACTTGTTGAACAGCCGCATTAACTTGTCTTCCACAGTAGCTTCTTAATAGCTTTCGTATTAATCTTGTAAGTTACTTTATTCGTTGTTAGAAGTATTGTTTAGGAGTTAAACTAATTTGACTAAGTTATAACCCAACACTCTTTCATAGTTAATGGACTATATGCGAATCTGGTTGTTTATAAAAATTGCTCGATTGAAAAAGTTAAGCCTTTAAGGTCGTTCCAAACATGATCCAAGATTCTATAACCTATTCTCTTCAATTAAAATCCCATTCAACAAATTTTGTCCTTACTATTATTTTTGCCATCCATGGTTTTAGGTTGCCCAAATCTTGGTGATATAAACTGGACCGAACTCGTGAAAAATACTCTTCCAGGTTTATCTTTTAATATTCTGGTCAACAAGGTGGTAATAGAAGTTAGTAACTACCACGATGTTTTTGTTGACTGGCTTTTAGTCGTCTAATTTCAAAAAAATTAGTTTTGTAATGCCCAAGCTGGAAAGTGTGCATGCGTGGTGAGATGTGTTGATCAAAACGGTCCAAACTCATGTGAACTAACCTTCATGCTTTGTTTTAATTACCTAAACTTACTTAAATTAAATAATCTTTCCCCTGCTAATTATCAATTTTTTTAATTGTCAAACAATGTGTTATCTTTAATTATGTCAACCTTGTTAATCTTTTGCCTTTGTTTATCATCATTCATTTTAAAATTTTGAACTATAAGTTAAGTTGTAAGAGTAGAAATGGAAAATAATATATATTGAATGCTTTGTTTACAACATCATGTAATCATACCTTTCTACAAGTTTGTAAGCTATATTTTTCAAATTAGTTTATGTTGTGTGTTCGTGTAATCTTTTTGTCTCAAGTGAGCCTGCTCGATTTAATAACCGTTAATCTTGTGATCTTGTAATCTACATCTCGAATCGTAGGAACATTTATCATTATTTTTCGTTTTATCAATTTATCTACCAATTTAATTCTTATCAATTGGTATCAGAGCAGTCGGTTCTGAATTTTTTTTCAGTGATCACTGCTTAATTAAAAAAATATATATATTTCTTTGATCTTGATATACCATGGCGGAGAAGGTTGTAGAATTAGATGTCGAGTTTGGACAATACCGAACAGCGATCGAGGAATGATTTAACGGGCTGGAAAACATAAATACAACCGAAATCGGAGCTTTGAGGGCTGAATTAAAATCTGAATCAGATCGAAAACATGAAGAGCTTGTGAAGATGATTGTTACCATATCAGTTCGTAGAGAGCCAACTCCTCTAGAGAATCCGTTGCCCATTGAACCACCAAAGAGACCCGCCAAAACGACCACTGGAGACATGCCACGTTATGATGATACGGGTTTCTAATGTCACCTTATCATGCTTATCATGCCGAAGATAGCGCTACACGAGGAAAGAAAAAGGAAGTCGGGTATGTGGATATTGGAAATTCAATCAGGATTGGTGGTGAACTTAAGGATCAGGGTTCTAAAACCCAAACAGAATTTAGGACGGGTTTTTCTAGGACATGAGAAAGGTTCGTAAATCAAGGAGAAAGGGTTTTGAATCAGGGGAATGACTATATGATGAGGAAGTTAAAAATGTCGTTGTTTGATGGTGAAGATGCCTACGGGTGGATCTACTGAGTTGAGCGTTACTTTGAAATTCAGGGCGTTCCCCCACGAGATCAATTGCGAGCGGTTGTTCTTTCTATGGAGGGGGAGGGGTTGTCGTGCTACCGTTGGTGTGATGGTTGTACGCCAATTAATTCATGGGATGGGTTTAAAAGATGCTTGTTGACACGATTCCGACAATCGCGGGGGGGGGGGGGGGGGGGGGGGGGGGGGGGGGGGGGGAATTTATACGAGCAGTTATTGGCTATAATTCAAGAGGGATCGACACGAGATCATGTCGTGTTGTTCGAAAAACTATCCCGAGAGTATTGGAGGCTACGTTCATTAAAGGTATCAAACCAAAGATATGTTCAGCTTTACGGATATTACAGCTTGCAGGGTTGAACCAAGCCATGAAATTAGCTCCAACGATTGAAGAAAACAAAAATGATGAGGAGGTTAATCGGGAGAACAGAGGAGGGTCATACTATCAAACTCAACCACAGGGGTCGCAAACAATCGTTAAGGGGGCACAGTTTAAAGGGTTGACGGATTCAGAAATTCAAGAGAAAAAAGCTAAAGGATTATGTGTTCGTTCTGACGAGAGGTACTCGAGGGGTCACCAGTGTCTGTCCTAATCGCACTTTGCAAGTATTGTTGGTTGATGAGAATGAAGAGGCGGAAGAGGTGGAATAGCGGGTCAAACCATAGGATCCTAGGGTCAAGAACGATTGAGATGTAGCTTCATAATCATACATCGAGGACAAGGTGTGTATTTTTTGGGGGAGTAATGATAAGAACCTATTCTGGAAAGGGGTCGAGAATTTATTTGCAATTATTAGGGGGTTAAGTGTCGTTTATTATTTAAGTAATAGTTTCCTTTTGTTAGTCGTTTCCTTTTATTGTAATAACTTGTTGGCCAAGATTCTTGGAAAATAAGTTAGGTTATTAGTATTTATAGGTCTTTTAGAGTTATTGAATGGGATATCGATGAATTTAGAGTCTTAGACTTTTGGGAGAGCCTACATCATGAATCGTAGGAACATTTATCATTATTTTTCGTTTTATCAATTTATCTACCAATTTGATTCTTATCAATTTCTAATCAAATTTTTTGTATGAAGTTAAGAAGTAGAAATAATGTCAGACATAGAATTCACTATATTGTTAGAATTGCAAATAAATTTTTCACTGTCAAAACAGGTTGGTTTGGGCTCACCCTCGACGTTTTTTTCTCCCATTAGTTCCGAGTTTATAGATGAAGAATAGGTCAACTCTGATTATAAACATTTTTGTTGGGGTTGTATGGATCTTAAGATTGCAACGTTATATCAATAACCTAGCGAAAATAAGCTATCGATTATCTAGCGAATATTTAACCTTCGGAAACGAAATCAAATCAATGATTATTGATAAGATTAGACCTAAGGAAGACTATTCGGATGATTGATTATATGTTATAATCGATTTGGAACTCTAAGAAAACGGCAGCAACAGTTCAAACACGCACAAAAACCCTAGGACGACTAACTCCGTAATGCACAAAGTAGCTGGGTATATATAGGCCCAGATATTCATCCGTACGGATGACTTTCTATTCGTACGGATTACTTCCTATTCGTACGGATCTGATCTCATCCGTACGAATGCAAAACTTTAACAAAACTCTTGTTTAATTTACTCATGCGTGCGGATAACAGTTCATGCGCACGGATGCATCCTCATCCGTGCGAATGTAATCTGGACATAATTTAAACATCATAAATCGTATATTTGATTAATTCAGAATAATGTAAACATTCAAGCATATAATTAATCAAACAAGTAACATTAATATCCAAACAATACAAAGACTGATATTAGAATAAACGTGTAATTACATATGAATCTAGTAACTAACAAAATGCACCTACAATTTTATTATCAGAACTATAATTGGTTTGGGCTCACCCTCGACGCTTTTTCTCCTATTAGTTATGAGTTATAGATGAAGAATGAGTTAAATATGATTATAAACATTTTATAATCTGAATTATAATCTAACCTTTTTTTACATAAGGTAATTTACAAGGTTCTATGCATTTGGACTATTTCTTTTAGTTTACCTTTTATGTAATTAAATTTAACTTGTAGAGATAAAACATACTCACGAATCCATTGGCAGGTTAATAGGTCAAACTTACAATTTGACACCTCTAAAGAATAGTTTAAAAAAATAAAGACATTTGTAATTATCTGAAGTAATCTTTAATATATAATAAAAGAGTGGCCTTAAATGCTACATGGCGAATAAGGACCATTATATGGGTTAACTTTTTTGATTTCAACCGTTAGATCAAATTGATGATGTCATCAAACACTATTTTCATTTTACACCTGATAGTGTTAGTAGGGAATGGCTCATACACATAGCCCATTAACCCCCTAAACACATAACCTGACTTACAAAAGGTTGCCTGCTATCTCCTAGCTCCGGCCCTTAGGCTCCGGCGTCCGGGAGCCAAGCCCGTGTCCCGGCAATGTCCCGGGAGCCAAGCCCGTGTCCCGGCAAGTGTCCGGGAGCCAAGCCCGTGTCCCGGCAAGTGTCCGGGAGCCAAGCCCGCGTCCCGGCAATGTCCCGGGAGCCAAGCCGTGTCCCGGCAATGTCCGGGAACCTGGCCTCGTGTCCCGGCAGTGTCCGGGAGCCAAGCCCCGTATCCCGGCAGTGTCCGGGAACCTGGTCCCGTGTCCCGGCAGCGTCTGGGAACCAGGCCCCGTGTCCCGGCAGTGTCCGGGAGCCAAGCCCCGTGTCCCGGCAGTGTCCGGGAACAAGGCCCGTGTCCCGACACAATGTTCATGTGTTCGGGAATCATGGCCCCGTGTCCAGGGTCCGAGAGATGTGTCCCGGCACCTAGCGCCCCTGTGTCTGGAGATCTGCCGATCAGTCCGACACTCATGGCCTGGCATGTATAAGGATTTGTGTAGACCAACACTGATGCTTTGGAGTTCGTCTCACAGTACCATACTCCTGACATCCTACCAGTCAGACACTCAAGCCTAATCCTTGAGTGTAACCGTCAGAGCATTAATAAAGTCATATAATGACATAGACGTTAATAGCCATTGGAATCCTATTGATGAGCCATAAATGGTCATCATTGCCATACGTTGTTAATACCTGGGAGTGTTGGGTATAAATACTCAACACTTCAGGTTTTGGACACAGATTCATCATCTTCATCATTCCCATCCAACTTACACACAGTACCTGGCCGGAGTATTCATACACTTCCCGCAGTAAACATATTCCGATCATCTTCTTCAACCAACCACTTGACCACCTTAGGCTCGCCAAGAGCTTGATAGGTTTGCACTGCTAAGCAGGAGGTCAAGGGGTTGAATCCCAAACACCCAAGTTACTGAGCCTGCTACTATTTGCTCAAACATTGGCGCCATCCGTGGGACACGTTTTAGCAACGGTGTCTCATTTCATTTCTATCTTTTTTCATTTCATTTCTTAGTTTCACCACCATTTTTTCTTCTCCATGGAAGGAAATTCCTCATCACAAATCGGTTCACTTAAGCCAAAGACAACCACCAATACCCCATCCACCACCCCACCTAATTACATATACATGGCGCAGGAAGAAACTACATCTCGCAAAAGGAAGGCATCAGTCCTTCAGGATTGGGTGATGGAGCCTATTTGCTTCCCACCAATTGAAACTCCTTCCATCAACCCTGTAGTAATACAAATCCGGTTAGCCAACTATGAAGTGAGCAAGGCATATGTTGATACAGGGAGCTCAATGGACATTATTTATGCCCACTGTTTTAGGCAGCTCCCTGAAAAAATACAAAATTCAAAGCGTCCAACACAATTCCCTCTAGTGGGGTTTTCAGGTGAGACGCATTGGCCAATCGCAGAAGTAGCAATAAACATGATGTTAGGAGAATATCCACACTATAGGTTAGAAATGATTAATTTTGCAATCATTGATGCACCATCGGCCTACAATGTCCTACTGGGCAGGCCTGCATTACAAAAATTTGGGGCAATCCCATCAACCATCCATGACATGGTCGAATTCCCTACCCTAGTTGGCATAGCCACACTTAGGGACAGGATACCATGTCCAAAATACTAATCCGTCTAAAAAATGTCATAGACAACCATTGATGTTGGCCAGACAGGAAAAAAGGTTTAACTTAGTCAGATCTTTGTATCCCATAAAGACATTGGATGCCATGAGACTTTCGGCCTACAAAGTCTAGGTAGGCTCTCAAAAATTTGGATCAATTCCATCTACCATCCATGACGTGGCACTGTGTCATACCCTAGTTGGCATAGCCACAAGGATGCATTGGCCAAGATATAGATCTAAAAGTGTCATGAACACAATATGGATCTAAATGGGTCATGGAAATAATCCGGATGAGAAAGTGTCATGGATACAGTACGCATCTAAATAATGTCATGGACACAAGACTGATCTGAAAGTGTCAGGGGAACAATAAAAACCTAAAAGTGCCATGGGCACAATAAAGAGGAACAAACTTGATTTACACATTACTAATCCGGATGGAATAAGATTTGCTGGAATACTATCCATCCTTACATAATACCCATCCTGACATGATAGTTATCCCGGCATTGATAGTCGTCATGGCGTAATAGCCATCCTGGCATGATAACCGTCCTGGAATGGTAGTCATTTCATTTCCATTCATCTAGTTACTAGTAGTACATCTTTCCCATGAAGGAAGTAACTTATCTCGAGTCATTTCACCAACAACAGAAATGGCCACCACGATCTCAAATTCCTACTAAATGTCATAAGGATGATATATTCGACCTCTGCAAACAAAGCTTGCATCTCATTTCCACAAACCAGGATCATTGATCCAGACAACAATAAATAAATAAATAAATAAATTCGGCCAGATCCTGAGAGCCGGCCAGTTAGGCCAAATCCGGACAGCCAGCCATTTGAGCCAGATCCGGACAGCCGACCATTTCGGCCAGCTCCGGACAGTCGGCCAGTTATGCCAGAGCCATTTTAGCCAGCTCCGGACACCCGACCAACTCGGCCAAATCCGGACAGTCGGCCAGTTGGAACGACCTTGATAGTCGTCCAGCTTTGGCAACATTTTGATAGCCAGATTTGGCAATATTTTGATATCCAGCGTGACAAGATCTTAACAGCCTGGGAGATGGCTTTTGACCAGAAGTTGTCGGCTGGCAAAGACTTTACTATCTATCCTAGAATACTAATCATCTTGTCATATTCATTATCTTGGCGTACTAACCATCTTGGCATGATAGCCATCGGGAGATAATAGCCATCCATGCATAGTATCCTTCCTGGCATACTAACCATTTTGGCCATCCAGCCACAATAACCATCCTGGTATGATAGCCACCCTGCCACAATAGTCATCCCGACTATAGGCCAGTTTTACAAGTATTGTTGGTGTGAAGCCACACAACCAACACCATTCAATCTTTCGTTTCAACTTGTCTCAACGTTAAGGTCAGATCCCAACCAGTAATTCTTGCCAATGGAGATCTCTTGTTGAACAGTTTCTAAAACATTTAAGGTAACAGAGTGTGCCTCCACCTTCACTTAAACCTCCACTACAATATCAAACACAAAGATTGTTGTAGATCTAAAAACATTGAAGGAAGAAAACACCTTGTCTTCGGATAGACAACAAGCAAATAAAATCCCTACCAAAAAACATATGCTTAGCAGAAGAAGGGGAAGACGTAGATCATCATGGCCCCAGATGGCCATATATTCATGGTAAAGAGATAATATATTGATAGAATAATTGGTCTGATCGTGCATCCCAATACTATTTAGTAAATTAATTTCTACCTACTTGGATTATGGATCCACACAAAAATCCTAGACAAGTTCATTGAATGTGGAGTAGCTAAGCACTTGGCATGACCATGCATACACGAACGCATACTCCAGAATAACCAAATGCATAAGGGTAACCATGACATTATCAGTCTAACCCAATTATGCAGGTAATGGGGAAAAATAGGCTTACTACTAGGTTCAATTGATAAACTTGGCACCATCAGCCTACAATGTCCTAACTAGACAGGCCTAAACCAGAATAATTTGAAACAAATTCATGTACCATCCATGGCATGGTAAAATTTCCTACCCCAGATGGCAAAGCCACGGTTAAGGACATGAGGCCATGACCAGTATCCCAGTTTACCATCCATGTAATTGCTAAATGCCCTACCTCAACTGGCATAACCACGGTTAGGGACATGATGCCATGACCAGAATACCATTTCAGCTCTAAAAATGTCATGGACACAATACATAGTACCGAGTAACATTTTTACATTCTAAAACATGCACATATGTCATTGTGGTCAAAAATAAAATCCAACATACAGGATTACTACAGACCCTACATACATTAGTAAGGGGAATTGTTAAATCCAAGTCCCTTCTACATCCAGGGAAGACACTCTGTCCCTTCCACATCCATGGAAGACTCTTAAACCCTTCCACATTATGCACACTCTCACTCCCTGCCAACTCTCAACCGGCTCCCGGGTCTCCCAGCCCCAACTTCAGATCCCGGCTCCCAACTCCCCAGCTGCCGGTCCCGACTCCCTGCTCCCGCTCCCGGATCCGGCCCTCGGCTCCTAAGATCCTACCACTTGAGGTCCTACTTCCTGAGGTCCTACAATCATTAGCTTCCAGGATTTCATGATAGACAATTACTATTTGTCTATTCATTAGACCGAGACATTGAAGCTTAGGCAACTTCTGTTAAAAGTGTTCGTCCCACATCTTTCAAACTTATAGAACTAATGTAGCGAAGAATGCAGCCACACAGGCAGGGAACCTAAACAATATTGGACGGGAAGACCCTTAAAGGGTACTCAAAGGTAATAATTCTTATACCCTGTTTAAACTGGATGCACATCATATACCCATGTCATGGAATGTCATGTTTGATAAAATATTGTTTTGATCATATAACCCATTATCTACCAACCCAGATCATTACAAAAAGGGAAAAGTCATGGAAAAACCTATACAAATTCATTGAAGAAAGAATTGGTCTGATCTTGAATCCCTATGCTATTCCACAATGTTATCTTTATATAACATTATGCATGCGTGCATATACAATTTCATAATTCTGACAAACGTTCAAGACCAGGTGCATAGGGCCAAGATGGATATTTAAATCCAAGCCACACATGCCCATCATCATATACATATCTCTGGGAAACGTTCAAACCAAGTGCATAGGCCAAGATGGACATCTAAGTCTAAGCCAAACAAGCACCTCATCATATACATAATTTCGGAACAACTTGGCATGAGCTGAACAACCAGCGAGTTTTGATATTTTGCCAGTCTGGCCGACCTTGATATTCAACAGCCAACCCGCCAGGTCTTGATATATGGACAGTCTGGCAGACCTTGATATTTGGCCATTTTACTCATGAAGGAATTGGCATCAACATAAGAAAACACTCTTAAAGAGTCATACAAGGATGTTTCTACAATATGGAAACCCTTGACAATCAACAGCTAGCCAAGTCTGCATATCTGGGCAATCTGGCAGATTTTGGTGTTTGGCCATCTCACTCATGAGGGACTTGGCCCCACCATAAAAAGACACTCTTCAAAGAGTCATTCACAGAAATGCACCTCAAAATACAAAGTGGTCTGATCTATGTATCCCACAAGGCAACAAGCCTGATACACCACCCCGAACCACGTTTGGGGGAAATTCAGCAAAAGGCACATATAGACATCTTAAGTCTACGCCAAACAAATATTTCGTCTTTTTACCTACCGGGAAAAGACAAGCACTTCTCATTGGGAAGCGACATCACTCGCGAGTAAAACAAAATAAAGGTTAACCAACAAAAGTGCCATCGGCACAATATGAAATATACATGAGTGATACCCACACCTAGATATGTCATCGACATACAAAGCACCATGGGCACTCACAAGGTGTCATAGACACAATCAAACATAAATATCTTCATGCACACCTAAAACGGTGTCATAAACACATCTAGGATGAAAAGATAGTAATGAGTTATTGGCTTGATCACCCAATAAAATATTATTCTTGACATCGCCATATGAGCAAACATCATATACAACCCTAGCCAAGACATGCAACACTAGGGGTTGGACATGATAGGGTCAGGCAAAGAATAGGCGGAAGAGACAATAAGAACAAAAAAAGTTAGGCTTCAAAAAACCATTTTAAAACCTAACTGGGGGGCATGATAGTGTTAGTAGGGAATGGCTCATACACATAGCCCATTAACCCCCTAAACACATAACCTGACTTACAAAAGGTTGACTGCTATCTCCTAGCTCCGGCCCTTAGGCTCCGGCGTCCGAGAGCCAAGCCCGTGTCCCGGCAAGTGTCCGGGAGCCAAGCCGTGTCCCGGCAAAATGTCCGGGAGCCAAGCCCGCGTCCCGGCAATGTCCCGGGAGCCAAGCCCGTGTCCCGGCAAGTGTCCGGGAGCCAAGCCCATGTCCCGGCAATGTCCCGGGAGCCAAGCCCGTGTCCCGGCAAGTGTCCGGGAGCCAAGCCCGTGTCCCGGCAAGTGTCCGGGAGCCAAGCCCGCGTCCCGGCAATGTCCCGGGAGCCAAGCCCGTGTCCCGGCAAGTGCCCGGGAGGCAAGCCCGTGTCCCGGCAATGTCCCGGGAGCCAAGCCCGTGTCCCGGCAAGTGTCCGGGAACCAAGCCCGTGTCCCGGCAGTGTCCGGGAACTTGGCCCCGTGTCCCGACAATGTCCGGGAACCTGGCCTCGTGTCCCGGCAGTGTCCGGAAGCCAAGCTCGTGTCCCGGCAGTGTCCGGGAACTTGGCCCCGTGTCCCGGCAATGTCCGGGAACCTGGCCTCGTGTCCCGGCAGTGTCCGGGAGCCAAACCCCGTATCCCGGCAGTGTCCGGGAACCTGGTCCCGTGTCCCGGCAGCGTCCGGGAACCAGGCCACGTGTCCCGGCAGTGTCCGGGAGCCAAGCCCCGTGTCCCGGCAGTGTCCGGGAACAAGGCCCGTGTCCAGACACAATGTTCCTGTGTTCGGGAATCATGGCCCCGTGTCCAGGGTCCGAGAGATGTGGTCCCGGGCACCTAGCGCCCCTGTGTCTGGAGATCTGCCGATGACACTCATGGCCTGGCATGTAGGATTGTGTAGACCAACACTGATGCTTTGGAGTTCGTCTCACAGTACCATACTCCTGACATCCTACCAGTCAGCACTCAAGCCTAATCCTTGATGTAACCGTCAGAGCATTAATAAGATCATATCTGACATAGACGTTAAGAGCCATTGGAATCTATTGATGAGCCATAATGGTCATCATTGCCATACGTTGTTAATACCTGGGAGTGTTGGGTATAATACTCAACACTTCAGGTTTTGGACACAGATTCATCTCATCATTCCCATCCAACTTACACACAGTACCTGGCCGGATATTCATACACTTCCCGCAGTAACATATTCCGATCATCTTCTTCAACCAACCACTTGACCACCTTAGGCTCGCCAAGAGCTTGATAGGGTTGCACTGCTAAGCAGGAGGTCAAGGGGTTGAATCCCAAACACCCAAGTTACTGAGCCTGCTACTATTTGCTCAAACAACACCCTTTTAAATACATTACATTCTCTCTTTAATTCTCATCTCTACTAAAATAAAAACAAAATTCTAATTTAATTTAATTAAAAAAATCTCTCAATTTGAACTATGATTTACTTTATTGTTATTTTAAAATCTTCTAATAAAAACTATTAAGACATTAGTATAAACGTAAAAATGTTTATGTTATTATAACTATAAACAACATGTGTATAAACGTAAAAGTATATATATGTTATTATACATATAACATTGTCTTTTCATAATAACTTAAAATCTACATAAACATAAAGTTTATGATTCTATTTTTATTTTTTTTTCCGCGCTATCGCGGGACAATAATCTAGTTATCTAAAAAACAAAGGGGTACTTTCCAAAATGGTAATATTGGATCATGACACTGATGTTTTAAGGAGTTGTTACCCATGTTACTTTGTGATTTAAGATATCTATTTTGCCATCAAATATGATTCAAAAATAGAAGATTGCATCCAGGTTTTATTCTTTAAAAGTAGAATATTCCATCCAAGTTTTGTTCTTTGAACTTAACACAAAAATACACATTACAAGCACTACACAATGATAATTTACATCATCGTGTCTTCTTATTCATATTTCATAGTTGGTTTAGATATAAAGAAAATCTTATGCACCAATACACAAATGATCAGTCTCATAATTACAATCTATTGCTTTCAAGTTTATTGCACCTTACGGTATACACTATTAAATGGTATCTTTAAATGAAGTAGGGATGGTTTTGATTGATGTTTCTCTTGAACGAATACTATTACACGTTAATTTTACTATAATATATATATATATATATTATATGATATATATATATATATATATATATATATTATTATATATATATATAATATATATAGATATATAGGGCGATTCATGCGAGACTCTATTTTTGCGAGAACTGCGAGAACTCTTAAAAAAAGTGTCAGATTCATGTAATTAGTCTTTTGAAATGTAAACCTATTGAATGTTAAAAATCTAGTAAAATATAAATGAAAATTAAAAAAAATTGTATGAAATCACGCGTATTTAGAATTGTTCACATATGAACGTTTTTTTCAAAAAATGAGTTATATATCGCTATTTTTATTTACGTTTTTTTTATGACTTTTTTTAGTTTTATACGTTAATTTACTTGATTATTAATCTCCAAAAGAGTTTGCATATGAATGCACAAATTGAAATGTGATTTAACACTTTTTGTGAGAGTTCTCGCAGTTCTCGCAAAAAAAGAGGTTCGCTCGATTAACCATTCACTATATAATATATATATATATATATATATCTATATATATATATATATATATATATATATAAATATTATATATATATTATTAAAGAGAGAGAGGAGAAGAAAGAGAGAGAGAGAGAGGTTGGTTCTTATAAAACAAACTTTAAGGTAAAATAAGTAAAACAAAATTAAAAAATAATTTATAACGTTAGATATTTTGGATTATCGTTATTTTAACCATATATTAAACTTTAAAAAACGAAGTTTTGTTGTACATCAAAAAATGGGTAGTAAGTTGCTTTTTTAAAGTTTGTTATAATTGAATAAATAAACATAATACATTTTGAACTACGGGTGGTTGATCAAGTCACGCATCGTTGAAAAAGTTAATCATGCAATTGCAGAAAATAACATACTAAAGTTTGAACCCGAAAATGACGTTTTCCGAAAAGCCTTGGTTATAGTTTTGGTTTCGAAAACTTTTTGAAAGATTTTAAAACCATTTTCACTATAACCCGTGCTCTGATACCAAGTATGTCACACCCCGCTAAAGCGGAAACACGGGATGTGAAGAGCAAAGAATCATTTCACGGGTTACACTAAAATTAACGGTTCGAGTCATTAAGATTTAAATTAAAAAGTACAATTCAAAGATACAACCAAGATTCAACGTAAGACCATAGTACAAAACAAAATGTTTTTAAATAAAATTCCCAAAATAAGGTCTTCTTCCCAAGGTACACTTCACATAAAAGACTTGACCCGCCCGATCAATGCACTTCATAACTTACGTTTAGTTCCTGAAACATGAGATAAAGTGTCAACTACGAAACGTAGTGAGTGAGTTACAGTTTATGAATTGAAGAAAAGTTCAATTTAAAAGTTCATAAGAGTCCGAGACGAATTCAAGGTTTATAAAAGTTCAAGAGTCGTTCAAGGTCAAAGAATTTCAAGATAAGATCAAGTACTTAAAATTCAAGAATAACTTAATTAAATTTAAGTGCTTAAAATTCAAGAATAATCTAGTTTCAAGACAATTTCAAGTACGTTTAAAATAAATTCAAGTACGTTTAAAATAAGTTCAAGTACGTTCAAAATAAGTTCAAGTACGTTCAAAATAAGTTCAAGTACGTTCAAAATAAGTTCAAGTACGTTCAAAATAAGTTCAAGTACGTTCCAAAATAATTTCAAGTGCGACCAAAGTAAGTTTAAGTCATATACAAAGTCAAATAGTGTAGCGAGCAAAAAGGGTCATAGCCATTACCTCAGCGGTGGATTAATCCACATGTGCAAGACAGTAAGTAAGTATATGCGTAATATAGACCTATGATCCTCGAGTTGTACCAACCACTAAGCTTAATATACGAAAGATTTAGTCTACACACTAATCCGATTCTGATGAAGTACCTGCCCACTAATCAAGTCTAAAGTCGAGTCCGCGAGGACTTAGCAATATGTACCTTGGTCGCTACGCATTGGTAAGGAGTGACCGCTCCTAAGTATCGATACCCATAATATATGCTAACGGCTTGTGTTAATAGTGTGTATAGTCGTCCAAGAAAATCGTGGGACTTTTAGTCGTACCATTTTTAAAAGTCTTTTAGTCTGCACTTACGGCGTTACATTCTTACCTAGGGTTTAGCACCTAAATACAACCAAGCTATCAATGTCTATTCAAGTATCCAAAGAGGCAAACCTAGGGAGTCTAAAGTAAGCCAATCCGAACAATTGATGTTGTTTACGCATATTAGTCCAAATAGTCGTACAAAAATAGTCCCAAAGTAGTCCAAATAGTTCGTACCAAAAATAGTTCCTTTAGTTCAAAAGTTTCCATAAATAGAAAGTCGTTCAAATAGTTAAAAAAGGTTTCCAAAGGTTCGCAAAAGTTTAACAAGTTCGTAAAAGTTTTTAAATAATGAGTAGCCAATAAGGCAATAAAGCATTTCTTTACGCATAAGAGTCTCTAAGAATTTGTCCAAAATAGTTCAAAGATCCACAAGTCAAAATAGTTTAAATAGACCGAAGTTAAAATAGTTCAATAGGTACCAAAAGTCAAATTAGTCCGATAAGTACCAAAAGTCAAAATAGTCGTACAAGTTCAATAAGTCAAAATAGTTTGATAAGCAATTTCACATAAAAGCTATAGTTCAAAAACAATTTGATCTCATGTTTCCCCCAAAAAGTATATTTAAATGTAAAAGTAAGGAGGGGTGTAACTCACGGTTTGCGAAGAGAGTGAACTCGGAATCGGTCGGATAAAGGAGCCGGGAATCACGGAATGCCTAAGAGTACCAAGATTGTCCAAAAGTTAATGTCTTATTAGGTTCTTTATATAAGATTATGTAACTTTTGTTTATGATTATGTGTTGAAGTCAAATTGTCTCAAAATTGGTCCGAAGTGGTTAACGTTTATTTTTAGTTTGAAAGTTCAATGTTAAAGTTATTAATATGTTAAACATGTTTAGGTTACTGAAATGGTTTAGATTTTCTAATGAAATTTGGGCAGCGCTTCCGCGCCCAAATTTCATGTCCAAAACCTACAACCATTTCCGCTCACAAAACATGCATATACACATAAAAACTTCATAACAAGTCAAATAAGTCAAAGGAGTCCAATATAAGTCATTATTATTATTAGTTTTATTCATATCAGTCTTATAATAATATTTTCAAAAGTCCAGAATGTGTGTACAAGTTTAAAACGGACAAACGACGATTTTTCGGGAGAACAGCAGCTCGGTGCTGCGCACCTAGCTGCTGTCTTTTCCCGTTTTGTGTTTTTCTTGGTAAAAACGTTTTGTGACTCAAAGATTTCGACATGCAACCAGTAGATAACTTATAAAACATCATTTTTATGGTTTCTAAACAACTTTTATCCACAAAAACATAGATCTAAGTATCATCTAGATAAAAATCGTTTTTGTAGAGAAAGTGATATAAATCTTTATAAAAACTCATTTTTATTGTTTAGATCTTACATGCAATTAGTAAAAACAGTAAATAAAGATAGGAGAAAGGTTTCTACCGAAGGAAATTGAATGGATGATGTTTTTGGTCGGATTTAAGCTCCAAATGTCTTTACAAAACTAGTCATTTTCGAAATAAACGACACCCCTTGCTTGCCTTGATGATTCAAACGTTTTCTATGGATTGAAATGGTGTTTTTAGTGGCTGTAAACTCTGGTTTCAATGGGGGTTTAGAGAGAAAATAGAGAGAAAAGATGAACTATGTGTAAATGTGTGTGTGTTTTGGATTTTCTAAAATGAAAATGAAATAGAAAATAGGGGAGTAATAATGAGGAAGGTTGGGACTGCCAAAAAAAACCAGTAATGGAGTGGCTTATTTCGTTTTTGATTGGTTAAATTTTGTGTAAAAACGAGGCAAGGACTGAAAGTGTAAAAATTTTGAAATCTGGCGTGAGGTGCTGCGCACCTATACCTTAGGTGCTGCGCACCGGGGCTTTTTCAGCAATTTCTGATTTTTCGTTTTTACGTTATTGCTTCGTTGGACCTTTTTGTTAATTGAAAGTTCTTAATTATGATTAGTTATGAACTTAGGAAAGTTCAATATGTGTTTTCTTGGTATTAGGACTTATACAATTGATTCCGGAAGTTATTCCGACACTAGTTCCGACAAAGTACAGACTCAACAATTACGAACTAGAACAAAACGAACGCGATAAAAAAGTAGCTAATGTTTCGAACCGATATAGTAGCGGAACAAGTACCTAGATTTTTAACGGTTGTCACATTCTCCCCGGGTTGAAAGAAATTTCGTCCCGAAATTTAGTTCGTCACATGGGGAAAAGTTTGCCGTTGGATCGTGGTGGATTCTCCTGACGAATTTCGGTCCATGCGTCTTCACGCGGTAGTGGGACTACGTCGGAGGTTCCACTGAACTCAGAGATGGGGACAAGGTTCGGTCTAGGTTGTTTGACCTTGGAGTCAACAACCTAAGCGTTTCGACAAGGGAGTTGATTCGGTAGCAGTTTTGACCTTGTTTAGAGGGAGATGACAAAGGTCTCATCCGATGAACACTTTACAAGTGTGAGGAGGGATCACGTAAGAACATTAGCAGACGGTTGAAAAAGTTGAAGGCAGTGCAAAGATCGGATCGATATGCTCTAGAACTCAGGTTGAACCGGGGTACTTCGGTTTGGTTCGCCGCATTTCCTGGAGCAGACTATCCTCCTTCAGTGGCGATATCCTAGAGGATACCCTATTACCATCTAAGGGATTGAGGCTTTTCTTCTAGATGGGCACGCAGCTCCTTGGCCGGGTACAGGAACGTTCTAGGGTGAGTTTGGGATGTTCACAGGATCTTCCTTGAGTAGGTGTGAGTGTTGGCGAGGGGTATGGTTATCAATCATCCAAGTACGGCCTACACACTTTGTTCATTAAGTCCATGAATACCGGCGATGTGTTGTTTAGGCGTACTGACAGAGGGAAAGGCTTGGGTGGTTTGCATCAAGTTTGGGGAACTGCGGTCCTCGGAAGTTTTGGTCAAAATGTCGCGAACCTGGTGATAACTCGGGCGGGGTCGACCTTTGAGAGGTATGCTGCATCCTGCAACTATTCGGACTGGTTGTCGATCCTCAGGGATGGTTATCGGTTCTCGGCGGTCGGCTTGATGAGTTCATGACGCTTAGCGTACAACGGATGGGTCTGTCTGTCTCTCGTTAGGGAAGTTGGGCTCCCCGGGTTGAATTTGTGTGGTAGGGTTAGGGTTGGGAAGTTCCTACAACAGCTTTGGCCGCCTTAGCATCTCAAGTGGTGCTAGATGGTAGGGAGCCTTGGCTATTGGTGCCGTGCTAGGAACAAGGTTTATTTGGAATTTTCGCTCGTCGCTTTCGGCGGTAGTCCGGGCAATTTCTCAGGAAGGCTTTGGATGGTCCTTGACTACAGAGGTGTCTTGGACTCGGCTTTCCTTAGATTCGTATTCGACGTCGTGAGCGGAGGTTGCGTCGTAGTCCTTCTCGGGATGCTAGTGATTTTATCGGAACGAACGACCTTGACTCAATAGTGCGGTGATTAGTCTATCCGACGATAGCGTCAAGGCTTGATGGTTCGGTAAGAACTGGGTCGGTGGAAGAATTTTAGGCAAACGATGTACTGGGAATCCTAAATTTTCATTTGTAGCTGCGACTATTGGATCGTTGGCATATTCGAAGGAAAACTATCCGTGAAGCCTTAGGTCCTAAACTGATGGGGTGTCTAATCTCTAAGGGGCAAGGTTTTCTTCAGCTCTTGAATCAAATAGTGCGGAAGGAAAAGGGTCGTTTGTCAGGGAACGTACCAGTAGTTGCTTTAAGGTTCTGAGAGGTTTCCTCGGCTGTGATTGCGAGAGCACTGAGGATCTCTGTGGTATGCTCTAAGAGACAATCCTCACGGAGGTGCTGGTTGCTCCCACATTCGAGACATAGCGGCTTTCTGTTCGCATTTTCTGGACAGCACCAGGGGTAGTGCCCCACTGTGTTGCAAAGTCTGTATACCGGGCACTTCCGGACACGGTGGAAGGGGCACCTGCTGCATTGGGTGTGCGGTCCAGTGTGGGTTCGAGGTATGGTGGGGTATCCCTGGGTGGTGCTAATCCATGAGATTTGGTGGTGAAGTTTCCTTCTCTTGTTCTCCCTTCGTTGGAAGAGGGCAGGAGGGGGAGGTAAGGGGTTAGTTCCAAGGTCCTCGTCCTCGTCCTTCCTAGCAGCATATTCGCGACAATGTCGGGAGAGGTGCCCGATTTTGTTGCACGAGTAGCACGCTGGCAGTCCCCAATGTGATGCCGGTAGCACTTACCGCACTTAGGGTGCGGTCCAGCATACTCTTGGCGTCTGACGGCGGGCTTCTTGTCGTGGTCGCCCCTCATGGATTGGTGACTAGCCCTATGTTTCTTACTTTTCCTTCGAGTGACGGGGGCTGGAGGAGAAGGGAGGTTGTTGTCATGATTGATCTCCGAACAAAAGGTGTCGGGGTTATCGCCTCTTAAATTCATGTCGCTCACTCCGGAGATTACCTGGGCGATCAAGTCAGGTATTGTTGCGTTCATCTGGGCAATGACTTTCTCGGCGAGGTCACTAGCACTCAAGTGCGGGGGTGCCATGATTCTGCAACAGGAAGAATTTAGGTTAGGTTTAGAACGCGCGGATGAGATATGATAAGAATTACGATTTAGGTGACCATAGATAGTCATAGCACGAGATTAACACGAATGATCAAGTAGTACACACAAGATTATGATTTAAGAGATATAATCATAGTGTTCGCAACAAGTACAAAGTTCACAAGATACGATAAACCTAATGATAAAAGATAGAAATTTCATTAATAATAAGAAGTTTCGGTACACATGACAATTTCACTGAGAGAAATGCAAGTACAATACATAGAGAAATAATAAATAATGGCTTAAGCCGTGTACAATGGGAAAATTACGACTAAGACGGTACAGTACAAGATAAAGGAAAATATGCCTAATAACGCTCTTCCAAGAACATCATGGCGGCGAGAGCTACGACAAGTGCTCCCATGAATACGCAGGCTCTGACGAGGCACTGCACGGTCCGTGCGGTGGCCTGAGCCGTTAGGATGATCCGCCGGGACTGCTGTGCTAACTCGTTCGCAGCATCGGAGACTTCAAATAGAAGGAGGCCCTGCTCCTGGGCTTCCTCGGCAAGTCCACGGACTTGACGATGTAAGTTGAGGAAGGCGTCTGGTGGAAGAGGCTGATGAGTAGGTGGCGTCATGGGTCGGGAGGGTCCGGACTCCTGCGCACGCCGTCTTTCCTCGATGAAATGACGATCCCATGCGTAACGCTCCGATATCGGAGTGCGAAAGGCGGGATCGTAGGGGTTCAAGAAACACTGGGGAGGCGCGGGTCGGAACGGGCCCGACTGTCGATGCACAGGTGCTCCAGCATTGGGTCCTCGGGGCTGTGGTGCTGCAACGGGCACCAACCTAGGAGGTGGAAGTACCGTCCTTGGGTTGGACCCATTACTGCTACTGATGGTCTGGGACGTGTCTTCCGTTGGGTCAGTCGTCTGGTGACGCTGACTCTCGGATGCGGTGTGGCCCTCAGAGGGTTCGTGAGAGGGGGAGGCGGCTCGGGGAAGTGATCGAGTATGGGATCGAGAGTTCGAGGACTGAGACATGGCGTATCTGCGAATAGAGAGTTACATAAGTACGGGGAAACTAAGAATAGGAAAAACGTAAGTAAAATGCATGCACGGGTCAATCATGTGAGTGTCGGGAATTGACAAGACCGGGAATTTATGGACTCAAAAACGTTTAACGATAGCCTTTCATTTTCCGTTCTTGCATAATTCATTTTGAACTACGGGTGGTTGATCAAGTCACGCATAGTTGAAAAAGTTAATCATGCAATTGCAGAAAATAACATACTAAAGTTTGAACCCGAAAATGACGTTTTCCGAAAAGCCTTGGTTATAGTTTTGGTTTCGAAAACTTTTTGAAAGATTTTAAAACCATTTTCACTATAACCAGTGCTCTGATACCAAGTCTGTCACACCCCGCTAAAGCGGAAACACGGGATGTGAAGAGCAAAGAATCATTTCACGGGTTACACTAAAATTAACGGTTCGAGTCATTAAGATTTAAATTAAAAAGTACAATTCAAAGATACAACTAAGATTCAACGTAAGACCATAGTACAAAACAAAATGTTTTTAAATAAAATTCCCAAAATAAGGTCTTCTTCCCAAGGTACACTTCACATAAAAGACTTGACCCGCCCGATCAATGCACTTCATAACTTACGCTTAGTTCCTGAAACATGAGATAAAGTGTCAACTACGAAAACGTAGTGAGTGAGTTACAGTTTATGAATTGAAGAAAAGTTCAATTTAAAAGTTCATAAGAGTCCGAGACGAATTCAAGGTTTATAAAAGTTCAAGAGTCGTTCAAGGTCAAAGAATTTCAAGATAAGATCAAGTACTTAAAATTCAAGAATAACTTAATTAAATTTAAGTGCTTAAAATTCAAGAATAATCTAGTTTCAAGACAATTTCAAGTACGTTTAAAATAAATTCAAGTACGTTTAAAATAAGTTCAAGTACGTTCAAAATAAGTTCAAGTACGTTCAAAATAAGTTCAAGTACGTTCAAAATAAGTTCAAGTACGTTCAAAATAAGTTCAAGTAAGTTCCAAAATAATTTCAAGTGCGACCAAAGTAAGTTTAAGTCATATACAAAGTCAAATAGTGTAGCGAGCAAAAAGGGTCATAGCCATTACCTCAGCGGTGGATTAATCCACATGTGCAAGACAGTAAGTAAGTATATGCGTAATATAGACCTATGATCCTCGAGTTGTACCAACCACTAAGCTTAATATACGTAAGATTTAGTCTACACACTAATCCGATTCTGATCAAGTACCTGCCCACTAATCAAGTCTAAAGTCGAGTCCGCGAGGACTTAGCAATATGTACCTTGGTCGCTACCCATTGGTAAGGAGTGACCGCTCCTAAGTATCGATACCCATAATATATGCTAACGGCTTGTGTTAATAGTGTGTATAGTCGTCCAAGAAAATCGTGGGACATTTAGTCGTACCATTTTTAAAAGTCTTTTAGTCTGCACTTACGGCGTTACATTCTCACCTAGGGTTTAGCACCTAAATACAACCAAGCTATCAATATCTATTCAGGTATCCAAAGAGGCAAACCTAGGGAGTCTAAAGTAAGCCAATCCGAACAATTGATGTTGTTTACGCATATTAGTCCAAATAGTCGTACAAAAATAGTCCCAAAGTAGTCCAAATAGTTCGTACCAAAAATAGTTCCTTTAGTTCAAAAGTTTCCATAAATAGAAAGTCGTTCAAATAGTTGAAAAAGGTTTCCAAAGGTTCGCAAAAGTTTAACAAGTTCGTAAAAGTTTTTAAATAATGAGTAGCCAATAAGGCAATAAAGCATTTCTTTACGCATAAGAGTCTCTAAGAATTTGTCCAAAATAGTTCAAAGATCCACAAGTCAAAATAGTTTAAATAGACCGAAGTTAAAATAGTTCAATAGGTACCAAAAGTCAAATTAGTCCGATAAGTACCAAAAGTCAAAATAGTCGTACAAGTTCAATAAGTCAAAATAGTTTGATAAGCAATTTCACATAAAAGCTATAGTTCAAAAACAATTTGATCTCATGTTTCCCCCAAAAAGTATATTTAAATGTAAAAGTAAGGAGGGGTGTAACTCACGGTTTGCGAAGAGAGTGAACTCGGAATCGGTCGGATAAAGGAGCCGGGAATCACGGAATGCCTAAGAGTACCAAGATTTTCAAAAAGTTAATGTCTTATTAGGTTCTTTATATAAGATTATGTAACTTTTGTTTATGATTATGTGTTGAAGTCAAATTGTCTCAAAATTGGTCCGAAGTGGTTAACGTTTATTTTTAGTTTGAAAGTTCAATGTTAAAGTTATTAATATGTTAAACATGTTTAGGTTACTGAAATGGTTTAGATTTTCTAATGAAATTTGGACAGCGCTTCCGCGCCCAAATTTCATGTCCAAAACCTACAACCATTTCCGCTCACAAAACATGCATATACACATAAAAACTTCATAACAAGTCAAATAAGTTTAAGGAGTCCAATATAAGTCATAATTATTATTATTTTTATTCATCTCAGTCTTATAATAATATTTGCAAAAGTCCAGAATGTGTGTAAAAGTTTAAAACGGACAAACGACGATTTTTCGGGAGAACAGCAGCTCGGTGCTGCGCACATGGGCACAGGTGTTGCGCACCTAGCTGATGTCTTTTCCCATTTTGTGTTTTTCTTGCTAAAAAAGTTTTGTGACTCAAAGATTTCGACATGCAACCAGTAGATAACTTATAAAACATCATTTTTATGGTTTCTAAACAACTTTTATCCACAAAAACATAGATCTAAGTATCATCTAGATAAAAATCGTTTTTGTAGAGAAAGTGATATAAATCTTTATAAAAACTCATTTTTATTGTTTAGATCTTACATGCAATTAGTAAAAACAGTAAATAAATATAGGAGAAAGGTTTCTACCGAAGGAAATTGAATGGATGATGTTTTTGGTCGGATTTAAGCTCCAAATGTCTTTACAAAACTAGTCATTTTCGAAATAAACGACACCCCTTGCTTGCCTTGATGATTCAAACGTTTTCTATGGATTGAAATGGTGTTTTTAGTGGCTGGAAACTCTGGTTTCAATGGGGGTTTAGAGAGAAAATAGAGAGAAAAGATGAACTATGTGTAAATGTGTGTGTGTTTTGGATTTTCTAAAATGAAAATGAAATAGAAAATAGGGGAGTAATAATGAGGAAGGTTGGGACTGCCAAACAAAACCAGTAATGGAGTGGCTTATTTCGTTTTTGATTGGTTAAATTTTGTGTAAAAACGAGGCAAGGACTGAAAGTGTAAAATTTTTGAAATCTGGCGTGAGGTGCTGCGCACCTATACCATAGGTGCTGCGCACCGGGGCTTTTTCAGCAATTTTTGATTTTTCGTTTTTACGTTATTGCTTCGTTGGACCTTTTTGTTAATTGAAAGTTCTTAATTATGATTAGTTATGAACTTAGGAAAGTTCAATATGTGTTTTCTTGGTATTAGGACTTATACAATTGATTCCGGAAGTTATTCCGACACTAGTTCCGACAAAGTACAGACTCAACAATTACGAACTAGAACAAAGCGAACGCGATAAAAGAGTAGTTAATGTTTCGAACCGATATAGTAGCGGAACAAGTACCTAGATTTTTAACGGTTGTCACATTAATATACTAAAAGAACATATTTAAAAACGTTATGTATGTATATGTGTTTTGTGAGCGGGAAAGTGTTTTATATTTTGGACATAGAATTTGGGCGCGGAAGCGCTGCCCAAATTTTGTTAGAAAATAAAAGACACTTTAGCAAACAAAACATATTTAACATAATAACAATAACGCTAATTTTGGACTTTTGGACTAAAACAAAACGATAAATGTTTCGGGCGATTTTTGGACAAATTGGACCTTGGCACTTAAAGTTTAACTAAAACTATCTATTATATTATTACAATAACGTAATAACACTTGAACAAAACTTGGTATTATTAGGCTTTCGGTGATTCCCGACACGCGTTCCGACCTTTCCCGCTTACGATTATCTTCGCAAATAGTGAATTACAAACCCCTACATTTTAAACGCTTTTATTACATTTTGGGGTGAAATGCGAGTCTTAGGCTTAGACACTACATTTAAGCTGAAGCAAACTATTATGAAACGCTTTGTTACTCGAAAACTATTGTGAAACGCTTTGATATTTTGGACACTAAAACGAATAACTATTTTGCCGGCATTGTTGAGGGTTTTGCCAACAATGTCGAGGGCACGAAAGCTATATTTGCCAATGACTAAAACAATCGATCGTCATGTTGCGGACTTTGTACAACATGGACGTGAGAAACCATTGAAAATTCCCGAAAACTACCAAGAACATTAGTTGCTATTAATCCCTTTGAAAAGGACCGTTAGTAGATATGGATAGCGCTATTAGGGTAGATTGACCCTCACCACAACGACTTATAACGATGGTGCATCATACTAAATGGGTAGGCTTTAGGCTTAGCAACGATCATTGGGCAAAACTTAGCATTGTCACATAGTCGCGCTATGTGGTCAATGCCTATAAACACAAATGCTATACTCTATACATTTTTATGTGATAACTATTTTTTTGAATGCGTTACTCTATGCATGGTTATGCGATTACAATTTGAAAACTATGCTTTTACTTAAACTTGTAGCTCACTAACTACGTCTCCCTAAGTTAACACTTGACTCGTATTTTCAGGTAACGAGTAAGCTAGCTGATGACTTATTGCTTTTGGGCGAATGACTTCAAGAAAGGGATGGGTTTGGGTGGTTTGGTTGAACACCCCATTTTGATTCGGATATGTAATCTACATTTGAAACTACTATGTAAAACTTTGATGTAACTTTTATTTAATATAACTTGGCGTTTATCTATATCTTGCTATCGAATGCTATTGCTCTTCACATCCTGTATTCCGCTTTTGCGGGGTGTGACAAGTAAAATATATATTCAAGCCTCTTGAATTATCTCATATATAAGTTTATTTTTCTTTTGGTACTAAATATTTAAGACATCGTGTATCTTTGGTCTAAGCTTCTAATAGATTTTTAGGAACTTTAAGTTTATAATATTACATGCATTATTTTTTTGTTTAAAGCAAATTATATGAGTATAATTGTTAGGATCTATTGAACTAGGTTTGTATAAAACAAATGTTTAGATCTAGATCTATCAAAGAAGTTGCAGCGGATCTTACACTTTGATATTACAAGAAAGTAATTAACAAGTTATGAATATGAATAAACAGTAAGAACACAGATATCCACCAACAACCTCAATCTATTAAAATTAGGGTTTCTTAATAGACTTATATTTACAACGATATAAAGATCTATATTTATAGACTTTAAGGCTAACTAACCCTAGCTATAATCAGGTTACAATATCTAATCGAATCTACTTCATAATTATCACAAATCTGTTACAAATATAACTGTTACTAAACCGTAACAAACATTATCAGCTCGGCAGTAGTAACCAATAGTAGAAACTCCCATGCAAGCCATGCAACACTAGTAGTAATAGTGACCAGTAGTAACTGGATTGCCATCTTCACCAGTAGTAACTTACTAAAACCCAACAATCTCCCCCTACACTTATGTTTTCAATCATAAACATAAGTTTCTTCAAAAATCAGAGGGAACGCTGCCAAAAACTTTAAATCCTTTCACATTGAGTTTCTACGATATGTGATATGGCATCTGATCTTCCACAATAGTTGAATAGCTTCTTCAAAATCTTGATGAGTTTTCAACTTCACATTATGCATGTTGATCATCACATTGATGCCATGTTTATACTTCCTTTCAACCAAGAAATACTCTATACTTCCATCACTTCTGCTCAGAGAATACATTCCACAGCTTTCCTAATGAATCCATTCTAAACTAGGAGTAAATCTTACAATCTTCTCAGGAACATTATCTGGCTCAAACATAATCTCTAATAACTCAAAGAATATGTCATTAAAGTCTGGAACAATACCTTGCCTTTGAGAATATTTCTGTTTTCCAGTCAATAACATATCTACCAAGTCTTGTCTGCTTATATCTCTAAATATCTCCAATGAACTGTTGTACACTTTAAAACGCTTTGAAGCTCTAACAATTTTGTATGCATTCTGACCATTGATCACAATTGCATACCAATCGATAATAGGCATCTCTGTGAATGTTGAGGCACACTTGATATCTTCATAATGAATTATCAAGTCTTTCATGTGATCAAAAATTCTATCAACAGCTTCATTAATCATTAGATATTTCAGGAACACATCCAAATTCAAATTCCCCAGAGATATCTTCTGCTTTCACTTTCATGACTTTTGGCTTCTGCTCTTCTTTCTCTTGATCTCGATCCTTCTCTTTAGTAGATTCACATTTCTTAGCTCCTGATTTCACCTTCTTTGCACCAGTATTAACCTGCTTACCAGTACTTTCTTTCCTTTTACCAGTAGTAACTGGTTCTACTGTTGTTTTTTTTCTTTTGGCAGTAGAAACATTACTATCTTGGTGTGTCTTTCTTTTTATTGACTCATACTTAAGTTTATCAGCAGCTTTCTTCTTCACTTGCTCATGTCTGGTCTGCTCATCTCCAAAATTAACAACCTTGTACCCTCTGTCCAATGCAGCCTTCAGAGCTCTTTCCCTCTCAAACTGAGCTCTATCTTCTTCTTCCTTCTACAGCTTTTTCTCCTTGACATATAAATAGAGTATTGTATCTAACTTCGTAGGCCCTTGCTTTTTTCCACTATACTTTCCAGTGGATTTCACAAAGTCAGTGTACTTCTTCTTATCTTCATCCTTTATAATGTTCCTCTTGATTGTCTTGCTACTCTTTGCCTTGGCCTTTTCTTCTTCTTTATTTATGAGCTCTAATTCATATTTCTCCAACAGCTGTTATGCTATTAAAAAATATTTCTTGTCTTGATCCTTCCTTTTCACTTCTTCTTCAATCTGTTCTTGGACCAATCTTTCAGCAGCCAAAACATCAACTTCTTCTTGCTTTCTTTTCCTTTCCTTCTCTCTTGATTCTTCGTCATCTCTCTCCTTTTCTTTTCAGCCTGCTCCTGTTTAAGTTCCTCCTTACTTTTTTTTCCTTACCCTTTCTTTTAAAATTTGGGTCTTCATCTTGAGATACTATTTTTTGTTTCTTTCCTACGTAGAATCCCATTGGCCTTTTTTCAATCCTTGGAGGAATAATAGGCTTTATAGTCACAACTGTAGGTCCAGAGAATTCACCAGTATTAAATGTAACTGGTTTCTCTTTTGGTCTACTTGCAGCAGCCTTTCTTTGTCTTCCAACAGCAGCAGCTATTTCAATTTTTCTGATAGCCTCTTGTTTCACTTTTCTTGCTTTAATCTCTCCAACTCAGCAGCTATAGTAATGTCTTCTTCATTCAATGGTACTACTAGTGGATCAGTAGGAATTTCTTGATCTTTTGTAACATTTTCACCACTAGTATCTTCACTGTCAATGTTTTCTTTTTCTTTTTCTGTAGTTTCTTCCTTGTTGGGCATATTGACCTGCTCAGCTTCCTTTTCTTGCTGCTCTTCATCTTTTAAAAGTATTTCATCTACCTTATCTCTTACTCTCTGTCTTTCTTCCTCTCCTTCATCCATATCTATTATTACATCTCTGGTTTCCCTATCATATTCAGTCCATTCATCAAATGAATAAGGTTTATTTTGATCACCAGTAATACTTGGATCAGTAGTAACAGTTGGATCCTCTTGTTTCTCACCAGTAGCATTCATTTCATCTTCAGCAGTAGAAACTTTAGACTGCTCTCGATCTTTCATTTCGGTATCAGTAAAAACATTCTCCTGAGTACCAGTAAAAACAGTCTCGTGCTCATTTGCATCCTCCTTTCTCTTCTTTTCACCAGCAGTGTCTTCAACAGAATCATCTACTTTCTCCCCCTTTTTGGTAGCATTCTAGTCAGACCTGACAAAGAGCTAGAACTAGAACTGGATGGAGTTGGAAAATTTTATGATCTTTTCTAGGTAGTCCTATACTCCCCCTTACAACCACTCTTCCCTGCTATTTTCACATGTCTCTTCATGGAAAACCTGTAATGCTTGACTTCTTTCACCAGTTTGAACACTAACTTCTTGAGTTGCTTGATCTCCTCAATTTGAGCAAGAACCTTTTCAGTGTATTTAACGAAGTGTTCCGTCAATTCAAGGTTTGAGTATGAAAATCTTTCCTCCCCACCTTTCTGTTGAGTACCAACAGTTGGCGGTTCCTAGGAAGTAGGTTTAAAAGGTGCCTCTTTCCTAGCAGGATAATCACCTTCCCCCATGGTTTCTTGCCACCTGGGTCCTCTTAACAATGATTCAAAAGAATCATCATCATCTAGAGTTGTCGCTGGTTGGGTCTTAGTGCCTGTCACACTGTCATGTGCCCCACTAGGTGGTACATCGGTAGTATGAGCCCTTCCAAAATGGTCCCCCCTCCCTCCTTATGGGCCACCTTCTTTTGGAGCTTGGGTAAGGGCTCAGTTGTACCCATTTTCTATGTATCAGTAGGAACTGATTTGCCAATTTTAGTATGAACTTTGGGTTTTTGTGCTTTGGGTTGTTCTTTAAGACCACGAGGTGGAGGAAACCTCTTAGACTTTCTAAAATATTCTTTCAAGGATGCTTGTTTAGATAAAGATGAAGGTGTATGAGAGGCACTTGGTTTTTGTATTGTAGTAGAAACTGAGGATGAAGTAGGTTGTGGGGTTTGGTATTCAAGTGGAGTACTTGATCCTTCACTAGTAGGAACTATGCACCCACCATTGTAGAGAACAATGGGGTCACTTTGCCAGAAAAAGTATTTACTTGTCTCCTCATGTTTGAAAAAGTCATTTTAGAATGAGAATCCATGAGTATGACCTTTCCTTTAGTGGAATAAGTACCAATTTCTTTATCCATAATTATTGTAAAAAAAGTGGATACATTAAAAACTCGTTTTCTGGATTTGCAAGATTCCACTTTAAATCACTGAAAATCATATCGGAAAAACACCCTTCATGTTGCTAAACAAGCCATAGCAGTAGCAATGGTCTTGTTAAACTCATTCCAGGTGTATCTTTTCTTTGAAATACATTGTTGTAAGACATGAACGACAAACCTCCATTTGGGGAAAAGAAGTGATTTTGAAAAGTAAATTTAGACAAGCTTCCTTCATACCCCATTTGTTGAAAAATTTCAAACAATTATTGATTAGGAATAGAAGTTATACCAGAGTCATCTTGAAGTTCAAGATGAGAACGAATTGTAGACTCTGCAACAACAACATCCCATTTGTCTACTCGTACCCTAATTTTTGGAACTCCATTAACCTCTTCGAAAATCGTCGTAGTCCAAAACGCTCTAATGTGCTTTTCATAAACCTAAGGGTTAACCGTTAAAGCATAACGTATTCTTGATTGGCAAAGAGAGTTGATGATGGGATGAAAATCAATGGCGTCGAGATGAAGTTATAAATCGGAAATGATGTTGTGAAAAAGGCCAAAGACTAGTTGTTGATTCGCCATCGAATAAGATTTAAGGTTAAAAGATGAAGATGAATTAAGGGTTTCGACGAACAGATATTAGGGTTTATTGAGAGCGAAAAGGTTTAGAGAGAGAGCGAAAATTTGATTTGAATGATATTTAATAATCGCGGAGATATTTCGCTATTTTATACCAATTAGTCCCTGCAGTAGAAACACCAAAAATAAAACATTCCCAAAAGCAGTAGTAACTTCTACTAGTATTAACTACTAGCAGTAGTAATCACTTGCATTAGGAATCATCAGTACTAACTATTTCAAACAACATCTGACGTGGCAAACACATTTTAAAATGAACCTATTCAGAATTAATCATGTCAATACTGCTGATCAAAAAAAAATCTTCCAACATCAAATGCTTTTGTGAAAAGATATGAAAATTGATTATCAATGAGTTTTTTTCATTACAATCCCTGATAAAATGAAAATGAATTTCGATGTGTTTGGTTTTGGAATGTTTTACTGGATTATTAACAATGCTTATGGTACTTTTATTTTCAATAAAAATAGGAGTATGTAGAAAAGAGATACCATAATGCATTATTTGATTCTGAATCCAGAGCACCTGAACACAACAACTTGATGCAGCCACATATTCTGCTTCTGTTGAAGATGTAGAGACATTGGTCTGTTTCTTGCATTGCCATGAAATCAATCTAGACCCAAAGAACTGACATCCTCCTAATGTTGACTTTCTATCGATATTTTCTCCTCGATAGTCACTATAAGTTTATGAAATAAGTTCAAATGAAGAGTCTCTTGGATATCACAATCCCAAGTATGGGTTACCCTTCAAGTATCTGAAAATTCTTTTTACTGTTGTCAGATGTGAAAACTTAGGACTAGTCTGATATCTTGCACACACATATACACTGAACATTATGTCTGGTCTTGAAGCAATTAAATACATCAAAGATCCTATCATTGATCTGTACAAATATTCATCCACATCCTCCCCCTCGGAATCAGCCTCCAAATGCTTGTGAGTTTCTACTGGTGTCCTTGCACTCTTGTAGTCTTGAAATCCAAACTTTTCTAGAATATCTTTAACATATTTTGATTGATGAATAAAGATACCAGTTGGTTTCTGCTCTACCTGTAACCCCAAAAAGAAAGCCAACTCCCCCATTGAGCTCATCTTAAACTTCTTATGCATTATCTGTTCAAATTCCTTGCACAATTTGTCATTTGTTGACATGTCATCCACATAAATTTGAACCAACATAATGTCATTCCCAACATTCTTGATAAACAAAGTTTATCAATTTCACTTATCTATAATTGACGGTTAATTAGATATACTGATAATGTGTCATACCATGCTCTGGGAGATTGATGTAGACCATATAATGCTTTATCCAGTCTGTACACCATGTCTGGATGTTCAGGATCTTCAAATCCTAGAGGTTGACACACATAAACTTCTTCTTTAATATTCCCATACAAGAATGCGCTCTTCACATCCATTTGCTACACAACAAATCCTTTAAATGAAGCAAAAGCTAGAAATATCCTTATGACTTCAATTCTTGCAACTGGGACAAATACCTCATCATAATCAACCCCTTCTTTCTGAGTGTATCCTTGTGCTACTAATGTTGCTTTGTTTTTAATGACAATACTTCTCTCATCAGTTTTATTCTTGAATATCCATTTAGTTCCAATAACTCTTTTTCTACTGGGAAGTACTACCAATGTCCAGACTGCTTGAAGTTTGAATAGTAATAATTCCTCCTGCATTGCTTTAATCCAACTTGGGTCTTTAATTGCTTGTTTTATCTTCGTTGGTGTTAATTGTGAGAGAAAGCACACAAATAAACATTCATTGAAGCTTTGGTGTAGTTTTCCCCTTGTTTGAAATGCAGAATTCAAGTCATCAATGATTTGTTGAAGAGGATGATTTATATTGACCCTATGAGTCTGATACTGCTCTTCTATTACTTGTTGATCCAAGTTTGTATCATTTTGCTCTGGGAATTCATCATTCTTTGATTGAGCAGTATTTTCAATATTACTACTGTCTGCTGAGTTACTTCTAGAAATGATTTCTTCTCCATCTGAATTAATTTCAGCTAAATCAGGAATTTCTTCATCTTTCTTGTTGCTCAAATCACCATTATCGGTATCTTGATCACTGTCTTTGAAGCTATCATCACTTGAGTATTTGGGCTGAAACACTCCTGGTGGATCAATGGTGATGTATGGAAAATAGATCAAATTTTCCATTTTATCAGATGGAGCAGTAGTAACTTTTGATGTAGTTCCATCAGTGTTAACATTATTTCTTGTGTTTGCAGACTTATCAGTAGTAACTGATTGACCAGTTTTTACAGAATGACCAGTTTTAACTGAGTCACCAGTATTAACTGAGTCACCAGTTTTAGCTGATTCACTAGTTTTAATTGATTCACCAGTATTAACTGAATCACTAGTTGTAACACCATATCCAGACTCCTTCTCATTGCCAAACACATTCATTTCCTGGTTTTCGAACTCAGTGTCATTGTCACATCTGATGATCTTCACTTTCTTCTCTGTCTTTTTTACAATTCTTGTTATGAATGTTCTGAGAATTTCACCTGTTTCATCTTTTGTGCCAATAAAGAACACCTATGTATACCTTGTGAAATCATCAGTAATAACTAAAAAATAAGACTTCTTTCTTAGACTCATGACATATGTAGGGCCAAAAAGATCTCTTACGTCTCAATAAGATCTCAAACAATGGCTAATCAATCACAAATAAGTATTTAGACGTTAATTATTATTAATCGGTTGATTACTCAGTTTCACGAATTATTATAGCGGAATTATAATAACGAAACAGTGAAAATAACACACAGTTATATTTCTTCTTCAAAAGGTGTAACGATTACAAAAATCAAGCTCACTATTTATACACAATAATAGTGAGCTTGATAAGTATGAATCTAAGAAAATCTTCTAAAAGGATAGAAGATTTTATCTAACTATCATACCTAAAATACTGGACTACGACTTTTCATGAGTGTGAGTAGTCAGCTTCAGTCACTCACACTCAGTCACTCAGACTCATGTCACTCAGACTAAGACTTTAATTAACACATTTATTAACTTGGGTTAATCATTGTTTTTCCCAACAATCTCCCCCTTATTTGTTTCAATCAAAGTCTTTTACAAATGATGCACAAAAACAAACACAAACATAAAAAGTTAAAAACATTGTTTGTGAACAAAAATATCCATCATTCAAATCACTTCTTCTTCTTGAGAGTTCTCTTCTTCTTCTTCAGGGAAGTCTCAAATGGCACAGGCTTCTGTACTTCTTCTAACCACTTCAACCTTTCTGTCTTCCAAGCCAGCAATCTCTCCATTTCTTTGTCAGATTTGTGAAAGTGCATTTGATATTCTTTCTTGATTAGCTCCACTTTGTCTGCTAAAGTTCCATTATCTTCAATTCTCCTGAGATTATTGAACAACCAGCTAATCAGCTTCATTCTGAATGGCAGACACTGAGCAGACTCACATTCACTGAGCAAGGCTATGCAATGATAAATTGAAGCCATGTTGAGTCTGTCTTTTGCTTGGAAACTTTCCTCTCCCCCACAATCAACATAACACAGACCTGCATGCTTTTCAGTTTCTACATAAGTCCTGTCTTGAAATGTGACATCTTTGGGAACAGGATGCATGTTGCTTGATTCCAGACCCAAATATTTAGCCCAAGCTCTTACTTTGTGCTTAGTACAGAAAGCTCTGTAATCTTCATCAGGCATTAGATTCAGTATGTGGGCTACATTCACATTGGAGACAGCTTCTCTTTTCATAGCCATTCTTTGAGCTATGTCAGTTATGTTTGAGCTCACACTTGCTATTTCTTTCCATTCTTCCAAGCCCATGGTGTGCATTCTTGTTAACCCGACTCTGAAAGATCCACCTTTGTGTTTGAAAGTGAGTAAGAGGTCAGTTCCACCATGACTTTTGCAGTCCAAGTGTTGAATCTTATGCTGAATCTTTCTCATTGTGAAATTTGTTTCAATGTAGTTGAGTCTTGCTTCTTCTCTTAGCACTTCTTTTGCCATCATTTTGTCAGCTTCTATCCTCATTTGTTCTTCTTCAATTGCCAGATCTTCCTCTGCTTTCATCTCAGCTTCAAGATCTTCAGCTTCCTTTGATGACTGATCATACGGATTGACCTCAAACTTCTCCTTGTATAAACCCTTCACATATTCTTTGTATTGCTCCACAGTCATTCCAGCGTTGTGAGCATACCGTTGAAGTTTGGCTAATTTCTCAGCTTCATCCTGTTTCCTTTTTACTTCAGTATCAAGCTCAGTCTGAGCCTTTTGTTTTTCAAGTTTCTGTTCAATCTCAGCTTGATCTGATTCACTTTCATACCCCACTTTACCCTTTCCCTTGATCTCTTCCTTCTCAGCCTCATCACTTGAAATGTCACTCCAGTCAGTTTCATAAAATACCTCAGACTAACCAGTTTTAGTGTTGAACCTGGTAGTCTTATAGTATCTTTTCTCCCCCTCTTCTCTCTTCCTTTTCAAACTTTGCTTGGGGATCTCAGATTCAATAGTCGTAGTAGTTATTTTCTCCCCCTGAATCTGAGGAGCCTCTGCAACAGTCTTCCCCTTTTTGAGCATACTAACCTCAGAGGTCAGTTTCAGCACCAGCTCCTTTAGTTCCTTCATCTCCTCTGCATTGTGAGTTTTAAGATCATGAACCACAGTCTGCATTGCTCTCATTCTGTCATCAAACTGAGCATACATGTCCTTAATGGCTTGTAACAGCACAGGGACAGTCAAGGCATCCTCAGACTGGGCTTGAGTGGTAGCAGTAGATGTTGTAACAGGTGGCACAACTTCACTCCCTCCCTGTGATTTAGGAGAATGATCATAAGCCATAGAAACTGAAGTATGTACCTCACTCAGTTTTGGGAGTAAGGCATTGGCGACTAGTGTAAGAGAGTGTAAGAGATTTGAAGGTGGTACCTGATCGTGAACCAGCACAGAGCTAGTGAAAATAGCCGTTGGAATTGACTTTGAAACTGAAGGGGGTGGTCCCATACTGAGTACAGGTATGTCCAGGAGTGTAACATCGTTTTCAATGCTTGCCACATATGTCTGTGTGGTAGCAGCAACTTGTTTCTCCAAGTTTTCTACCCTAAAGAGGCTTTGGGTAGTCAAGGCAGTCAGATCCAACTCCTGCTCTAGCAGAGGGAGACTGGTCTGAACTGCAACACTGGAGGGGAGTGTAGTACTCTCAGCCTCATGGAATAATGAGTCCATTAGTGCTTGATTTGTTGTAGGGCTGGATGTGAGAGCTTTTTCAAATGAACTTGGTGAGTTCATCAGTTTGGTCGCTTGTGTAGCTAATACATCAAGATGTGGAGTGGACTGCCCAGACTGAGAGGGGAAACTCTCAGACTGAGGTAAAGAGAGAGGAATGTCCATACCTTGGTCAACGTCATTAGGCCCAGCCCCACCCATGTCTACCTCAGCATCTGCTGCAGGGATATTTCCCTCAATTTCCATTCTGTCAGCTTGGAAATCTGAGTCTGAAGAGTCAGACTCAGACGGTTCTTGATCAATGAAGGGATTGGCAATCGATTCGAGCATAACAGGGGTTAAAGCTACCTCATCATCAGTGATATTGATGTAGGTAAAAAATTTGGGAGTCAGCCTGGGGAGATCACAAGTGTAATAAGTATGTTCAAGCTGATCATACAATTCTTTCCCCAGAGCCTCCTCAAAACAGAGTGAAAGGACTCGAATGAAAGGAACATCATTCGGTCGTTTGGTTTTAAGGGCAAGGGAGAGAATCTCGTCGAAATATAGTTGTGAAAAAAGAGATTCTCCGACCCGTTACCAATGACTGAAACATATGAGTTTCAAACTCATTCATTTGGTCCAAACTTCCCGATTTTCCCCCCAAACATCGTGTGATCATGGAAAATAAAAACCGCCATTTACCAGTGAAATATTTGTATTGCATGACTCCCTGGGTTTCAGGCTGACCAATGAGAGGGAATGCCTCAGTTCGAGCTTTATGTCTGGTCCGTCTAGGCTGAAAACCACCTTCCCCTGCTTCAGCAAGAGTGGGAAGCAGTGACGCAGCACGGATTGTTTCTTCAGTGATGGTGATTGTGTTGCGACCATCGTTGTATGTGCCGGTGAGAGCTGTCTTGGCCTCATTTGTGGTACAGGTATACCACCATTCACATAGCACCGGGGGACACATTGTGTTTGCACAGAAGAATGCGCCGTAGAGGGGATGTGCCTTCATGTACTGAATGAGCTGCTCGAAACCCATGTTTTGGCGATTGGCGGGAATATCAGCGGTAGCAACTCTGTTGTTGTCTTTTATCTGAACACGATGTTGAAAGTCCGCACCTGGAATCATACGGGGTTTAACATGAAGAACCATATTCGCATTCGCCATTAGAAATAAAATCAAGAAGAAAATCAAGGGAAAGATTAGAGAGTAATGTAATTAGGTTAAATTTTGAAAGTTAGTTAAATATAAACTGAGAGAGCGAAATTAAAAGAACTAAGTTAGGAAACTTTCAATTTAGACCTTTAATGTTTAGCGGATTGTCACTATTGACCCTTGACTATACATTGACTCGTTAAAAACAAAAAAAATTATATCTAATAAGAAAGAGAAAAATTTGTGAAAGATATAAAAAAAATTAAAAATTGTAAGATGTCAAAAAGAATATGTTCTAAAAATACATTCAGTCTGAGCACTGGGTCAGACTGAGATAGCTGGAGCTGACTATTGAGTCAGACTGAAAATTCACAAGATGACTGACAGGTCAGCCTGAGATTTATGTTTTTGACAGATTAAGGATTTAACATTCCGAGTTCTCCTAAGAGATAGAAAAACCTTTCCTCACTCAGAGGCTTCGTGAATATGTCTGCCAATTGATCATTTGTTGCCACGAACTCCAGTCTGACTTTTCCTTTCTCCACACAGTCTCGAATGAAGTGATGGCGAATTTCAACGAGTTTGGTCCTGGAGTGGAAAACTGGATTTTCAGTTATTTGAATTGCACTCTTGTTGTCACACATGATTGGAGTGTTTTGAATTGTGATATCAAGATCAGCAAGTTGATGTTGCATCCATAGCAATTGTGCACAACAACTTCCTGCAGCCACATACTCAGCTTCAGCAGTGGACGTTGCCACTGAGTTTTGTTTCTTACTAGACCAGCTGACTAGCTTTCCTCCTAGAAACTGACATCCCCCTGAGTTACTCTTTCTGTCAAGTTTGCAACCTGCATAATCTGCATCTGAGTAGCCAATTAGTTCAAAACCAGAATCTTTAGGGTACTATAAACCAAGATTTGGTGTACCCTTAAGATATCTAAAAATTCTTTTGACATCTTTAAGATGAGATTCCTTGGGGTCAGCTTGATAACGTGCACATAGACATGTAGAAAACATGATATCAGGTCTACTGGCAGTTAAATAGAGTAAAGAACCAATCATTCCTCTATAAGTGGCTTGACAGACTGACTTGCCAGTTGAGTCTTTATGCAATTTGTCAGATGTGCTCATTGGTGTTTTCATTTCAGAACATGTTTCAAAACCAAATTTCTTGACTAAATCATGAATATATTTACTTTGGTTTATAAAAATTCCATCTTTCTTTTGTGCTACTTGTAGGCCCAGAAAGAAGTTTAATTCCCCCATCATACTCATTCTGTATTCAATACACATGAGTTTTGAAAACCAAGTACACAACTTATCATTTGTGGAGCCAAATATGATGTCATCAACATATATTTGAACCAAAATGACATGACCATTTTCCTTTTTGATGAACAATGTTTTATCAATGGATCCCCTTTTAAAATCATTTTTAATAAGAAATTCAGACAATGTGTCATACCAAGCTCTGGGAGCTTGTTTGAGACCATAAAGTGCTTTATTTAACTTAAAAACATGATCAGGAAGGGTTGGGTCAACAAAACCTGGAGGCTGTTTAACATAGACTTCCTCCTGCAAATCTCCATTCAGAAAGGCACTCTTCACATCCATTTGGTAAACCAAGAAATCTTTGAATGCTGCATATGCTAGGAATAATCGAATTGCTTCTATTCGAGCCACTAGAGCAAATGTTTCATCGTAGTCAATGCCTTCTTCCTGTTTGTAGCCTTGAGCCACCAGTCTGGCTTTATTTCTGATCACAACTCCATCTTGATCATACTTGTTTCGAAAGATCCATTTAAGGCCAATGATGGTCTTATACAGGGGACGTGGGACTTTTGTCCAGACATTGTTCCGAATGAATTCACCAAGCTCCTCTTGCATACCATCCACCCATTCTTCATCTAATAAGGCTTCTTCAACTTTCTTTGGTTCCATCAGACTCAAGAAATTAGTATAGAAGCATAAATTAGCTGTGGCATTCTTTCTTCTCGTTTTAACACCTTCAGTTAAAGAACCAATAACAGAAGAGATAGGATGCCCTCTGACAGTCTTGATGTTTCCTGAAGCATTATCAGTGATTGCTTCTTCTTCAATCTGAGCATTATCAATCTGAGTAGGTTGGAGCTGAGCTTGGTCAGACTGAGGTATCTCGGGCTGAGTCTCATCAGTTCCATTTGATTCTGAAGTTTCGAAGTTTGGAACAATCTGAAATGATGGTTCATCAGTGTCACTCTCTGATTCTTGATTTTGATTAGTGTTACCAGCTGTCTGATCTTCAATCTGATTGTCAGATTCAAATGAAGTTATAAGAAGTTCATCACAGAGTTGATTGATTTTGGAGAGATCAGTCTGGGATGACGAGTCATCGTTGATAGACTGAGTGGTGTCATCAAACGTGACATTGATGCTTTCTTCGACAACTTTTCGTCGTTCATTGTATACCCTGAATGCCTTAGAAATACTTGAATATCCAACAAATAGCCCTTCATCAGCTTTGGGAGACATTTTACACAACAAGTCCCTTTGGTTGAGAATGTAGCATCTACTCCCAAATATATGGAAGTAATGAATTGAAGGAACCTTGTTATGATACAATTCATAAGCTGTTTTGCCATGACGCTTCACAATAATTGATCGGTTCTGAGTGAAGCATGCAGTGTTCACAGCTTCAGCCCAGAATTTTATCTCCATTTTTCCATAACATAGCATTGTTCTGGTAGCTTCAATAAGAGTTCTGTTTCTTCTCTCTTCCACACCATTTTGTTGAGGAGTTCGGACTGAGGCAAAGTTCTGAACTATACCTAATTGATCACAGAAATCAATTAGGACTGAGTTTTTGAACTCAGTTCCATGGTCGCTTCTCATCTGACGAACCAGAGTGTTTTTCTGTCGCTGTTCTCTTTTGATCAGACTGATAATCTCCTCAGCTGCATCACTTTTGGCCCTTAAGAATATGACCCACGTAAATCGAGTAAATTCATCAACAATTACGTGTATATTTCTTTCCTCCTTTACTTTCTATCCCAATTGGTCCAAATAAATCCATATGTAGCATGAACAAAGGTTCATCAATGGAATGCAGCATTTTGGATGGAAATTGAGACTTCGTTTGCTTTCCAAGGACACAGGCTGAGCAAACTTTATCTTTGGTATAGGTCAATTCTGGCAGACCTCGTACCAATTTGCTTTTGGACAGAGCATTGATGTTCTTGAAGTTTAAATGAGATAACCTTCGATGCCATAGCCAATTTAATTCTTCCTTTGTCTCTGTGAACAGACATGTCTCAGCTTCATCATTTGATGTGCTCAGATCCAGACAGAATACATCTCTTTCTCTCTTGGCGAGCAGTAGTGGTTTTCCCTTGGCATTATAGATTATTCCAGCTTGTTTCCTGAATCTGACTTCATGATCTGCATCTGTAATCTCACTCACACTTAGTAAGTTATGTTGTAATCCTTCCACATAAGCCACTCTCTGGAATGTAACAGCTCCAGCATGAATTTTTCCATAACCACGTGTCATTGATACCCCGTTATCACCATATCTCACTTGTGGCCCATCTTCTTCCTTATAGTCTTGTAGAAAAGACTTCATTCCTGTCATGTGCCTTGATGCTCCACTATCTAGATACCATTTTGTAGAGTCCTGCACATGAAAGTAGAAGAGATTAGTTCCTTTTGGGTACCCACTTTAGAGTGGATCCATGAACTGGAGCAGGTTTACGTTCAGGTTCAATCTTGCAGTCAGTTTTGGGACTAGTATAGTTCCATTTGTTTATTTCTTTCATGCAGTTCACAGAATAGTGACCTATAACACCACAGTATTTACATGGGGTGTCCTTGAGACTGACTCGAGATGGAACTGACTTAGTTTGAATGGTTTGCACAGATGGTTTCTTTAAAGGAGAACTGTTTCTTTGCTTTTGAGGAGAAACTGACTTTGATGAAACTGACCTGGATTTTGATGACACTGACTTTTGTGAAGCTAACCAGTGTTTTGGGGAAACTGACTTTTGAAAAGCATTTTTCTGTGGTCTAGATTGAGTCAGTTGTTTACAAAACACGGCTTCATGCCCTTTTTCACCATAATTGTAGCATATTCTCATAGGAGGAGTTTTGGGTCTGACTTGATTGGTAGATTTGTTTCTGACTAAAGTTTTAACTATGTTGGTCAGTTCCAATAATTGATTTCCCAGTTTATCAATAGTTTTTGTTTCATGTCTTTTGTTAAGATTCTTGAGACTGACTGGGTGCGAGATTTTAGGTTTACTCACAGCTTTGGGCAATCTATTAGTTAGATGCTCATGAGCTTTTTCATCATGTACACTTTGTTCAGTTTCAGACACATTGACACATTCAGACTGAGAAGAAGATGAAGAATCATTTTTATTAGAAACTTTAGAAAATTACAGGTTTAACGAAAGCATTTGACATCATAACTTTTTCTCCTTTCAAATAAGTGAAAGTATTTGGAAGAATTTCTGGTTTGAAAATGATTTTTTCTCTTTTAGCCTTTTCAGCTTCTTCTTCTTCTTCAGTCATATATTTCTTCAAACTGAATCCCTCCCCCAACACTGCTTGAACTTGATTGGGTACCTGTCTACTCAAACAATCTTCATTTTTTAAGGATGATATGCACCATGATTTGCAGGTTCTTTTATAGTGCTCAGTTTCTTCTCTAAGTTTATGATTTTCTTTTGCAAGATCACTATAAGCTCCGGTCTGAGCATTTAAAAGAACTTTGCAGTTTTTTAGTTCAATTATTTTATCATCTTTGATTTTCAAATCATTTTTCAAATCTTTGAGCTTTTGTTTGAGGTCAGTTTGTTCTTCTAAAATGATGGTCAAGTCAACAAACATATACTCAAACATTTAAAGTTTTTGTTCATTTGTGTAAGAGTTAAAATTGTGTACCTTATACAGCTTTGACTTGTTCCTGTCTGAGTTACAACTCAGTCTCTCAGCTTCCTTCAGATCCTTGTCAAACTGAGATGCAGACTTCTCAGCTTCAGTTACCTCTTCTGTAAATGCCATCAGACATTTATCCACTACTTCATCTTCATCAGATGATAGTTCCTCATCTAGCCATTCTTCAGCAAAGAATGCCTTTGCTCAGTTTGAGGCTTCTGTGTGTTTGAACTGTTGCCTTTCTTATATTTAAGATATTTATGTCGATATCTTTGGGCCCTTTCAGCAACTTCGTCCATATGGTCAGTCTGAGCATTCTTTACTTTACAATCAGCAGCCATGTGACCATATTCATTGCATTTAAAGCATTTTACCTTTTTCAGATCAAAAGGTTTCATTCCTTTGTATACTGTCTTCTGTTCAAGCTTCATTGTTAGTAGAGCAAGCTGACTTTTCAGTTTCCTGACCTCAGTTTCATCATCTGATTCTGAGTCTTAGTGAGACTCAGATTCAGATGAGTCAGCTTCAGAATAAATTTATTTATTCCTCCTACTGGTTGCAACTAATGTAGCTTCAGGACCCCTTGCAGTTCGTCTAGTGTTAATCTTTTTCCTTTCTTGAGATTCCTCAAAATTTAACAATAAACCAAAGAGTCCTGGCAGCTTGTAGGTGGACAACTTCTCGCTAACTACAAGAGATGTAATGACATATTCAAATTTATTAGGTAAGATATCAACAAATTTCTTACAAATTTCATCATCTTCCTTTGTCACTCCTAGAGCTGACATATCATTCAGCATAATTTGAAAACGTGTATGGACGTCTGCCAGAGTCTCCTTTTCGTTCATATAGAAATTTTCATAATTTCTAATGAGACTGTTCAATCTTTGCTCTTTCACTACTGGAACACCTTCATAGGACACAATTAATGTGTCCCATAATTCTTTGGCAGTTTTGCATCCAGCTATCTTTGAAAAGATTTGTTCAGACACTGCATTTCCTAAAATGCTTCTGGCTTTAGGATCAAGATTGTACAACAGCTTGTCTTGATCTGTCCATTGGGATTTGGTGGTTTGAACCCATCTAGCACGTTGGACAACTCTATCACCTTCCTTTACTTCATCAATTTCCTTTCCAGGAATTATGGGTCCTTCAGTAATTATCCTTAGCATTTCTTCATGAATTCCTGAGAGATGCCACTCAGCTTTAAGCTTCCAATGGGCAAAGTTGTTTCCATTGAAAACTGGAATTCCTTTACCAGCCATTGCAAGTGAGTTTGAAGAGGATGACATTGTTTTGAGATTTTAAGTATTGATCGTTAAGATTTATAAATTTATTAAAATTTAAATCTTATTTGCTCTGATACCAGTTGTTAGGTCTCAATAAGATCTCAAACAATGGCTAATCAATCACAAATAAGTATTTAGACGTTAATTATTATTAATCGATTGATTACTCAGTTTCACGAATTATTATAGCGGAATTATAATAACGAAACAGTGAAAATAACACACAATTATATTTCTTCTTCAAAAGGTGTAACGATTACAAAGATCAAGCTCACTATTTATACACAAGAATAGTGATCTTGATAAGTATGAATCTAAGAAAATCTTCTAAAAGGATAGAAGATTTTATCTAACTATCATACCTAAAATACTGGACTACGACTTTTCATGAGTCTGAGTAGTCAGCTTCAGTCACTCAAACTCAAGTCACTCAGACTCAGTCACTCAGACTCATGTCACTCAGACTAAGACTTTAATTAACAGATTTATTAACTTGGGTTAAATCATTGTTTTTCCCAACAAGATCCATGGGCAATAAGTGTAGACTTGAGTGGTTGGAATTTGTATCTTTGATTTTGTATGAAGACTTATATTGTTTTCCCTTAAGACATGCAACACAGTGATCATTGCATGTGAACTCCTTTTGAGGTAAACCTCTTACAAAATCATTTTTTACCAAGATGTCCATGTTTTTAAAATTCATATGACACATTCTCTTGTGCCACAAGTGATGCTTTTGAAATAAAAAAAATTTATTTTGTTTCAGATCCAGTATTTCACATGGCTAAACAGTATACATTATCTTTCCTTGGTGTTCTTAGTAGAATCATGTTTTCATCAACTACTTTGTATTTTGGATCAAGAATGATACACTCGGTGTCTGTAAAAAGAACTTTATTCTTTTTTTTATCACACACTTAGGACACGTACTAGATTATAATTTAACTCTTTGACAAATAATACATTTTCAAAAGTAACTTTACTGTGACGTCCCGTCAATTTGAGGTACTTGAGTTACCGTCATTATTTATATTTTATTCGCAACTGATTTCGACCCTTGTATTTCGCTTTGTTTTGCTCACAATTTACTGTTATTGAGTATCGGGTTTTCTGTATTTGCTGGTCCCTCGAGACGTAATAATATTATTTTATCTAAGTGCCAATTATTTAGTATTCTCATAAATATAAGTTAGAAGGTTTATGCCAAATTTGTCGGCTATCGGATCCTTTCTCCTCGTGATATCGTGCTTTTACTCTTGTGTACTCCTTTACCGAAATCGTGCGAATCTCGAAATCGAAAGTGAAAATAAAATATTAAATGAACCTAATATAAAGTAAATCAAAGTATGAACAATTCTAAGTTCAACGCAAAAAGAATCGGGAGTTTTCGATGAACGAAACTCCTTCACGGTCAAAAACAAGTCTACCGAGCCAGCCGACCATCCAGCAGCTGGCAGGGATTCAGCCGGCGGCTGAATCCATCCAGCCGACGGCTGGATGTGTCTGGTCAGCTTTGATGACTCATTTTTGCATGAAAATTGAGTGGTGCAACTTGTCTTAACTCGATTGGACCCCCTTTTCTGCAGATTTCACAGCCCCAATGTGATATTCCCTTTTCTTTTGTCATTTCTCTCACTTTTCTATCACACAAAACACACATATCATAGTGTTTCCCTCTATTTTTTCCCTTTTTGTTCTTCATTTCCTCCACTTGAAGCTGTGATTTCCAGCCCCTTTCCACCAATGAAACACCACAAACATCAAAGTAATCGGTTGTGTTCATCAAAAGGAGCAAGAGGAGGTGATTCTCACGGTTAACTTCTTTGGTGTTCATCATTTTGGGGTTTAATCTCCATCAAAATCATAATCTAACAAGCTAGATCATCTTGCTTTCGACATTCTTGCGGTATAATAACTTTCACTCACTGATTTTATTTACTTTTAACATTTTTATTACATGCATGTATCATCTAACATAAAAGAAAGGTTTTTTTTTATAAAAGTTTTATGGTGACTTATCTAAAAATATAAGTTTTATGAATTTTTACATAGAGATCTTGATATAAAAAGTTGTTATTTGAAGATATTTATGAATATTATTAATGGTTTTTATGTTGCATGTCGAAATCTACCGAAAATACTCTTGAAAACGCTTAAAAACGATAAAATAACAAAAATCCGGAGCTGTCTGTCAGCCTCCAGCCTACGGCTGGATTATCTCAGCCGGCGGCTGGATCAGTCTGTCCATTAAAATCTTTCGTTTTGCTAATTATCGGTGGTTGTCTTGTGTTTTGGAGGCGGATATTCTCATCACTACACCACCGAAGTCATTGTTCCAGATCCTTGTCAATCAAGCGGGTGTTAGCGGTATAATTTGCTACTCTTGTGAATATTTCGATTTCATTATATATATTATTCGGATTTAGCCTTGAAAACGGTTAGGTAAATTATTAGACCAACACTCGTTGTATTTCTTCGGATCGGACTGAGATTGGACAAATAAATTTAAATTATGAATTAACATAAGTATTCTATTAAACTTATTATTGTATTATGTATTATGAATAATGGTGTAAAATGCAATTGTTGTTAAGCGGGAAAGTGTATAAATTTTGGACGAATATTTTATAACGCGGAAGTGCTGCCGAAATTTCATCTCACAACTTTTTACGACATTAAAATACTTATACGAATAAAGTATATACAAAAGTAACATATTGTACGATAACATCGTCTTTAGACTCAAAGACGCCAACGCAATCGAAAATGTCATAATATTACTTAAAACGGATATTTCAACCTTTTTGCGACACTTTAAACTTCGCCTCAATTTAATCATCGCTTTAAGTCATCAAAATATGTTTTGCGGCAAATTTTATAAAATGGTTTTGAAAGGCTTTTTTTTGCACTAAACATTTGGAAAGAAAAGACTTCAAATTATTCTAAGTGTCAATTGGACTTTTAATATGATTTTGACTTTAATAAGTCAACATAATTGACATTTGACTCTTATAAGTCAACATGTTTGACATCTGACTTTCATAAGTCAACATAATTGACCTTTGACTTTTAAAAGTCAACATCTTTAATCTTGGTCAATACAATTAACATTTCTATTATTATTCTTTTCGACTCGGAGTTATCACTCGTTTCCAACGGTCGCTGTTGACGTGAAAGATCGATATCTTGCCGATCGGCCCTTTTCTGGCCCCGAAACATCGTCTTCTTAATTCGTCATCCTTATTCGACTTATTAATCGTTGGAATATTATATTAAATTAATCTCAATCGACAAGGCTAAACCGAACTATACTTATAGAGATACTGAAACTATATTATTTACTGTTTTAGGGCACTTAGACGGTGGAATTGTGGTCCCGTGATTGTATTTACCCGAGATTTGCTGAAGTTGTTTTGTGAGTTATTCGTAGCCCTTGTCTTAAATACTTTTGGGCTGTAAAGCGTATTTTAAACTGACTTTGTATTTTTAAAATGTCTGCATAAATGCGGAAACATTACTGATTATCTTGTTTACCCAGTGAATTTGGTCTGCCTTAGTTTTAAGCGTTTAAGCCATGGTGGCTCCCCTCTAATACACTCGTTAAGCTTTTTCCCGTGGTTCATATGTATAGATCTGTATTGGGTTATGTACCTAACCCGCATTCCTCTGTAGGCTTTTACTACGAGCGGATGTTATGACCTTAATTTTAAACTGTATGATTAAACTATTTGCTTTTGGTTTAACGCACCTTAGGATAGGGGATTAAACTGATTGGTTCAGGATCGAGATGTATGACTACTTAGGCATAGTACCTTTCACTTTTGGATGAATACAAGATATATGATTTTGAACTTACTCTGTTTACTGAAATTTATCGATGGGTCACTTTTTACTTAAAATTGCGAATAATTCACCAACATGTTGTTGATGTCGTTTTAACGCTTTGCAGGAAATTAAGGATTTCCGCGATCATGCCATAGTTTATTTTTGGATCGCTTGCTTTTGGGAAATTTGAATTTGAATTTTTTATTGTAATTTCCATGACGATCCTTTTGTTGATTTCCTTTGGAAGTGTATTTGTACTTGGCGTCTCATCGCCTTTGACTTTATGATGTATTTTGTTACATTTGGCATGATCTATTTAATT
>CAJVGC010000001.1:38113729-38162773 GCA_910822075.1 Senecio squalidus | reverse complement strand
TTCATGGGAAATGATAAATCTCCTGGTCCTGATGGGTTTACGGCTGCATTCTTTAAGGAGGCCTGGGAGACTGTTGGCGGGGATATTTGTTTAGCTGTTAAGGAATTTTTTCGTAATGGGAAACTTCTGAAACAGATGAACCATACCCTTCTGGCGCTTATTCCTAAAGTTCAGACTCCGACTAAGGTTACGGATTTCAGGCCAATCTCATGTTGTAATGTTTTGTTTAAATGTATTAGCAAGATCATTGCTAATCGTATCAAGGGTAGTCTCCAGTCGCTGGTTAGCTTGAATCAGTCGGCTTTTATTCCTGGGCGTAGCATTGCTGATAATATTTTGCTGACGCATGAGCTGATGCATAATTATCATTTGGACCGTGGGGAGCCGCGATGTGCCTTCAAAATCGATATTCAGAAAGCTTATGACACGGTGGATTGGAACTTTCTTCGTGTTATTCTTACTGGTTTTTTGGTTTCCCTCAGAGGATGATTGGTTGGATCATGGAATGTGTAACTACTACTTCCTTCTCCATTTCTCTTAATGGTGCTACTCATGGCCATTTCAGAGGTAGAAGAGGGCTCCGTCAGGGTGATCCTTTGTCCCCCTACTTATTTACCCTAGTTATGGAAATTCTTACGCTAATCTTGCAGCGGAGGGTAAGGGAGACTGCTGGGTTCAAGTATCACCGTTCTTGCTCGGAGATGGGGTTAATTAATCTTTGTTTTGCTGATGACTTGTTCATATTTTCTCATGGTAATGTTGCTTCGGCTAAGATTATTATGTTCGGGATGTTCTGGATTGACCCCTAGCTTGCCTAAGAGTACTGCATATTTTTGTAATGTGCTTAATCATACAAAGTTAGGCATTCTTCAGGTTATGCCGTTTGAGGAGGGGCGGCTCCCGGTTAAGTACCTTGGTGTTCCGCTGGTTCCTTCGAGACTGGTGTATAAGGACTGCAAAGAACTGCTTGCTAAGGTTGAGGCTCGGGTTTCTGATTGGAAGAACAAATCTTTATCTATTGCGGGTCGATTACAACTGGTTAAGTCTGTTCTCTCATCCATGCATGTTTATTGGGCTTCGGTCTTCATTCTTCCCGCTCGTGTCCTTCTGGAAATTCAGCAGATTATGAGGAAGTTTTTATGGAGTAATGGCGAATTCCGCAGGGGGAAAGCTAAGGTGGCTTGGGAAGCTGTTTGCTTGCCTAAGTCTGAAGGCGGTCTTGGGATTCGGCAGCTGGATCTGTTTAACCAAGCTCTTATGGTTAGCCAGCTTTGGAAGCTCCTTATGGGTTGCTTGGACCCATTTGCACAAGATAAGAGATCGGAATTTCTGGACTATTCCATGCCGTGGTTCTATGTCATGGGGATGGAGAAAGTTGTTACAGCTGCGGCCAATTGTTCGTGAATTTATTTGGCACAAGATTGGTGATGGTAATGGTACTTCGATTTGGTATGACAAGTGGTGTGCTTTGAGTCCCATTGCGGGATTTGTGTCCACCCGTGACATGTATGGGGCGGATCTTTCTGTCTCCTCCAGGGTTGCAGATATTGTGGCGTCTGGCTCTTTGGTATGGCCCCCCGTCCTCGGTACTGCTTACCCTTCTCTTCTCTCTATCCCTAATCCTAGTCTTAGTACTGGGATTCAAGATAGTCTGGAGTGGAGGGATAGGTCTGGGTCAGTTCAGATGTTCTCGGTTCGAGCTGTTTGGAATACTATTCGTCCGTACCATAATCCGGTTCCTTGGGCAGATGTGGTTTGGTTCTCGAATAATATTCCAAGCATGCTGCAATCAAAGGCAAGCTCAGAACTCAGGATGTTCTTAGCTCTTGGGATGTGTCTCCTTCGTTGGTTTCTCATTGTACTCTTTGTGAAACTCAGCCAGATTCTCATGCCCATCTTTTCTTCGAGTGTCCTTATGCCAGGCAAGTTTGGTTTCAAGTTCGGGGGCAGGCTGGTCTTCAGAGTAGTCCTCCATGTCTCACGGATATCGTTGGGACCATTCTTCCATTTGCTCATCGTCGGTCTTCGGTAAGCGTCTTAGCCAAGCTGGTTCTGGCTGCTGCCATGTATTTCATTTGGCGCGAAAGAAATGATAGATTATATACGGGATCCAAAAGAACGGTCAATGTTCTTGTGGATAATATTTTGGCTGATGTTCGTGCCAGGCTTTTGTCATGTAGATTCAAGAATTCGAGAGCGGCTTTGGATCTGTTGAAGAATTGGAATATTCCGGAATCTCTTCTGATTTAGGCGATTTCGTTATTTAGTATTCTTTTTCTTGTATTAGACAGATGGTTTGTCATCCTGTCTTATTCTGTTCAGGCTAGTCCTGAGGTTAATGTGGTATTTCAGCCACATTCCATTGTACTCTATTGGTTTTTGGTGTTAATATAATTTACCGGGGTAATTTCCCTTATACCAAAAAAAATATATATATAGTGAATGGTTCATGCGAGAACTCCTTTTTTTGCGAAAACTGCGAGAACTCTCACAAAAAGTGTTAAATCACGTTTCACTTTGTTCATTCACATGCACACTCTTTTGGAGATTAATAATCAAGTAAATATAAATGTAAAAAACTAAAAAAAATCATATAAAATGACGTGAAAAATTTCCGTTCATATATGAACTCATTTTTTGAAAAAAAAACGTTCACATGTGAACAATTCTTAATACGCGTGATTTCATACAATTTTTTTTAATTTTTCATTTATATTTTTACTAGATTTTTAACATTCAGTAGTTTTTACATTTCAATAGAAATAATTACATGTTAATTGACACTTTTTTTAAGAGTTCTTGCAGTTCTCGCATAAATAAGAGTTCTCGCATGAATCAGTCCCTATATATATATATATATATATATATATATATATATATATATATATATATATATATATATATATATATATATATATATATATATATATATATATATATATCAAAATTAAAAGTACTTTACACTTTCTCTTATACATGAAGTCTTATGGAGATAAAGAATCACTAACAAGTAAAAACAGTAGAAAAGAACTAAAGACCAAGACCCTATACAACACCTTTTAACTCTTATAAACTTGAAAGCTTCCATGTATAACGTACTTGTACCTTAACCTTTATGTACACACTTTATTATGAACTTTATCATGTAAACTCGGGGAAAAATAATTTTATTGAAAACAAGTGATATCGGGAGTTGGACTGAACTTTTATTAGAAACGAGATAATGTTACTTCGCGCGTTGCGACGGGATTTATCAGTTATTCGTTACACATGAATAAGTAGAATTTTAATGAATAAAAAAACCTTTTATAACACACGAAAAAAATACACATTTAACATGTACATAAAACCTAATCGTTATTAAATTAATCATAAAACCTGAAAAAAATGTTGACATAGTTTTTTTCATATCATATTTTTCTAAAAAGCGATTAACATTTTAATACAAATATATTAAAATATAGTATAGTATGAAAAAAAAATCAAAAATATAAAAGAAATATTAAAATATAAAATATAAGAAATATAAGAAATTATAAAAAATATAAAAAACACAAAAGTTATATTAAATATATTATTTAAAATAATATAGTATACTACATAGATTATAACTAATAAATTAAAACAGTGAAACTTTAGTAATAAAATATTTTTGAGTGGTTTTTTAAAATAATATTATAATCAAAAGTGTTTTTTAAAATTATATAATATTGAAAAGTTGTTTTATATAATAATTAAATATTTGAAAAAAGTTTTATAAATTACTATAAAATACTTGTTAAATGTTAATAGTTATAATTATAATATGTTAAAAGTAGTGGCGTGGTAGAAAAGATTTCACGATAGGTTAAATAAATATTTAAATTATAAATATCATATGTATTAGTGATATATTGGAATCAGGAAGGATTCATAACAATATTTTGCTATTCACAACAGTATTATGTTATTTGACTTTTTTACCCTCAAAATACTTTTATCTTTAGATAACTTTTATCAATATGTTATTATTTGACCCCCTAATCTTACGTTTTTCACAAAACACAACAATTTTATCAATATTTTACCCTAATATTCATTTCTCTTCCTTCTCCAAGCCAACACCCACTTATATTAAAATTTTCATACAATCGTAGGCTGAATCTGTATTCACACGACCTTCTCTTTATCTCAAAATCATCTCGTACAACATCGATTTCACTTATGGAGACACATGTAATAAAAAAATTCAATAAATTTTACAGACGATAAAATGATTGAAGTGTCATATTTACAATCGTAGACTTAATCTGTCTTCACACGACCTTCATAACGGGTCCAAACTGGTTCGGTTCCAAAAACCGGTTAAAAACCGGTTTGGAATATTTAATAACAAAAAGCGTAACTGATAGTTACGCTGACGTAACTGTTGTTACGTAGTGTAACTGTTACAAAAGTGCAGTGCGACTTTACCTACATACTTATAATAAATTTGGAATGACAAAATGGTAAAAAATGCAAAAAAACGGTCAAAAAAGCCTCTCCAACGGCCATATTAACGGTCATATGAATTTATAATGGCTAGATGGTATAAGTCGGTTTTTGTAACTGCTTCCAACCCGATTAAAGCATACATTGGAAAAACTCTTCAACGATTTTAATGTTTATTATTCATTTATGGTCACTCTTATATCATAATTTGTTTTAAGAATGTAAGGGATATGATTGCAATGATAACTTAAAAAAGTACACAATATATAAAGGGTTAAATGTAAAAATTAAAGTAAGGGTAAATTAGTGTGACCATATAAAATTTGTTGTGTATGGCTAATGTTGTTGTGAACAAATCAGTTCCCCGATTATAAGGGTGGTATCATAATGTTACAAGAAAATAGATAGAAGATTCCAAATTCGAATTTTAAGAGCAAAAAACATATATCCTCTTGTGACTGAAGAGGTTCATCAACGACGACTTGTACTACCCACAAAGCGACTGGTTGTTATGAAATTAGTTGTCTCGCAAAACAAGTTGGATACCTGATAAAAAATTATCCTTTGACTCATATAATGAATTAATTTTTTAAACTTAGCCAACCAAACAATTTAATATCTACAAAAGAATAGTATGTTTACGAATATTAAATTGATCACCCAATCCAATCAATAATGATATACTTTTAACACATGCATAACAAACTGCTAATTGATATGAACGAAAATAAATACAACGCCACATAAGTCGTTGAGTTATTTTGTGATAACAAAAAACACACATAAATTTGAGTAATTTGGATGAATAGCAATTTTTAATATGACCTTAGTTGGAAGATTTGGAATTAATAATCATCGAGTAAGAAAATAACATTTTGAGTTAAATATGGAGATCTTTCAAGAAATTGGATTAACTTTGAGTGAGCCATTTCTTATGAGTAGACAAAGCTAAACTAAATATGTATGGCTTTGTATTATGAACGAAAGACCTTTTAATATACCTACGTTTTACTGGCTAAAATAAGAAATAAAATTAAAAACTAATCACTAAGTTGTAATATGTTAGACTATGCGGTGTGAGGCGTGAAATCACCCAATAACGCCGCCACCTAGGCGTTATAACGCCCCATCACGCCTCCCCCCACTCCGGTGGGGGCATTATCGCCAAAAAACTCACCACGGCGTGAGCAGAATAACGCCGTGGTGAGGGGAAAAATCTGAAGCAACGGTCGAAATTTGTAGCAACGGTCAAGAGGAAAAAAACACCAACGGCTAATTTAAACCAAAACCAAAACAATCCTCTATAAAAACCAACTCATTTTTATAAAAATAACCACAAACAATCTCTCTTTCTCTCTCAATTTTTATAACATTCTCTCCATTTTTATACATTCTCTCAATTCTCTCAAATGGATCCCAACAACAACAACAACAATCAAAACAACCCCAACCAATGGAACTAATGGTTCAACCCTAACCTCAACCAATATCAACACCCAAACCAATATCCACAATTTCAAAACTCCAACCAATATCAACACCCAAACCAATTTCAAAACTTTAACCAACTTCCAAACCCTAACCAATATCCCCAATTTTACCAACAAACTCCACCACCACAACGACCATCCCAAGACCCGCTATACCAAGGCGGGTCGTTCCAATAGTTGCTTAACCTCCGCGATTTTCCGCAAGTGCCTCCATTTGACGTTGACCGTAACCAAGGCGATTCTGAAGACGATGACGTTGTTCCGGAAACTCAACCGGAAAGAATGCCGGCCCGTGGGAAGAGGAAACATAAGAAGATAGAAACCGAATCCTAAAGAGGCAAAACCGAAAAGAAGAGGTGGACCGAACGGGAGGAGGTCGCAGTTGCTTCAGCGTGGTCGTCGACATCCGAGGACCCCATTTTGGGAAATGATCAACATTCACCACTTTACTAGGAAAGTGTTCGTGAAAAATTCTACGCCAAGATGCTTAAAGATGATCCCTCTTACTATCGTACCAACGACATGATTTCGAGCAAGTGGACCGACTTACGAAGAAAGGTCAAAAAATTCAACGGGATTTTTCGACAAGCCCAACAAAGTAGATCAAGCGGTCAAAGTGATAAACAAGTGCTCGAACATGCTCTGGAGGTATACCGCACCATAATGCAAGCGGGTTTCCAACATTTAGCGTCTTGGGAAATATTGAGAAGAAGCCCGATTTGTCAACATGTACCAACATCTGGAGGGTCCTCAAAAGCGCGTAGAACATCGGAGTCTAGTAACCCCTCCACTCCCGCCACTCCGGTAACCCCCTTTGTTGGAATCGATCTCAACGATGATGATGATGATCTTCACTTGGAGGAAGAGCTTCCAAGACCGATTGGTAGAGATCAAGCAAAGGCAAAAGCGCGCAAAGGAAAGGGCAAAGCCGCTGCTTCTTCTTCGGGGGCCGAAGAATCACTCCAGTATATTGGGAAAAAGTTCGGGGAATTTACTGAAACTGCTCAAGAAAAAATGCGAGCAAAAGCGTTAAAGACGATCATGCAGGACATCAGTCATCTCGGGGAGCCTTACAAAACAATAGCGGAAGAAGAAAAGAAAAGGCTTATCGAGAAATATTTTCCTCAATATATGTAGTATTTTTTTTTATTGTAGTATGTTTTTTTTAATAAATTGTAGTATGTTTTTTTTTTAAATAAATTGTAGTGTGTTTTTTTTTTTATTTTTAATAAAAATACAACTTTTTAAATAAAATTATATAATAAAAATACAAAATAAACTCTATCACTCCACATTATCATCACTTACACACAACCACTCCACCCATTTTTATCACTCCACATCATCACACTCTTTTTCCTACAAATCACCTCTATCACTCCACATCATCACCCCAAATCACTTACCACACCGCATAGTCTTATGTTATATGCATGAATTGAAGTATCAAAGTTTCTCGTGAGTTAATGGAATGACGAAGGCACGTGTAGTGGCATGATGAAGGCACATGCTTATTAGGTCATAGTTATAAGAATTATTCACAACCCAAAAATCTGTGAAGAGGAACAACACAAAAATCACCTTTTATGCAACCTAAAAGATGTATTCATTTTAACACCCAAGAAGATAAGCAACACGAAGGAGAACAAAACCGAAGAAGAAGATTGTATGGAATCGCCTTGAGAGCTTGCTGAGGAAAGTGTGTGGAAAAATGGTCTTACAAATTTCCGATAATCTTTCTGATAAAACAATAAAGAAATTAAAACACAATAATATAATTAAGTGGAAACTCCAAATATGAGAAAAGACGGGCCTCCAAACAGAAAGGATTTCATAATATGAAAAATTATTACAATCAAATCTCTTAAGCCAACACTCAACCCATACTCACATCTTTTAAAGACCTGACTCACACTTGACTCACATCTTAGACATTCTAAAAAAAATAACAAATAAAAAATCGAATATTGTATATTGATTTGATGCACTATGAAACCAAACCAAGACCCTCACCTGCTTTCATAACTAAAGGACTTTCTTACCTTTTGTTTCATTTATCGATATGGGAAAAAAATCAATTTTTATTTTAACTAAAACGGACCGAAAATATGATTTTCACATGCATTTTGTTTTTATACTTTTTTTATACACATAAATCATAAAGAAGAAACACAAAGAAATAAATAGATTTTAATTGGATTTCTTCAATAAATTAGTGAAATTGAAAAAAGAAAAGAAGAGATTACCTATACTAACATTTTGAACTGGTGATGTGATATCATGAAAAGTGAAGCTGACATCCATGGTGTTAGCCGGCTTGCTTTGTTTTTTACTTTTTATCTTTTCTTTTTAGGTTACGCAATTAAATAAGCTTACACGTTATTTAATTAGAAAATAGATTATGCTCATGCGGAAGTATCTATTCGTTACGGAATCAGGTGTCAAAGTAAAGCACATGTCAAGGGGTGGATATAAGACCAAGGATGGAGTCCACCATAACTTTGGAATCAGATTGGATGTCATTCTTTTTTGGTTATTTTTCTTTATTTTGAAATATTTAGTTACCTTTTTACCTTTCTTTAAGCTATTAAATAAAGTAGTAGAGTTTACATTTCTATTATATGTTGGTTTTGGGTCTTGGCTTGTTTTTTATATTATACTTTTTTGTTTATACTATTAAATAAAGTATTTACGTATTTATTTCGATTAATCGTTGATTTTCCTTTTTAGATGACGTTTTTTAAAGAAATTTGTTTTCTTTATATTTTTGATACTGAGTACAGCAGAGGGAACCAAGATATATAGGAGCTACAATCCTAAGCTAACAAGGAAAGTAATAAAGACGAGAGAAAATTAAAGAGTAATTACAACAAATAAGGCGTTAAATGTGGAGAGTATTATGGAATTTTATACTCCCCTCAAGTTGGAGCATGTAAATTCTTCATGCCCAGCTTGTGAGTAAATATTTAAGTTGTTGAGTTCCCAAGGCTTTAGTGAAGACTTCTGCTATTTGCATCTTTGTGTCAATGTGAAACACTTCTATCTCCTGAGCTTCGACGCGCTCTCTAACGAAGTAACAATCCATATCAACATATTTGGTGCGTTCGTGGAAGACAGGATTGTTTGCAATATGTCGAGCCGCCTGGTTATCACAGAAAAGCGGTGTGGGTCCATTTTGATCAGTTTCAAGATTCTTTAGGAGCCATCGCATCCACAAAATTTCACTTACAGTGGTAGCCATAGCACGATACTCAGCCTCAGCCGATGAACGGGAAACAACATATTGTTTTTTTGATTTCCAAGACACCGGGGCTCCCCCCAAAAGTAACACATATCCCGTTCGTGACCTCCTCGTGAAAGGACACCCAAGCCAATCGGTATCACAATACGTAACTAGATTAGTTCCCCCGCCCTTTGGAAAGTAAATGCCTTGTCCCGCTGTTGCTTTCAAATATCGTAGGACCCTTGTAGCAGCATCCATGCGTTTTAGACGAGGATCAGAAACAAATTGGCTTAGGACATTTACCGAGTATGTGAGGTCAGGGCTTGTTGCTTGAAGGTATAGCAACCTTCCCACAAGTCTTCGGTATTTGTTTGCATCCACGCGTACTTCTCCATCGTCTTTTCGAGTTTCAAGTTTTGCTCCATTGGAAAAGAGCATGGTCGGCACCCTAACATTCCAATGTCTTCTAAAATGTCTAACGTGTATTTTCGTTGACTTAGAACAAGGCCATCCTTTGTTCGAGCAACTTCTATTCCAAGAAAGTACTTCAAAGGGCCAAGGTCTTTGATACTAAATTTCTCGTCAAGATAGAATTTTGTCTCTTGGATCTTATTTCGATCATTTCCTGCAACAATAACATCATCGACATATATGAGAGCAGCAACAAAAATTGTGTCTTTTTTGTATATGAAGAGAGAGTGATCTGCGTATGATTGTGTTGGGAAAATCAACGATTTAACCCAAGTTAATAAATCTGTTTATTAAAGTCTTAGTCTGAGTGATTTGAGTCTGAGTAACTCTGAGTCTGAGTGACTAAAATCAACTAAGGCATTATGGAGCTAACTACTCAGCTTCATAAAGAGACGTAGTGCTTTAATTTAGGTATGTCAGTTAGATAAAATCTTCTATCTTTTTAGAAGATTTTCTAAGATTCATACTTATCAAGCTCACTATTATTGTGGTATAAATAGTGAGCTTGAACATTGTAATCGTTGCACCTTTCTAAGAAATATAACTGTGTGTTATTTTCATTCGTTGTTATTATATATTCCGCGATAATAATAATAGAAACTGAGTAATCAATCGATTAATAATAATTAACGTCTAAATACTTATTTCTGATTGATTAGCCATTGTTTGAGATCTTATTGAGACCTAACAACTGGTATCAGAGCAAATAAGATTTAAATTTTAATAAATTTATAAATCTTAAACGATCAATATATAAAATCTCAAAAACAATGTCATCATCTTCAAATACACCTGCCATGGCTGGAAAAGGTATTCCTATTTTCAGTGGTCATAACTTTGCTCATTGGAAACTTAAGGCTGAGTGGCATCTATCTGGAATCCATGAAGAAATGTTAAGGACTGTACAAGAAGGACCAATCATTCCTGGAAAGAACATTGACGAGGTCAAGGAAGGAGACAAAGTTGTCCAACGTGCAAGGTGGGTTCAAACTCCTAAATCACAGTGGACAGATGTTGATAAGGTACTTTTCAATCTGGATCCAAGAGCAAGAAGCATTCTAGGTAATGCTGTATCTGAACAAATATTCTCCAAGATTGCTGGATGCAGAACTGCTAAGGAAATATGGGATACGTTAATAGTATCTTATGAAGGAGTCCCAATAGTAAGAGAACAAAGGTTGAACAGTCTGATTAGGAATTATGAAAATTTTTATGTAAAAGACAAAGAAACCTTAGATGACGTGCATACAAGGTTTCAAGTACTGTTGGATGATCTTTCAGCCCTAGGAATGATGAAAGAAGATGATGAAATATGCAAAAAGTTTGTTGACATCATGCCCAACATATTTGAAACTGTCATTACATCTCTTGTGGTTAGTGAAAAAATTGTCCACCTACAAGCTGCCTGGTCTTTTTGGATTGCTGCGGAACTTTGAAGAAGCTCAAGAGAGGAAAAAGATTAACACAAGAAGGACCACAAGAGACCCAGAAGCTGCATTAGTTGCAACCAGTAAAAGGAATAAAGAAATTTATTCTAAAACTGACTCATCTGAGTCCGAGTCACACTCAGACTCAGAATCTGACGATGAATCTGAGTTCAAGAAACTTAAAAGTCAGCTTGCTCTGTTAACTATGAAGCTTGAACAGAAGACAGGCTACAAAGGAAAGAAACCTTTCGATCTGAAGAAGGTAAAATGCTTTAAATGTAATGAATATGGTCACATGGCTGCTGACTGTAAAGTAAAGAATGCTCAGACTGAACACATGGACGAAGTTGCTGAGAGGGCCCAAAGATACCGAAAGAAGTATCTTAAGTACAAGAAAGGCAACAGTTCAAACACACAAAAGCCTCAAACTGAGCAAAAGGCATTCTTTGCTGAAGAATGGCTAGATGAGGAACTGTCTTCTGATGAGGATGAGGAAGTGGTAGATAAATGCTTGATGGCATTTACAGAAGAAGTGACTGAAGCTGAGAAATCTGCTTCTCAGTTCGAGAAGGATCTGAAGGAAGCTGAGAGACTGAGTTGTAACTCAGACTGGAACAAGTCAAAACTTTATAAGGTACACAATTTTGACACTTATACAAATGAACAAAAACTTCAAATGTTTGAGTATATTTTTGTTGACTTGACCACCACTTTAGAAGAACAATCTGAATTCAAACAAAAAATCAAAGATCTTGAAAATAATTTGAAATTAAATATGATACAATAATTGAACTAGAAAGTTATAGAGTTCTTTTAAATGCTCGGATTGAATCTTATAGTGATCTTGCAAAATAAAACTATAAACTTAGAGAAGAAACTGAGCACTATAAAAGAATTTGTAAATCATGGTGCATATCATCCTTAAAAAATGAAGATTGTTTGAGCAGACAGGTACCCAAATAAGTTCAAGCTGTGTTGGGTGAGGACTTCAGTCTGAAGAAGCATATGACTGAAGAAGAAGAAAAAGAAACTGAAAAAGCTGAAAGAGAAAAATTTGTTTTCAAACCAAAAATTCTTCCAAATCCTTTCACATATATGAAAGGAGAAAAAATAATGATGTCAAATGCTTTTGTAAAACCTGTAATTTCCTAATTTTCTAATAAAAGTGATTCTTCATCTTCTTCTCAGTCTGAATGTGTTAATTTGTCTGAAACTGAACAAAATGTGCATGCTGAAAAAGATTTCGTGCACCCAACTAATAGATTGCCCAAGGCTGTGAGTATATCTAAGATTCAGCACTCAGTCAGTCCCAAGAGTCTGAACAAAAGTCATGAAACAAAAACTATTGATAAACTGGGGAATCAATTGTTGGAACTGACTAACATAGTAAAAACTCTAGTCCGGAACAAATCACCCAATCACGTCAGACCCAAGAGTCCTCCTAAGAGAATTTGCTACAATTGTGGTGAAAAAGGGCATGAAGCTGTGTTTTGTAAACAACTGAATCAGTCTAGACCACAAAAAAATAATTTTCAAAAGTCAGTCTCACCAAAACATTGGTCAGCTTCACATAAGTCAGTTTCATCAAAGTCCAGGTCAGTTTCATCAAAGTCAGTTTCACCTCAAAAGCAAAGAAACATTTCTCCATTAAAGAATACATCTGTGAAACCAATTAAGACTAAGTCAGCCCCATCTCGAGTCAGTCTCAAAGATAGTCCATGTAAATACTGTGGTGTCATAGGTCATTATTCTGTTAACTGCATGAAGGAAATAAATAAATGGAACTATACCAGCTCCAAAACTGACTGCAAGATTGAACATGAACTTAAACCTGCTTCAGTTCATGGATCCACTCTAAAGTGGGTGCCCAAAAGGAACTAATATCTTCTATTTCATGTGCAGGACTCTACAAAATGGTATCTAGATAGTGGAGAGTCAAGGCACATGACTGGAATGAAGTCTTTTCTACAAGACTATCAAGAAGAAGATGGGCCTCAAGTGAGATATGGTGACAACGGGGTATCAATGACACGTGGATATGGAAAGATTCATGCTGGAGCTGTCACTTTCAAGAGAGTCGCATATGTGGAAGGATTACAACATAACTTACTCAGTGTGAGTCAAATTACTGATGAAGACCATGAAGTCAGATTCAGGAAACAAGCTGGAATAATCTACAGTGCCAAGGGAAAACCATTACTACTCGCCAAGAGAGAAAGAGATGTATTTTGTCTGGATCTAAGTACGGCCAATGATGAAGCTGAGACATGTCTGTTCACAGAAACCAAAGAAGAACTTAATTGGCTATGGCATCGAAGGTTATCCCATCTAAACTTCAAAAATATAAATGCTTTGTCAAAAAGTAAATTGGTTAGAGGTCTCCCTGAACTGACCTACACCAAAGACAAAGTTTGCTTAGCTTTTGTGCTTGGAAAGCAAACAAAGACTCAATTCCCCTCCAAAATGTTGCATTCAATTGATGAACCTTTATTTATGCTACATATGGATTTGTTTGGTCCAATTGGAATTGAGAGTCGAGGAGGAAAGAAATACACCCTTGTAATTGTTGATGAATTTACTATATTTACTTGGGTTATCTTCTTAAGGGCTAAAAGTGATGCAACTGAAGAGATCATCAGTCTGATCAAAAGAGAACAGCGCCAGAAAAACACTCTTGTTCGTCAAATGAGAAGTGACCATGGAACTGAGTTCAAAAACTCAGTCTTAATAGACTTCTGTGATCAATTAGGCATAGTTCAAAACTTTGCCTCAGTTCGAACCCCTCAACAAAATGGAGTTGTAGAAAGAAGAAACAGAACTCTAATTGAGGCTGCCAGAACATGGCTGTGCTATGGAAACATGAAGATAAAATTATGGGCTGAAGCTGTGAACACTGCCTGCTTCACACAAAATAGGTCCATCATCGTGAAGAGACATGGAAAGACAGCTTATGAATTGTACCATAACAAGGTTCCTTCCATTCATTATTTCCACATCTTTGGAAGTAGATGCTATATCCTAAATCAAAGAGACTTATTGTGCAAGATGTCTCCTAAAGCTGATGAAGGACTGTTCGTTGGATACTCAAGCATAGCCAAAGCATCCAGAATCTACAATGAAAGAAGGAAGGTGGTAGAAGAGAGCATTAATGTCACTTTTGATGACACTACTCAGTCTGACAAAGATGAATCATCATCACAGACTGACATAGCTACCATCAATCAACTTTGTGATGAATTACTTGTAACTTCATTTGAAGCTGACTCTCAGGTTGAAGATCAGAATGCTGAAAACACTCATCCAAACCAAGAATATGAAAGTGAACCTGATGTATCATCTTTCCAGAGTGTTCCAGCAATAGAAAATACAGAGTCAAATGAAACTGATGAAACTCAACCTGACACCCTTCAGTCTGACCAAACTCAGCTCCAAACTACTCAGCCTGATGATACTCAGACTCAAGCAGACGAAGTTTCTGACAATGTTCCAGGCAACATCAAGACTGTCAGAGGACATCCTATCTCGTCACTTATTGGTTCATTAACTGAAGGTGTCAAAACAAGAAGAAAGAAGGCCACAACAAATTGTTGTTTCTACACAAATTTCTTGAGTCTGATGGAACCAAAGAAGGTTGAGGAAGCCTTATTAGATGAAGACTGGGTTGATGGTATGCAAGAGGATCTTGGAGAATTCATAAGAAACAATGTATGGACAAAGGTCCCACGTCCCCTGTGTAAGACCATTATTGGACTTAAATGGATCTTTCGAAATAAATATGACAAAGATGGGGTTGTGATCAGGAATAAAGCTCGACTAGTTGCTCAAGGCTACAAACAAGAAGAAGGCATTGATTACGAGGAAACATTTGCTCTAGTGGCCAGAATAGAAGCAATTCGTCTCTTCTTAGCATATGCAGCATTTAAAGATTTCTTGGTGTATCAAATGGATGTGAAGAGTGCATTTCTGAATGGAGACTTGCAGGAGGAAGTCTATGTCAAACAACCTCTAGGTTTTGTTGATCCTAATTCTCCTGATCATGTTTTTAAATTACACAAAGCTTTATATGGTCTCAAACAAGCTCCTAGCTTGGTATGATACTCTGTCTGACTTTCTTCTTAAAAATGATTTTAAAAGAGGTTCCATTGATAAAATATTGTTTATCAAAAAGGAAAATGGCCATGTAATTTTGGTCCAAATATGTGTTTATGACATTATATTTGGTTCCACAAATGAAAAGTTGTGTACTTGGTTTTCAAAACTCATGTGTAGTGAATATAGAATGAGTATGATGGGAGAACTTACTTTCTTTGTTGGTCTACAAGTAGAACAAAAGAAAGATGGAATTTTTATAAACCAAAGTAAATATGTTCATGATTTAGTAAAGAAATTTGGTTTTGAAACAAGTTCTGAAATGAAAACACCAATGAGCATATCTGATAAATTGCATACAGACTCCCCTGGCAAGTCAGTTTGTCAAGCTACTTATAGAGGAATGATTGGCTCTTTACTTTATTTAACTGCCAGAAGACCTGATATCATGTTTTCTACATGTCTATGTGCACGTTATCAAGCTGACCCCAAGGAATCTCATCTTAAAGCTGTCAAAAGAATTTTTCGATATCTTAAGGGTACACCAAATCGTGGTCTATGGTACCCTAAAGATTCTGGTTTTGAACTAATTGGCTACACAGATGCAGATTATGCATGATGTAAACTGGACAAGAAAAGCACTTCAGGAGGATGTCAGCTTCTGGGAGGAAAGCTAGTCAGCTGGTCAAGTAAGAAGCAAAACTCAATTGCAACTTCCACAGCTGAAGCTGAGTATGTGGCTGCAGGGAGCTGTTGTGCACAATTATTATGGATGCAACACCAATTGGCTGATCTTGAAATCAAGATTTAAAATACTCCAATCATGTGTGACAACAAGAGTGCCATTCAAATCACTGAGAATCCCGTTTTCCACTCCAGGACCAAACACATCGAAATAAGACATCACTTCATTCGAGACTGTGTGGAGAAAGGAAAGGTCAGACTGGAGTTTGTAGCTACTAATGATCAATTAACAGACATATTCACAAAACCTTTGAGTGAGGACATGTTTTTCTATCTGTTAAGAGAACTAGGCATGTTAAATTCTTAATCTGTCAAAATCGTAAATCTCAAGCTGACCTCTTAGTCAGCTTGTGCATTTTCAGTCTGACTTGACAGTCAGCTCCAGATATCTCAGTCTGACCAAGTGCACAGTCTGAGTGTAATTTTAGTAAATACTTTTTTTTTTTTTTTTTTTTTTTTTTTTAATTTTAGTAAATATCTTTTGAACTCTTTTAGTTTTTCTTTTCTAAAGTTTTTTTTAATTTTTTTTTGTGCGTCAATGTACAGTCAAGGGTCAAAAGTGTCAATAGGACAAATCTGCATGGACTAAATTGCAAGTTTCCTAACTTAGTTCCTTAATTTTCGCTCTTATAGTTTATATTCAACTGAATTTCAAATTTTAACCTAATTGCTTTATTCTCTAATCTTCTTCTTGATTTTCTTTCTAATGACGAATGCAAATATGATCCTTCATGTTACCCCGCGTATGATTCCCGGTGCAGACTTTCAACACAGAGTTCAAATCAAAGATAATAACAAGGTGGCCACTGCTGACATTCCCGCCAATCGTCGAAACAGGGGTTTTGAGCAGTTGATTCAACACATGAAAGCCCATCCCCTATATGGAGCTTACTTTTGTGACACGGTGATGTACCCGCCGGTGTTGTGTGAATGGTGGTATACCTGCACTGCCAATGACGAGAAGACTGCCCTCACTGGCACCTATAATGATGGAAGACAAACGATCACCATTACTGAAGAGACGATAAGAGCAGCCTTACTCCTTCCCACCATTGAGGAAGCTGGTGAAGGTGGATTTCAGTCCAAACGAACCAAACAGCAGGCTCGAGCTGAGGCCTTTCCTTTGATTGGTCAGCCTGAAATTCAAGGTGTTATTCAGTACAAATATTTCACTGGGAAATGGAAGTTTTTATTTTCTAGTATAACAAGGTGCTTGGGGGGAAAATCTGGAAGTTTGGATCAGATGAACGAATTTGAAACCCATCTGTTTCATTCTATGGTAACGGGTCGAAGAATCTCTTATTCTCAACTATATTTTGAAGAGATTCTCTCCCTTGCCTTGAAAACAAAAAGACCGAATGATGTTCCTTTCATTCGCGTCCTATCACTGTGTTTTAAGGAGGCCTTGGGAGATGTAGCATATGAGCAGCTTGAACAAACTTTTTACGCATGTGATCTCTCAAGGCTGACTCCAAAAATCTTTACGTACATCCACATTACCGAGGATGAGGCAGGGTTAACCCCCGTTATGCTTCAATGGATCGACAATCCATTTATCGATCATGAAATCACAGAGTCTGACTCTTCAGACTCAGAGGTTAAACCTGATAGAATTGAAGGGGAAATTGAGGGAAATATCCCTGAAGCAGATGATGAGCTACAAATGGGTGGGGTAGGGCACGATGAGGCTGACTCAAGTATGCAATTAAATCTTTCACCTCCTCAGTCTGAGAGTATCCCCTCTCAATCTGAGCAGTCCACTCCCAAACTTGATGTCTTAGCAAGTCAAGCGACCAACCTTTCGAACTCACCAAGTTCGTTTGAAAAAGCACTCACATCAAGTCCCACCATAAATCGAGCACTAATGGACTCACTTTTCCATGAGGCTGAGAGTTCTGAACTCCCATCCAGTGTTGTAGATCAGTTCACTTTTCCTGCTCATCAATCGATTAATAATAATTAACGTCTAAATACTTATTTGTGATTGATTATCCATTGTTTGAGATCTTATTGAGACCTAACAGATTGCTTAAATCCAAGTTCAAGGAGAGCTGATGTAAACTTTTGATACCAATTCCTCGAGGCTTGCTTCAAACCGTAAAGAGACTTCCTTAACTTGCAGAATTTAGTCCCTCCCCCTTTGTCATATCCTTGTGGGATTTTCATGTAGACTTCTTCATCTAAGTCCCCATGTAAGAAGGCGTTATTCACATCCAGTTGATGAATGATCCAATCCCTTTTAACTGCAATTGCAATGAGGCTTCTAACTGTAACCAACTTGGCTACCGGAGCAAAAGTGTCGTGATAATCGACTCCCTCCATCTGAGTAAATCCTTTTGCAACAAGCCTCGCCTTGTATCTTTCTATTTCTCCATTTGGTTTTTATTTTATCTTATAGATCCATTTTGAATCTATAGCTTTTTTTTCATTTGGCAAGTCTTCGATGGTCCATGTTCCAGTTTCTTCGAGTGCCCGTATCTCTTTCTTCATGGCGTCTCTCCAAATTTTATAGTGCACAACTTAACTAAAGTATTTCGGCTCATCATTAGAACAAATGGATGCTAAGAAGGCCCTGTGAGATTCCGTGAACTTTTCATAAGAAATGAAATTTGCTAAAGGACATACCGTTGAGGATTGTTGATCGGAGACGGAAGGTGCATGGTCTATGGACGGGGGAAGCTTTACTATGTAATCTTTCAAGTGCTTAGGTCTTGACCTGCTTCTCCTCTCTCTGACTTGATTAACATTTTCACCCCCTACTTCATTTGTTTCATTTTGATGTGCCTCTTGGTCATTGGTTTCAAATTCAATGGAGGTGTTGACTTCCTCCATATAATGTGACTCCTCCTGATTAGTAGAAGTATTTATGGATTCAGCCAGGTCCTCTATTTCAATGGATTCTTCGTTGATTTCACATGCCTCATGATGCACATTTTTACGTTCTTGTGTTATGGTGTAAGGAACCTTGAACATGTCTTCTTCTTCAACCCCATCCAACTTGATTTTAGTGGAAAAAGGAAAAACATTTGCAGCGAACTTCACATCTCTTGACACAATAATTTTGTTATGAGTTGGGTCATAAATTTTGTAGCCTTTTGTACCATATGGATAACCCATGAAAACCCCTGGCCTACCTCTTATTTCAAACTTGTCACCTTTAGTTTCCGTGCTCCGATAATAAACTAAACATCCGAGTATTCTCATATGATCATAATTTGGCTTCTGATCATACAATAATTCATATGGAGTTTTTCCCCCAGTAACCTTAGATGACAATCTGTTAATGATGTACGTTGCCGTCAAGATACACTCGCCCCAAAATTTTACATGGAGACTTGCCTCAATTTTTAATGCTCGAGCTGTTTCGAGCAAATGTCTATGTTTTCGCTCGACGACTCCATTCTGTTGTGGTGTGTGTGGACAAGTTGTCTCCAATACTATTCCTTGTTCGGCATAAAAATTCATCATTTTGTTTGAAGTAAATTCCCCACCATTATCACATCTAATTCTTTTAATGTTCTTTTCAAATTGCGTTTCAACCATCTTATGGAAATCAATTAGATATGTACTTGCTTCATACTTGTGTTTAAGAAGGAAAACCCAAACTGCCCTACTATAATCATCTACGATAGTTAAGAAATAGTTAGCCCTCGAAAATGAGGGTGTTCGATATTTTCCCCATTTGTCACAATGCAATAAATCAAAACAAGAATGTGTTTTAGTGGTACTAATGGGAAAAGGTTTTCTTGTCAGTTTGGACTTAGCACAAGAATCACAAACATAATCTTTATTCTTAAAAGAAAAATTTCCAATACAACTTATTTTAGATAATTTCTCATCACTGGCATGTCCTAACCTCTTGTGCCACATGTCCACCGTTGTCATCATGGCTTTCCTCTTGCTCCCAAACATCCGCATTTGATATAGACCACCATTGCACCTACCCTTTCCAATCAATTTCCTCGAACGCAAGTCCTGCATGACAAAAAATTCGGGGAAAAAGGTTACGGCACACTCTAGATCCTTTGAAAGTTTACTTACCGACAAAAGATTGCAATTAAAATTTGGAATGTGCAAGACTCCTTGCACTTTTATTCCATTCGTAAGAGTATGGTTGCCCCTTCCCTCAACGGGCACGACATTTCCATTAGGAATTGTAACAGGTGCCTCATTTACCGACGCATTGGCATCTTCAAGGATGTCGGTTCTGTGAGTCATGTGCTCAGTCGCTCCTGAATCAACAATCCAATTATCATTATGTTTGAGTTTACCTGCCATGTTTGTTGCGGGTAGTGTGTTGTCTTTGGTTTCTTTTCCATCAGGAGAAAAGTGTTTTAGAAATTGTTGGTACTGATCTTTTGTCAAACCTGCAACCGGACTTGACTCGGCTTCAACACAAGCTGCCCTTGGTTTTCCTTTTTCGCGTTTGTTTTTCCCTGGCCACCACTCCGGATACCCAACTAGTTTGAAACATCCATCACGGGTGTGACCGTCTCTATCACAGAAGTTGCAATGTTCCATTTGTTTCGTATCTTTCTTTGTGTATTTGTTGGTCTGTTGACTCGAACCAATGTCACGTTTAACGAAAGCTTGAAACGTTGCCGCCTAAGCTGTGGGCTTTTCTTTCCTTCCCAAATCTTTCTTCGTATGCACGGGGTGCACTTTCTTTCCCAAATCTTTCATGGAGATCTGACCATATCTCAACAGTCGTGTTCGCGTATTTTACACTACTCCGGATGTCTTTCTCCATGGCTGTAGTAAGCCATCCTTTAATCATTGCATCACATCGCATCCCAAGCCATGTAATTCGCAACGGTCTTTTCTGGTTTCTTGACTGTCCCATCGACGAAGACAATCTTGTTCTTTACAAACAAGAAATTCTCCATCTCTTGAGCCCAATCAGTGTATCTGCTGTCCGTTAAGACATCGTTGACATGCATCTGCCTTGGATAATCTGATGGGTGAATGTAGTAAGGAGAATTCACATCGGGGGTACTTCCTTCGGTCTTGTTTTCGTTGGATTTGTCGGATTTGTCGCGGGACATGGTGGCAAGAGATTAAGGTTTCTTTGTTTGATCGAGCGGTGTTTGAACCCGCTCTGATACCATAAAGAAATTTGTTTTCTTTATATTTTTGATATTGAGTACAGCAGAGGGAACCAAGATATATAGGAGCTATAATCCTAAGCTAACAAGGAAAGCAATAAAGACGAGAGAAAATTAAGGAGTAATTACAACAAATAAGGCGTGAAATGTGGAGAGTATTATGAAATTTTATATTTTGTTTAACTATTTTAAATTTTAAGTTTTTTGTTTTACATTTGAATGTAAATTTTTTAAACATTTACAATCGGTAGGCATACAAAATCGTTTCAGATTTCATTTGTATTCCACTAATTCCAATTCTCCCTACCAAGCAGACATAAAATAAAAGAAATAAAAAATCTGATAAACCTTATCTTAAACCCCGGCGAGCAGCCATGAGCGCCACCCTGTTCTTCCTCTCACCACCGGTGTGCTCTTTCCCCAGAATCCCTTCCCCACAGTCTTTCAACATGAGCATCAGCATCACCTCTCTCCCTTCCACGTCTCTATCCCTCATCAAACCATCATTAAAAACTCCAAAAAGAGACTTCAGAATATTCTCCGATGACGGAGACGGTGGCGGAGACGGCGACGGAGGAGGAGACGGTGGAAACGAAGATGTCGGAGAAGCAGACAACGATGAGATGGACGAAGAAGAAGTAGATGAAGGTGATAATAAAAGAGATTATGATGTTGAATATGAGACAGTTTTAGGTGAGGATGGGATTACAATGCTGACTAGTAAAAGCTTTGTTTCGACTCAAGGCTGGAATTCTGAAGTTGTTGTTGATTATAGAATTAATGAAGATGAATTTCATAAAATCTCTTTGATGGATTGTGATTTCTTTATACGGAAGCCCCCTGATCCTGATAACGATGTCTACGATTTCCGCGAGGTACCGTATATTAAAGGCATCGGTTATTTTTACAACCTTTCCATTTTGGTATATCTTTGATTGGTGTTTGCAGATGTATGTGACGGAACCAGATACTGATATCTATGCGATCCCAAGAGTTCTTGCACCCATGCCTGATAAGGTTGATAACTTCATTATTTCTGATTTTGTGTTTCAGATATTTAACCTTCCTTTTTCTAAATAAAAATGCAGTACATTAGATGTGCAAAGAGTGATTGGGGAACTTACAATGTCACCGAACCACCAATTGATGCACTTAGAGATCCTATGTACAAATCAGAGTGGGAAGTTATGAAGGTCAGATTTATCTTCATATATAATCTACCTTACAGCTTATTAAATCAAATTTGTGTCTAATACTTTTCTTAAACTCATAGGCTCTTTTAATAACATCAATTGTTTCTCTATTTTGTTATTGTTGAAGGCCATTTAGACGTTTACTCAGTACACAAACACTTTCATTCAACTATATTTCATGTCAAACAGTTTTTTTATATCAGTTTATGGGAGACAGACCCAAGTGTGAAATATATAATAATTCTAGCTCTTTAATGAGTGTATTGACAATGGCATAAATAAATCTTAAAATTAAGTTGAACTTCATTATCAGAAATAGTCGGAATAGAAAAAAAAAGAAGAAGAAGATGTATGATCTTCATAGCTGGAGGTTCGAAACTTATATTTAGTGTTGGGAACATCCGGACGGTAATAGGTGACAACATGTCTGGATTGTCACTGGTTGTTTTAGTATGGGGTTGGGTGACTTGCAACATCTTTTGTCCATTTCATATGAATAATCTAATTAGATATACTACATTATTGAAATGATTATCAGTTTATTCTTGTTGCCATAGGCATAGGCATAGGTATGAAAAATACATTTTGATCCATTTTGACCCATTCATATGTAAACGGGTTGAAATTTGTCACCTCTGCCTCTGGTATTTCATTTCATCTCTATGTTGCTGTATAACAATAATTGCATTTTCTCGTTGAAGGTCTTTTTGACTAAGAAGTACAGGAATAGACGGTTGGATGATCCGGATTTTGTTCTAGACTTTGAGGAGATTTATGTTATTGATTCAAAAACAAAATCAATAACTCGGGCAAAAGTTTTGGTTAGTACAAATCATGCTTTGAATTAAGTAGTAGGTGTAATTGCAAATTCTGTTGGACATTTGAAAAGCCTTGGTTCATCAATTGGTGAATTTAAAAGCAAACTCGTGAACCACCAACGGTTCGGGTTGATTTTGTTATTCAAATATATTGTTTCTTTAATTGGAATTATTTGAAATTTGTACAGGTGACAGTTCCAGAAGGTAAAAATAGGGATAGAAAGAACGACTTTCTTGTTATTCGGGACAATGCAACTTCGTTTAAAATAATCCCCTCGGTAATGATTAGTTTCAGTTTTATTTCTTTCTTGCGTATTGGATATTTTGTAATCCAAATACTTTTTTCAGGAGGAGAGAGACGATCCAACAACTGTAGTACATAGGGAAGAGTGGGACAAGGACAGAAAGGACATGGAAAGACATCTCAGCAAGTTGCGGGACTTCAACGTATCAAACTGGTTCTAGTTTTTAGTTGCTCATTAGGCGCTCAATTTCGCGGCTTCCTTGCATTTGCGGGTTATGGCATCCCAACTTATTAGAGGCCTGTTATTAAAGAATGAAACAAACATGAGTGTTGTATTCAATATTTGCCCCACTAAAATTTTGTAGATTTTATAATCTTTTGCGGGTTATAACCTTTTGTTCTTAGATTTTAAACTAGGATATAGATCGGCCACCCGCCGCTGTCAGTTGCTTCCGTGTTCTTATTATAGTGATAACAATTTTAGAATCCATACCTCTTAATTATAATATAATATACATAGTTAGGACATGAGTTGGTTTCATTTAAGAACCATTCAAATTTTTAGGAACCATTAGGAACCATATTATCACCTTAATTTTAAAATTTTAATCCATCATCAAGATTAACACTGTCAGGGGTATTCTGGTCATTTTACAGTTATGTTTAAAATTACCAGAAATCAAACACCTACCTTCTCTCGGTCTCTCTCTCTCTCAAATCGCGATTTTGATTCCTTCAAATTCGGATTTTGATAATGATCACAGAATCTTCATCAGATATAGATCTCTACAGCTTATATAATTTCCTATTTGATTTCATTTTTTCGGTCCGGTTGATTTGCTGTTCATATTGACCTAGTTTTTTTTTTCTCGAATTGCTTAGAATTTTAGGTTTAATTCTTCAATTTTGTGATGGAATCTACTGTTGTAAGTGATATCCGTCCTCAATCAGAAGTTAATTCTTCTAATTCTTCTATTTCGTCAATCGAAGGAGTGATTGAAGCTAATTCTGTTTCTGAACTGTCATCTATCAGTCAAATTATTGAAGCTAATTCTGTTTCTGAACTGTCATCTATCAGTCAAATTACTATCGGTAAGATTCTATTTCTTCACCAGTGTATATACATTAACAAATGCATTCAATATATATTCCCCTGTTTTATATACACCTGTGTATATTTATGAAATACTAGTGTATACTTTTTGTTCTTTTTTCATATTCAGGTGTGGATCATGTCAATGAATCTGAAAGTGGTGAAGTTATTTCGGTTGACGGTCGATCTATCGTTTGTACTCCGAAAGTAGCTGATGATGTTAAGCCTGTTCTTTTTAGAGAATACGAGTCTTTAGGTGCCTGCATTGATATGTATAGGAAGTATGCATATCTTGCTGGTTTTAATGTTCGTTTGTCTACTCAAAGGAAGAAACAGAATGGTGCAGTTTACTTGCGGGTTTTAGTTTGTAGTAGAGAAGGCAAGCCACGCATCCTTTCTTTTGATTCGTTGGAGGACATTGGTGCGGAAAAGCGACGTTCTAATGTTAAGGTTACTGGATGTAAAGCTTGCGTTCGATTCATGAAAAACCCTAAGACCTCGAAATTCAGATTATATCTTTTTAGAGAAACACATAACCACAGTATGGTCCCCCTTGAATTGAGGCATTTGCTTCGGAGTGAAAGGCAGCTGAGCTATTCAGACCAGGCTTTGGTTCATACATCTTCCGGAGCAGGTGTTGGTGCTTCTCGCCTTCATAAGCTGTTGAATGTTGTTAGAGGTGGTTACAATCATGTTGGTGGTACTAGGATTGACTTCAAGAATTGCAGGAGGGATTTGAATGCCTATATTGGGGACTATGACGCTCAGATGTTGGTGAATAAGATGGAAAATCGTAGAGTTTGTGTTCCAAACTTTTCGTTTGAGTACAAGTGTGAAAAAAGGGAATTGACTTCCTTATTTTGGGCTGATGAAACTTCAAAAGTCAACTACGAGGTTTTTGGTGATGTGATATCTTTTGATGCGACATTCAAGACTAACAAGTAAGTACATTTTATTCTTTTAATAGTTAATTGAACAAATAATAGTATATATAATGTATACAGTTGTGTATATTGTACTGTATTCACTGGTGTATGTAGTGTATACACTGGTGTATATTTGTGTATTTACTAGTGAATATTTGTATATGCACAAGATGGTGTATACTCTGAAATTATTTTTAGATATTGTCTTATATACTATACTTTTTCTAGGTACAAGATGGTGTTTGTACCATTTACTGGTGTCGATAACCATTATAAGAGTGTTAACTTTGGTGGTGCATTGCTTAGTAGTGAAAGCATCGAGTCTTACACGTGGCTTCTTAAGGCGTTTCTTTCTGCTCATTCTAAGAAACAGCCGGTGATGGTTTTAACTGATCAAGACCCTGCTCTGATTCAAGCTATTCCTCTTGTTTTTAATGAGTCCAAGCATCGTTTATGCATGTGGCATATAATGAACAAGTTACCCGTCAAGGTTTGTTTTTTATACATTAGTGAATATATTACAATATGATGTCATTAATTATTTCTATATTGTTATTTAATGTATAGGTCTGCAAGGAGTTACTTCAAAACACGGATTTTAGGAAACGTCTCCACAAATTAGTATGGAATGTTTATCTAGAGCCTGACGAATTTGAGGAGGGGTGGATACTTTTGATTAAAGAGTTCGTTCTAAATGCAAACAGATGGTTGACTGACATGTTTGACCTCAGGACCAAATGGATTCCTGCATACTTCAAACATCTTTCTATGTGTGGTTTGATGAAGACTACATCTAGGTCGGAAAGTTCCAATTCATTCTTTGGTAACTTTTCGCATGAAGGCAACACCCTCGTCAGTTTTATGATGTGTTTTGAGGCAGCCATGGAGTCACAACGGCATAATCAAGATCTCCTTGACCACGCTACAGACACAACTTCACCTAAAATCAAAACTCCTTTAAAGGTTGAAGTTCATGCATCGATGGTATACACAAGAGAAATTTTTAATGAGGTTCAGAACGAGATAGTGAAAGGTATATTTAGATGCGCACACAACGGTGTTACTGAAAGTAATGGTGTTCAGGTTTATCAGATTATACACAAAGACAAACGATGCAAGCCAATAGCTGAATTGAAGGTATTTTCAAACAATACATCTTTTAAATTCATTGTTGTATAAACAATATACACTGGTATATATTATGTATACACCAGTGTATATTCACTAGTGTATACAGTTTTGTTTTAATCTATATATAAATCGTTAGTAACTTATATATTTTTCTTTTTTAATTGAGGTTGAGCATAATCCAGCGGATGGGACTTATGAATGTAGTTGTATGCATTTTTCTCGTCATGGTTATCTCTGTCGCCATATATTTGCTGTGTTTCATCGTAATGACATTCCTGAGATTCCGAGTCAGTATGTGCTTAGGCGTTGGAGGAGGGATGCATTGCCAGCTGGTATGATCAAACTCCGAAACAAGTATCGTGACAACAACCATGTTGATAAGTTGGCGTATGCAATATTTACAGATGTGAATTATTGTATTCGACTTTTAAGCAATAACGTGGAGAAGTGTACTGTTTACCATGAAAAGATCGCTCAACTGAGAACTGAAATTGAAGCTGATCTTACGGACCAGCTGGTGCTTTCAAAGAAAGATATTATGAAGTCTGTAATTGGTGTATCGAGACCTGATAATATTGATGTTGAAGTTCCTACTGGTATAAACAACAAAGGCTGTCGTAAGAGAAAAAGGAAAGCTGGTGCTCGTGAAATAGCTGCTGCGAAGAGCAAAAAGAAAAAGAGGTTGTGCAAAAAGTGTAACAAATATGTGCGACACGACTCTAGGAACCATGACCGTGAAATGGCAAAGAATTTGGCCAGAAAAGCAGAGAAGGCGGCCAAAAAGGCAGCAGCTGAGGCTGCAGAAGATGAAACAGAAGAAGAGTACTCCGGTGATGAAGATTTCACTACGGATTATGAAAGTACTGAAGAAGAGGACCTTTGATTTTGTTTACGCTTTATGTGTTTTTTAAATAATTGAATTCTATGCTTTACGCTTTATGTGTTTTTTAAATAATTGAATTCTATGCTTTATCATGTTTGATTACTTTTTTTAATAATTTGAATTTCATTTGAGTTCATTTGTGTGTTACGTGTTCATTTGAGGAGTTTACTTTTTACTTAATGTATTTACCAGTTTATAAATATGATATTCACTTGTGAATATCATATGTATACACTGGTATATTCATATGATATTCACCAGTGTATACTGAGACCAAATGAGTTACATTTTTCACTATACATTGGTGAATACTTCAAACATCTTTATATTATGTATACACTTGTGTATACATCATATACACAAGTGTATATTATGTATACACTTGTGTATACACTTGTGTATACATCATATACACAAGTGTATATTATGTATACACTGTATATAAATATGATATTCACTTGTGAATATCATATGTAGACACTGGTATATACATATGATATTCACCAGTGTATATTGACCCAAATGAGTTTCATTTTTCACTAATGAATATTTATGTATACATTGGTGAATACACTTGTGTATATATCATATACACTTCATATACACAAGTGTATATTATGTATACACTTATGTATACATCATAGTATACACTTATGTATACACTTATTATGTATACACTTGTGTATACATCATATACACAAGTGTATATTATGTATACACTTGTGTATACATCATATACACAAGTGTATATTATGTATACACTTGTGTATATATACATCATATACACAAGTATATATTATGTATACACTTGTGTATACATCATATACACAAGTGTATATTATGTATACACTTATGTATACATTGGTGAATACTCCAAACATCTTTATATTATGTATACACTTGTGTATACATCATATACACAAGTGTATATTATGTATACACTTATGTATTCACCAGTGTACATTACTGAATACACTTGTGTATACATCATATACACAAGTGTATATTATGTATACACTGGTATATATAAAAGCAAAAGATTATAACATTCATGAAAATACATTAGTAATTATAAACCTAAAAGACTTTTAACATACATTGAAATGCATCAGTAATTATATATACATCACCACCATTGTATTTTTGCCATTCATTAAAAACATTCAAAAGTAATCGATAACAAACATTCAAAAGTAATCGATAACACCACCATTCATTTTTCCCTTCATACTTTTCACAACATTTCCCGCTTCACTATTGCAGCCACTGTATACGATCCTGCAGTTTCTCCTTTTGTGCCTCAGCGACTATCCTCTTTCTTTCATCATATTCCAGTCTTGCAAATTTTCGTGCTTCTTTTGTTACATTTAACCTCTGTTTATTCACTGGCGATAACAAGATTTTGGATATATACTTAAACCTCAGCCTTCTCAATGCTTTTTTCTGTGTCTCACTTCCTCCAATATCCAACCCAGACTCCCAATTCTTCACAGGTCCCCCAAAATACGTCTCCATGTGTCTCATCACGAAAACCGCACAATCTATATGGTTATCTACTATCCTCCAAATCATGTTTGTTCTTTTGAGCTTTTGTTTTTTCAAAAATGCAGCTTTTTTGTGATTAACATCTTCCAGATGTCTTACAAACATTGAGTGCTGCAGAATACATAATATATATATTAGTGAATATACTGTGTATCCACCAGTGTATATATATATATATATTTATAAAAACCGAAAGTATGTTTATTGACTTACCAATGTTTTCACTTTGTTCCCGTACTTTGCCTCAATTGGAACATCTACTGCACTGTTATCGATTATGTTGACCGATACATTTTTGAGGTTGAATACAACCAGATAGTAATGTTCCGAGTGAACAATTGGAAAGAAAACCTGGTTACATGTAATTTTTGTTTAGTATTCACATAAACCTTTTTATAGCAAATCATTCGTTATTTACGATAACATACCAGATCCATGTCTTTCAATGACAGTAGTTGTTTGTCGTTTTGCATATAGTCACCCATCCTTTTCTGAAAATTTTCAAACGTATCTTCTTTCTCTTTGTATGTGTCATCCATTATATCATCCAACTATTTGTATTGAAAAGAAATTTAATATAAGTTTCAAAATAAGTAATCTAAATTAAATTAATCTTTAATAATCAAAATTTTACCCAAATAACAGTTGGGAAAAAGAATCGTCGAAGTGCGTTTTCGTCTTGTTGTCCGTTTTCATAATTCAGCACAGCTGCCATACAATCAATAGCTCCATTTAAGATGCATGTTTTTGGGCTCATGCTTTCAAATGTACCACGTACATGGTCAGCTCCCATTGGTGGTTCAAATATTATATCACTGTCACAATAAAAAATATTCGTTTTGTGAATATATATTTGTTTATTATATATATCATAAACACTAGTGTATATATAAGCTACATTAAAAACTTAGCATTAATGAATAGATATGCTTACTTAGCACCATTTCTCAATGAGAAGACCTCTTCAGCTACACTTATTTCTTCATTTGTGTATTCTGCCCATGGCTCAACAATTCTGTTCTCATAAGGAGACGTGTACGGATGTGAGATTACCAATCGTTTTTTCCTTGGACCAGATGTAGAGGCAATTATCTCCGAATTTGGATTTAATTTGACCTCAGAAGTCATTTCTTCTTTATTTTCAGCAGGAACGATATCAGTAATTAATGTTTCAACTGTGTCCATTTTTTCATCATTTGTCCCCTGAGATGAATCGATGTCAAATTAAAACATTTTATTCACTAAATACACTAGTGTATACATAATATACACCAGTGTATATTATGTATACACTAGTGTATTTACACTAGTGTATACATAATATACACCAGTGTATATTATGTATACACTAGTGTATTTACACTAGTGTATACATAATATACACTGGTGTATATTATGTATACACTGATGAATATTATTCTTTTTACAATTTTGTATACATAATCAATTTATAAGAAAAAAATATATTACCTGAATTTGATCGCCTGCCGTTTCTTTCTGGGCACTTGACACCTCCTTTGAATCATTCAATTTTTGCTGCATTTGTTTGTTACCAATTTCTTGTGTCAGGCCTAGACTAAAACTAGGAATATATTTTTCAGCGTATTCTTTTTCTTCATTATAAGTTTTTACAATATTATCAACTATTAAAATTAATTCATCATCTACAATTACCGGGGAAAGGTTGCGCGGATCATTCTCATTTTGAATATCTGAGTTGCTTTCAGGGAATTTGCTTGCGATGTCAGCAAGCACTTCCTTCACAACCTCATCTTCCTTATTCTTTCCATCCTCCCCTGTATTTTGCTTGCTGCTTTCAGGGAATTTGCTTGCTGATTCCCCTTCCTTCTCCCCTTTATTTTTTCCATCCTCCCCTGTATTTTTCCCATCGTTTCCATCATTCCCACCATCATCCTTCCCATCGTTTCCATCATCATTCCCACCATCATTCCCACCATCATTCCCACCATCATTCCTACCGTCATCCTTCCCATCGTCTTTATCACCCTCATTTTCATCTTGAACACTTCCAGCTTGTTCATCTTCAACATTTTCATTTTCTTTTCTTTCCTCAGCCTCATCATTTCCAATTCCCTCTTCAGACGCTTTTGATTTTTCAAAGCTTGCTTCTGGGATTTCAACGTCATCTTCATCTTGATCTTCAACAATTTCTTCTTCATTTGCATCTTCAGCAGGTGTTGATTTTTCACCGCTGCTTGCTTCTGGGATTTGAAAATCTTCTCCGTATAATTTTATAAATGTTTCTTTCCACTTTTTCAGAGATTCACTTTCCGGGAAAAACTTCAAATAATTCCCCAACATAAACGTGACAATTCTCTTTTGATCATTTATTGTTTCGTGCATTTCTTCTAGATATAGAAGACAATCCTACAAGAACATAGTAATTCACATCATTTTAATGAAACAGAAAAAGAAAAAAAAATAATAAACTTGTATTCCTATTCACTGATATGTACTGAAATTACCTTTTCGTTTGTTGGTTCATCAAGATACATCTTGAGTCTTTCCTTGTAGATTTTTTGATCTCTTTTGTCCTGTTTTATTGCCTTTTCTCTTTCCTCGTCACTTTCACTTTCACTTCCATCTTCCATGTCTTCTTCACGTACATATCTGTTCTTTGATACCTTCCCAAAAACTCCATTTTTCATTTCGAGTTCCTGTCTCTTCTTGATTAAACTGAAATTCCAGGATCCCAATGCCGGTCTTCTTCTAGGAACATCCATACCTCGAACTATTGTATTATCCAAATACAGAAGCTACAATTACAATTTAAAATATACATTAGTTGGCATATATTGTATTGACTAGTCTATAGTCTGTATATTCATTAGTGTATACACATTGTATACACTAGTGTATACAATGTGTATTCACTAATTAATATGCATTGGTGTATACACAATATACACCATACACCTGTGTATATTGTGTATACACCTGTGTATATTGTGTATACACCTGTGTATATTTTGTATATTGTGTATACACTTTGTATTCAACTGTGTATACACCAGTGAATACACTTTGTATACACTAGTGTATACAATGTGTATTCACTAATTAATATGCATTGGTGTATACACAATATACACCATACACCTGTGTATATTGTGTATACACCTGTGTATATTTTGTATATTGTGTATACACTGTGTATTCAGTAATTAATATACATTGGTGTATACATTATATACAACTGTGTATACACCAGTGAATACACTTTATTTATAGTTATTAAAAATATATAGACAAGTTAAGGAATCGTACCATCAAAAGTGTTATTGGTCCTGAGTAGAATTCTGCTTCTTTATCATTCCACTTCGACTTTCCTGTTTTCACCAGCTCAAGTATATAGTCACACCAGTTGATGTTCTTTATGTCGACTCCCATCTTCAAATAGCCGACAACAGATGTATCCAGATATCCCATTTTATCTGTCAGCCCCATTGTATTTACAAACAGAACCAAGAAATCTATTAAAAAATCCCAGGTGGGCAATCTTTCTTCTATGATTCTATCCCTCACCGCCGTTGCAGTTATAACCACTTTTTTCTTCTCGTTTTCGTAATTTAGTTTCCAATTTTCTTTCACGTCGTCGTGGTATTCCAATGATGTGATCTTAACCCCTTTGTTTGGGATTCCGAGCATATCATGGATCTGATCGGCTGTAATTTGGATGAACTCACCGTTGTTTAGATTTATTCTCATCTTCTTCTCATCAAAATTTTGTAAAACAAAATACGGGAGTTTTCCTGGAAGTGTGTCCAGTTTGTTTTTCAATGCATTCCCAAATCCATGATCTTTCAAACACTCCTTCTGGCTTTCGCTGAGTGTTTTTATTGCGTCGTGTAATGGTTTTGGAGTATTTTTGATTCTAAGTACTTGAAAACTGTCTTCTTCAGCAGCTTCTTTCGACTTTCTTTTTCCTTTTTTTTGTTGATCCATTACCATCAGCACCTGTTTTACCACTTCTGCAACGTTTTTCTTGTCTGCTGTTGTTGGACTGTTTTTTGCTTTTTTCTTTTTAATATCAGCTGCTATTTCTTTTCCTTTTCTTTTCAAATCCCCTGTTCAATAATTGAAATATATATTTAGATGTATATTTCAATAATATATTTTCTTATATATTTAGATGAATATTATATGTATATACCAGTGTATACATATGATATTCACAACTGAATATCATATTTATAAACTGGTTTTGCTTTTATATACAGTGTATACATAATATACACTTGTGTATATGATGTATACACAAGTGTATTCAGTAATGTACACTGGTGAATACATAAGTGTATACATAATATACACTTGTGTATATGATGTATACACAAGTGTATACCTAAGTGTATACATAATATACACTTGTAAAGTGTATATTGTTTTATACACTGGTGAAATATTAGTTTATTATTCAATAATATATACAAGTGAATACACTGTATACACTTGTGTATACAGTGTATTAATTTACTTGTGTATACAAATTGAAATTATTCAATAAGAAACTTACTTTTCTTTTCGGTTTCGTCTACTTTCTTCTCTTTTGAAAGCTTTTTAGGGGTTTGTTTTTGTGATCCACTTGAAGCAGATTCTTGTGAGTATGGCACCATATGTTTTGTCATTGGTGATTTCTTTTTCTTCTTCGCTGTAAAAGTGAAAAAAATTAAACAACACATTATAATCTCCGCGCGTAAACACTTGCTATAGCATAAGCAAAGCAGAAATATTAATAAAATGAAATTATCTGGGAAATATTTAGAAGGGGCATTTAATCAAACAGTTGGTGGGCAAACTTCAATCAAAATATTTCCCAGATAATTACAATCTTTCTGATCCAAATGCATTAGCCATTAAGTCATTAACCTTATCCTTGTTCCCAGTGAAATAAGTAAATAAAAATCAAAACCCTAAAAAATCAAAACCCTAAAAAATCAAAACCCTAAAAAAAACCCAAAAATCATTTTGTTATTTAAACAATTGAAATCGAGATTATTGTACACTGAATATAGTAGTGATTATAATCGATTCAAACATTTTTATATAAATCAAAACCCTAAAAAAAATCGAGAAAAAAATTGAAATCAGAATACATACATGAACTCGATTCGAGCATTTCTTTCGTTTGTTTATCTTTTTTTGTCATGATTGTTGAATTTTTGTGTAAGATTGTGTTGATTTTTGATCGAGATTTAGTGTGTGTGTGTGTGTTTTTTGGCGGGGAGACGTAGAGTTGTTTGTTTTGTGTTTGATCTGTGCGTTATTTTGAATTTAGGGGGACAGATATACTGATTAACAAATTAGCCCTCAATTTTGGATTAATTACAAAAATGCCACCTTGAGCTTAGTTTTTGATCTAAATGATCTAATGGTAATTAGATGGTTCCTAATGGTTCCTAAATAATTGTTGGTTCCTAATTGAACCCACCTCGTTAGGACATAAAGTACATACTTCAAATTTATATTATGAATACTTGATATGTAAATATTGTGAAAGGATTTCTTTCATATGTCCAAATAATAAAATAAAAAATATGAGCTAAAAATACAACTTATAGTATGATAATAAAACTTTAAACGCTAATATCGTGAATGATTAATTTATATGTTAATATATATTAAAATTGACATATAAGTGTTGGATTATATTATTTGGTAGGGAAAGCCTTGATACACATAGTTTATAGACTCGACAAAACCTAACGCAAGGCAAGCTCATAGGCTCTTTAGCTTCGAGATCCAACCACATGCTTTCCGGCTCCCAGATTCAGTCGTGGGCTCTACGACTCCTAGATCCAGCCAAATGCTCTCCGACTCCCAAATCCAGTCACGGGCTCTCCGATTCCCAGATCTGTGGCTCTCCGTCTCCAGATCCAGCCGCATGCCTCGTGCCCGGCTGCCAAGGGTCTTGTGCCCCGCAACGATGTCGGTCAAAGTTCGCGGCTGCCGTTTGCCTCATACCCGACTGCCAAGGTCCGTATCCGACATCATCGCAATGTGATCCAAACCGTCTTTACATTTGCTAAGCGTTACTCACCTAACACACTCATTATACCAATCATAATAATATGGACGTTGGAGCATTATGTCTGCAATCATAATACAAACATTGGATCATTATTACCACCATCAATTACTATATAATGATTATTAATGACTAGACGTTGGATGTTGGCATAAATACCTTACTGGTATCATTTTCTCCAACACTCGGTTCATACAGCATAGCAATAGTAATGCACACATTTAACTTGTTCATACTGCTCATAACAAGAACATATCATATATAATCTTGATCACCTTAGGCTCGTTAAGACCTTATTAGCTTTTCACTATGTGTTCGGGAGATCTAAGGTTGAATCCACCCAAACATTCCTTGTTCTTGTGGTTGACGATCTTTGATCACAACATTGGTATCATCTGTGAGACCCGTTTTATGTAACGATGTTTCATTTCATTTTTACTTTTTCTTATTCATTTTTCATGTAATCCATAATAGTAGTTCACTTTCCCCATGAAAGGAACTAGTCCATCATAGTTTATTTCTTCCATATCGGAAATTGTTGGAGAAATTAGCAATTAAACCCAAATTATAAGTCTGTTTGATTAAAGTTTGAGTCTGAGTCATTTTGAGTATGAGTGACTAACATTATGGGTCTGAGTAAGTCAGCTCCATAATGTGTCTTGAACCGAAAGATAAGGAAGTTAGATAAAATCTTCTATCTTTTTAGAAGATTTTCTAAGATTCGTACTTATCAAGCTCCCTCTTATTGTGTATAAATAGGGAGCTTGAGTCTTGTAAGTCGGTGCCGTTTTTCTTTGTATCAAACTGAGTGTTATTCAATCTCTTGCTAATTGTTATAATTCCGCTATAACTTGTTAACAAGAAGTGTGTGTTTATCAAGAGTGATAATTAACGTTTGAATACTCATTTTCCAATTGATTTGATTATACAAGATTAATTAATTACCTGTATATCTAGTAATTGGGATCTTACTCAGACCTAACAACTGGTATCAGAGCAAATAAGATTTAAATTTTAATATTTACAAATCGTAAACGATCAATTAGTAAAATCTCAATAAACTAAGATGTATTCATCATCACAAACACCTGCTATGGCTGGAAAAGGAATTCCCATCTTCAATGGACATAACTTGGCCCATTGGAAACTTAAAGCTGAGTGGCATTTGTCTGGTATTCATGATGAAATGATGACAACAATCACTGAAGGACCCATTATTCCTGGAAAATAAATTCCAGAAGTGAAAGAAGGAGACAAAGTCATCCAACGTGCCAGATGGGTTCAGACCTCAAAATCTCAATGGACTGATCTAGACTGACAACTATTTAATCTAGACCCAAAGACTAGAAGCATATTAGGAAATGCTGTGTCTGAGCAGATTTTCTCTTAGATTGCTGGATGTAGATCAACAAAAGAAATCTGGGATACTCTCATTGTATCCTATGAGGGAGTGCAAGTGGTAAAAGAACAAAGTCTGAATAGTTTGATCAGGAATTATGAGAACTTCTATGTGAAAGAAAAAGAGCCACTTGCTGATGTACACACCAGGTTTTAAATTCTGTCGAATGATTTATCTGCACTTGGTGTTGTGAAAGAGGATGATGAAGTGTGCAAGAAATTTGTTGATATTCTTCCCAACAAATTTGAATAAGTCATCACTTCCCTGGTAGTGAGTGAAAAATTGTCCACCTACAGGCTGCCTGGTTCATTTGAATTACTGCTCAATTTTGAAGAATCCCAAGAGAGAAAGAAAATAAACCAAAGGAGGACTTCTAAAGATCCTGAAGCTGCATTAGTTGTAACAAGAAGAAGGAATAAAGAAATCTATTCAAAGGCTGAAACTGACTCAGATGAGTCTGAGTCAAACTCAGACTCAGACTCTGATGACGAATCTGAGGTAAATAAATTGAAAGATCAACTATCCTTACTTACTATGAAGTTTGTACAAAAGACAAGCTACAAGGGAAAGAAACCTTTTGACTTGAAAAGGGTTAAATGCTTCAAATGTGGAGAATTTGGTCATATAGTTGCAAGTTGAAAAATGAAGAATGCTCAAACTGACCACATGGATGCAGTAGCTGAGAGAGCTCAAAGATACAAGAAAAAGTATCTTAAATACAAGAATGGAAACACCTCAAGGAATCAGAAGCCTTAAGTTGAGCAGAAAGCCTTATTTGCTGAAGAGTGGTTGGATGAAGAATTATCATCAGATGAAGATGATGAAGTGTTGGATAATGTCTAATGGCTATCATAGATGAAACCGATTCATCCACCTGACTGCTCAGACTGAAGCTTATAATGATCTTGCAAAAGAAAATCATAAATTCAGGGGAGAAACTCAACATTATAAAAGTATTTATAAGTCTTGGTGTATCTCATCATTAAAAAATGAAGATTGTTTGAGTAGACAAGTCCCTAGACAAGTTCAGGGCTGTGTTGGGGGAAGATTTCAGTCTCAAGAAACATATGACTAAAGAAGAACAAGAGGCTGAGAGGGAGAAAACTGTTTTCAAACCTGATATTTTACCAAACACATTTAAATACATAAAAGGAAACAAAACAAAAATATCAAATGCATCTGTCAAACATGTCATGTCTCAAGAGTCAAACAAGTGTGAATCTTCAGCCACAAGTCAGTCTGAATCTCATTTAAAACGTGAAACTGACCAAAAAGTGAGTCATAACACTAAAACTTCTTTACCTAAGAATGTTGTCAAACCCAAGGTTTTGAGTAAACCACAAGTCAGTCTTAAATAAGTCAATTCAAACACTGTTGAAAAGGAGTCGATTCAAAAAGAAAATCCTATTGATCAAATAGGTAATCAACTTTTGCAACTAACTAATATTGTGAAAACACTGGTCAGGAATAAATCACCAAATTCAAAAGAACCAAGGACTCCTCCTAAAAGAACTTGTTATGATTGTGGTGAAAAGGGACATGATGCTGTGTTTTGTAAACAATTACATCAGACTAGACCTAGATACAATGGACCAAAAGTATCTCAATCTGTTAAATTAAAGTCAGTCTCACCCCAAAAACAAAGGTCAACTCAACCTTCAAAAAAACAGTCAGTTTCACCCCAAAAATAGAGGCCAAATCAACCTTCTAAACAAAATTCAACTCTCATTCCAAAAAAAAAAGTCAGTTAAAAGGTCTGCAAACAAACCAGATTGAAAAAAGACTAATCTCAAAAATCAACCATGCAAATATTGTGGAGTGATAGGGCATTATTCCATGAACTGTATGAAAGAAAGAAATAAATGGAATTATGACAATCCTGAATCTGAGTGGAAAAGAATCTCACATGCTGAACTGGTAAAGGAACAAAAACATGTTAATCAACCCACTCAAAAGTGGGTTCCCAAAAAGAACTAATTTTGTTTGTGTTTCTATGTGCAGGATTCCACAAAATGGTTTTTAGACAGTGGAGCCTCAAGGCACATGACAGGAATAAAGTCCTTTCTATCTGAGTACAAGGAGGAAGTTGGGCCACAAGTTAGATATGGTGATAATGGTATCTATATGACAAGAGGTTATTGAAAGATTCATGATGGATCTGTCACATTCAAAAGGGTAGCCTATGTGGAAGGTTTACAACATAAATTACTTAGTGTAAGTTACGTTACAGATGAAGATCATGAAGTCATATTCAAGAAACAAGCAGTGATAATATACAACGCCAAAGGAAACCATTGTTGTTATCCAAGAGAGAGAGAGATAGAGAGAGAGAGAGAGAGAGAGAGAGAGAGAGAGAGAGAGAGAGAGAGAGAGAGAGAGAGAGAGAGAGAGAGAGAGAGAGAGAGAGAGAGAGAGAGAGAGAGAGAGAGAGAGAGAGAGAGAGAGAGAGAGAGAGAGAGATGTGTTCTGTCTGGATCTGAGTTCAGCTAATGATGAAGCTGACACATGTCTTTTCACTGAGACAAAAGAAGAAATCAATTGGCTATTGCATAGAAGATTATCACATTTGAACTTCAAAAACATCAACATTGTCACACCCCGCTAAAAGCGGAAACACGGAGCGTTCCAGTTATAATATCAAAGTCAAGATTACAACAATATAACCGATAAACAAATCATCAAATAAAATTGATCATGCCAAATGTTACAAAATACATTGATAAGTCAAGGGCGGCAAGACGCCTAGTACAAATACATTTTCAAAAGAAATCAACAAAAGGATCGTCATGGAAATTACAATAAACAATTCGAAATTCAAATTTCCCAAAAGCAAGCGATCCAAAAATAAACTATGGCATGATCACGGAAATCCTCAATTTCCTGCAAAGCGTTAAAACGACATCAACAACATGTTGGTGAATTATTCGCAATTTTAAAGTAAAAGTTGACCCATCGATAGTTTTCATCAAAGACAACGTTAATTTCAAATGATATATCTTGTTTTCAACAACCAATAGTGAGAGGTACTTTGCCTAGACTATTCATACACTGAACCTGACCGTACAACCCCAAATCCTGAGGTCGCCAACCAAAGGTAACAAATTAATTAACCGGCCATAACTTCCACTCCTAGAAACATTCTACCGAGCAGAGAGGGTTAGGTCTATAACCCATATAGATCTATACATATGTAAAACCGTTGGGCTCAAAGCTTAACAAGTGTATCAGGGGGCCCCAACAAGGGCTAATGGCTTAATCTAAGGCAGACCTAATCCACTAGGCAAACAAGATAATCAACAACATTCCGCATACAAGCAGACATTTTAAAATACGCTTTACAGCCCAAAAATAGTAAAGACAAGGGCTACGAATAACTCACAAAACAACTTCAGCAAATCTCGGTTAAATACAATCACGGGACCACAATTCCACCGTCTAAGTGCCCTAAAACAACAAATAATATAGTCTCAGTATCTCTACAAGTATAGTTCGGTTTAGCCTTGTCGGTTAAGATTAAGTTTAACAAAATTCCAACGTTTAATAAATCGAATAAGGATGACGAATTAAGAAGACGATGTTCCGCGCCAGAAAAAGGGCCGATCGGCAAGATATCGATCTTTCACGTCAACAGCGACCGTTGGAAACGAGTGATAACTCCAAGTCGAAAGGAATATTAATACCAATGTTCATTATAATGACCAAGATTAAGATGTTGACTTATAGAAGTCAAAGGTCAATTATGTTGACTTATGAAAGTCAAATTTCAATCATGTTGACTTATAAGAGTCAAACGTCAATTAAGTTGACTTATTAAAGTCAAAATCAATTTAAAAGTCCAATTGACACTTGAATAATTTGAAGTGTTTTCATACCAAAATGTTTTGAGTAAAATGTCTTCCAAAACCGTTTTATAAAATTTGCCGCAAGACATATTTTGATGACTTAAAACGATGATTAAATTGAGACGAAGTTTAAAGTATCGCAAAGAGGTTTAAAATGTCCGTTTTAAGTAATGTTATGACATTTGTGATTGCGTTGGTGTCTTTGAGTCCAAAGACAATGTTATTGTAAAATATGTTACTTTTGTACGCAATTGATTTATGTAAGTGTTTTAAGTCGTAAAAAGTCGTGAGTTGGAATTTCGGCATCGCTTCCGCGTCATAAAATATTCGTCCAAAATTTATACACTTTCCCGCTTAACAACAATTGCATTTTACACAATTATTCATAATACATAATACAATAATAAGTTTAATACAATACTTTAGCTAGATTATATTTTAACATTTTGTCCAACTTCAGTCCAATTCGATCAAAAACACGAGTGTTGGTCTAATAATTAACCTAACCGTTTTCAAGGCTAAAAACGAATATGAGTATAATGAAATCGAAATATTCACAAGGTTAACAAGTTATACGGCTAACTCCGCTTGATTTGACAAGAATCTGGAATCAACAACCTCAGTGGTGTAGTGATGAGAATACCGGCCTCCAAAACACAAGACAACCACCGAAAATTAGCAAAACGAAAGATTTGAACGGACAGACTGATCCAGCCGCCGGCTGAGATAATCCAGCCGTCGGCTGACAGAGAGCTCCAGATTTTTGTTATTTTATCGTTTTTAAGCGTTTTCAAGAGTATTTTCGGTAAATTTCGACATGCAACATAAAAACCCTTAATAATATCCATTTATTTCTTCAAATAACATATTTTTATATCAAGATCTTTATGTAAAAATTCATAAAACTTATATTTTTAGATAAGTCACCATAAAACTTTTATAAAAACGTTTCTTTTATGTTAGATTCAACATGCATGTATAAAAATGTGTATAAATCAGTGGGAAAAGTTTGTTATACCTCAAGGAAAATGAAAGTAAGATGATCAAGCTTGTTTGATGAAGATTTTGAGAGAGATTAGCCACAAAAATGATGAAGAACTTCAAGAATAACCCGTAAAATCACCACTCCATGCTCCTTATGATGAATATACTTGATTGTTGTGTTGTTTAGGATGTTTTTATGGTGAAATAAGGCTGGAAGTTACTGCAACAACGGGGGAAAAATGAAGAAAAGATGGAGAGTTTGAGAGAAAACACACTTTTGTGTGTGTGTTTGCAAAAATGAGAGAAAAAGACTAGGATATGTGATAGTATCACTTGGGGCAGCGAAATCTGCAGAAAAGGGGGTCCAATCGAGTTAAGACAAGTTGCACCACTCGATTTTCATGAAAAAATGAGTCACCACAGCTGACCAGACACATCCAGCCGTCGGCTGGCTGGATTCAGCCGCCGGCTGAATCCCTGCCAGCTGCTGGATGGTCGGCAGGCTCGGCAGACTTGTTTTTGACCGTTTGGGAGTTTCGTTCATCGAAAACTCCCGATTCTTTTTGCGTTGAACTTAAAATTGTTCATACTTTGTGTAAGAAATAAGAATAATGCCAAAAGTTCTCTTATTGCTTCCCACCCTCACCTATTTATAGGCAAGGGGGTAAATGTGTAATACATCATAATAAGAAACCGTAACAACTATTCTAAGTTCTACAATTTCCCCCTTTGGTATGGTTTCTTAAAAAAAAAAACATAAATTCAAAATATTCAATTACAATGCAAAATTTAGTCTTCTAATCTTGAGAAATATGAGCTTGATCTTGGTTGTCTTTGAGTTCTGGATACAGTTTAGCACACTCGTCTTGCTCCAGCTGCTTTTCTTGCTTTCGTCTTGCTTTGATTGTTGCATAGATGGAGTATCTGTTTTCTCTGATCTTCAAATGCATTTCGTACCTTTGAATGAATTTTCTGTTCTCTAGGCACTTCTCGATCGCATCCTTTCCAAGCTCATATTCAATTCTTTTTGCTTTCCACCTGATATCTTTAAAGTCTTAAGTCATTTGAGCATCCCCATTTTTGATGATAGTCTCAATCTCGTCTTTAATTAGCTTGAGGGTTCCTGTAGAGAAGTGATGTACTTCATTGAACAGCATAACAACATTACCCTTCCAGTGAGGACTTGTGTAGACAATCCCTTTGTTTCCGAGGTTCACTATGGCCCATTTACTGACATGACTGAATTCAAATGATTGTTGTGGAGCTGTCAAATTAACCTTTCCTTTTCCCGAGAGGCCATCTGGAAGTCTTGAAATGAAGCTTCTTTCACTTTCATTTCCATAAAACGTTTTATTCGATCTTCAGCAAGTCTATCAACTCTTGTTTTTGTTGACCATCGTTTCATGGACATGAACAGGTGTTCTATATCATTTGGGTTCAGATTGGCGAAGTCAGCTTCAGAGAAGTCATGTACCTTCCCATTGGTTCGAGCTACTGTGAAGGTGGTGTACTCAAGTCCGTTGTGGAATTTTGATTCGACTGTTCGTATATGTGTGATCGGATAGATTGAGTATACCTTTTCTGGTTCTTGCTGTTTTTCGTGAATGATGTGTTTCAATTTAAACCAGAGCTCCTTTTCAAACTTGGTATATCCATGAAGACGAGTTTCCTTGATTTTTCTTGGAGTTTTGACATAGAAGTTACGAACTTGATCCTCCATGAACGGTTGATTGATTCGTTTATGGATTGCTTTCTGTTCATCGAGATCAACGTCAGTAAACTTTGGTTCTCCAAAATCATTTTTTAGGGCGTACCTGTAGAGTTCAGTATGTTCTTTTTGAAGTTTCCTGTTCTCCCTTTGCATCATACTTTCATAACACGCTCTTACATCACTCTGTTTGAGTCGATCCTCCCAATCGTACTTAGGTGGATACCAGTTGTCTTCATCACCATAGTCTGTTAGTTCTCTTTTACGAGCACGCACCACACTGTTGTATGCATCATCTAGCTTTTCATCCTGACCGAGAACCATTGCTTCATGGTATAACTGCTCCATTTGTTGATTTTTCTTTTCCTTGCTTGTGACTGTCTTTGCTTTTGTTTCCCCTGTGCTTATTTCAACATTTGGGACCTTGTCACTTGAACCCTCAACATTCTTGTGTTTCTTTGATTGGCGCTTCTCGTCCTTTTCCCCCTCATTCAGATGATTATCAGGATCATCATCTGAATGTCGCCGTTTAGAACCCTGCGCCTCAACCCGAAAATTTGCTTTCAACCCTCTGTATTTGTCAACAATAGCGGAGAGGTCTCGGAGCTGATTGTTAAACAGTTCTTCCATGCTCGTTGGTTGAAACGCATCATCTATTGCAAGAGCATCCAAGATCATAGTGTCTCGAGCGGAAGGTTCGTCAGTGTAAATAATGCGCTCGAGTAAGGCAATTTCAAGTACATCCCTAGGGATAGTGTTCAACAGTTCTTGCACAGCATCGGATGAGAGGTTTTCAGTGGTGGGTTTCGGAGCTGGTTCAAGGGTTTTATTTTGCACAGCCTTGGTTACCAGAGTTTGCTTCATCCTTAGTTTAATCGGAACTACAGGGGCAGCGGGGGAGGAGATAACAGGGGAAGAAGATGAGCTTACCCGAAGAGGAGATGAAATGATTGAAGCCTGTGTATGTTGCTGATGTTGTTGTACCACCTGTTTTCCTTTTCCGCGCGTATCCTGATAATGTGCTGGTTTGAGAGCAGCGTCAAGTATCCATTGGGGTAATCCGGGATCACTGAGATTGCCCGTTGCCGTATCTGTTTGTGACACAAAGTCACGTCTAGACGAACCTGCATCGACCGTTGGCATAATGTTAACGGAGGCAGGATTTCCGGTCGATCCTCGGAAGCGTTCGACTTGCGAACGTCCTACAACCGTTCCGCTAGTGTCACAAAGACGACTAGATCTGGGAGCGACATGTGCAAAGTGAACTCGTGAGGGACCAGACTCGTGTACGACCGAAGGCGGGAGTCGGGAATGTTGACTCCCTGTTTCAATAACATTCGGCTCCGAAGGAGGGGACGTTAGAAGATGTGGGCTTTCTCCCGTGCTTTGTGAAACATCATCCAGTGGGGATGACGAGTGGAGATGAGTGGTGTACGCCGGGTGCATCGATGGGGAGTCGATGTCTTGTTCAATACGCTCTGTCGACATACGACTGAGTGTAGCGGATGTAGTGCCCCGGTGTCTAGTCCTAGGCTCGGATGGGGCTTTTATATTTTTCTTTTTGTCCCCATATTTTTTACTCTCACCCTTCCTCTCGCTTTTTTCAACTCCTCCCTCGTATGCGCCCGAAGGACTCGCTAGTACAAGTACTGAGCGAGTGTGTACTGGTGTCTGTACTACCACATTATTACCATCACCCCCTACTTCTGTATCATCATCATCATCAGAACTAGATTCAGAGTCCTGATGATCAGTATCCTCCTCACTCTCACCTAAACCTAGACTCTCACTACTGGAAGGCGCTAGTTCTCGTGGGGAAGGAACAATCGGCTCTGATCGTTCCGTACGAGTGGTCGGATTCCTATAGGCTATCAAATGAACATCATCTTTTGGTATGCGCGAAAGTAGGTGGTCGGGAATAGGCATCCCTGCTTCGGCCGTCTGATTAGGACGTGGGCGGAAGACCGGAGTGAAATATGCAGCATATGTGTGATCACCAATTCGTTTGTTCAGGTCACCCGGGGCTTGCTGTAGGATTATACTAACAATCATCTGTAGGAAGCGTTGGTAAGGAATATACGGCTTTGAAATTTCCTTCTTTTTGTGTTTGCGGGCTTTTACAGGTAGAGAATGTGCAATCGCATCTTTCCTTTCTTCCTGCTCAAAGTACTCGTTTTTATGGTCTAGTAAGTCCCGAAGATCATCGAAGATGAGGCGAGCAATATTAAATTTCTTTTTAAAGATAAATGCGATCCATAGGATGACGGTTAGTCGATTCGCATAATCTTTACCACGGTTTTTGGGCGTGGTGGTGTGTACCATTAGTTGTAACAAGAATTTCCATGGTTGCGGTAGTAGATCCCAATCCATTTTGAGAGTGCGTAAAGTCCCTCGATAGCCCAATTTATAAATCCATGGGAAAAGGTCGGCATCCTGTTTCGGTATTTCCTCGAATTCATCATAAGTTGGTAGATGTAGAAGTTCCCTGAGTTGCTCAACTGTTAATTCGACTCTGTAGTCGTTAAGCTCACAAACTATCATTTCCTCAATCGGGTCCGCAGAGTCAGAGTTATCGGCCGCCTGATAACGCATGTGATACCATAAAAAGTATACCCGTGGAACCTGTGGATGACTGACAAAGAGTTTTTTTCCAAGGGTGATATTTGATGATTGAGAGGATTATGGGATACGGGCATTCATGTGTCTCAAGATCAATGGTGGAGTTGTTGGGTTTCATATCTAGCCATAAACGAGTCGGGTGAACCGTTTCCTCAGAAGGGAAGGCCGGAGAGAACATGCGTCGTGCAATCGGAGCAGTGTGACCTTCCATTTGATGGACTGATGGGACGTTTGTTATCGGGGCAGCTGTTTTTCTGGTGCGCGCCATCTGATTCTGAACACACAAACAAACCGTTAGTAAAACAAAATATATACGTTTTTTTTTTTTTTTTTTTTTTTTCATAATGCAAATTTGATGGCGGAAATCCATTAGAGATTGAAGAAAAATATGTCAATGTGGAAAAAAATGACAAAGAATCCGGATAAACTTCGCCCGTGGGATCGCTCGCTTGTACAACCGTTTTCCCAAAATATGTTGAACTAATCTACGCTTTTCAATTTCGATTTCTGACATATAAAACTCGGATTTTTTCGATGCTCGACTCTCGTCAAAGGACGTCGCGTAAGATTAACCGGTATCCGAAAACTGTCTAAAAAAATAAAAATCTCGCTGTTTAAAAAAATTCTTATTTTTCGATTCTGTTTCTAACGTGAAAACGTGGAATCGCGAAACTTAAGTTTTTTTCGAGGAAAACCGGGGCTTCTTTTGTGAAAATCGCGAAACTTAAGTTTTTTTTTTTTTTTTTTTTTTTGAATTTAAGTCGGGGAAAACCGGGGCTTCTTTTGAAATAGGCGGGGGGAATCGGGACATCCTTTGAACTAAGCGGGGCGAATCGGGACATCCTTTGAACTAAGCGGGGCGAATCGGGGCAGCTGGATAACTAGGCGGTGCTAAGGACCTGGTCGTGTCCAGGGTTGGCTATTCGTGTCCGAGGAAAGACCTAGTCGTGTCCAGGGTTGGCTATGCGTGTCCGAGGTGGGGCGAATTAACAACTGAGCGGGGCTAGGTGTTTGAGTAATGCTAGGCGTCTAACTTTTTCGTCTATCCTGTTCGTGTATGATTGTTTTAACTTCGAATAAGCACGTAACCATTTGACTCAACCCCAATCCGTCTAAGGCTGTTCGTGTATGATGATTGTGGTATCGAAGGAGCCTGTTCGTGTACCCTAAAACCTTAGTCATTCACCCTGGTCGCCACTTCCTATTCGTGTGAGATCAAATTCTGGTCGCCACTTCCTATTCGTGTGGGATCAAATCCTGTCTGTTCGTGTGAGCACTTGGTTAGATATTCAAACGTGTAGATCTAGTAAAGGTGCATGCTAAAGAACACTTAGCCAGCAAACCCTAGTCGTGTAGGTTAATGAGGTATCCATCCAAGCTTGTTCAAGCTATTCGTTTAAAGTTGTTCGGATAAGATGACCAAAGAAAAACCCTAGCTGCCTAAAACCCTAAAAAATCTGTTCGTTTAAACAAGGTCGTGCATGATGATTGTGAGTTCTAACAAAGTTGTTCGTTGGTTTTGAGTATTCGAGTGGAGACTTGGGATGAATCAAAAAAAACCTAGCTGCCTAAAACCCTAACAAATCTGTTCGTTTGAAAATCCTAGTCGGCAAAGACCCTATTCGTTCCATAGCATCCTATAGGTATTCGTGTAGGCCTGATTGTGTTGGTCGTGTAGATTGAAACTCCAGTCGTGTGGATTCTTGGCTACATTGTTGAAACTCTTATGGGTCAAAAGCTTGAAAACCCTAGCTGTTCATGTGAAACCTGATCGTGTGTCCCCAGCCAACTAAAACATGTTCGTGTCATTCTAGTCGCCAATATGGAATATGCATTCGAACCACACAGTTCGTGTGTGTACAAAAGGAAGGCGTGTGAGGACTTGGTGGCAGATCCGTGAAGGAAAAACGCAAACAAAAGATTAGAAGTGAAAATCACACAAACGTTAGCATATAAACACATAATATGAAGACGATCCACACAGAGAAAAAGAAATTCTAAAGAAAATTGGAAGAACATGAAGAACAATACAAAATAAATTTACCTAGAAAACTTGTGTTCTTTGTTTTTGCCCAGAGAGAAAAATAGTAAAAAAATTGATGTTATTGTGAAAACCTAATTCAATTTATTTTCCTTATATGTGATTCGGAAGCCCAATGGGTGACCCATATTTAAATTTTACAATTTCGACCCTGAAAAATCAATTATTCAACAAGTACTCATAAACAGATATTCCCCCTCAAATTGTGATTCCCCCTTAATACGGAATTCCCCCTTAACTACGAATTCCCCCTCAAACTATGATTCCCCCTTGAAAATGTAATTAAACACATAATCATACAAAAGCACGTAAATAGCAGATATACAAGTAAAGTACAACATAGGGAATCCGAGTTAATCTTTTAAGTTTAACATGCCGAGCTTGGAGATAAGAAATTTAAATCGTTTTTCCTCCAAAGCCTTTGTAAAAATATCAGCAATTTGAAAATCGGCTTCGACAAAGTGTAACTGAATAAGTCCTTTTTCAATGTTATCTTTCAAAAAGTGATATCGAATATCGATATGTTTAGTTCGAGAGTGTTGGACCGGATTAGCAGAGATAGAGATTGCACTGGTTGAATCACAATAGATTGGGATTGCTTTCACTTCATAGCCATAATCCCGAAGTTGAGTGCGGATCCAGAGAACTTGAGAAAGACATACTGCAGCTGCTACATATTCTGCCTCAGCCGTTGAAATTGAGACACAATTCTGCTTCTTTGAAGTCCAACTGATTAGTTTGTTTCCCAAGAAGTGAGCACCTCCCGACGTGCTTTTCCTGTCTAAATTACAACCTCCATGGTCCGCATCAGAATAAGCAATAAAATCAAAACCAGTGTTCTTTGGATACCACAAACCCAAATATGGAGTACCTTTTAAGTATCGAAAATACGTTTTACAGCCAGCAAATGAGATACTTTTGGGTTTGATTGATATCGAGCACACATACAGGTTGCAAACATAATATCAGGACGACTCGAGGTCAAGTACATTAATGAGCCAATCATTCCTCTGTATGTGGTGACATCAGTGGATAATCCCGTAGGGTCATCATGTAAGTTCACCCGAGGGACCATTGGTGTGGCCATTGGGGAACAATCGACCATTTTGTACTTTTTAAGCATTTCAAAAATATATTTGGATAGATTGATAAAAATGCCATCTGGTAATTGTGTTACTTGTAACCCCAAAAAGAAAGACATTTCACCCATCATACTCATTTCAAAACGTTTAGACATAAGGGCACAAAATTGTTTGCATAGGTGTTGACTGGTTGACCCAAAAATGATGTCATCGACATAAATTTGCACAAAGATTGCATCAGGACCCTTTTTACGACTAAAGAGAGTTGTGTCAATTGACGCTCTCGTGAAACTTGCATCTAAAAGAAAAGACGAAAGTTTGTCATACCATGCACGAGGTGCCTGTTTCAAGCCGTACAGTGCCTTTTTGAGTTTGTAAACATCATTCGGATTAACAAAACCTTCTGGTTGTTCAACATATACTTCCTCCTTGATGTCGCCATTGAGAAATGCTGTTTTGACATCCATT
>CAJVGC010000001.1:37988196-38113629 GCA_910822075.1 Senecio squalidus | reverse complement strand
ATTTTACACATCCCTCACCATACCCAGTGTGACGTCCCGTCAATTTGAAATACTTATGTTACCGTTAGTATTTATATTTTATTCGCAATTGATTTCGACCCTGGAATTTCGCTTTGTTTTGCTCACGATTTACTGTTATTAAGTATCGGGTTTTCTGTATTTGCAAATTCGTCCCCGAGACGTAATAATTTTATTTTATCTAAGTGCCAATTAGTTAGTATCCTCATAATTATAAGTTAGAAGGTTTATGCCAAATTTGTCGGTTATCGTATTCTTTATCCTCGAGATATCGTACTTTTGCTCTTGTTTACTCCTTTTCCGAAATCGTGCGAATCTCGAAATCGAAAGTGAAAATATAAAATTAAATGAACCTAATATAAAGTAAATCAAAGTGTGAACTTTCCTAAGTTCAACGCAAAAAGAATCGGGAACTTTCGACGAATGAAACTCCTTAACGATCGCGTAAACGATAAAGCAAGAAGTCTGAATTTTTGGTCGGTGCTTAGCACCTACCAAGTAGGTGCGCAGCACCTACCTTGCTGGACAATTTTTTTGTCTTTTTGTGTGAGTCATTTTTGCATGTAATCTTGTTGGGCACTTCTCCCAAACGTGTACGACCTGCATTGTAGCAGAGAAATCTCATTTGGGGTGCCTAAACCCACCTCACAACTCATTTGGACCATTTCACAAACACACACAACCCCATTTCTCTCTCATTTTCCCATCACTTTCTTTGCTTTTTCTCTATTTTCTCTCTCAACATACTTCACATTTCCAGAAACTTTGAGCCATAAATCAACCATTTGAAGAAGGATTAAAGTCTAGAATCATCAAAGGAACAACTTCCTTTTGATCTCCATCAACTTTTGGTAAGATTCTTCATAAGTTTTCTTCACTATTCTTCCATTATCTTCATTTTTTCTCTTCATTTGTTAGAGATTCTAACACCAATCCATTTTTTTTTGCATTCCAAGTTATTGTCTACCATAATACCCTTCATTTGGAAGAAGATCCTTTTTGTTTCTTGGAGAAAATCTCTAGATCTTGGTAAGTAAACTTTTACCGAAAATCATTCCGAAAACGTTATTTATCATCATGCATGTAAAGATCTAAACTAATGGTGGTTTTATTTTGTGTTTTGGAGCTGTGATTTTCCTATCATCTCACCACCAAAAAGTTACTTTCAGGTTTACCTACTCAAGCTTAAGATCTTGCGGTTGTATTTCGGTAAAATCGACATTTTTCCCATCTTCATCTTTTTGTGTATTCCGTTATTATGTTCCTTGTATATTTCGGTTATTAGCCTTGAAAATGGTTAGGAATAATACATTAGACCAACACTTATGAATATTTTGGTTATGGACAAGATTTGGACTAAAATACATAAAGATATGATTATTACCGAAATTAACATATTTTATGTATTAGTATGTAAAATGGGATATATATATATATATATATATATATATATATATATATATATATATATATATATATATATATATATATATATATATATATATATATATATATATATATATATATATATATTACACTTGGTAAATGTATTTGGAACATAATATAACTTATTAACAGTAAGTGTTTTAATCAAAAAGTCTTTAAACATCCGGATTTCGATAAAACGTTAAAATTCAAGATTTGGGAAATGCACTAGGTGCGCAGCACCCCATGCCTGGTGCGGCGCACTGGGCTATTTTTCGTCAAAAAATCAGCACTTTGTTATTTTTGTTGTTTAACCGTCTTGACGTTTTGGTTCCGTAAATTGTCGTTTCAAAGCCTCTGATTTCATGTTATATTTATAATAACTCTAAAACACTTATATAAACATAATAAAATATATAAAAGTAATATATTTTGACAAAATATCGTCTTTGGACTCAAAGACGCTAACGCAATCTAAAATGCCTTAACACTTATTTAAACCGACGTATTACCTACAATTTGATAAATAAACATTTGTTACAAATAACAATCGTAATCTAAAGCCGTCAACTATTATTCTTGCGATGAAACTTTATTAAAAACATTTATATAATGACATTTTACACTATATTTTGATAAGTAAAGTCTTTTAAACCTTCAAAACGTCAAAGTGAGATTTATACGTCAACTTCAATTACCTATGTTTTTAACTTTGCAAAATCAACATCTTTGACATTTGACTTTCGTAAGTCAACACCCTTGACAATTGACTTTTATGGGTGAACAATGTTGACGTTTGACTTTTCTAAGTCAACATCTTTAACATTTGACTTTTCTAAGTCAACTTCTTTAACATTTGACTTTTCTAAGTCAACTTCTTTAACATTTGACTTTTTCAAAGTCAACAACTTTAACCTTAGCATTCAATATACCTTTCGACTCGAAGTAATCATTCGTTTCCAACGACATTATGGACGTGAAAGACCAATATCTTGCCACTCGCCCTTTTTGACGCGGATCATCGTCTCCCAAATACGTCGTCATGATTTAAATCATTAAATGTTGGAATATTTTAATAAACTTAATCTTAACCGACAAGGCTAAACCGAACTATACTTGTAGAGATATACTGAGACTATATTATTGCTGTTTAGGGCACTTAGACGGTGGAGTTGTAGCTCCGTGATTGTTTATCTGGGATTTGCTGAAGCTTGTATTGTGAGTTATTCGTAGCCCTTGTCTTACTATTTTTGGGCTGTAAAGCGTATTTTAAAACTGTCTGCGTATGCAGAATATTATTAATCATCTTATTGTGTATTTTAAAACTGTCTGCGTATGCAATGTTATTGATTATCTTGTTTACTTAGTAGAATAGGTCTGCTTTAGATTGGTTGTCTTATACACTCGTTAAGCTTCGTGCCCAACGGTTACATATATATAGCTATATGGGTTATATCGCCTGACCCTCATCCCTCAGTAGGTATCTATGTGTGGATGTTATTGTGACGGCCCGTCAATTTGAGGTACTTGAGTTACCGTCATTATTTTTAATATTATTCGCAATTGATTTCGACCCTTGTGTTACGCTTTGTTTTGCTCAGGATTTACTGTTATTGATTATCGGGTTCTCGTATTTACTGATTTGTCCCCCGGGACGTGTTAATATTATTCTATCTAAGTGCCAATTAGTTAGTGTCCTCATAAATATAAGTTAGAAGTTTATGCCAAATTTGTCGGTTATCGGATCCTTTATCCGCGAGTTATCGCACTTTTACTCTTGTTTACTCTTTTACCGAAATCGTGCGAATCTCGTAATCGGAAGTGAAAATATAAAATTAAATGAACCTAATATAAGGTAAATCAAAGTGTGAACTTTCCTAAGTTCAACGCAAAAAGAATCGGGAACTTTCGACGAACGAAACTCCTTAACGATCGCGAAAACGAAAATCAGGAATTGCTGGAAATCACCCGGTGCGCCGCACCAGGTCATAGGTGCGCAGCACCTCTTTGCCAGAATTCAAATATTTTACACTTTTGGTCCTTATCTCGTTTTACCCATCCACCACCCAAACCAACCAATAGAAATTCGACCTTTTGCTCTGATTTCTGCCAGATTATCAGTCCCAAAGTGTATTATTACACTTTCCTTTTCATTTTATTTCTTTTTCATTTTCTTAATTCCAAAACACACACACACATTTACTTCATCATTTTTTTCTCTAGTTTTCTCTCTATCAATCACCATTTCCAGAAACATTTCACCATCAACATCTATTTCTAATCCATACAAAACGTTCAAGACTTCAAGAGAAACAAGGAGGAGCAAAGTATTTTCGGTTTCAAGCATATTTCTTCACTTTTGGAACTCTAAATCCGTCCAAAAGACCATCCATTCATTTTCATCCGGTAGAAATCACTTTCTTATCATTATTTACTGTTTTTATTAATTGCATGTATGATCTAAGCCACAAAAATGAGTTTTTGTAAGGATTTGTACCACTTTGTTTACAAAAACGATTTTTTATATAAACACTACTTAGATCTATGTTTTTGTGGGTAAAAGTTATTTAGAAACCATAAAAATGATGTTTTATAAGTTATTTACTGGTTGCATGTCGAGATCTTTGAGTTACAAAACGATTTTAGCAAGAAAAACACGAATCGGGAAAATGGCAGCAGCCAGGTGCGCAGCACCTGTGCCCAGGTGCGCAGCACCGGGCTGCTGACCTCCCGAAAATGTGTCGTTTACTCGTTTAAAACTTGTTTTCACGTTCTGGACTTTTGTCAATAATATTATGGGGCCGAGATGAGTAAAAACAGTAATAATGGTGACATTTTGTGTATTCAAATCCTTCGTATTGCTAATTTGTGGCGTTTGTTTTATGTTTCGGAGGCGGATATTCTCATCGTTGTACCACCGAAGTTGTCATTCCAAATTCTGGTCAAATCAAGCGGAGTTAGCGGTATAACTTGTTACTCTTGTGAATCTTGTGATTTCATTATATGTGTATTATTCGGTTTTAGCCTTGAAAATCGGTTAGGATAAATTATTAGACCAACACTCGTGCGTTTGATCGATTTGGACTAAAGTTGGACAATATGTTAAAATATAAGTAACCAAAGTATGATGTAAAGCTAATATATGGTATTATGTATTATGTATGATGGTTTAAAATGCATTGTTGATAAGCGGGAAAGTGGTTGAATAAATGGACTAATATTTTATGACGCGGAAGCTCTGTCGAAATTTCATCTCACAACTTTTTACGACTTAAAACACTTATGTAATTAAATTGTATGCCAAAGTAACATATTATACAAAAACATTGTCTTTGGACTCAAAGACACCAACGCAATCTCGAATGTCATAATATCACTTAAATGGACATTTTAAACCTTTGCGATACTTTAAACTTCGTCTCAATTTAATCATTGTTTTAAGTCATCAATTTATGTTTTGCGGCCAATTTTATAAAATGGTTTTGAAAGGCTTTTGCTTTAAAACATTTGGTAAGAAGACACTCCAATTTATTCAAAGTGTCAAATTGGACTTTTAAATTGATTTTGACTTTAATAAGTCAACTTAATTGACGTTTGACTTTTATAAGTCAACATGATTGAAATTTGACTTTCATAAGTCAACATAATTGACCCTTGACTTTCATAAGTCAACATCTTAATTTTTGGTCGACTTAATGAACATTTATATTAATAATCCTTTCGACTCGGAGTTATCATTTGCTTCCAACGGTCGCTGTTGACGTGAAAGATCGATATCTTACCGATCGGCCCTTTTCTGGCGCGGAACATCGTCTTCTTCATCCGTCATCCTTATTCGATTTATTAAACGTTGGAATATTATATTAAACGTAATCTTAACCGACAAGGCTAAACCGGACCTAGACTTATATGAATACTGAGACTATGTTGTTTATTGTTTAAGGCACTTAGGCGGTGGAGTAGTAGCTCTGTGTTTGGTGTACCCGATATTTGTTTGCTGAAGCTTATCAGTGAGTTATTCGTAGCCCTTGTCTTAAATACTTTTGGGCTGTAAAGCGTATTTTATAAAATTGTCTGCTTGTATGCGGGAATTTGTTGATTATCTTGTCTACCTAGTTGAATAGGTCTGCTTTAGATTAGGAGTCTTATTTGCCTTGGTGGCACCCCTAATACACTCGTTAAGCTTTATGCCCAACGGTTTCATATTTATAGCTATATGGGTTATTATACCTAACCCTCATCGCTCGGTAGGATGCTCCTATGGGTGGATGTTATGACCGGTATATTATTCGATTACCTTTGGATTGACTCGCCTTAGAAGAGGGGACTTTATTGTGTGGTAAGGATCGAGGTGTATGACTAATCTAAGCATGGTATCCTCACTAGGGTTGAAAACAAGATATAACGATACGATATGATGATTATATATGATTTTGAAATTTATCGAAACTTGTCGATGGGTCAACTTTTACTTATAAATTGCGAATAATTCACCAACATGTTGTTGATGTCGTTTTAACGCTTTGCAGGAAATTGAGGATTTCCGTGATCATGCCATAGTTTGTTTTGGATCGCTTGCTTTTGGGAATTTGAATTTGAATTGTTTATTGTAATTTCCATGACGATCCTTTTGTTGATTTCTTTTGGAATTGTATTCGTACTTGGCGTCTCATCGCCTTGACTTATTAATGTATTTCGTAACATTTGGCATGATCAATTTAATTTAATGTTTTGTTTATCGGTTATATTGTTGTAATCTTGACTTTGATATTATAACTGGAACGCCCCGTGTTTCCGCTCTTAGCGGGGTGTGACATTGCTGATCACTGGATCCGGTAGAGCAGAGGGCTCAGCTCGACGTGCTGGTTGCACCTTGAAGACGTTTATGAGCTGCAAGACCCTAGAATACAAGGGCAATGAGGGAGCAACTGGAACGCTCCAATGGATGGAGAAGCTAGAGTCCATCTTTGATGCTGTGGGATGTGCGGACGAGGATCGAGTCCGATTTGCTGCGTTTGTATTTCAAGGTACGACTCTAACGTGGTGGAATTCAATCGTGAATGTGCGAGGCCGAGCTGAGATCAGCAAGATGACTTGGGATCAGCTAAAGGAGTTGATGATTATTGAGTACGTACCTGAATCTGAGATTCAGAAGTTGGAGGATGAGTTGTGGAACTTGACCATGGTTGGGTCAAACATCCAGGGGTACACTTCGCGTTTTCACGCTCTGTCCCAACTAGTGCCGCACTTGGTCCGACCGGAGCTTAAACGTATAGGTCGCTACACTCACGGATTACCCCCAGTAATCTGTAAGAGTGTCCTATCCAACAAACCGAGCACCTTTCAGAGCGCGGTGGAAATTGCGATTACGTTGACTCAAAATGCGGTTCGTGATGGTGAGTTACCCCCGATGTTTGTTAAGCAAAACTCCGAAGGGAAAAGGGGTGGTGAAGATCGTTATGGGGATTCACAGAAGAGACCTAGGAGGCAGGATACTCCTCAAGATGTGCAAGCATATGCAATTGTGGCTCCGAATGCCAGAGGTGGGCCTCCACAGTGTGATCAGTGTGGTAGTCACCATGCCAGGGAGATGGCTTGCTGGAAATGCGATAAATGTAAGAAACTTGGTCACACAGGGCGGTATTGTAAGGCCAACTGTCCCGAGTTAGCTCCAGCCGGTACATATACTTCTCCTATCTCAGTTCAACCTGCCATTATCCTATTTGATATTTGATGCTTAGTCTTATTATCGTCGGGTTGCACGCTTTTCTTTTCACTTCCTTGTATTTCCACTTTCCTTTTGCGCCTCTTTTGCGTTGGAAACCGAAGGAAGCTCCTATCCGCAAAGAAGTCGACGAGACGGGGTTGTCCTACGAGTGCGATTTCGCGGGGTTCGACCCCAGATTTTAATCTGTCATTTCGATTCGACTTAGTAATCATTGGTGCAATACCAAACTGTATTCCAGATTCTTCAAAAAAATTATTTCATGAACTTTTAGACCTTATTGGATTAATTACGCAATTACATGGTTCATTATGAACTACGCGTAATTTGGCCAACTACGCCTAGTTTGGAATAAATTATGCAAGACCGGAACGTAATTCCTATTGTTAACAGTTTTTCGAGTCAATATCTCTCAATTCTACCAATCTCCAATTTTATTCCATCTTTCGAAGAGTTTCATATCTAATGCGTTTAAGATTTTGATATTTGCACGGCTATATCCTTAGCGTCTTCCTTCGAGTTAGAGTAGGCCGTTGCAGGAAATATTTCGAGGACGAAATTCTTTTAACTGGGGGAGGCTGTGACGTCCCGTCAATTTGAAGTACTTATGTTACCGTTATTATTTATATTTTATTCGCAATTGATTTCGACCCTTGTATTTCGCTTTGTTTTGCTCACGATTTACTGTTTTTGAGTATCGGGTTTTCTGTATTTGCTGATTCGTCCCTCGAGACGTATTAATATTAATATATCTAAGTGCCAATTAGTTAGTATTCTCGTAATTATAAGTTAGAAGGTTTATGCCAAATTTGTCGGTTATCGTATTCTTTATCGTCGAGATATCGCGCTTTTGCTCTTGTTTACTCCATTACCGAAATCGTGCGAATCTCAAAATCGAAAGTGAAAATATAATATTAAATGAACCTAATATAAAGTAAATCAAAGTATGAACTTTCCTAAGTTCAACTCAAAAAGAATTGGGAACTTTCGGTGAACGAAACTACTTAACGATCGCGAAAACAAAAAAGCAGAAAAGTCTGGATTTTGGTCCGGTGCGCAGCACTGACCTGCTGGACAGATTTTTGTTGTTTTGTGTGAGTCATTTTTGCATGAATGGTGATTGGGGAAACTTTCCTAAACGTATAAGACCATTTCTATGTCCAGAAACATCATCTCTTTAGCCACCTACATCATTTTTAATCACTCCCTTTACCCTCTCACTTCACACATAAACCAAAACACACACAAACACCCATTTTTCTCTCAAGTTCATTTCCTCCATTCTCTCTCTAAAATTACTACACATTTCCAGAAATATTGATGAAGAAAACACACATTTGAAGGAAGTCTCAAGCCTAAGTTCATCTATTATCATCATCTATGAGATCTCCATAACTTTTGGTAAAGTTTTCTTTAAGTTTTCTTCACTTTTCTTCCATTTTTCTCCACCTTTCTCTTCATTTGTTGGAGAAATCTAACACCAACTATTATTCTTTTGCGTTCCAAGCTATTGTCTTCCATTTTACATATCATTTGGGAAGATCCATCTAACTTTTCTTGAAGATACATTTCTTTGATATTGGTAAGTAATCTTTTACCTAAATCTCTCCGAAAAAGTTAATTTTTCCCTTGCATGCAAGGATCTAAACTAATGGTGGATTTATTTGTGTTTTGGAGCTGTTTATTTTTCATCAACACACCACCAAAAGTTTGCTTTCGGGTATATTCACTTTCAAGCTTGTAGATCTTGCGGTTGAATCGGTAAAAATCGTTATTTTCTTCGAAATCATTTTTGTTTATTCAAGTTCTTATTATTTTCCATATATATTTCGGTTTTAGCCTTGAAAATGGTTAGGAATAATATATTAGACCGACACTTGTGAATATTTTGGTGATGGACAAAGATTTGGACTAAAATATGTAAAGATGTGATTATTACCGAAATTAACATATTGTCTGTATTAGTATGTAAAATGGTATATTTATGTATATGTAACACTTGGTAAAGATATTTGGAACAGAATGTAAGTTATTAACAGTTTGCGTTTTAACCAAAAAGCCTTTAAATAATCGGATTTCGACAAAACGATAAAATTTATAAATCTGGATATGCACCTAGTGCGCCGCACCCCATGTCCAGTGCGACGCACAGGGCTATTTTCCGTCAAACAATTCACCTCGTTGTTTCTTTTGTTGTTTAACCGTCTCGACATTTTGTTCCGTGAATTGTTATTTCAAAGCCACTGATTTTATGTTAAATTTATTTCAAACTCTAAACACTTGTATAAATAAACTAAAAGTAACATATTAAGATAAAATATCGTCTTTGGACTCAAAGACGCCAACGCAATCAAAAATGTCAAATACTTATTTAAAACGGACATATTACCTACATTGGATAAATAAACATTTGTTACAAATAACGATCGTAATCTAAAGCCGTCAACTATTATCCTTGCGATGAAACTTTATTAAAAACATTATATAAAGTCATTTTTCACTATATTTTGATAAGTAAAATCTTTTAAACCTTCAAAACGTCAAGTTAGACTTTTGCGACAACTTCAATTATCTATGTCTTTACCTTTGCAAAATCAACATCTTTGACATTTGACTTTTATAAGTCAACATCCTTGAAATTTGAATTTTATAAATCAACAATGTTGACATTTGACTTTTCTAAGTCAACTTCTTTAACATTTGACCTTGACAAAGTCAACATCTTTAACCTTAGTCAATGTAATAAAACCTCGGTATCCAATATTCCTTTCTGTGACGTCCCGTCAATTTGAGTTACTTGAGTTACCGTCATTATTTATATTTTATTCGCAATTGATTTCGACCATTGTATTTCGCTTTGTTTTGCTCACGATTTACTGTTATTGAGTATCGGGTTTTCTGTATTTGCTGGTCCCTCGAGAGGTAATAAAATTATTACGTCTCGAGGGACCAACAAATACATAAAACCCGATACTCAATAACAGTAAATCGTGAGCAAAACAAAGCGAAATACAAGGGTCAAAATCAATTATGAATAAAATATAAATAATGACGGTAACTCAAGACCTCAAATTGACGGGACGTCACAGCCTCCCCTAGTTAAAAGAATTTCGTCCTCGAAATTACTAATGAGCATCGCTAGAAGTAAATAGATGGGGAAATTTCCGCTGCATTTCATCGTCCCGTTCCCATGTAAACTCATCTCCAAACTTAGAGTTCCATCGGACCTTTACAATAGGAATCCAACTCCGCCGTAAACGCTTGACCTCTCGGTCAACGATTTCCACTGGATCCTCTATTACGTGAAGCGAATCATCCAAACTTAGTTTCTCCAAGGGCATAATTAACGACTAGTCAGCAAGACACTTCTTGAGATGCGATACATGAAATACGTTGTGCACACCGCTCAACTTAGGTGGAAACTCGAGGCGATAAGCCACTGGTCCAACACGAGAAAAAATCTTAAAAGGACCCGTAAAACGTGGAGTTAACTTGTTTGCCTTCTCAAAACGAAACACGCCCTTCCAGGGAGAAACCTTCAACAATACCAAATCGCCGACCTTGAATTCCAAAGGTTTCCGACGCAAAAAGAGTGATCCAGCCGCCGGCTGGAAGTCCACAGTCAGCTTCGGATTTTCGTTATTTTTGCGTTTTTAAGCGTTTTCAAGAGTATTTTCGGTAGATTTCGACATGCAACTTATAAACACTTAATAATATCCATTTATCTCTTCAAATAACATATCTTTATATCAAGATCTAAGGTAAAAGTTCATAAAATTTATGTTTTTAGATAAATCCCCATAGGAACTTTTATAAAAACCTTTCTTTGATGTTAGATTAGACATGCAAGTATAAAAATGAAATAAAATCAGTGGAAGAAAGTTATTATACCCCAAGAAAATCGAAAGCAAGATGATCTAGCTTGGTCTTGAAGAAGATTAAACCCGAAAAATGATGAAGAACTTCAAGAAACCACCCGGAAAATCACCACTCCATGCTCCCTTTGATGAACATACTTGGTTATTGTGGGGTTTATGATCTTTTTATGGTGGAATAGGGCTGGAAATCACAGCAAATATGAAGAAAAGAGAAGAAAATGGAGATAATAGGGAGAGAGTTTGGGAGAAACACCAAGAAGTGTGTGTGTTTGTGATAGTAAAATGAAAGAAATCTAGAAAAGAGGTGATAATATCACCTTGGAGACTGAATTTCTGGCAGAATGGGAGGTCCACTCGGGTTAAGACAATTTTCACCACTCAAATTTCATGCAAAAATGAGTCACCAAAGCTGACCAGACACATCCAACCGTCTTCTGGATGGATTCAGCCGCCGGCTGAATCCCTACCAGCAGCTGGCTGGTCGGCTGGCTCGGCAGACTTGTTTTCGACCGTGAAGGAGTTTCGTTCGTCGAAAACTCCCGATTCTTTTTGCGTTGAACTTAGAATTGTTCATACTTTGATTTACATTATATTGGGTTCATTTAATATTATATTTTCACTTTCGATTTCGAGATTCGCACGATTTCGTTAAAAGAGTACACAAGAGCAATAGCACGATATCTCGAGGATAAAGGATCCGATAACCGACAAATTTGGCATAAACCTTCTAACTTATATTTATGAGAATACTAACTAATTGGCACTTAGATAAAATAATATTATTACGTCTCGAAGGTTTATGCCAAATTTGTTCTCATAAATATAAGTTAGAAGGTTTATGCCAAATTTGTCGGTTATCGGATCCTTTATCCTCGAGATATCATGCTATTGCTCTTGTGTACTCTTTTACCGAAATCGTGTGAATCTCGAAATCGAAAGTGAAAATATAATATTAAATGAACCCAATATTAAGTAAACAAAGTATGAATAATTCTAAGTTCAACGCAAAAAGAATCGGGGGTTTTGACGAACGAAACTCCTTCACGGTCGAAAACAAGTCTGCCGAGCAAGCCGACCAGCCAGCTGCTGGTAGGGATTCAGCCGGCGGCTGGATGTAGCTGTTCACCTTTGGTGCCTCATTTTCGCATGAAATTTGAGTGGTGCTACTTGTCTTAACCCGAGTGGACCTCCCATTCTGCCAGAAATTCAGTCTCCAAGGTGATATTATCACCTCTTTTCTAGTTTTCTTTCATTTTACTATCACAAACACACACACTTCTTGGTGTTTCTCCCAAAATCTCTCCCTATTATCTCCATTTTCTTCCCTTTTCTTCATCTTTGCTGTGATTTCCAGCCCTATTCCACCATAAAAACATCATAAACCCCACAATAACCAAGTATGTTCTTCAAAGGGAGCATGGAGTGGTGATTTTCCGGGTGGTTTCTTGAAGTTCTTCATCATTTTTCGGGTTTAATCTTCTTCAAGACCAAGCTAGATCATCTTGCTTTCGATTTTCTTGGGGTATAATAACTTTCTTCCACTGATTTTATTTCATTTTTATACTTGCATGTTTAATCTAACATCAAAGAAAGGTTTTTATAAAAGTTCCTATGGAGATTTATCTAAAACCATAAATTTTATGAACTTTTACCTTTGATCTTGATATAAAGATATGTTATTTGAAGAGATAAATGGATATTATTAAGTGTTTATAAGTTGCATGTCGAAATCTACCGAAAATCCGAAGCTGACTGTGGACTTCCAGGCGGCGGCTGGATAGTCCCAGGCGGCGGCTGGATCACTCTGTTTGCCCAAAATCTTCGTTTTTGCTAATTATCGGTGGTTGTCTTGTGTTTTGGAGGCGGATATTCTCATCACTACACCACTGAAGTTGTTGAATCAAGATCCTTGTCAAATCAAGCGGAGTTAGCGGTATAACTTGTTACTCTTGTAAATCTTGTGATTTCATTATATCCATAATCAGTTTTAGCCTTGAAAACGGTTAGGTTAACCATTAGACCAACACTCGTTGTACTTCATTGGATTGGACTGAAGTTGGACAAGAATATTTAATATATAAGTTAGCCAAAGTATTATATAAAACTTAATATGGTATATCGTATTATGAATAATGGTTTAAAATGCAATTGTTGTTAAGCGGGAAAGTGTATGAATTTTTGGACGAATATTTTAAGACGCGGAAGCGCTGCCGAAATTTCAACTCACAACTTTTTACGACATTTAAAACACTTATATAAATAAAGTGAATACAAAAGTAACATATTTTACAATAACATTGTCTTTGGACTCAAAGACACCCACGCAATCACAAATGTCATAATATTACCTAAAACGGATATTTTCAACCTTTTTGCGACATATTAATCTTCGCCACATATTTGATCATCGTTTTAATTCATCGGAATGTGTGTTACGACAAACTTTATAAATGGTTTTGAAAGATATTTTACTCTAAATATTTTGGTATGAAAAGACTTCAAATTATTTAAAGTGTCAAATTGGACTTTTAAATTGATTTTGACTTTAATAAGTCAACAAAAATTGACATTTGACTCTTATAAGTCAACATAATTGACCTTTGACTTTTATAAGTCAACATATTAATTTCGGTCGACATAATGAACATTTGTATTAATAATCCTTTCGACTCGGAGTTATCATTTGCTTCCAACGGTCGCTGTTGACATGAAAGATCGATATCATGTCGATCGGCCCTTTCTGGCGCGGAACATCGTCTTCTTAATTCGTCATCCTTATTCGACTTATTAATCATTGGAATAATTATATTAATTTAAATCTCAACCGACAAGGCTAAACAGAACTAAACTTATAGAGGTACTGAGACTATATTATTTACTGTTTTAGGGCACTTAGACGGTGGGATTGTGATCCTGTGATTGTACGTACCTGAGATTTGCTGAAGTTTTTTTGTGAGTTATTCGTAGCCCTTGTCTTAAATACTTTTGGGCTGTAAAGCGTATTTTAAACTGTCTGCATAAATGCAGAAACATTACTGATTATCTTGTTTACCCAGTGAATTTGGTCTGCCTTAGTTTTAAGCGTTTAAGCCATGGTGGCTCCCCTCTAATACACTCGTTAAGCTTTTGCCCGTGGTTCATATGTATACATCTGTATTGGGTTATGTACCTAACCCGCATTCCGTGTTTCCGCTATAAGCGGGGTGTGACAGAAGTTGGTATAACCGATTGTGTGGTCCTGATCTAGCCCAAAAATGTTTCAATAATTTGCTAACGGAATCTTAGTAATATGTACTTGGGTCGCTAACCCTGAGTAAGGAGTGACCGATCCTAAGTATCGATACCCATATGACTAACGGCTATTGCTAATAGTGTATTAAAGTTCCTGAACCTAAACGAGGAAAATGAACAAAGTTTCCAAAAGTAGCAGGAAGTTCTTACGGGTTTATATTTTCATCATGGATTGGTCGCTAACAAGTATCCTAAATTTAGTTAACTGGCTAAGGCATCAACACATATACGCATAATAGTTCCACAAGTTTCCCAAAGTTCAAAGTTTCAAAAGAGTTTCAAAAAGGTTTCGTACAAGTTTCCAAAGTTTACGAGTTTTAAAAGTTTAAAATGTTTCAAGTTTCTAAAGTGTCAATAAGGTTTCAAAAGTACCAAGTTTCCAAATGTTTCAACAATTCGCAAATAGTTTCAAAGTTACAGCATATAATCTTATGTTTCTCCCGAATAATGTTTAAAAGTACAAAATTAAAACAAAGTGGGGTTGTAACTCACGGTTTGCGGAGATAAAAGGTATGAACTAGCACAAAAGAAGCGGAACGCGTCGGGAATCACAAACGACCTAAAACACCGGAAAGTTGTACAAGTTTTATTAGTATAATTGAGTTATGTTAAGTTTTAATTTAACATTTTAATTTCCCAATTTCTTATACTTAGATTCTGTCCCAAAAGATGATTACAGAAAGTTTATAAGGTTTATGTGTTCGTGTACGTTTTATAGTCCGATAAGTCCAATTATGTCCAAAAGTGTCCAAGTTCAAAGTTAACGTGATTAAGTTATAGAACCCTTAAGTTACTGAAGTTGGTGTACATTTTACGGTGAAATTTGGGCCGCGCTTCCGCGCTATAAAAATTATGTCCATTTTCAAAACACTTTCCCGCTTTAAAATGCACAACATAACTAGTACGAACGTTAATACACATGTTTCAATTCCAAAAGCTTTTCCAAACAATTTATATGTCAAAACCGTAGCTTTTCAAGATATATATATATCCTGTGATAACTTTGTTTAGCTTATTTTTACGTTTAAAGCTTTTAAAACGACAAAATGACAAACAGCAGCATTCAGGCGGCGGCTGGATGTACTCAGCCGCCGGCTGGACTTTAGCCGTCGGCTGAGAACCTTCAGCCGCCGGCCAAAAGCCTTCGGCCAGTTTCAATATTACGTTATTTTCCGATTTTTAGCTTGTTTAACGGGTAGATTTAACATGCAAACTGTTATAACTCAAATGTATGTATTTCCAAAGTAAAATCACTGTTTTCTTTAAGTTTTACATGTTAAAAATATGGATCTATCATAAAAACTCGTTTTTAAGCAAGAAAACGTTTTAAATCTTTATAGAAACATATTTCCAGGTTTTAGATCTTACATGCAAGCAAAGATTTTTGTAAAAAGAGTAAAGTAAAAGAGTTCTACCGAAGGGAAAAGCAAAGAGACGATTTGGATGAGGTTCTAGCCCCAAATCTTCTTGAAAACCCGATTTGAACCTTTCCTTTTGATACCCTTTACTCTTGGAACGTTTTTGATGGATTAGATGGTTGATTTTTGTGTGTTTATGGACTGATTTTGGATTAAATATTTCTGTATTTGTTTTTAAGTTCTTGAGAGAGTTTGTAGATAGAGAGAGAAGTGTGTGTTTTAGTTTGAAAATGAATAATGAAAATGAAATGGGATTAGGAGTGTGTGGGGAAGGCCAAGAATGGTCTTAGGGGTCTCAAGGGCAGTAAATTCTGCCCAGTCCCGAGTTGTTTGGGTTGGTCCAATGAAATTTCATGCAAAAAATGACTCATCGTCCAGCTGGACAGCGAAATTCAGCCGCCGGCTGGATTGAAAATCCAGCTTTTTGACGTTTTAAGTTTTCCGTTATAAATAGTTAAGGACTAGAATCTTTTTGGTTTCCATTATGAACTTAGTCAAGTTCTTGTATTGTTTATTTGGTGTTAGGATTTATAGTTTGATTCCGACATTGGTTCCGACAATAAAAGACACAATAAGTATGAACCCGAACAATATGAACACGATAAGGAGTAACTAGAGATTCGAACGATTAAGTAACTGAGAATCACCTGAAACTTAGACGGTTGTCACATCATCCCCGGGTTGAAAGAAATTTCGTCCCGAAATTTGACTCGTCCCATCAGGTAGAAGTATCTTTGAACAAGTGAGGATACTTTTGACGTATCTGGTCTTCCCGTTCCCATGTGACTTCGTGACCAAGTCGGGAGTTCCAACGAACCTTGACAATAGGAACACGACTTTGTCTGAGTTGCTTGACCTCTCGGTCTACAACTTCAAGCGGCTCCTCTATGAAATTGAGTTTGTTGTCGATCTTGACCTCGTCGGGTGGGATGACGATGGTCTCATCAGATAGGCACTTTTTCAAGTGCGAGACATGGAACACGTTATGAACATTGGAAAGAACTGGCGGGAGTTGGATTCGATACGCTACTGGACCAATACGCTCGATGACTTCAAACGGTCCGGTGTACCTCGGGCTTAGCTTGTCGCGTTTCCCGAAGCGAACTACCCCTTTCCATGGCGATACTTTAAGGAGCACCTTATCGCCAACCTGGAACTCTAGGGGTTTTCTTGGGTTATCGGCGTAGCTATTCTGCCGAGTACGGGACGTCTTCAGTCGCTCTCTGATGGTGGTGATCTTATCGATGTCGAGCCTTGTGAGCTGTCGATCACCAGCTTCTAGCCAACAAAGCGACGATCGGCACTTGCGTCCATATAAGGCCTCGAACGGGGCACCCTTAATGCTAGCGTGGTAGCTTTTGTTGTATGAAAACTCGACCAATGGAAGATGAGTATCCCAACTTCCTCCAAAGTCAACTACGCATGCTCTAAGCATATCCTCAAGCGTTTGGATCGTCCTTTCGCTTTGACCGTCGGTCTGAGGGTGGTAAGCTGTGCTAAGATCTAATCGCGTCCCGAGAGATTTCTGAAGCGCATTCCAAAAGCGGGACGTGAACCGACTATCCCTGTCAGAAATGATGGAGAGAGGTGTCCCGTGGCGAGAGATGATCTCGTTGATGTAGATTTGCGCGAACTTCTCCATTGAGTGGGTTTCTCGCACCGGTAGAAAGTGAGCAGACTTTGTCAAACGGTCCACAATTACACAAATTGTGTCGTTACCCTTTGACGTCATGGGTAACTTGGTAATGAAATCCATGGAGATTTGCTCCCATTTCCACATAGGGATCTCCGGTTGCTGCAGAAGTCCTGAAGGTTTCTGATATTCCGCCTTGACCTTGGAGCAAGTAAGACACTTGGCTATGTACAAGGCGATATCTTTCTTCATGCCCGGCCAACAGTAATACTCCCTAAGGTCCTTGTACAACTTGTCCGATCCTGGGTGAATGGAGTATCAGGAACGGTGGCCCTCATCCAAGATTAGCTTTCGAAGATCCTCGGACTTTAGAATCCATGCTCGGCCCTTCAAGTAATAAATCCCGTCGGATTTGCGTTCGAATTCCTTTTCATGATTGTGCAAGGTTTCTCCTTTATGTTCTCGGGCTTCAACGCTTCTCGCTGAACCTCGGCGATTTGCGTTTGAAGGTTGGTCTGAATCTGGATAGCTAATGCTCTAACCCGAGATGGTCTCACCTCTTCCTTCCGACTCAGGGCGTCTGCTACTACGTTTGCTTTACCCGGGTGGTACTTGATCTCGCAATCGTAGTCACTCAGCAGTTCGATCCATCTCCTCTGCCTCATGTTGAGCATCTTCTGGTCTAGAATGTGTTGAAGACTCTTGTGATCCGTGAAAACCGTGCACTTAGTCCCATACAAGTAGTGTCTCCAGATCTTTAGGGCAAACACGACTACTCCCAGTTCGAGGTCGTGAGTAGTGTAGTTCTGTTCGTTAACCTTGAATTGTCTTGAAGCGTAGGCGATGACTTTGTCTTTCTGCATGAGGACACACCCAAGTTCTTGATGGGATGCATCGCAGAACACTACGAAGTTATCCGTACCCTCTGGTAAAGACAAAATTGGTGCGTGGCAAAGCTGGTGCTTGAGTTTCTGGAAGGATTCCTCTTGCTTCGTACCCCAAACTATATCCTTATCCTTCTGAGTGAGCTCGGTGAGTGGCTTAGCGATCTTCGAGAAATTCTCGATGAACCTTCGATAATAGCCGGCCAACCCTAGAAATTGAGGAATTTCCGTAGGAGTCGTCGGGGCTTGCCATTTCTCGATCGCTTCTATCTTAGCCGGATCCACATGGATCCCATCTTGGTTGACCACATGACCAAGGAAATGTACTTCCCGGAGCCAGAATTCACACTTAGAGAATTTGGCGTACAGTTTCTGTTCTCAGAGGAGTTCTAAGATAAGTTTCAAGTGTTTCGCGTGATCCTCCTTGTTTCTCGAGTAGATAAGAATGTCATGATGAACACGATCACAAATTTGTCCAGGTAAGGTCTACACACCCGGTTCATTAAGTCCATGAACACTGCTGGTGTGTTGGTTAGACCGAATGGCATGACAAGGAATTTGTAATGACCGTAACGGGTACGAAAAGCGGTTTTTGGAATGTCTGTCTCGCTGACACGAACCTGATGATAACCCGATCGGAGGTCGATTTTTGAGAAGTAAGTTGCACCCTGCAACTGGTCGAAAAGGTCATCGATCCTCGGGAGTGGGTATCGGTTCTTGACGGTCAACTTGTTCAGTCCGCGGTAGTCGATGCACATACGAAAGGATCCGTCTTTCTTTTTAAGGAAGAGTATAGGGGCTCCCCAGGGGGACGAGCTAAGACGAATAAGACCATGATCCAAGAGTTCTTGAAGCTGTTTAGACAGCTCTTGCATCTCCGGTGGGGCTAGACGGTACGGTGTCCTAGCGACCGGTGCTGCACCAGGAAGGAGGTCTATCCGGAATTCCACTTGTCGATGCGGAGGTAGCGCGGGCAAATCTTCGGGAAAGACTTCAGGGTGATCCCTGACTACCGGAATATCTTGAATACGGATCTCCTTGGGTTTACGTTCAACAACGTTAGCAAGAAACGCGTCACAGTCCTTCTCGAGGTACTTACGCATTTTTATGGACGACACGAGACGGAGTGATCTTCCGGGTTTGTCTCCTTGAACAACTAAAGTTTCAGTGTCAGAAAGGGGGATGCGGATGAGTTTGTCAAAACAGAAAATTTTGACTCGGAAACGAGAGAGCCAGTCCATTCCGACGATGACATCGAAGCTTTTCAGCTCGATCGGGATTAAATCAATAGGGAAGGTTTTATCGGACAGGCATATGAAACATCCTATGATTATATCCTTAGCTTCGAACTCCTGACCGTTAGCGTACTCTATGGTGAAGCTATCCTTAAGAACCTTAGATCCTAAGTTAATGAGGGGTCTAAATTCTAAGGACACAAAGCTTCTTTCGGCACTAGAATCGAACAAAACGGATGCATAATGATTATTAACAGGGAACGTACCGTTCACCGCGTTCGGGTCATGCCGAGCCTCTTCAGCTGTAAGTGCGAATGCACGTCCTCGACCTCGCCCGCCTTGGTTAGGTTGGACGTTTCGGAGACTTGGGCAAGCATTCCGGAGGTGCTGGTCACTTCCGCACTCGAAGCACACCGGCTTCTGACCTGGACCTGCCAACTTGTCCGGGCAGTACTTAGCAAAGTGCCCTTCCTTCTGGCACCTCAAACACACGGGACAGTTACCGTGGTGGTGGAAATTGAATTTGTTGCACTTGGGGTTCGTCCCCGTGTATCGATTTCCAGCTGGTGGAGGTGGCGGTGGCGGTGCTACAGCTGCTATGGCAAGATTGCGGGTGGTCTTCTTCTTATTGTTCCTATCGCTCCGCCTTGGGGTCTGGTCAGACTTTCCTTTCTCACTCGACTCCTTCTTGGATGAGGTAGGAGCGGTGAGTAACTTGCTTGTGAGGCGGTGAGCTAGGATGATGGCACTCTGGAGGGTCTGGGGTTCCTTAGTGAGAACCATTCCCCTGATTTCAGGAACAAGACCGGAGATGTACAGGTCAATCTTGTTCTCTTCGGGAGTCACTAGCCTTGGGACCAGTCGGGCCAACTCATGGAATCGGGCAGTGTACCCTTCTATGTCGTTTCCGACCATCTGGTGATCCCAGAGCTCAGCTTCGAGCTTTTTAATTTCCCCTTTGGGGCAGTACTCCTCAATCAGGAGGTTCTTGAATTATTCCCAGGTAAGAGCATTGGCGGTCTCACGTCCCCTGTTGCGGACCAGATTGTTCCACCAAGTTAGTGCCTTACCGTGCAATACGCAGGAGGCGTACTGCACTTTCATGGCTTCGGCACATCCACTGATGTGCAGCACCGACTCGATGCTCTCAAACCATGATACCAGGCCTACGACACATGTTGTGCCATGGAATTCCTTGGGCTTGCAGGCCATGAAACTCTTGTAGGTGCAAGCTGGTGGGTTTGGGGGTTGCTGTTGGTTCTGGTGGTTGTTCTGTTGTTGCTGCTGTTGCTGTTGATGCTGTTGCTGTTGTTGCTATTGCTGTTGCTGTTGTTGCTGGTGATTGTTGCCATTAGCATTGATCCCCGCAGTGATCTGGGCGATCATATTGGGCATTGCTACGCTCAACTGCTCGGCGACCTGCTCGGCGATGATACTGGCGTTGGTACGGGGTGCCATGATTCTACAACAGATAACATATTCAGTTTAGAAACCCACGATTTGAGTATGATAAGAACATAATTCAATGAACAAGTTAGCAATCACGCAAGAGTAAGGTAACAGAACATATAGTACATGCACGACAAGGTTTCAAGAGATTCACACGATATGGATTCATACGTAAGAAAATGATTCAACACAGTACAAGATTCACAAGACAAGGTAATAATGGGTAACAATAAATGGAACTTCATTCATTAATTAATAATAAGTTGAGTACAAGGTTCAAAATAGATGAAGTACAGTACAATACAATATGGAAATAAGGAAAATGGCTTGAAGTTGTGTACATGGAAAATTACAACTCGGCCTACAGTACATAATAAAAGAAATGAACTAACGGCGTCTCTCGAGGAACATCTTGGCGACCAACGTCACAACCAATGCCCCCATGACGAAGCACGCGCTGACAAGGCGCTGCACGGTCCGTGCAGTGGCCCAAGCCGATGCGATGGTTCGTATCGACTGTTCCTCCAGTTTGTGAGCGGCGTCGGAGACTTCGAAGAGAAGGAGGCCCAGCTGTTGGGCTTCCTCGGCGAGTCCCCGGACCTCACGGTGCAGGTGGAGAAATGCGGCCGGTGGAGGAGGCTGGAGAGTGGGTGGCAACATAGGTTGGGAGGATCTGGCCTCCTGAGCGCGTCGCCTCTCCTCGAGGAACTAACGTTCCCACGCATAGCGTTCCATAACTTGGGTGCGCAAGGAGGGATCGTACGGGTCCACGAAGGACTGAGGAGGTGCGGGTCAGAACGGGCACGACTGCTGGCGCGCGGTCAACCTAGCGCGGAGCCCTTGGGGCTGCGGTGGTACAGTGACGGGTGCTGGTAGAGGGGGTGGAAGCACAGATCTCGGGCTGGATCCGTGGCTGCTACTGATCGTCATCGACGTGTCCTCTGTTGGGTCAGTCGTCTGGTGACGCTGACTATCAGATGTCGTGTGACCCTCGGAAGGTTCGTTCAGTGGGGAAACGGCTCGCGAGAGGGATCGTGACTGAGAGCGTGAGGGAGATCGCGAGCGTGACGATGAGACATGACGGATCTGCGATGTAAAGAGGTTCGTAAGAGCAAGATAATGTTAATGGAAGGCACCACACCAAAGAAGTTGCTTGTTGGGTATGTGGTAGGTGCAAGAAGTTAGGGCACACCGAAAATTTCTGTAAGACCCCGAAGGGAAATTGCTATGAATGTGGATCCCCTGAGCATCGTAGGGACAAGTGTCCTAAGTTAGCTGCAGCTGGTAATGCTCCTCGTGGTAGAGCGTTTGTTATGGGAGCCAAGGAGGCTCAGCAGGACCCACATGTTGCCACAGGTACGTTTCTTGTTTGTGGTCGACCTGCGTTTGTCTTATTTGATTCTGGTGCGGATAGAAGTTTTATATCTGATGAGTTTAGGACTATGATTCCCTATAATTCTATACCATTAGTACCTTCCTTTGAGATAGAATTAGCTCATGGCGAGTTTTTGCATGCGACTGAGGTACTTTCCGACTGTAGTGTTAGTTTCGACGACCACTCTTTTCCTATCGACTTAATTCCGATTAGGCTAGGTAGTTTCGACGTAATTATCGGCATGGATTGGTTAGAGACGCATCGTGCAAAGATCGTATGTTTCGACAAGATGATACGCATTCCGTTACCGCATGGAGAGCCGCTATTAGTCCAAGGGAATAAGGCAGGGAAGCGTCTTAAGATCATCTCGTGTATGAAAGTCCGGGAGTACATCAATCGGGACTGTTCACTATTTGTTGCACATCTTGTGAAGAAGGATAACACTGAGAAGCTGGAGGAGAAGCCAGTAGTGTGTGATTTCCCCGACGTGTTCCCAGAGGATTTACCTGGTTTACCGCCTATACGTGAGGTAGAGTTTAGGATCGACTTAATTCCCAGAGCAGCGCCGGTGGCAAAGGCTCCTTATCGGTTAGCACCTTCGGAGATGTTAGAGCTTTCTAAGCAGATCCAGGAGTTAGTGGAAAAAGGCTTTGTAAGGCCAAGCTTCTCTCCGTGGGGCGCGCCGGTACTCTTCGTTAAGAAGAAGGATGGTTCGATGAGATTGTGTATAGATTACCGAGAGCTGAATAAGCTGACAGTAAAGAACCGCTATCCTTTACCTCGCATAGATGACTTGTTTGATCAGCTTCAAGGTTCATGTTTCTTTTCTAAGATTGATCTACGGTCCGGTTACCATCAGTTGAGAGTGCTAGAGGAGGACGTTCCGAAGACTGCTTTTCGGACGCGATATGGTCATTATGAGTTTTTAGTTATGCCATTCGGTCTCATGAATGCGCCTGCAGCGTTTATGGAAATGATGAACCGTATCTGCCGTCCCTACCTCGATAAGTTCGTGATCGTGTTTATCGATGATATTCTGATTTATTCTCGTAGTCGTGACGAGCACGAGGACCACTTGAGAATAGTGTTGGAGTTGCTCAGGAAGGAACAACTTTACGCTAAGTTCTCGAATTGTGAGTTTTGGTTATCTGAGGATCAATTTCTTGGCCATGTGGTTAGCAAGGAAGGCATCCACGTTGATCCTGCCAAGATTAAGGCCGTCAGAGATTGGGTTGCTCCTAAGACACCCACCGATATCCGTTCATTTTTGGGTCTGGCAGGTTACTACCGTCGCTTTATTGAGAATTTTTCGAAGATAGCCTCGCCTATGACGAAGTTGACCCAGAAGAACGAGGAGTTTATTTGGGGTGCCGAGCAGGAAGAAGCTTTTCAGTTATTAAAGAAGCGGTTGTGTGATGCTCCTATCTTGAGTCTTCCCGAGGGTACCGAAAATTTTGTTGTATATTGCGATGCTTCGCATAAGGGACTCGGGTGCGTGCTGATGCAGAATGGAAAGGTCATTGCCTATGCCTCTCGTCAGTTAAAGATTCATGAGAAGAACTACACAACCCACGACTTGGAATTAGGCGCGATAGTTTTTGCTTTAAAGATTTGGCGCCATTATCTGTACGGTACTAAGTGTACTGTGTTCACCGATCATAAGTCGTTACAGCACATCTTTGACCAAAAGATGTTGAATATGAGGCAACACCGATGGGTGGAATTGCTTAACGATTATGATTTTGAAATTCGTTATCATCCGGGAAAAGCTAATGTTGTCGCCGATGCGTTAAGTCGCAAGGAATCGGTTAAGCCGGTGAGAGTTCGGGCTATGATGGTTTCTATTCAGTCGAGTTTGAAGACTCGTATTATTCAGGCTCAGCAGGAGGCTCTCACCGAGGATTGTCTGAAGGATGAAGGATTGTTTAGTTTGGCACGTCAGTTGGAGCCGAAAGATGACGGGGCAAGTAAGACACTTTGCTACGTACAAGGCGATATCTTGGTTCCCGTCGGTCTTAGGCAGTTGATATTAGATGAAGGTCACAAGTCAAATTACTCCGTTCATCCCGGAGGGGATAAGATGTACCATGACTTGAAGGATTTTTATTGGTGGCCTGGCATGAAGAGGGCGATTGCCGAGTATGTGGGCAAGTGTTTGACCTGCTCTAAGGTTAAGGCTCAGAATCAGAAGCCTTCTGGCCTTCTTCAGCAGCCTGAAATCCCACAGTGGAAGTGGGAAAATATCACGATGGATTTTGTTACGAAGCTTCCTAGGTCTTCAGGAGGTTATGATACTATTTGGGTCATAGTTGATCGACTGACTAAGTCAGCGCATTTTCTGCCTATTCGAGAAGATTACCGAATAGAGAAGTTATCTAAGTTATATATTGATGAGATCGTGGCCAGGCATGGAATTCCTGTATCTGTTATTTCTGATCGCGACTCGCGATTTACTTCGAGGTTCTGGCAGACGCTACAGCGAGCTTTAGGCACGAGATTGGATATGAGTACGGCTTATCACCCCCAGACCGATGGGCAGAGTGAGCGCACGATTCAGACGTTGGAGGATATGTTACGCGCGTGTGTTTTAGATTTTGGCGGGAGTTGGGATAGGTATTTACCGTTGGTCGAGTTTTCGTACAACAATAGTTACCACTCCAGTATTAATTGCGCGCCTTTCGAAGCTCTTTACGGTCGGAAGTGTAGGTCTCCACTCTGTTGGGCCGAGATCGGTGATAGTCAGATTACGGGTCCCGAGTTGATCCAGGAGACGACTGATAAGATCTTTAGGATCAAGGATCGTCTAGTAGCCGCGAGAGATCGCCAGAAGAAGTACGCGGATTTGCGTCGTAAGCCTTTGGAATTCAAGGTCGGCGATATGGTATTGTTGAAGGTTTCTCCCTGGAAGGGCGTATTTCGATTTGAGAAGCGCAGCAAGCTAAGTCCACGTTTTACGGGTCCGTTTAAGATTTTGTCTCGTGTTGGACCAGTGGCTTACCGTATTGAGTTGCCGCCTGAGTTGAGCGGTGTGCACAACGTGTTTCATGTATCGCATCTCAAGAAGTGTCTTGCTGACGAGTCGTTAATTGTGCCCTTGGAGAAACTAAGTTTGGATGAATCGCTTCACGTGATAGAGGAGCCGGTAGAAATCGTTGACCGAGAGGTCAAGCGTTTGCGGCGGAGTCGGATTCCTATTGTTAAGGTCCGATGGAACTCTAAGTATGGAGCTGAGTTTACGTGGGAACGGGAAGATGATATGCAGCGGAAATATCCCCACCTCTTTACTAGTAGCGATGCTCAATAGTAATTTCGAGGACGAAATTCTTTTAACTAGGGGAGGCTGTGACGTCCCGTCAATTTGAGGTACTTGAGTTACCGTCATCATTTATATTTCATTCGCAATTGATTTCGACCCTTGTGTTACGCTTTGTTTTGCTCGCGAATTACTGTTATTGTTTATCGGGTTCTCGTATTTACTGATTTGTCCCTCGGGACGTGATAATATCATTTTACCTAAGTGCCAATTAGTTAGTATCCTCATAATTATAAGTTAGAAGGTTTATGCCAAATTTGTCGGTTATCGGATCCTTTATCCGCGAGTTATCGCACTTTTACTCTTGCGTGCCCTTTTACCGAAATCGTGCGAATCTCGAAAACAAAAGTGAAATTTTAATATGAAATGAACCTAATATAAAGTAAATCAAAGTGTGAACTTTCCTAAGTTCAACGCAAAAAGAATCGGGAGCTTTCGACGAACGAAACTCCTTAACGATCGCGAAAACGAAAATCAGAAAATGCTGGAAAATCGCCCGGTGCGCATCACCAGGGCATAGGTGCGCAGCACCACTTCCCAGAATTCAAAATTTTACACTTTTGGTCCTTATCTCGTTTTACCCATCCACCACCCAAACCAACCAATAGAAATTCGACCTTTTGCTCTGATTTCTGCCAGATTATCAGTCCCAAAGTGTATTATTACACTTTCCTTTTCATTTTATTTCTTTTTCATTTTCTTAATTCCAAAACACACACACACATTTACTTTCTTCATTTTTCTCTCTAGTTTTCTCTCTATCAATCACCATTTCCAGAAACATTTCACCATCAAAATCTATTTCTAATCCATACAAAACGTTCAAGACTTCAAGAGAAACAAGGAGGAGCAAAGTATTTTCGGTTTCAAGCATATTTCTTCACTTTTGGAACTCTAAATCCGTCCAAAAGACCATCCATTCATTTTCATCCGGTAGAAATCACTTTCTTATCATTATTTACTGTTTTTATTAATTGCATGTATGATCTAAGCCACAAAAATGAGTTTTTGTAAGGATTTGTACCACTTTGTTTACAAAAACGATTTTTATATAAACACTACTTAGATCTATGTTTTTGTGGGTAAAAGTTATTTAGAAACCATAAAAATGATGTTTTATAAGTTATTTACTGGTTGCATGTCGAGATCTTTGAGTTACAAAACGATTTTAGCAAGAAAAACACGAATCGGGAAAATGGCAGCAGCCAGGTGCGCAGCACCGGGCTGCTGACCTCCCGAAAATGTGTCGTTTACTCGTTTAAAACTTGTATTCACGTTCTGGACTTTTGTCAATAATATTATGGGGCTGAGATGAGTAAAAACAGTAATAATGGTGACATTTTGTGTATTCAAATCCTTCGTATTGCTAATTTGTGGCGTTTGTCTTGTATTTCGGAGGCGGATATTCTCATCGTTGTACCACCGAAGTTGTCATTCCAAATTCTGGTCAAATCAAGCGGAGTTAGCGGTATAACTTGTTACTCTTGTGAATCTTGTGATTTCTTTATATGTGTATTATTCGGTTTTAGCCTTGAAAATCGGTTAGGATAAATTATTAGACCAACAGTCGTGCGTTTGATCGATTTGGACTAAAGTTGGACAAAATGTTAAAATATAAGTAACCAAGGTATTATGTAAAGCTAAATATGGTATTATGTATTATGTATGATGGTTTAAAATGCATTGTTGATAAGCGGGAAAGTGGTTGAATAAATGGACTAATATTTTATGACGCGGAAGCTCTGCCGAAATTTCATCTCATAACTTTTTGCGACTTAAAACACTTATGTAAATACATTGTATACCAAAGTAACATATTCTACAAAAACATTGTCTTTGGACTCAAAGACACCAACGCAATCTCGAATGTCATAATATTACTTAAATGGACATTTTAAACCTTTGCGATACTTTCAACTTCGTCTCAATTCAGTCATTGTTTTAAGTCATCAAATTATGTCTTGCGGCAAATTTTATAAAAGGGTTTTGAAAGACATTTTACTCAAAACATTTTGGTATGAAAAGACTACAAATTATTCCAAGTGTCAAATTGGACTTTTAATTTGACATTTGACTTTCATAAGTCAACATAATTGACCCTTGACTTTCATAAGTCAACATCTTAATTTTTGGTCGACTTAATGAACATTTATATTAATAATCCTTTCGACTCGGAGTTATCATTTGCTTCCAACGGTCGCTGTTGACGTGAAAGATCGATATCTTACCGATCGGCCCTTTTCTGGCGCGGAACATCGTCTTCTTAATCCGTCATCCTTATTCGATTTATTAAACGTTGGAATATTATATTAAACGTAATCTTAACCGACAAGGCTAAACCGGACCTAGACTTATATGGATACTGAGACTATGCTGTTTATTGTTTAAGGCACTTAGGCGGTGGAGTTGTAGCTCTGTGTTTGGTGTACCCGATATTTGTTTGCTGAAGCTTATCTGTGAGTTATTCGTAGCCCTTGTCTTAACTATTTTGGGCTGTAAAGCGTATTTTATAAAATTGTCTGCTTGTATGCGGGACTTTGTTGATTATCTTGTTTACCTAGTTGAATAGGTCTGCTTTAGATTAGGAGTCTTATTTGCCTTGGTGGCACCCCTAATACACTCGTTAAGCTTTATGCCCAACGGTTTCATATTTATAGCTATATGGGTTATTATACCTAACCCTCATCGCTCGGTAGGATGCTCCTATGAGTGGATGTTATGACCGGAATATTACTCGATTACCTTTGGATTGACTCGCCTTAGAAGAAGGGACTTTATTGTGTGGTAAGGATCGAGGTGTATGACTAATCTAAGCATGGTATCCTCACTAGGGTTGAAAACAAGATACAATACGATACAATATGATGATTATGTTATGATTTGAAATATGATTTTGAAATTTATCGAAACTTGACGATGGGTCAACTTTTACTTATAAATTGCGAATAATTCACCAACATGTTGTTGATGTCGTTTTAACGCTTTGCAGGAAATTGAGGATTTCCGTGATCATGCCATAGTTTATTTTTGGATCGCTTGCTTCTGGGAAATTTGAAATTGAATTGTTTATTGTAATTTTCATGACGATCCTTTTGTTGATTCTTTTGGAATTGTATTCGTACTTGGCGTCTCATCGCCTTGACTTATTGATGTATTTTGTAACATTTGGCATGATCAATTTAATTTAATGTTTTGTTTATCGGTTATATTGTTGTAATCTTGACTTTGATATTATAACTGGAACATCTCGCGTTTCCGCTTCCAAGCGGGGTGTGACAACTTAGTTGTGTTTGGTGTAATATGTATGTAATGATGTCTATAAATAGAATGATGTGTGGAAAGAGTCATTTGTCGATTGAGCAGGTCATTTGGACCATAGATTATCTGTGTAAACATTCATGTAACGACTTTTCCCGCCAAAATTGTTCTATCAATTATATCTAAACATTCAGCTTTCAATTAACCAAATCGTCAATTACAATTACTGTTTAGATTCAGTCATATCATGAGATTCCGCATCATGATTTGATCATTCAATTCACTGTTAAGAGATTTGGATCCTATTTAAATCTTTTCAATTGGTATTTAAGCCGGACAAATCATTTGATTAGATTCAATTGATTCCGGTTCATCAATTTGACTTGATTCGAGTGAATTTAGTCAAATTATCAGTGTTTTGTTGAATCGAAGAAGTTCAAATTGAACTTGAGGACGATTATTGAAGAATTTGTGAAGAGTAGTAAATTTTATGGTGAAATTGTTAGTATAATAATCAATTGGAGGTGATCGGATTATGAAGCTAATCCAAGAGTTATCAATTTTTGAAGTTTGAAGAAGAATTGATGTTTGTGCAGTGATTGTGATTGATGAAAAGTAGATTGAATCTGATAATCATGAAGCTAAAGATCTCCTCAGAAAGTTAACTCTGCATGCTAACACAAGCTTAGATTAATGAATTGTCAATTCGCTTTGCTTAAGTCATTCTAGTTGGAGATTTGAGAAGAATCGATGTTTTAAGTCGGATGTTGAAGGAAATTGCGATTGTTAATGATCAAAAAATTGTTATAATGATGATGAAGGAGTTAAGATTACAATTTTGTCATGTGTTGAAGAACAAAATGTTTTAAGAAACATGTTTCTTCAAAGCAAAATGATCTGGTAATGAGCTTACTTATTAAGATTTATGATGATTTAAATGTTTAACTCGGATGAAGGCTTGATATGTGAATGATGAGATTTTAAGCTGTTGATTACTGCTGATTGAGAGCTGATATTGATTAAGATGTAAGAATTTTATGAGTTTGTGAGCTTGTTAGTTAAGGGGGAGATTATTTCTTGCATTGAAGAATCTAGTTTGTTTAATTCTAATCGTGGAGAATCAGTTAGCTTTGTTGTGAATGAATTGTATGAAGCCTACAATGGAGAATCCATTGTTGAAGAATCTGAGTTGTGAAGTTTACCATGGAGAACCATCAGTTATTTGATTTGAAGATTCGTAGCAACATCTAATGTGGAGATTGTTTGGTATCGAAAGTATGGATGAAACTATGAAATATTCAAAGTGTGTGTTTGTGACTAAGTGAATAAGTCGGGTGAACTAAGTTCATCACCCGACTTAAAACTTAGAAAGTATTTTAGTGAATATTTTAACTCGGGTTAACATGTTACTTCACCAGAGTTAAACTTTAAACTGAAGATTAAGTTAGTCAACACAAGTCAACATCGAAGATTATAACTCTGATGATGAAGACTCTACTTCCGAGTTAAAGTGAACAGCTTCAGAGTTAAAATTAACATGAAGACTTAGTTGTTGTTAGTGTAATTGTGTGTAATGATGTCTATAAATAGAATGATGTGTGGAAATAGTCATTTTGTCGATTGATCAGGTAATTTTGACCAAAGCTTATCTGTGAAAACATTCATGTAACGGCTTTTCCCGCCAAAATTGTTCTATCAATGAAATTTTCACACCCTGCTAAAGCGGAACACGAGATGTGAAGAGCAAAGATATCATTACACGAGATATAATAAATACGAACGGTTTTTAAGTCATTAAATGAAAAGAGTTTACAATGTTTGAAAGATAACCAAGTATTTTTAACATTACAATACAACCATAATAACATATGCAAAGACTTCACAAAACATTCCCGAAGTATTAAATAAGGTCTTCCCGATTCTTGATTACGTGAGTTTCCTGACCCGAGACCAAATAGATCCGCTTCAATTCCTTACATTGCCTTTCCTGAAAAAATGAGAAAAAGTGTTGACTACAAAAGTAGTGAGTGAGATACACTTTTCTAGTCCTCGACAAAATATGGTTTTCGACTAAGTATATATCTGACATATTTCTCAACAGAAATAAAGCGAACACATGATTGATAATATATATATTACTTGTAAAGATATGATTTTCGGCTCCGTATATATCTGACGTTTTTCTCAACAGAAATAACGATATATATATATACGTGCAAAGATATAGTTTTCGGCTCCGTATATATCTGACGTGTTTATCAACAGAAAACCGATATATATACGTGCAAAAATATGCATATAAAGAAATATTGACTGTATAATGAATAGCGGCCTCTTGACATAATATAGCTGTAAGTGTTCTCACTAAACCGATTAACCGACCGTGAGGCCCCTTTCCCCGCACTATCTACGAGGAGGAATTTGATCTAAGTATAATGTACCTAGGTTGCCACCTAAGTAAGGGACGGTCCTTCCCTAAGTATCGCTACCCATATACTAAACGACTTAAACAAGCTAATAGTGTGTAATGAAAATCGGGCACTAATTTTATTTAAAACTGATAGTAGGCACTTACGCGAGGCTATATTCCTATCAAGAGTCAATAGAGATGCCGTTCTCGTGGCGTTTAAAAAATTACAATTAATCATTGAGTTCATAATGTAACGAGTGAAAAACATACGCATATAAGTAATAAAACATTTGTGTGACGTCCCCTCTATTTGAGGTACTTGAGTTACCGTTATTATTTTAATATTATTCGCAATTGTTTTGACCCTTGTATTTCGCTTTGTTTTACTCACGGTTTATTGTTAAGAATCGGGTTTTATGTGATTATTTTGATTCGTCCCTTGAGACGTAAGTTGATTTGTATCTAAGTGCCTTATAGTTAGTATGCTCGTGGAAATAAGTTAAGAGGTTTATGCCAAATTTGTCGGTTAACGTATCCCTATTCTTAAGAAATCGTGCTTTGCTCGTGTTTATGTTATTACCGAGAAGTATGTATTTCCATTTTGGAATTTAAATTGAATCATATAATGAATTACAATACCAAGAATACCTATAATGAACTTGTCTAAGTTCATATGTAAAACAATCGGGAACTCTAAACAACGAACGTACGTAACCATAACTTATAACAAAAAACTGAAATTTCTGTTTGGAGGCCTAGTTGCGCCGCAACTGATTCTCTTGCGCCGCAAGAGGGTGCAGATCAGCAACTTGGGTTTTTCAAACTTTTGCAATTTCTCCTAAACGGGCCTAAATCTTTTGTGACGGGTTTGTGCTTGTCCAAAGGCCTTTTTGGGTCCAGTAACAAGGCACTAACACCCCCAATTGTTCCCCCATTCCATTTCATAATTCACACACATAGCTTACACTTCTCTCTCTCTTTTCTTTGAAGAACACACACACAAACACAAACATAAACACTCTTTCCATTTCTTTCTTGTACCTGTGATTTCCAGAGTTTAACCACATATTTCACCACCATAAAAGTGTTGTTTTCATCAAGAGGAGTAAGGTTTGATCATCCATTTGAAGATTTACTTGGGTTATTTCGTTTTCGGGTCGAAATCACCGTCTCACATCAAAATCTTCATCACATCTAGCTTGATCTTCACATCTTCATTTTCTTTGGGGTATATTAACTTAAACTTTATGTATTTTATAAGTATTATTCATTGCATGTATCATCTAACTAAAGAAAATGAGTTTTATAAGAGATTGATGGTAAAATATGTATGAAAATCAAGTTTTTTGTAAAAATGTGTATGGATCTTGATTAAATGATGGTAAAAGCTTTACAAAATGGTTATTTGAAAGTGTTTTTGAACATATTATGACTTGCATGTCCAAATCTACCATCAAAAGCCGATTTACTAAACATGAAAAAACGTTTTCGGTGGGAATCTGCCCAGGAGTTGCGCCGCAACTCTCCTTGTTGCGCCGCAACCTGGGGAAAGATTTCCCATTTTCGTTTTGTTTCACTATTAAACGTAACCGTAAGCTTGTATTCGTAAGAACTGGTATTAACGGATGGTGTATTGTGTTTTGGAGTTAGAAATCTCATCACCACATCATCAAAGGATTTTGTCTCGGGTTCTTAATTTGCTAAATTGCGGTTGCTATCGGTAAGAATTGACCTTCTTTCTAATTTCTCATTTTTTCATATGTTCGGTTTTAGCCTTGAAAAATGGTTAGGAATAAATATTAGACCAACACATGTTATATATCGGATTTGGACAACTTTGGACTAAAATACGTTAAAATGTGAATTTAACCATAAGTAACATATTTAACTTATATCATATTATATATTATGACAAAGATTTAACTGCTCTTGAAAATACAAATTTTGACAAGCGGGAAAGTGTACTAAATTTGGACTAATAATATACGTTGCGGAAGCGCTGCCGAAATTCATTTCACGTCTTTTACGACTATAAAACACTAATATGAGTAAACTTGTGCATAAAAGTAATATATTACATTATAACATCGTCTTTGGACTCAAAGACGCTAACATATTTATGAAAGCCATAATATTACTTAAAACGGATGTTTTAATCTCTTTCAACAAATAAACCTTCGTTTCATAACACGTTCGTAATCTAAAATTATCAAATGCGTTTTTATGACAAACTCTTGGTGAAATGGTTTTGAAGATTATATTACTCTTATATTTAGAAAAGTAAGACATCAAATTATCCAAAGTGTCAAATTGGACTTTTAAATTGATTTTGACTTTAATAAGTCAACATAAATGACATTTGACTTTCATAAGTCAACATCTGTGACTTTGACTTTTATAAAGTCAACATTCCTTACGTTTGACCTTGACCAAGTCAAAATTATTTCCGTTGACCTTGGTCGATCTATTGAAGCTTGATGACGATATTCTATTAACCGATACTCCTAGTAATCATTTTTGATTCGGATTATCATTCTTTTCCAGTTGACGGTTATGACGTGGAATGCCGATATCTCTCCGGACGGTCCTGTTTGACGCGGAACATCGCCTTCTAAATACGTCACCTCATTTAAACTTATTAATATTTGGATTATCTTATTTAACTTAATCTTAACCGACAAGGCTAAACCGGACCTAGACTTATAGAGATACTGAGACTATATTGTTTATTGTTTTAAAGCACTTAGGCGCTGGAGTGTAACTTTTTGTTGGTGTACCCGATATTTGTTTGCTGAAGCTTTATCAGTGAGTTATTCGTAGCCCTTGTCTTAAATACTTTTGGGCTGTAAAGCGTATTTTCAAATGATTGTGTATTTTTAAACTGTCTGCATAAATGCAGAAATATTACTGATTATCTTGTTTACCCAGTGAATTTGGTCTGCCTTAGTTTTAAGCGTTTAAGCCATGGTGGCTCCCCTCTAATACACTCGTTAAGCTTTTGCCCGTGGTTCATATGTATAGATCTGTATTGGGTTATGTACCTAACCCGCATTCCTCTGTAGGCTGTTACTACGAGCGGATGTTATGACCTTTGTTTTAAACTGTATGATTAAACTGTTTGCCTTCGGTTTAACGCACCTTAGGATAGGGGATTAAACTGATTGGTTCATGTTCGAGATGTATGACTACTTAGGCATAGTACCTTTCACTTTTGGATGAATACAAGATGTATGATTTTTGAACTTACTCTGTTTACTGAAATTTATCGATGGGTCACTTTTATTTTAAAATTGCGAATAATTCACCAACATGTTGTTGATGTCGTTTTAACGCTTTGCAGGAAATTGAGGATTTCCGTGATCATGCCATAGTTTATTTGGATCGCTTGCTTTTGGAAAATTTGAATTTGAACTGTTTATCGTAATTTCCATGACGATCCGTTTGTTTATTCCTTTTGGATTTGAATTTGTACTTGGCGTCTTATCGCCTTTGACTTGATGTATTTTGTAACATTTGGCATGATCTATTTAATCTGTTGTTTTGTTTATCGGTTATATTGTTGTAATCTTGACTTTGATATTATAACTGGAACATCTCGCGTTTCCGCTTCCAAGCGGGGTGTGACAATTTGATTCTCGGAAGGTGTCAGAATCAACGAAATCCTAGAATATACCAAGTTTTCGGGTAAGTATGATTATTTATTAACTTATATAATCGTTAGTCCACGAAATGCTTATTTTAAGGTGTTATAATTTGGTCTAACGAAATTTGGTCAGCGCCTCCGCGCTATAAAATTCATTTCCAAAATTTATTCACTTTCCCGCTTAAAAACGTTATATACAATATTTACCTTAACTCATAAAACACAACATGAAGATTATATGTTAAATAAGTTACTTTACCATAAGTCATAACTTATTATTATCATTTGTATACAAATTCTTAACATACCAAGTTTAAGGTTACAAATTATATATTTTAAACAACGTTTTGTAAACTGCCAAAGTCTCGGAGCGTCGCCCTGAAGAATAGCGGCGGCGCCCCGGCTGAATGGTTTGTAGTAAAATCGTTTTATGTTGAAAAATTCATCTTTTTGATGGTGGATCTAAACATGCAGGTCATAAAACATCAAAAATACTTTCCAATAACACTTTTTTGTTTAGTTTAAAAACCATATGTATAAAGATCTATGTATAATTTATAAAAACTTGTGTTCTTATGTTATTCACCACAAAACTTAATAAAAACTCATTTTTATGTGATGGATCATACATGCAATTGAAGATTTATGTATAAACAGTAAAGATAAGTGATTATACCCAAAGGAAAGTTAATGTATGATGATTTCTAGTGACTTGATGATGATTTCGGCTCCAACACGGTACAAAATGGTGTATGTAACCAAAATGTATGAAAGCTCTTGCTAATCTTGATGAAAGTGACGATTTGTTATGGTCTTTTAAGTGGATTTTTTAGAGAGTTGAGAGAGATTGGTGTTAGATGTGGGTGTGTGTGTGTAAATATGGTAATGTGTGTTAATGAATGAATGGGAAATGTTAGAGGGTGTAAGGGAAGGGTTAGGTGACCAAAGTCTGGACCAAAGGGGCTTAGGCCACGTTTGGGGCAGTTGTTGGTTTGTGGTTACATGAAATTGTGAGTCATCGAGCCTAAAAAAAAGTTGTCTACACTAGGGTGTGTCGCCCATTGTACCTAAGGCGGCGCACCGGGCTGATTTTTGGGATTTTTCGTTTTTCGTTTTCGTTATCGTTGAGCATTTGCGTTCGTTTAGAGTTTACGATTGTTTTGCAATGAACTTAGGCAAGTTCATTATATGTTTTCTTGGTATTAGCATTCATTTATTGATTTCGATTTCGATTCCAAGACACACACGTTTACGGTCTAAGTATAAATAAGAGCAATAACATATTATTTCGAGGATAAAGAATACGGAATTAACCTGAATTTTTTACGGTTGTCACATTCTCCCTCGGTTAAAAGGAATTTTGTCCCGAAATTAATTCGCATCGTCGGGAGTGGAAGAATCTTTGAATAAGTTTGGTTACTTTTGACGAATCTGGTCTTCTCGCTCCCACGTGAATTCGTGACCTCGTCAGGAATTCCACCGAACTTTGACAATGGGAATTCGACTCTGCTTGAGTTGTTTGACCTCTCGGTCCACAACCTCGAGTGGTTCTTCGATGAGATGGAGTTTGTTATCGATCTGGACCTCGTCCAGTGGGATTACAATGGTCTCGTCCGACAAGCACTTTTTCAAGTGTGAGACGTGGAAAACGTTATGAATGCTAGAAAGTTCTTGAGGGAGATTGAGTTGGTACGCTACCAGGACGATCCATTCTATAACCTCGAATGGTCCGGTGTGCGTCGGGCTTAGCTTGCCGCGTTTCTCGAAGCGAATTACCCCATTCCACGTCGATATTTTGAGAAGTACCTTATCACCGAATTGGAATTCAAGGGGTTTCCTTCAGTTGTCGGCGTAGCTATTCTACCTGATGCGTGATGTCTCCAGCCTTTCCCGAATGGTCGTGATCTTGTCGATAGTCTTCTGAAAGATATCGAGCCTTGCCAACTGTCGATAGCCGGCTTCTAGCCAACAAAGCGGTGACCGACACTTGCGTCCATATAGGGCCTCAAATGGGCAGCACTTGATGCTAGCATGGAAGTTTTTATTGTAGGAGAACTCGACCAAAGACAGATGAGTGTCCCAACTTCCTCCGAAGTCAACTACACATGCTCTTAGCATGTGTTCAAGCATTTGTATCGTTCTTTCACTCCGACCATCGGTTTGGGGATCGTAGGCTGTGCTAAGGTCTAGTCGAGTCCCGAGAGATTTCTGAAGTGCGTTCCTAAAACGGGACGTGAATCGACTATCGCTGTCTAATATGATGGAGAGAGGCGTTCCATGACGAGAGACATTCTCGTTGATGTAGACTTGAGCGAATTTTTCCATTGAGTAGTTCTCTCGGACTGGCAGGAAGTGTACGAATTTCTTCAACCGATCTACAATGACCCAGATTATGTCATTTCCCTTTGCCGTGCGTGGAAACTTGGTTATGAAATCCATGTTGATATATTCCCACTTCCACAATGGAATCTCCGGCTGTTGAAGTAAGCCTGATGGTTTCTGGTATTCCTCCTTAACCTTCGAGCAAGTCAAGCACTTAACTACGGACAAGGCGATTTCCTTCTTCATGCCTGGCTACCAGTAATATTCACGAAGATCTTTGTACAGTTTGTCGGATCCCGGATGGATAGAGTATTGGGCACGATGGACCTTATCTAGTCTAAGTTTCCGAAGGTTTTCGGATCTCGGAATCCAAGCTCGGTCCTTGAAATAGTGGATTCCGTCGGGTTTAACCTCAAATTCCTTTTCGTAGTTGTGTAGTGTTTGGCCTTTGATGCTTTCGGGTTTCAATGCTTCGCTCTGAGCTCTAGAGATTTGAGTTCGTAGGCTGGTCTGAACTTGTATCCCCAATGCTCTAACCCGAGACTGCCTTACCCTTTCCTTCCAACTCAGGGCATCTGCTACTACGTTTGCCTTACCGGGATGGTATTTTATCTCACAATCGTAGTCACTTAGAAGTTCTATCCATCTTCATTGTCTCATGCTGAGCACTTTCTGATCGAGGATGTGTTGAAGACTTTTATGGTCAGTAAAAACGGTGCACTTAGTGTCGTATAAGTAATGCCTCCAAATTTTCAAAGCGAACACGACTGTTCCCAGCTCTAACTCGTGAGTCGTGTAGTTCTGTTCGTGTACTTTGAGTTGTCTCGATGCATATGTGATGACCTTGTCTTTTTGCATCAGAACGTAACCAAGACCTTGGTGGGATGAATCGCAATACACTACAAAGTTATCCGTACCCTCGGGTAAGGACAGAATAGCCGCGTGGCACAATTTGTGTTTGAGCTTCTAGAATGATTCCTCTTGTTCCTTGCCCCAAAGGAAATCTTTGTATTTCTGAGTAAGTTCGGTTAAGGTCTTAGCGATCTTTGAGAAATTCTCAATAAATCTACGATAGTAGCCAGCCAGTCCTAGGAATTGTTGGATTTCCGTAGGAGTCGTTGGGGCTTGCCATTTCTCAATCGCTTCGATTTTGGCTGGATCTACGTGAATTCCCTCCTGATTGATCACATGACCGAGGAAATTTATTTTTCTGAGCCAGAATTCACATTTCGAAAATTTAGCGTACAACTTCTGATCTTTAAGAAGTTCCAAGATGAGTTTCAAGTGTTTTTCGTGATCTCCTTTGTTCCGGGAATAGATCAGGAAATCGTCTATGAATAGTATCACGAATTTTTCCAGATATGGTATACAAACCCTATACATCAAATCCATGTACACTACCGGTGTGTTGGTTAGACCGAATGACATAATGAGAAATTCGTAATACCCTTAGCGAGTTCGGAAAACAGTTTTAGGAATATCGGGTTCAGTGACTCGAACCTGATGATACCCTGAACGGAGACCGATCTTCGAAAAGTAATTTGCACCCTGGAACTGGTCGAATAGGTCGTCGATTCGAGGGAGAGGGTATCGGTTCTTGAGGGTCAGTTTATTGAGTTCTCGATAATCGATGCACATCCTGAAAGATCCGTCTTTCTTTATAACGAAGAGGACTGGGGCTCCTGTCACACCCCACCTTTGGCGGAAACATGGAGTGCAAATAACACATTATACATTTAACAAGAGAATATCTAATAATGATTAGAATAAATAATAAATACGTGTCATGACATCGCACAATCATAAGCAAAAGCTTATTTCTTGTAGGGTCAATCCACAAAATAAAAAAATTGTATTGCAATACGGAGTTGAAACGAATAATGATTTCAATTCATGAATATTCAAAATTTTATAATGATAAAAATGTTCAAATGCAATTGAATGGTCTTCTAAGTCCATGAGAGTCTCTAGTCATCCTATGCCTAATCGTTTCCTAAAAACATAGCTTAAAAGCGTCAACATAAAGTTGGTGTTAATTCGTAGAGTTTAAGAAAACCATGTAATTAACAATATTTGAACATTCGGGGTATAGTCAACTCATAAATGTTCCACACCATTGATGTGTAAAATCTAGTCTTAAAACTCAAACTACTATTTCACTTAATTACACACTTATAAAAAGTGGACTTATTCGTATATAATATAGTTTAAAGCAAGTAAAGTTTCGAACTCAAGGACTAATTTGGTTTTTAATTTCGAATTAATAATACTTGCTAGTTTTTGGGGTTTTTATAACTAAAGATTAACTAATTAAAATTGAAAAGTAATTGTAAAAGGTGATTATAAAAATCTAGTGAGAATAAGTAATTAAAATTATCAAATAATGGAAAAAAGTATACTCGTTTGACACTTCACATGTTTTCTAATTATGTTTACGATATTGAATGTATAATTAAACTTCTAAGATATAGTAAAACTCCTCTCGAATACAGTTATAATTATCAACAATTAAGCATTTCTTAACAAGCCGGTATTATATGATTTAATCTTATGAAGTTTCCTCTCGAGTAACTTTTCTAATTATTAAGTCCTCTCGAATCTTAACAAATAGACTTACTCGTTTACGTTTTTAACCGATAATAGACCGACCGATTATTTCATACAAGTTAATTAATCTATCTAGATTCCTCTCGAATACCTAGAATATTGATTAACTAATCTGAATATAAACAACTTATAGTAATATATCAAAACACAAACAATTAACGATCAACGATTAAAATTAAACACCTAAAACAATCAATAACGAAAACATAAACGTCAAACAAGATCCATAAATCAAACCAGCATAAAAGATGTTTAGCTACTCATAATAAAGTCTAAATAAGCAGCAAACAATGAACAAAACATAACTGAAATGTCTTGAAAAGGAAAGAAAGACAAACGAAGAATGTCGAAAATCGTTGCGTGACCGAATATTAAACAAACTCCGACTCTAACTCTTTTCCTAGCTCCAAACCGTGATCTCCAACTACAACTATTGATAAGATTGATTGATGATTAAACCTGGACGTTTAAGGGCCTATTTATAGAGAAAAATAGACGGAATTCATGTTCGAGAAGGACTCCAAAACAGCCAGTACGTCGCACTCTTTTACCAGTGCTGCGCACCGTGAGAATCACAATTGTAAACCAGTTTGGACACCCGGTGCGTCGCACTGCCTACCCAGTGCCTCGCACTGAAATCAGCTCCTCAATATTTTTCGCGTTTTCTTGTTTAGTCCGTACCGTACATGTTCCAAACTATCTTTTAACGTATCAATTGTCATTTCTTCGTCTAAAAGTCCAATTTACCTTCATATTCAACCTATCACTTGAATCAAACACTTTCAGACAATTAAATGTAAAAATCCTATCCTATCCATCACTAAATACGAAAATGACCAAACATCGCATAAAAATAAACGTATAAATATGCGATATCAAATCCCCCCAAACTTCCCCTTTTGCTTGCCCTCAAGCAAGAACTATTTTCAAACAAATATCAAAGCCAAATTAAATTTACATAACCCAACACCTTACGGATTTTATTGGAAGTAAATCACACAATCTCTCAAACTAATCTAAAAGGTGTGCAACGTATTCTGTAGAATCGCTCAACTGCTCAGTCATGGTGAATATTCTATCATAGGCTTGATAAAGAATCAAATCTCCACCACTAGATTCTAGGTACAACTAAACGGGGACTTTTATTCGGGTTGTAATATACATGTATAGGCATGTGGAAAATGTATAATGGAGTGTAAATGGGTAAAAATAAAATGTATACAAAAACCTAGATTAAATTCGAACTAATAAACTATTTAACGAACCGAATTGCTTAACTTCTTCTTCAACTTCGAATATACAAAACTCAATATACACAAACTCTTTTAATTCTACACCTAATTTTTTTTTTTAGCTTTTCTTGCTTTTTTCGATTTTTTTCTCTTTTTTCTCAACGCACTTTTTCTTCAGCCTAGTACATGTCTCACAATATAATATTTCTTTTGGTAAGAAAACATGCTCAAAAGTCTATTTTCTATTTTTTCACTTTATTCCGAATACAAAAATAATACAAAGGCTTTAATAATATAACTTCTTTCTCAAGCCCAACTAACTTCACTTCACGTTATAATAGCAATTATAATTTAAGTTCGGATCTAATCTAAAAATGAAACGAAAATAGGCGAGTGTACATAATATATAGCAGTGTTAAAGAAATGAAAAGGTTTAGGCGCAAATTTGTTTACTAGAGTTTCTAACACTAAAAGTAAGTGTTACAAGGGTTAGGCGGAAAATATATAAAAGAAAAGAAAATGGCTAACAAATAGGTTAATCCTAATTTGCCCCTATCGATGTGCCAAATTACACTAAGTTATCCTAATGTAATGCTCATATATGGTCTCGAAATGTATAACAATGTCAAGTTCTAAAGTCATTAACCATCGGCACACTCAAAGAAACGAAAAAGTAGCATTAAAAATGAATGCTTTCCAGGCACAAATTTTCTCACTATTTAATCGAATAGGTAATTAAATGAGCTCGGTTATGCTTAAAGTTTAAGGTAATTACCGACTAGACACATTATATTTTTTTTTATTTTTTTTCAATTTTTTCAATTTTTTGTATATTTGGATTTTCGGACTAAAAAATGTACAAAATAACACAATCTAACAAGATGGAAACTAAGCTAAGGGTCGAAAAATATAATTTGGAATTTCCCGATGACCCCCCCAAACCTAAGTAATACATTGTCCCGAAAGTGTTAACGACTCAAAACTAAGGGAAATTACAAAAATAAAATCTAAAAAGAAAAATAAGTACAAAAATAGAAAAGTGAAAAGAAAGTAAAACCCGGGTTGCCTCCCGAGAAGCTCTAATTTTTCGAACGAGTCATTAGCTTGACTCGATATGCCTCGACTTATGCCTTCATGTAAAGGTCGATATTTATATCGTCTTTCTTTCCCATGTGTTTTCCATAATCCGCGAATCGTTCACTTGACTCATATCCGTCATGGTCGCCAAAAGTCAATGCTTCCTCCCATCGAACATCTTATTTCGCTTCACCCAAGCGTCATGCCATTCTCGAGCCTCGGAAAATAGTACTCCATCATTTCTTTGGTCAGCATATCTACTGACATCGAGTTCCTTCGTCTTAAACTCGCTTCAGGACGTATCACTTCCGACATAATCGAATTCCTGCAATATATTTTCCTTTCCCTGACAAGTTAGTGAAAATACATCAAAGGGGTCGTGATATATACCTTGACAATTTCCCCCCAAACTCGACTTTGATTTTGTCACACCCCGCTAATAGCGGAAACACGAGGCGTTCCAGTTATAATATCAAGAGTCAAGATTACAACAATATAACCGATAAACAAAACATCAAATTAAATAGATCATGCCAAATGTTACAAAATACATCATAAAGTCAAAGGCGATAAGACGCCAAGTACAAATACAATTCCAAAAGAAATAAACAAACGGATCGTCATGAAAATTACAATAAAAAGTTCAAATTCAAATTTCCCAAAAGCAAGCGATCCGAAAATAAACCATGGCATGATCAACGGAAATAATCAATTTCCTGCAAAGCGTTAAAACGACATCAACAACGTGTTGGTGAATTATTCTCAATTTTAAGTAAAAGTGATCCATCGACAAGTTTCAGTAAACAATGTAAGTTTAAAATCATATATCTTGTATTCATCCAAAAGTGAAAGGTACTATGCCTAAGTAGTCATACATCTCGATCCTGAACCAATCAGTTTAATCCCCTATCCTAAGGTGTGTTAAACCAAAGGCAATTAGTTTAATCATACAGTTTAAAATTAAGGTCATAACATCCGCTCGTAGTAGCAGCCTACAGAGGAATGAGGGTTAGGTACATAACCCAATATAGATTTATACATATGAACCACGAGTAAAAGCTTAACGAGTGTATTAGAGGGGAGCCACCATGGCTTAGACACTTAAAACTAAGGCAGACCAAATTCACTGGGTAAACAAGATAATCAATTACATTCCGCATTCATGCAGACAGTTTAAAATACGCTTTACAGCTCAAAAGTATTTAAGACAAGGGCTACGAATAACTCACAATACAACTTCAGCAAATCTCGGGTATATACAATCACGGGACCACAATTCCACCCTCAAAGTGCCCTAAAACAGTAAATAATATAATCTCAGTATCTCTACAAGTATAGTTCGGTTTAGCCTTGTCGGTTAAGATTAGGTTAATAAGATAATCCAATAATAAATAAGTTTAAATGAGGTGACGTATTTAGAATGCGATGTTCCGCGTCAATCAGGACAGCTCGGAAGGATGTCGGCATTTCACGTCATAACAATAATTCGAAAAGAATAATATTCCGAGTCGAAACGACTACTAGGAATATTGGTTGAAAGGAATATTGTTTATAAGTTTATCGAAATCGACCAAGATCAATGGCAATTATGTTGACTTGGTCAAAGTCAAAGGTGTTGACTTCATAAAGTCAAATGTTAAGGAAGTTGACTTACAAAAGTCAAATGTTGACTTATAAAAGTCAAATGTAAAGGATGTTGACTTTACAAAAGTCAAATGTCAAGGATGTTGATTTTGTAAAAGTTAAATCAATAATTCGAGGTCGAATCATAGTAGTTTGGAAGATAATCGAAGTTGACGTAAAAATCTCACTTTGACGCTTTGAAGGTTTAAAAGACTTTACTTATCAAAATATAGTGTAAAATGTCTTTATATAAATATTTTTAATCAAAGTTTATCCCAAAAAAATAATATTTGACGGCTTTGGATTACGATCGTTATTTGTAGCAAATGTTTATTTATTGAAATGTAGATAATATGTCCATTTTAAACAATGTTAAGGTATTTTAGATTGCGTTGGCGTCTTTGAGTCCAAAGACGATATTTTATCGAAATATGTTACTTTTATGTATTTTAGTATGTTTATACAAGTGTTTAGAGTTTGTTAGAAACATAACATGAAATCGGAGGCTTTGAAACGACAATTTACGGAACAAAACGTCAAGACGGCCAAAAGAGCAAAACGGAAATTTTGCTGGAAACAGGCCCGCTGCGTCGTCCTGGCATCCAGGACGGCGCACAAGTGCTATATCCAGCAAACATCGTTTTGATGTTTTGCCGAAATCCGTTCGCTCAAAGACTTTTTGGTTAAAACGTTTACTGTTAATAAGTTATATTATGTTCCAAATACATTTACCAAGTGTTACATATATGTAAATATATCATTTTTCATACTAATACATCCAATATGTTAATTTCGGTAATAATCATATCTTTATGTATTTTAGTCCAAATCTTTGTCCACAACCAAAATATCCACAAATGTTGGTCTAATATATTATTCCTAACCATTTTCAAGGCTATAACCGAAATATATATGTGGAAAATAATAACGCAATACATAAAAAGGATGAATATGGAAAATATCGATTTTTACCGAATAACAACCGCAAGATCTTAAGCTTGAGAGATGAATAATACGAAAGCAACTTTTGGTGGTGTGTGGATGAAAAATAAACAGCTCCAAACACAAATAAATCCACCATTAGTTTAGATCTTAATATGCAAGATTATCAATAACGTTTTCGGAGAGATTTTCGGTAAAACGTTAACTAACCAAGTTCAAGGAAATTTCTCTTCAAGAAAAGGTAGATGGATCTTCCCAAATAAAATGAAATATGGTAGACAATAACTTGGAATGCAAAATAAAATAGATTGGTGTTAGCCTCTCTAACAAGTGAAGAAGAAAATAGAGAAAAATGGAAGAAAAGTGTCACACCCCGCTTATAGCGGAAACACGGAATGTTCCAGTTATAATATCAAGAGTCAAGATTACAACAATATAACCGATAAACAAAACATCCAAATAACATTAATCATGCCAAGGGTTTACAAAATACATTAAAAATTCAAAAGCGATAAATCACCGAGTACGAATGTATTACAACATAACAAAATGGAACAGCAAGGAAGTTACAAAAAGTATCACAAGTTCCAAAATACACAAGACAAATATCCCAAAAGCACAAATGGCATGATCAACAGGAATCCTCAACTTCCTGAAAAGCGTTAAAACGACATCAACAACATGTTGGTGAATTATTCGCAATTTTAAAGTAAAAGTGACCCATCGACAAGTTTCATCAAAACAACGTTAATTTCAAATGATATATCTTGCTTTCAACAACCAATAGTGAGAGGTACTTTGCCTAGACTATTCATACACTGAACCTGACCGTACAACCCCAAATTGTGACAACCGTCACTTTTCCGACTCAGATTAGTCTAGTATGCCGTATACTCTTACCGGGTTTACAAAATTTTTTATAAAAAGAACCTACATTTTCTTTTATTTATAATGATTACTTGTGACATGTGTGTATATTCTATATGTGATGCTATCGTATTAGTTAGGTGCACAATAGTTAGTTCCACTAGACGAGCTCCTAGATTAACTTATTGAGAAGTTGGTATTTGATTCATTAGTATACTTTAGTTTATGAACTTGTGATACATTTATACTTCAAAAACTACCTTTATTAAACGTAGAATATTCATTTAACTAGTTTGAGCCTTCCGTTTAAACTTCGTACTTCTTTTTGAAACAAATCGTTCTCGTGTACCTTTGTGTCACACCCCGCTATAGCGGAAACACGGGGCGTGAGAGCTGGAATATCATTACACGATCATAAGCAAATGTAAACGATTCAAGTCATTTCGATTTAAAATAAAAATTGTTCAAGATTCAACAACCAGGCAGTTCATAAGTTTAATTAAAGTACAAGTACAAATGTTCTAAAACAAATTCCCAAAATATAAAGGTCTTTTCCCAAATATCGCCTCACGTGACCATATCGACCCTCCTTTGCCATGCATCCCGAACACTTACATTAATTTCCTGAAACATAAGATAAAGTGTCAACTACATAAAGTAGTGAGTGAGTTACAGTTTAGAGTTTCGAGAAAAGTTTCCAAAAATAGAAAGTTACTAAAAATAGTAAGTTGCCAAAAATAGTAAGTTGCAAACATATATTGACGTCATAAGTAAAGAAACGAGTAGACGTTTGAACATATATGTAAGTAGTAAAAATTTGAACGTACACGAGTAATGTAAATAAGTAAAACTCGTATAGTAAAGTTGTAGCGGAAACCAGGCGCTAAAAATAATGTTGTAGCGGAAACCAGGCGCTAAAAGTAAGCATATGCGTTGGGATATGTGTTTAACTAAATAAAGGTATCTCGTATCAATCACTTGGCATAATATAAGTAGTAAGTATACACTAAACCGATTGTATGGTCTTGATCTAGCCCAAAAATGTTTAATTGAGTGAGACAAAGTGTGGTAGTAATATGTACTTGGGACGCTAACCCTTAGTAAGGAGTGACCCCTCCTAAGTATCGATACTCATATGACTAACGGCTGTTGCTAATAGTGTATAAGTGTTACTGAGCCAAAATGGGCAATTGTTCAAAGTTCTAAAAGTTACATTGAGTTCTTACGGCTTATATATCCATCAAGGATTGGGTGTTACAAGTGTCCTAGTTTAGTTAACCCGCTAAGGCAATAACACAAATACGCATAGTTGATTGTATGTACCAAGTTTGAACAGTTCCAAATAAGTTGTAAAAGTACCAAGTTTTGAACAAGTTCCAATTGTTTAATAGTTCGCAAAAAGTATTAAAAGTTACAAACATGTAATCTTATGTTTCCCCCAAATAATGTTTTAAAAGTACAAAAGTAAAAACAAGTGGGGTTGTAACTCACGGTTTACAGAGATAGAGATATGAATAGCACAAAGAGAGCGGAACACGTCGGGAATCACAAACGACCCAGAACACCGGAAAGTTGTATATAAGTCTTATTGAGTTATGTTAAGTTTCAATTTAACATTTTTAAGTCTCAATTTAGTATACTTCGATTCTGTCCCAAAAAGGTTATTACGGAAAGTTTATAAAGTTTGTATGTTCGTGTACGTTTTATAGTCCGAAAAGTCCAATTATGTACCAAAAGTTTCAAAGTTCCAAGTTAAAGTGTATAAGTCTCGAAGTTATTAAGTTTCTGAATTTGAAAGGTAATTTATGGTGAAAATTGGGCAGCGCTTCCGCGTCATAAAAATTATGTCCATTTTCAAAACACTTTCCCGCTTTAAAATGCACAATACAACGTTTAAACCAATAATACATAAGTTTCAAGTCCAAAAAGCTTTTCCCATAAAATAATATGTCAAAACAGTAGCTTATTAACATGTATATAATCTGTGATAAATTATTTGAGCTTAAAACCACGTTTACGATCTTTAAAACGACGAAAATAGTGAACAGGACAAATCTGGCGGCGGCTGGAGGAAAACAGCCGCCGGCTGACCTTTAGCCGTCGGCTGAAATCCTTCAGCCGCCGGCCAAAAGGCTTCGGCCAGTTTTCAAAGTTGTTGTTTCTTCGATTTTAAGCTTATTGAACGGTTATATTTTGCATGCAAACTGATATAAATTAAATATATGTATTTCCAAGGTAAAATCTCAGTTTTCTTTTAGATTTATAGGTTAAATATATGGATCTAGCATAAAAACTCGTTTTTAGTCAAGAAAACGTTTTGAAGGTTTGAGAAAACTTATTTTCAGTCTATAGATTGTACATGCAAGTAAAAATATGTATAAAAATAGTGAGAAGAAAGTGTTATACCGAAGAGAATAAAGACGTGATGGTTTGGATGAGTTTTAGCTCCAAAAGTTCCTTGGAAACCCGATTTAAACCTTTTCCTTTAACACCCCTTTGTTCTTGGACGATTTGTAAACTTTAGATGGTTGATATTTTGATGTTTATGGACTGTTTTATGAAGAATAATTTCTGGGTTTGTGTTGTGTGTTCTTGAGAGAGTGAGAGAGAAATGAGAGAGTGTTGAGTGTGGGTTTGTAAAAGTGAAAATGAGTTTGGAAGTGTAAAGGGGGTTAGATTTCTGCCCTTGGGAGACTACAAATGCAGAAATCGTTGCCCAATCCCGAGCCAAGAAGAATTGGTCCAATGAAAACGCATACAAAAATGAGTCATCAGCCAGCTGGGCAGAGGGTTTCAGCCGCCGGCTGGCCAAAATCAGCCGCCGGCTGGCTTCAGCCGCCGGCTAAGCAATTTCAGCCGCCGGCTGGAATGAAAATCCAGCTTTTTGACGTTTTAAGTTTTCCGTTATAATTAGTTAGGGACAAGAATCATTTTAGTTACTGATAAGAACTTAGTCAAGTTCTTGTATTGATTATTTGGTGTTAGGATTTATGATTTGATTCCGACATTTGTTCCGATAAGTTAAAAGTACGACAAAATGAACCCGAACAATATGAACATAGTAAAAGAGAACTAGAGCTTTGAACCGAATTAGTAACCGAGAATCACCTGAAATTTGACGGTTGTCACATCATCCCCGGGTTGAAAGAAATTTCGTCCCGAAATTTGACTCGTCACATCAGGTAGAAGTATCTTTGAACAAGTGAGGATACTTTTGACGTATCTGGTCTTCACGTTCCCATGTGAATTCGTGACCACGTCGGGAGTTCCAACGAACCTTGACAATAGGAACACGGCTTTGTCTGAGTTGCTTGACCTCTCGGTCTACAACTTCAAGCGGTTCCTCGGTGAAGTTGAGCTTGTTGTCGATCTTGACCTCGTCGAGCGGAATGACGATGGTCTCATCGGATAGGCACTTTTTCAAGTGTGAGACATGGAACACGTTATGAACATTAGAAAGAACAGGCGGGAGTTGGAGCCGATAGGCTACAGGACCAATGCGCTCGATGACTTCAAACGGTCCGGTGTACCTCGGGCTGAGTTTACCGCGTTTCCCGAAGCGGATTACCCCTTTCCATGGCGATACTTTGAGAAGTACCCGATCGCCGACCTGGAACTCGAGGGGTTTTCTTCGGTTATCGGCATAGCTCTTTTGCCGAGTACGGGACGTCTTCAGTCGCTCCCTGATGGTGGTGATCTTGTCGATAGTGTCTTGAACAATGTCAAGTCTTGTAAGCTGTCGATCACCCGCCTCTAGCCAACAAAGCGGTGATCGGCACTTACGTCCATATAAGGCCTCGAACGGGGCACACTTAATGCTAGCGTGGTAGCTGTTGTTGTACGAAAACTCGACTAATGGAAGATGATTGTCCCAACTTCCTCCAAAGTCAACTACGCATGCTCTAAGCATATCCTCAAGCGTTTGGATCGTCCTCTCGCTTTGACCGTCGGTCTGAGGGTGGTAAGCTGTGCTAAGATCTAGTCGCGTTCCGAGAGATTTCTGAAGTGCGTTCCAGAAGCGAGACGTGAATCGACTATCTCTGTCTGAAATGATTGAGAGGGGCGTACCGTGGCGAGAGATGATCTCGTTGATGTAGATTTGTGCGAGCTTCTCCATCGAGTGGGTCTCTCGTATAGGCAAAAAGTGAGCAGACTTAGTCAAACGATCCACAATTACCCAAATTGTGTCGTTACCCTTTGCCGTCCGGGGTAACTTGGTGATGAAATCCATGGAAATTTGCTCCCATTTCCACATAGGAATTTCCGGTTGTTGCAAAAGTCCCGAAGGTTTCTGATACTCCGCCTTGACCTTGGAGCAAGTGAGGCACTTGGCTACATACACGGCGATATCTTTCTTCATGCCCGGCCACCAATAGTACTCCCTAAGATCCTTGTACAACTTGTCGGAACCGGGGTGGATGGAGTATCGGGAACGGTGGCCTTCATCCAAAATTAGCCTTCGAAGATCCTCGGACTTCGGAATCCATGCTCGGCCCTTGAAGTAATGGATCCCGTCGGATTTGAGCTCAAACTCCTGCTCATGATTGTGTAAGGTTTCTACCTTTAGGTTCTCGGGCTTCAACGCTTCTCGCTGAACCTCGGCGATTTGCGTTTGAAGGTTAGTCTGAATCTGGATACCTAATGCTCTGACTCGAGATGGTTTCACCCTTTCCTTCCGGCTCAGGGCGTCTGCTACTACGTTTGCTTTACCCGGGTGGTATTTGATCTCGCAATCGTAGTCACTCAGCAGTTCGATCCATCTCCTTTGCCTCATGTTGAGCATCTTCTGGTCTAGGATGTGTTGAAGACTCTTGTGATCCGTGAAAATCGTGCACTTAGTCCCATACAAGTAGTGCCTCCAGATCTTTAGTGCAAAAACGACTGCTCCTAGCTCTAAGTCGTGGGTAGTGTAGTTCTGCTCGTGAACCTTGAGTTGTCTTGAGGCATAGGCGATGACTTTGTCTTTCTGCATAAGGACGCACCCAAGTCCTTGATGGGATGCATCGCAGAATACTACAAAGTTGTCCGTACCCTCTGGTAGAGACAGGATTGGTGCGTGACAAAGTTGGTGCTTCAGCTTCCGGAAGGATTCCTCTTGCTTCGTACCCCAAACAAAATCCTTATCCTTCTGAGTGAGTTCTGTGAGTGGCTTAGCGATCTTCGAGAAGTTCTCGATGAACCTTCGATAGTAGCCGGCCAGCCCTAGGAATTGACGAATTTCCGTAGGAGTTGTCGGCGCTTGCCACTTCTCGATCGCTTCTATCTTAGCCGGATCCACATGGATCCCTTCTTGGTTGACCACATGACCAAGGAAATGTACTTCACGAAGCCAGAATTCGCACTTAGAGAATTTGGCGTACAGTTTCTGTTCTCGGAGGAGTTCTAGGATGAGTTTCAAATGTTCCGCGTGATCCTCCTTGTTTCTCGAGTAGATAAGAATATCATCAATGAACACGATCACGAATTTGTCCAGGTAAGGTCTACACACTCGGTTCATTAAGTCCATGAACACTGCTGGTGCGTTGGTTAGACCGAATAGCATGACTACAAATTCGTAATGACCGTAACGAGTGCGAAAAGCGGTCTTTGGAACGTCGGCTTCACTGACACGAACCTGATGATAACCCGAACGGAGGTCGATTTTCGAGAAGTAAGTTGCACCCTGCAACTGGTCGAAAAGATCGTCGATCCTCGGGAGTGGGTATCGGTTCTTGACGGTCAGCTTGTTCTGTTCACGGTAGTCGATGCACATGCGAAAGGATCCGTCTTTCTTTTTAACGAAGAGTATAGGGGCTCCTCAGGGTGACGAGCTAGGACGAATAAGACCATGATCTAAGAGTTCCTGGAGCTGTTTAGACAGCTCTTGCATTTCCGGTGGGGCTAGACGATACGGTGTCCTAGCGACCGGTGCTGCACCAGGTATGAGGTCTATCCGGAATTCCACTTGTCGATGCGGAAGTAACCCAGGCAAATCTTCAGGAAAGACTTCGGGGTGATCCTTGACTACTGGGATATCTTGTATACGGATCTCCTTGGGTTTACGTTCAACAACGTGAGCAAGGAATGCGACGTAGTCCTTCTCGAGGTACTTACGCATTTGGATGGACGACACGAGACGGAGTGAACGTCCGGGTTTTTCTCCTTGAACGATTAAAGTTTCAGTGTCGGGAAGAGGAATGCGAATGAGTTTGTCAAAACAAACGATCTCGGCTCGGAAACGAGAGAGCCAATCCATTCCGACGATGACATCAAAGCTTTTCAGCTCGATAGGGATTAAATCGATAGGAAAAGTTTTATCGGACAGGCATATGGAACATCCTATGATTATATCCTTTGCTTCGAACTCCTGACCATTAGCGTACTCTATGGTGAAGCTATCCTTAAGAATCTTAGATCCTAAATTAATGAGGGGTCTAAATTCTAAGGACACAAAGCTTCTCTCGGCACCAGAATCGAACAGAACAGATGCATAATGATTGTTAACAGAACAGATAGAACACGCACGACATGTTTCAAAAGATTCACACGTAAGAAGATGGTTCAATTTAGTACAAGGTTCACGAGACAAGTAACAATAGATATAATAAATGGAACTTCATTCATTAATAAAAAGAGTTGAGTACATGGCTTGAAATAAGGAAAGTACAGTGCAATACAATGAAAGAAAATAAGGAAATGGCACGAAGCTGTGTACATGGAAAATTACAGCTCGGCCTACAGTACAATAAAGGAAATGAACTAGTGACGCCTCTCCAGGAACACCTTGGCCATCATAGCTGCTACCAATGCCCCTAGGACGAAACACACGCTGACGAGGCGTTGCACAGTACGTGCAGTGGCTCGAGCCGATGCGATAGTTCGGATTGATTGCTCCGCCAGCTTGTGTGCAGCGTCAGAGACTTCGAAGAGATAAAGGCCCTGTTGTTGGGCTTCCTCGGAGAGGGCCCGAACCTCGCCGTGTAGGTGGAGAAATGCGGCCGGTGGAGGAGGCTGAAGAGTGGGTGGCAACATGGGTTGGGAGGCTCCGGCCTCCTGGGCACGTCGCCTCTCTTCCATGAAGTGACGCTCCCACGCGTAGCGCTCCATGACCGGAGTGCGCATGGCGGGGTCGTACGGGTCTGTGAAGGGTTGAGGGGGTGCAGGTCGGAACGGATCCGGTTGGTGGCGTGCAGTCATCCCTGCGCGGGGCCCTTGGGGCTGAGGTGGAGCTGTAACGGGTGCCGGCCGAGGAGGAGGTAACACGGTCCTCGGGCTAGACCCGTCACTACTACTGATAGTCATCGACGTGCCCTCTGTCGGGTCAGTCGTCTGGTGACGCTGACTCTCGGAGGCCGTATGGCCCTCAGAGGGTTCGTGCAATGGCGAGACGGCTCGTGAAAGAGAGTGCGAACGTGACGATTGAGACATGACGGATCTGCGACGTAAAAAGTTTCGTAAGTACATGAACAAGAATATGCTAAAGGAAAATAAGTAAGGAATGCAGGTAAGGGTCGATCACGTGAGGTTGGGAATAGTAAGACCGGGAATTTCTTGACTCAAAATCGTTTGTCTTTAGAAATTACGTTTCGTCCTTGCATAAGTCATTTTGAACTAGGCAGGGGTGATCAGGCCATGCGTAGTTAAAAATAATCATGCAATCGCAAAATTAATTCACTAAAGTTTTGAACCCATAATGATTTTCCGAAAAGCCTTGGTTGTAGTTTGGTTTCAAAAACTTTTTAGAAATTTCTAAAACCGTTTTCACTACAACCTGTGCTCTGATACCAAGTTTGTCACACCCCGCTATAGCGGAAACACGGGGCGTGAGAGCTAGAATATCATTACACGATCATAAGCAAATGTAAACGATTCAAGTCATTTCGATTTAAAATAAAAATTGTTCAAGATTCAACAACCAGGCAGTTCATAAGTTTAATTAAAGTACAAGTACAAATGTTCTAAAACAAATTCCCAAAATATAAAGGTCTTTTCCCAAATATCGCCTCACGTGACCATATCGACCCTCCTTTGCCATGCATCCCGAACACTTACATTAATTTCCTGAAACATAAGATAAAGTGTCAACTACATAAAGTAGTGAGTGAGTTACAGTTTAGAGTTTCGAGAAAAGTTTCCAAAAATAGAAAGTTACTAAAAATAGTAAGTTGCCAAAAATAGTAAGTTGCAAACATATATTGACGTCATAAGTAAAGAAACGAGTAGACGTTTGAACATATATGTAAGTAGTAAAAATTTGAACGTACACGAGTAATGTAAATAAGTAAAACTCGTATAGTAAAGTTGTAGCGGAAACCAGGCGCTAAAAATAATGTTGTAGCGGAAACCAGGCGCTAAAAGTAAGCATATGCGTTGGGATATGTGTTTAACTAAATAAAGGTATCTCGTATCAATCACTTGGCATAATATAAGTAGTAAGTATACACTAAACCGATTGTATGGTCTTGATCTAGCCCAAAAATGTTTAATTGAGTGAGACAAAGTGTGGTAGTAATATGTACTTGGGACGCTAACCCTTAGTAAGGAGTGACCCCTCCTAAGTATCGATACTCATATGACTAACGGCTGTTGCTAATAGTGTATAAGTGTTACTGAGCCAAAATGGGCAATTGTTCAAAGTTCTAAAAGTTACATTGAGTTCTTACGGCTTATATATCCATCAAGGATTGGGTGTTACAAGTGTCCTAGTTTAGTTAACCCGCTAAGGCAATAACACAAATACGCATAGTTGATTGTATGTACCAAGTTTGAACAGTTCCAAATAAGTTGTAAAAGTACCAAGTTTTGAACAAGTTCCAATTGTTTAATAGTTCGCAAAAAGTATTAAAAGTTACAAACATGTAATCTTATGTTTCCCCCAAATAATGTTTTAAAAGTACAAAAGTAAAAGCAAGTGGGGTTGTAACTCACGGTTTGCGGAGATAGAGATATGAATAGCACAAAGAGAGCGGAACACGTCGGGAATCACAAACGACCTAGAACACCGGAAAGTTGTATATAAGTCTTATTGAGTTATGTTAAGTTTCAATTTAACATTTTTAAGTCTCAATTTAGTATACTTAGATTCTGTCCCAAAAAGGTTATTACGGAAAGTTTATAAAGTTTGTATGTTCGTGTACGTTTTATAGTCCGAAAAGTCCAATTATGTACCAAAAGTGTCAAAGTTCCAAGTTAAAGTGTATAAGTCTCGAAGTTATTAAGTTTCTGAATTTGAAAGGTAATTTATGGTGAAAATTGGGCAGCGCTTCCGCGTCATAAAAATTATGTCCATTTTCAAAACACTTTCCCGCTTTAAAATGCACAATACAACGTTTAAACCAATAATACATAAGTTTCAAGTCCAAAAAGCTTTTCCAATAAAATAATATGTCAAAACAGTAGCTTATTAACATGTATATAATCTGTGATAAATTATTTGAGCTTAAAACCACGTTTACGATCTTTAAAACGACGAAAATAGTGAACAGGACAAATCTGGCGGCGGCTGGAGGAAAACAGCCGCCGGCTGACCTTTAGCCGTCGGCTGAAATCCTTCAGCCGCCGGCCAAAAGGCTTCGGCCAGTTTTCAAAGTTGTTGTTTCTTCGATTTTAAGCTTATTGAACGGTTATATTTTGCATGCAAACTGATATAAATTAAATATATGTATTTCCAAGGTAAAATCTCAGTTTTCTTTTAGATTTATAGGTTAAATATATGGATCTAGCATAAAAACTCGTTTTTAGTCAAGAAAACGTTTTGAAGGTTTGAGAAAACTTATTTTCAGTCTATAGATTGTACATGCAAGTAAAAATATGTATAAAAATAGTGAGAAGAAAGTGTTATACCGAAGAGAATAAAGACGTGATGGTTTGGATGAGTTTTAGCTCCAAAAGTTCCTTGAAAACCCGATTTAAACCTTTTCCTTTAACACCCCTTTGTTCTTGGACGATTTGTAAACTTTAGATGGTTGATATTTTGATGTTTATGGACTGTTTTATGAAGAATAATTTCTGGGTTTGTGTTGTGTGTTCTTGAGAGAGTGAGAGAGAAATGAGAGAGTGTTGAGTGTGGGTTTGTAAAAGTGAAAATGAGTTTGGAAGTGTAAAGGGGGTTAGATTTCTGCCCTTGGGAGACTACAAATGCAGAAATCGTTGCCCAATCCCGAGCCAAGAAGAATTGGTCCAATGAAAACGCATGCAAAAATGAGTCATCAGCCAGCTGGGCAGAGGGTTTCAGCCGCCGGCTGGCCAAAATCAGCCGCCGGCTGGCTTCAGCCGTCGGCTAAGCAATTTCAGCCGCCGGCTGGAATGAAAATCCAGCTTTTTGACGTTTTAAGTTTTCCGTTATAATTAGTTAGGGACAAGAATCATTTTAGTTACTGATAAGAACTTAGTCAAGTTCTTGTATTGATTATTTGGTGTTAGGATTTATGATTTCATTCCGACATTTGTTCCGATAAGTTAAAAGTACGACAAAATGAACCCGAACAATATGAACATAGTAAAAGAGAACTAGAGCTTTGAACCGAATTAGTAACCGAGAATCACCTGAAATTTGACGGTTGTCACACTTTGTAAATCACTTCTGCTACACCCGAGCCTAGACACTAGATGCGACTTGAGATAGAAGACGGTAACATCTGACAACTATTTCTTTATCGCGTGTGACTCTTGAAACCTTATTTTTATACGTACCTACGAAGAGAATAACCATTATCAGTTGAAAACTCAATAGCTCGTACCTCATTGATACCCATACGACTTTCATTCAGTACTGAAACTTTCAACCGACATTGCTCTGTGCGTTAGACTTTCGCCATCTCGAGATAAATTGAAAGCCTATTGTGCATTAATATACTAATTCATTCCATTATCACGAGTTCGGTATTTCGACAGCTTTTCATGTCCTCCTCGATGTAACTTGGAGAATTCTGGATGTAAATAATACTTGAAGCGATATTCTTTCCTGATATTAGTCACTTGTGTGACGTCCCGTCAATTTGAAGTACTTACATTACCGTTATTATTTTATTTTATTCGCAATTGATTTGACCCTTGTGTTTCGTTTGATTTGCTCAAGATTTACTGTTATTGAGTATCGGGTTTTCTGTTTTAGCTGATTCGTCCCTTGAGACGAAATAATTTTATTTTATCTAAGTGCCAAATAGTTAGTATGCTCATGAATATAAGTTAGGAGGTTATGCCCAATTTGTCGGTTAACGTATTCTTTATCTCGAGAAACCGTACTTTTCGTTTGTTATCTGTTACCGAAATCGTGCGTGTCTCGAATCCAAAACTTAAATGTTATCATTTAAAATGAATCATAATACCAGTGATACTTATATGAACTTTCCTAAGTTCATTTGTAAAACAATCGGGAATCCTAAACGAATACATGTACGTATCGACAACACGAACAAAACGGAGCCAATCCAGGAGACAGACTGGGCGCGCCGCGGTGAGCTGGCCGCGCCGCGGTCATCCCCTGGACAGTCATGTTTTTGTTGAGTTGTGAGTCATACTTGCATGTAACCTAAACTTGACACCTGCCCCCAAACGTGTCAACACCTCTTGTGGAGCAGAATTATGACTCTTTTAGAGTCATACAAGGCTCATTAACACTTTACAAACACACACACTTAACCTCCCATCTCTCTCTCTCTATTTGAAGCTAACACACACAAACACTCATTTTCTTTCATTTCTTCATCTTGTGACTGTAAATTCCAGCAAGTAATCATCAATTAAACACAAATTTTACCACTATAATTCATTTACATCATCATGGGAAGCTAGGGTTGGTCATCCATTTGGAAGTTTACTTGGGTTATACCATTTTCGGGTCAAAAATCACCATCAAACATCAAGAATCATCTTCAAATCGTGCTAGATCATCCCATCTTCATTTTCTTTGGGGTATAATAACTAATCTCTACTGTTTTTCTTTTGATTTACTTAATGCATGTATCATCTAACCACTTAAAAATGATTTTTGTAAAGTTTGAATGGGTGATAATCTTTGAAATCAAGATTTTTATAAAATGTAATGGACCTTTGATTTAAATGGGGAAAAGCTTGACAAAATGATTGTTTAAAAGTGTTTTGATGATTCCAGAACTTGCATGTTTGAATCTATTACATAAAAAGATGATTTTCCAACATAAAACGATTTGGTAAAAATTCTGTCGTCTGATGACGACCGCGGCGCGGTCATCCCACCGCGGCGCGGTCGTGGACCAGTTTCTGAAAATTTTGTAAACCCGTTATTTTGCACCTTAAACTTGTTATATTGGGAACCATTATTGACGGTGAGTGTATTGTGTTTTGGAGGAGGATTTGACCTCAGTATCACGCCACCTAAGTCCTTGATTCCGGATTCCATTCTTGTCAAATCTTGCGAGTGCTAACGGTATAATTATTATCTTTAAAAATCTTTCGTTTCATTTCCATTATCCATTGTTGATCGGTTAGCCTTGAAAACGGTTAGGAATAAATATTAGACCAACACTTGTTTTATTATCGGATTTGGATTGAGAATGGACGAAATATATTAAAATGTAATCCAACCGAAAGTATCGTAATTAACTTATTATTGTATTATGTATTATGATTGAGGTTTAAAATGCAATCTTTGATAAGAGGGAAAGTGTATAAAATATGGACTAATAATATACGTCGCGGAAGCTCTGCCGGAATTTCCATTTACGACTTTTATGACATTAAAATTCATAAATACTTAAAAGTAACGTATTATGCAATAATATTGTCTTTGGACTCAAAGACGCCAACGCAATCGTAAATATCATAATATTACTTAAAACGGATGTTTCCAACCTCTTTGCGACTTACTAAATCTTCGCCTCAACTTGATCATCGTTTTAAGTCCTCAAAAGATGTTTTGCGACAAACTTTATAAATGGTTTGAAAAAGGTATCCTACTCTAAGCATTTTGGTATGAAAATACTTCAAATTATTCAAAGTGTCAAATTGGACTTTTAAATTGACTTTGACTTTAATAAGTCAACATAATTGACATTTGACTTTCATAAGTCAACATAATATAACTTTGACTTTCATAAGTCAACATCTGTGACTTTGACTTTTATAAAGTCAACATTCCTTATGTTTGACTTTGACCAAGTCAACATTGTTTCCATTGACCTTGGTCGATCTATTTAAAACTTGATAACGATATTTTATTAACCGATACTCCTTGTAATCACTTTCGATTCGGATTATCATTCTTCTCTTGTTGACGATTATGACGTGGAATGCCAATGTCTCTCCGAGCGGTCCTGTTTGACGCGGAACGTCGCCTTCTAAATACGTCACCCCAATTAAACTTATTAATATTTGGTTTAACTTATTCAGCTTAATCTTAACCGACAAGGCTAAACCGGACCTAGACTTATAGAGATACTGAGACTATATTATTTACTGTTTTAGGGCACTTAGACGGTGGGTTTGTAATCCCGTGATTGTGTTACCCGAGATTTGCTGAAGATTGTCTTGTGAGTTATTCGTAGCCCTTGTCTTAAATACTTTTGGGCTGTAAAGCGTATATTAAACTGTTTGTGTATATTAAACTGTCTGCATGAATGCGGAATATTTTTCTAAATTATCTTGTTTACCCAGTGAAATTGGTGTGCCTTAGTTTTAAGTGTTTAAGCCATGGTGGCTCCCCTCTAATACACTCGTTAAGCTTTTGCCCGTGGTTCATATGTATAGATCTGTATTGGGTTATGTACCTAACCCACATTCCTCTGTAGACTGTTGCTACGAGCGGATGTTATGACCGTAATATTAAACTGTATGATTAAACTGGTTGCCTTTGGATTAACACACCTTAGGCTAGGGGATTAAACTGATTGGTTCAGGTTCGAGATGTATGACTACTTAGGCATAGTACCTTTCACCAATTGGATGAATAACAAGATATATTTTTGAACTGATGTTGTTTACTGGAATTTTACTGATGGGTCACTTTTTACTTAAAAATTGCGAATAATTCACCAACATGTTGTTGATGTCGTTTTAACGCTTTGCAGGAAATTGAGGATTTCCGTGATCATGCCATAGTTTATTTTGGATCGCTTGCTTTTGGGAAATTTGAATTTGAACTGTTTATTGTAATTCCCATGACGATCCGTTTGTTTATTCCTTTTGGATTTGTATTTGTACTTGGCGCTTTATCGCCCTTGACTTAATGTATTTCGTAACAATTGGCATGATCTATTTAATCTGTTGTTTTGCTTATTGGTTATATTGTTGTGATCTTGACTTTGATATTATAACTGGAACGCCCTGCGTTTCCGCTTCCAAGCGGGGTGTGACAGAAGTTGGTATCAGAGCCAAAGGTTATAGCGAACCGGGTGATTTAAACTGAGTAAATCACTTGGACTATGACCATAGGCTTTTTGAATCGATTTTTACTCTGATTGCAATGTGTGCACTATTTTCATACGTGTTTAAATTTCGCGTTGTGTTTTGGCATTTGGCCTTGATTTTGTGTTGCACACATTTGCTGATCGAGTCTTTTCCTCTTTTATTTTAGGACAATGGCGCCTACGAGGAGAGTTGCGACACGAAGTTCCGCGCGACGTGCTACTGCGAATGCGAGAGCGAATACCGCGAATTCGAACGTGAGGGCTAATACCGCGAATTCGAACGCGAGAAATAATGCTTCGAACGCGAGAGCTAATACGTCTAATGCGAGAAGGAACAATGTGGAGAACGATACGAATCCTGACGTGGCTCAGTTGATTGCTCAACAGTTAGCGGCGATGATGCCCGAACTTGTAGCTCAACTTCGAGAGGGCACCGCCCAAGGTAATGGTTCGGGTTCTGGAAACCCTGAGCCGGTTGTTAATAATGAAGGCCCTGAGCCGATTGTGAATAATGAGGGTCCCGAAGTCGTGATCACGGGATCAGGTAGCGCAGAGGGCTCAGCTCGACACGCTGGTTGCACATTGAAGACATTCATGAGCTGTAAGGCCCCAGAGTATAAGGGCAATGAGGGAGCGACCGGAACGCTCCAGTGGATGGAAAAGATGGAATCTATCTTCGATGCTATTGACTGTGCGGACAAAGATCGGGTCCGATTTGCTGCGTTTGTATTTCAGGGAACAGCTCTGACATGGTGGAACTCGGTCGTAAATGTGCGAGGCCGAGCGGAGATTAACACCATGACTTGGGAACAACTAAAGGAGCTGATGATCATTGAGTATGTACCTGAATCCGAGATTCAGAAGTTGGAAGATGAATTGTGGAACTTGACCATGGTTGGGTCAGACATCCAGGGGTACACAACGCGTTTTCACGCTTTGTCCCAACTAGTTCCCCATTTGGTTCGACCGGAGCTTAAACGTATCGGTCGCTACACTCACGGGTTACCCCCAGCAATCCGTAAGAGTGTCCTATCCAGCAAACCGAGCACTTTCCAGAGCGCGGTTGAAATTGCGATTACTTTGACTCAGAATGCGGTCCGGGATGGTGAACTGCCCCCGATGATTGTTAAGCAAAACTCCGGAGGGAAACGGAGTGGAGGAAACCACAATGAGGACTCAAGGAAAAGGTTTAGGAGGAATGACTCTCCTCAAGTTATGAAATCTTATGCTGCTGTGGCATCGGGTACCCAGAGTAAGTACCCGAAGTGTGATCGATGTGGAAGACACCACACTAAGGATGTGGCTTGTTGGGTATGCGGTAGGTGCAAGAAGTTAGGGCACACTGATAATTTCTGCAAGACCCCGAGGGGCAATTGCTATGAATGTGGATCTCCCGAGCATCGCAGGGACAAGTGCCCTAAGTTAGCTGCAGCTGGTACGAGTACTTTTCTCCTCTAAAGTCAGCCTGCATATATTCTGTTTGATCCTAATGTTTGGCTTTAAATTCTTTATATTGTGAACTTCTCTTTCCTCTTAGGTTATTTTTATTTTTACGCCTCTTTTTGCGTGGAAACCGAAGAAAATCTTATCTGTAAAGAAGTCGACGAGACAAAATTTTGCTACGAGTGCGTTTCCGAGAGGTTCGACTCCAGAATTTAATCTTTCATTTCGATTCGACTTAGTAATCATAGGTGCCAAACCAAACTATAGTCTAAACTCTGTCATATTTTGCAAACTTTTAAACTTTAGTGAATTAATTCCGCAATTGCATGATTCGCATCCAACTACGCGTAACTTGATCAACTACGCCTAGTTCGAAACGAATTATGCGAGAACGGAACGTAATTTCTATTGTTAACAGTTTATTTTTGAGTCGGTAATTCTTAATTCTACCGATTCCCAGTCTTAGTCCGTCATTCGAAGAGTTTCATATCTGTTACGTGTAGGACCATGATCTCTTATACGACTATACCTTAGCGTCTTCCTTCGAAATAGAGTGAGCCGTTGGTGAGTTTTGCCTGCTACCGAAGCACTTTCTGCCTATTGTTTTGATTCCGATGACCATTCTTTTCCTACCAACTCGATTCCGATCGCCTTAGGTAGATTCGACGTTATTATTAGCATGGGTTGGTTGTCGACACACCGCGTAGAGGTTATATGTGCGAGAAGATTATCCGCATACTGTTATAGCAGGAAGACTGTTGTTACGACAGGGGGATAAGGCGGAGAAGCGCCTTAAAGTCGTCTCAGGATTTCAAGTTCGGGAGTACATCGAGTAGGACTGTTCACTCTTTCTTACATATCTGGAGTTTTGGATTGACATAGTTTCGGGAGCAGCGCCTGTGGCGAAGGCTTCTTATCGGTTAGCACCTTCGGAGATGTAAGAACTATCGAAGCAGATATAGGGATTGGTGGACAAAGGCTTCGTTAGGTCGAGTTATCTCTTTGAGGCAGGCCGGTACTCTTCGTTAAAAAGGAAAGATGCTAAATGCATTACGATGATGAGTTGTGTAGCATGACGATTATGTTCGTGAGATTCCGTACCATCTTGGTAAAGTAAAATGTCGTAACCGATGCGTTAAGTCGCACAAAGATTGATTAAGCCGTTGAGAGTACGCACCATAATGATTTCGACTCAGTCGAGCTTGAAGGCTCGTATCATTCAGGCTTATCAGGAGGCTCTCACCGAGGATTGTATCATTCGGATTATCATGGAACAGCTGCATAAGTCAGCACATTTCCTGCCTATTCGTGAAGATTACCGAATAGAGAAACCTTTGAGTTTGCATATTGACGAGATTTTCGGTCATTTCTGATCGTGACGCGCGTGTTTTGAATTTTGGCGGGAGTTGGGATGGACATTTGCCGTTGGTCGAGTTTTCGTACGACAATAGTTACCGCCCCATCTTGTTGCGCGTCGCTTGAGGCACTTTACTGTCATAAGAGTAGGTCTCCACCTTGTTGGACTGGGATTGATGTTAGCCAGATTAAGGGCCCGGAGTTGACCCCGGAGACTACCGATAAGATCTTAGATTAAGGATCGTATTTTTGCCCCTAGAAATCGTCTGGAGGATTATGTGGTTTTGCGACAGAACCCTTTTGAATTCAAGTTCGGCGAGGTGGCGTTATTGTAAGTCTCTCTGTGGAAGGGTGTGTTTTGTTTCGAGAAGCGCAGCAATGTTAAGTCCACATTTAAGGGTCCTTTTAGAGCCTTGTCTCGTATTGGCCCAGTGGCATGCCATCTTGAGTTGCCACCTGAGTTGTGCTGTGTGCACAACATATTTCACGTATCACATCTCAAGAAGTGCCTTGCTGGCGAGTCGTTGATTTTTCCCTTAGAGAGACGACGCTTGGATGAGTCGCTTCGCGGATAGAGGAGCCGGTGGAAATCGTTGACCGAGTGGTCAAGCGTTTACGGCGGAGTCGGATCCCTTTTGTGAAGGTCCGATGGAACTCTAAGAATGAAGCCGAAGTTACTCAGGAACGGGAGGATGGAATGCAGCGAAAATTTCCCCATCTATTTTTCTACTAGCGATGCTCATTAGTAATTTCGAGGACGAAATTCTTTTAACTGGGGGAGGCTGTGACGTCCCGTCAATTTGAAGTACTTACATTACCGTTATTATTTTATTTTATTCGCAATTGATTTGACCCTTGTGTTTCGTTTGATTTGCTCAAGATTTACTGTTATTGAGTATCGGGTTTTCTGTTTTAGCTGATTCGTCCCTTGAGACGAAATAATTTTATTTTATCTAAGTGCCAAATAGTTAGTATGCTCATGAATATAAGTTAGGAGGTTATGCCCAATTTGTCGGTTAACGTATTCTTTATCTCGAGAAACCGTACTTTTCGTTTGTTATCTGTTACCGAAATCGTGCGTGTCTCGAATCCAAAACTTAAATGTTATCATTTAAAATGAATCATAATACCAGTGATACTTATATGAACTTTCCTAAGTTCATTTGTAAAACAATCGGGAATCCTAAACGAATACATGTACGTATCGACAACACGAACAAAACGGAGCCAATCCAGGAGACAGACTGGGCGCGCCGCGGTGAGCTGGCCGCGCCGCGGTCATCCCCTGGACAGTCATGTTTTTGTTGAGTTGTGAGTCATACTTGCATGTAACCTAAACTTGACACCTGCCCCCAAACGTGTCAACACCTCTTGTGGAGCAGAATTATGACTCTTTTAGAGTCATACAAGGCTCATTAACACTTTACAAACACTTACACTTAACCTCCCATCTCTCTCTCTCTATTTGAAGCTAACACACACAAACACTCATTTTCTTTCATTTCTTCATCTTGTGACTGTAAATTCCAGCAAGTAATCATCAATTAAACACAAATTTTACCACTATAATTCATTTACATCATCATGGGAAGCTAGGGTTGGTCATCCATTTGGAAGTTTACTTGGGTTATACCATTTTCGGGTCAAAAATCACCATCAAACATCAAGAATCATCTTCAAATCGTGCTAGATCATCCCATCTTCATTTTCTTTGGGGTATAATAACTAATCTCTACTGTTTTTCTTTTGATTTAATTAATGCATGTATCATCTAACTACTTAGAAATGATTTTTGTAAAGTTTGAATGGGTGATAATCTTTGAAATCAAGATTTTTATAAAATGTAATGGATCTTTGATTTAAATGGTGAAAAGCTTGACAAAATGATTGTTTAAAAGTGTTTTGATGATTCCAGAACTTGCATGTTTGAATCTATTACATAAAAAGATGATTTTCCAACATAAAACGATTTGGTAAAAATTCTGTCGTCTGATGACGACCGCGGCGCGGTCATCCCACCGCGGCGCGGTCGTGGACCAGTTTCTGAAAATTTTGTAAACCCGTTATTTTGCACCTTAAACTTGTTATATTGGGAACCATTATTGACGGTGAGTGTATTGTGTTTTGGAGGAGGATTTGACCTCAGTATCACGCCACCTAAGTCCTTGATTCCGGATTCCATTCTTGTCAAATCTTGCGAGTGCTAACGGTATAATTATTATCTTTAAAAATCTTTCGTTTCATTTCCATTATCCATTGTTGATCGGTTAGCCTTGAAAACGGTTAGGAATAAATATTAGACCAACACTTGTTTTATTATCGGATTTGGATTTAGAATGGACGAAATATATTAAAATGTAATCCAACCGAAAGTATCGTAATTAACTTATTATTGTATTATGTATTATGATTGAGGTTTAAAATGCAATCTTTGATAAGAGGGAAAGTGTATAAAATATGGACTAATAATATACGTCGCGGAAGCTCTGCCGGAATTTCCATTTACGACTTTTATGACATTAAAATTCATAAATACTTAAAAGTAACGTATTATGCAATAATATTGTCTTTGGACTCAAAGACGCCAACGCAATCGTAAATATCATAATATTACTTAAAACGGATGTTTCCAACCTCTTTGCGACTTACTAAATCTTCGCCTCAACTTGATCATCGTTTTAAGTCCTCAAAAGATGTTTTGCGACAAACTTTATAAATGGTTTGAAAAAGGTATCCTACTCTAAGCATTTTGGTATGAAAATACTTCAAATTATTCAAAGTGTCAAATTGGACTTTTAAATTGACTTTGACTTTAATAAGTCAACATAATTGACATTTGACTTTCATAAGTCAACATAATATAACTTTGACTTTCATAAGTCAACATCTGTGACTTTGACTTTTATAAAGTCAACATTCCTTATGTTTGACTTTGACCAAGTCAACATTGTTTCCATTGACCTTGGTCGATCTATTTAAAACTTGATAACGATATTTTATTAACCGATACTCCTTGTAATCACTTTCGATTCGGATTATCATTCTTCTCTTGTTGACGATTATGACGTGGAATGCCAATGTCTCTCCGAGCGGTCCTGTTTGACGCGGAACGTCGCCTTCTAAATACGTCACCCCAATTAAACTTATTAATATTTGGTTTAACTTATTCAGCTTAATCTTAACCGACAAGGCTAAACCGGACCTAGACTTATAGAGATACTGAGACTATATTATTTACTGTTTTAGGGCACTTAGACGGTGGGTTTGTAATCCCGTGATTGTGTTACCCGAGATTTGCTGAAGATTGTCTTGTGAGTTATTCGTAGCCCTTGTCTTAAATACTTTTGGGCTGTAAAGCGTATATTAAACTGTTTGTGTATATTAAACTGTCTGCATGAATGCGGAATATTTTTCTAAATTATCTTGTTTACCCAGTGAAATTGGTGTGCCTTAGTTTTAAGTGTTTAAGCCATGGTGGCTCCCCTCTAATACACTCGTTAAGCTTTTGCCCGTGGTTCATATGTATAGATCTGTATTGGGTTATGTACCTAACCCACATTCCTCTGTAGACTGTTGCTACGAGCGGATGTTATGACCGTAATATTAAACTGTATGATTAAACTGGTTGCCTTTGGATTAACACACCTTAGGCTAGGGGATTAAACTGATTGGTTCAGGTTCGAGATGTATGACTACTTAGGCATAGTACCTTTCACCAATTGGATGAATAACAAGATATATTTTTGAACTGATGTTGTTTACTGGAATTTTACTGATGGGTCACTTTTTACTTAAAAATTGCGAATAATTCACCAACATGTTGTTGATGTCGTTTTAACGCTTTGCAGGAAATTGAGGATTTCCGTGATCATGCCATAGTTTATTTTGGATCGCTTGCTTTTGGGAAATTTGAATTTGAACTGTTTATTGTAATTCCCATGACGATCCGTTTGTTTATTCCTTTTGGATTTGTATTTGTACTTGGCGCTTTATCGCCCTTGACTTAATGTATTTCGTAACAATTGGCATGATCTATTTAATCTGTTGTTTTGCTTATTGGTTATATTGTTGTGATCTTGACTTTGATATTATAACTGGAACGCCCTGCGTTTCCGCTTCCAAGCGGGGTGTGACAACTTGAATCCTTTTGATTCATGATACAGTTAGACGCATCCAACGTGTAAACTTTTCGGTTAGTGCATTCAGATATGTTGTTGAAAATTTTACGATGATACCAAACGCTGAAATAGACTTGTGAAATTGATTCGAGTTACGCGCTACACAACAACCATCCTAATGCAACTCTTTCGATACAAAGTTCTCTACGAATCTACTCTATTTACTTTCTGTCCAGGATGTGGACTTGAGATAATCTTTGACGAAGATTTCTTCCTCAACTACTACTATCTAATCTAACTATATATTCAACTCTCTGATGATTCAAAAGTCGTTCTAATGACTTCGTTTTCCTTAATCTCTGCTTTGTTGATCTTCATTGTAATTCGGTACTTCATATTCAGTGATAATCACTCGCATGTAATGATAGGAATTCTCTTGTGTCTGATCAACATAAGAGGAAACTGGTTGTTATACGCGATCTGATAAAACCTTTCAATCTCTATTTTAATTTGCAAATTTTCGCGCAACTTTTCGCTTTCAACGCCCTTTCGTATTACTTATAAAATTATTTCACTATTATATCGATCACGTGAGATTCTGTTGTGACCAACGATTTTGTTCGTTAACCGTGACCCCTGACTTCTATTGTTGAATGTGTTTCAACAATTAAGGGTTACATATCAAATTCTATAAACGATACTTAATGACGAGTTTTAAGTTATGTCTGGCCAACATAATGGAGAACTTATCGTTTACCATGTATCTACCTGAATTCATACTCCCTGTTGAACTGAACCTTGTGCATTGTTATACGATTGACCTTAAGCGATTACACAAACTACCCATGAACTGTCATGGAAATGTGAACGTACATGTAGAATGTGTTTATAATTAGACGTAATTATAAATATATTCTAACGCGTATCTGTTCCAGTATCGGACGGAAATTCAAACTATGCGAATCAGTGTTTAGATTCATGATACACTTAATGAGCAAATCTTTGGGATTTGCTGTACGAAAACCCCTTAGATACTCATTTTTGATTGATGCTTCTATCAATAGTTATACCACTTGAATTTCGGGACGAAATTCTTTTAAGTGGGGAATACTGTGACAACCGTCACTTTTCCGACTCAGATTAGTCTAGTATGCCGTATGCTCTTACCGGGTTTACAAAAAATTTTATAAAAATAACCTACATTTTCTTTTATTTATAATGATTACTTGTGACATGTGTGTATATTCTATATGTGATGCTATCGTATTAGTTAGGTGCACAATAGTTAGTTCCACTAGACGAGCTCCTAGATTAACTTATTAAGAAGATGGTATTTGATTCATTAGTATACTTTAGTTTATGAACTTGTGATACATTTATACTTCAAAAACTACCTTTATTAAACGTAGAATATTCATTTAACTAGTTTGAGCCTTCCGTTTAAACTTCGTACTTCTTTTTGAAACAAACCGTTCTCGTGTACCTTTGTAAATCACTTCTGCTACACCCGAGCCTAGACACTTGATACTGGTCCTAGCCTTGGTCTTGTGAGTCTTAACCATGTTCTAAACTAATTCCTAATCTAATCCTAAACTAACCAAACACCAATCATTTCTAAACCAAAAAAATCAAACAAAACCCTAATTTTCTCCTAAGCCGTCATCTTCTTTAATCATTCCTTGACAGCCGATTTTTACACCATCATCTCCACAATCGATCAAGCTGGTAATCCATCATCAATTCGTCCTTAACATCATCCATTCTTCAAGGTATATTGATTTAATTCGTGTGTTTGTATTCAAAATCCGAAATCTGGTTTGAGCCTTCTAAAACCGTTAATAACATTCATCTAATTGGTTTTCTAGCAAGATTCACATCACCGAGCCTCTTTATCCTCACCATAACCGTTTTCAGCAACTCATTTCTTCAAGGTATGTGGCAGATTTCATTGAATCCGTTTGTTAAATGTTCTTGGCCGAAACCTAGCTAGGGTTTTCCTTTTTGGTTATATTCTTTGTTGTTTGCAGCCACGGGATTTAACGTCCAAAGTTTTGATTTCATTTCAGTGACAACCTGTTCGGATTATCATCGTTACAGGTCTGATCATTCATCCAATTTGCTGTCTCCGTTATGTTCTTAATGAGTTCATACATGTGTATGTATTTTGTACTTTGATTGATTAAATTGCTGGTACATTAAGCTGTCTTGTTCGACTTATAGCTTCTGGGTCATATTGAATTAGAACCTGTGGTCTAAACGTGAATTGTAGCTCTCCTTTTCTAGTTTTCAAATATATAAGATATGTTGTCTAACTGTTTACCAAACTCCCAGAATCTGCAAAACAGTGAGCATGGGTCAATTCTTAAATTGTTGAAACGAGTTTTACTTAGGATTCATAATTGGAATTTGTGTAACAATTTAGTAAGCGAGAACGTATATTAATATGTTTGGGATGTCTCATCGCTGGTCTAAAATATGATAATTAAATTTCGGGATCGTTTGAGTATTCGTAATGTACTTCAAACTCGCTTTAAACTTAAACTAGATACGTCTCGGTTTTGGACAGTTTCGGAAATGCTATTGTAGTCTGTCTACTTCAGTGTCTAGCTCCTTATTGGTATGGAATTAGGATCTGTGACCTTATTGAAAGTTATAGGTCTTGGAATCTAGTTTTCAAAAACATAAGACTCGTATTCTAATTCATTTCCAAACTCCCTAGAACTGGTTTTTTACAAACATGGGTAAATCTGCGTGTTGAGCTGAGTTTTTATATCTGATTATGGGCTAACTTGTTGTGTGGTCTAAAAGCGTATATATGGATATTTTAAAACGTGGAGTCCTTGTTTATATGTCAAATTAATGATCTGGAGGTGTTGGTAATTTTACGTGGTCTTTTGACATTTAAAAACGTTTTTACAAACTTGGGTACATTAAGTACTGAACGGGTCAGCAAGCCTTTGTCCAACTTGTTTTAATCATATCTTGGTTATAAGAGATGCTTCTTAGATGATTCTTGATTCCTCGTTGTAGTTCTCGGAATGTACTTTTTGTATATATAAACCTTGTTCTCTAATTCTTTTTAGAACTCTCATAAACTGAACTTTAGTGAACGTTGGTCAAATCTGAGTTTTTTAAACGATATTTACTAGGATTGATAATTGAATTTGTGTAACCACTTAGACAATCTTAAAAATAATTAAAAAGGTTTATTATAAGTTAATAACATGTCTAATAAGTATAAAAAAAATGTCTTTCTTGCCTACGCCTAAAATATACGACTTTATAAAGTAATAAACTCACTTATATAGAAATAACTTTTTTGGACAGATTAGCTAACCGGTTTTGTTTTAGTCATATCTCATTCGTATCAAACTCTTTTATAACGATGTTTTAGTCTAAAACGTAGCTCTCGGTGTCTAGTTTTCAAATATGTTTCTGTCAACGTCTAATTCCTTCTAGAACCATAGTTATCTCAGTTTGAGTGAACCTATGCGTTCACTGAAAATTTATAGTTTGGTTCAAAGTGTAAAACTATATTCTAATACGTTTATACTTTTATCTAGGGGAGCTCTAGGACTAGTGAGGACTCTAATTGTGACCAACTTACTACACCATATACACACAGTACCGCTTACATACGCTCACTCGATAAGGTGAGTTCATTGCCCCTATGTTTTTATTGTTTTCACTTATTTGTGCAAAATTTGGGGGAGACAAAGCTTACCTAAACTACTTTTCATAATGAAATGTTTTGAGAAACAAATCAATTACTAAAGTGTAACGAAAACCTAATGCATACAAAACTGTTTTCAAACGAGATGGTTGACATACTGTGACTACATGCGTAGTGACACCCCCCCCCCATATACACTACATACTTACACACTAGTAGAGGTACCTACTAGTGACGACAGACCATGGTGTCAAAGGGCTAAATGGTCACTACATGATTAGTCTTACTGTGTGGACCGTTCCCCACCGACCCGTAAGACATTACAGTCAGTTAACGGAACTACTGACACACTTTCTATCGGTTAAGGTAACTACCGATACAATCAGTAATGGATTTTACTGATGTTGCTACTGTTTTACTTACTTTATGCATTAGTTACACTATTTGAACTACTATTACTATTTTGAGACTCACTTTCTATTTCAGGAAACTTTCCTATAAATAGAAACTGCTTTTTATAGAAACCTTCTTTACTTTACGTAAATCATCTAAAATGTTTTACTTAGATTACTCAGTGAACTCGCTCAACCTTTGTGTTGACATTTTAAACTTTGTTTTCAGGTAATGAGCAGGCATAGGACTTGGATGTAGGATTGGGACTCTAGATGACCTCAGGATATCTTTGCATAGTGGACATTTTATATTTATACATTTGAATTTCATTTCGGGTTTGCACGCCCAAGTATTCTTCCATTCGTTGATATTCACATTTGAACTTTCTTACTTGTAATGTGTGACGATTTTCGTGTACCAAGGTTTAAACCTTGAGTATGGCGACGTCATAACAATACATTGTTTATTTATTCATATAGATTATATTCTTTATATTACTGTTGTGTTATGACGATCGCCAATCATGTTGCACCCTGCGTTCCGCCAATGGCAGGGTGTGACACAAATCCTGAGGTCGCCAACCAAAGGTAACAAATTAATTAACCGGCCATAACTTCCACTCCTAGAAACATTCTACCGAGCAGAGAGGGTTAGGTCTATAACCCATATAGATCTATATATATGTAAAACCGTTGGGCTCAAAGCTTAACAAGTGTACCAGGGGGCCCCAACAAGGGCTAATGGCTTAATCTAAGGCAGACCTAATCCACTAGGCAAACAAGATAATCAACAACATTCCGCATACAAGCAGACATTTAAAAATACGCTTTACAGCCAAAAATATTTAAGACAAGGGCTACGAATAACTCACAGATATAGCTTCAGCAACAATTAATCGGGTACACAACACAGAGTTACAACTCCACCGCCTAAGTGTCTTAAAACAATAAACAATATAGTCTCAGTATCTCTATAAGTCTAGGTCCGGTTTAGCCTTGTCGGTTAAGATTAAGTTTAATATAATATTCCAACGTTTAATAAATCGAATAAGGATGACGGATTAAGAAGACGATGTTCCGCTCCAGAAAAGGGCCGATCGGCAAGGTATCGATCTTTCACGTCAACAACGACCGTTGGAAACGAATGATAACTCCGAGTCGAAAGAATGTTAATACATATGTTCATTATATTGACCAAGATTAAAGATGTTGACTTATAAAGTCAAAGGTCAATTATGTTGACTATAAAAGTCAAATGTCAATTATGTTGACTTATTAAAGTCAAAATCAATTTAAAAGTCCAATTGACACTTTGAAGGTTTAAAAGACTTTACTTTTCAAAAATATAATGTAAAATGTCTTTATATAAATGTTTTTAATAAAGTTTTATCGCAACAGTATAGTTGACGGCTTTAGATTACGATCGCTATTTGTAGTGAATGTTTATTTATTGAATGTAGGTAATATGTCAATTTTAAATAAGTATTTGGCATTTTTGATTGCGTTGGCGTCTTTGAGTCCAAAGACGATATTTTGTCGAAATATGTTACTTTTATGTATTTAGTATGTTTATATAAGTGTTTTAGAGTTATTATAAATATAACATGAAATTAGAGACCTTAAAACGACAATTTACGGAATCAAAACGTCGAGATGGTTAAACAACGAAACAACAAGTGCTGAATTTTTTTTGAAGAAAAATAGCCCGGTGCGCCGCACCAGGCATGGGGTGCTGCGCACCTAGTGCATTTCCCAATTTATGTATTTTAACGTTTTGTCGAAATCCGATTATTTAAAGGCTTTTTGGTTAAAACGCAAATTGTTAATTACTTACATTATGTTCCAAATATATTTACCAAGTGTTACATATATATAAATATACCATTTTATATACTAATATACCTAATATGTTCATTTCGGTAATAATCACATTTTACGCATTTTAGTCCAAATTTAGTCCCGAATTCAACAATATCAAAGGTGTTGGTCTAATATATATTCCTAACCATTTTTCCAAGGCTAAAACCGAATCATACATGGAAATTAATGAGGACATATAAGATCAAAATGAATCCAAAGAGAATAACGATTTTACCGTTACAACCGCAAGATCTACTAGCTTGGTAATGAACAAATCCGAAAGCAAGCTATTTGGTGGTGTGGTGATGAGTAAATAACAGCTCCATACACAAATACAACCACCATTTAGTTAGATTCTTACATGCAATGTGTTAAAAACGTTATTGAAGAGATTTTAGGTAATATAGTACTCACCACAAATTCAAAAGAAAAGATCCATGATAGATCTAACCAAAGCTTCCAAAAATGAGATAGGAATTGGAACCAAGATCTTGACATAAAATGAGCAAAGTTTGGTGTTAGAACCTTCACTCAAATGAGAAGAAAAATGGTATAAAAGTGAAGAAATTGTTAAAGAATCTTACCAAGGATTAAAGAAATCAAAAGGAAATGGTTAGATAATGCCTTTAGACTTGAAACCCTCTTCAATTTGGTGTCATAACTTCATCAAACTTCTGGATTTAGTCTATGGTTGGGGAGGAAATGAAGAGATTTACTTGGAATGGAACAAGTTTTGAGAGAGAAGTGTGTGAAATGTTAAAATAGAATGAATGGAAGTGTTTGTGATGAGTTAGGATGACCCTAAGTGACTCAATCCTGGACTACACAAGATCATTACACGTTTTGGACAGGTGTTGTATCCACAATGCATGCAAAAATGACTCACACAAAACAACAAAATTTTGTTCCAGCAAGGTAGGTGCTGCGCACCTACTTGGTAGGTGCTAAGCACCGACCAAAATTCAGACATCTTGCTTTTTCTTTTACGCGATCGTTAAGGAGTTTCGTTCGTCGAAAGTTCCCGATTCTTTTTGCGTTGAACTTAGGAAAGTTCACACTTTGATTTACTTTATATTTGGTTCATTTAATTTTATATTTTCACTTTCAATTTCGAGATTCGCACGATTTCGGTAAAGGAGTAAACAAGAGTAAAAGTGCGATAACTCGCGGATAAAGAATACGATAACCGACAAATTTGGCATAAACCTTCTAACTTATAATTATGAGGATACTAACTAATTTGCACTTAGATAATTAAAATTATTACGTCTCGGGGACGAATCATCAAATACAGAAAACCCGATAATCAATAACAGTAAATCGTGGGTAAAACAAAGCGAAATACAAGGGTCGAAATCAATTGCGAATAAAATATAAATAATGACGGTAATTCAAGCACCTCAAATTGACGGGACGTCACAGCCTCCCCCAGTTGAAAGAATTTCGTCCTCGAAATTACTAATGAGCATCTCTAGAAGAAAATAGATGGGGAAATTTCCGCTGCATTTCATCCTCCCGTTCCCATGTAAACTCAGCTCCATACTAAGAGTTTCATCGGACCTTTACAATAGGAATCCGACTCCGCCGCAGGCGCTTGACCTCTCGGTCAACGATCTCTACCGGCTCCTCTATCACGTGAAGCGAATCATCCAAACTTAGTTTCTCCAAAGGGACAATCAATGACTCGTCAGCAAGACACTTCTTGAGATGCGATACATGAAACACGTTGTGCACACCGCTCAACTCAGGTGGCAACTCAATGCGGTAAGCCACCGGTCCAACACGAGACAAAATCTTAAACGGACCCGTAAAACGTGGACTTAACTTGCTGCGCTTCTCAAAACGAAACACGCCCTTCCAAGGAGAAACCTTTAATAACACCATATCGCCGACCTTGAATTCCAAAGGCTTCCGACGCAAATCCGCGTACTTCTTCTGAAGATCTCTCGCGGCTAACAGACGATCCTTGATCCTAAAGATCTTATCAGTCGTTTCCTGGATCAGCTCGGGACCCGTAATCTGACTATCACCAATCTCAGCCCAACAGAGTGGGGACCTACACTTACGACCGTAAAGAGCTTCAAAAGGCGCGCAATTAATACTGGAGTGGTAACTATTGTTGTACGAAAACTCGACCAACGGTAAATGTCTATCCCAACTCCCACCAAAATCTAAAACACACGCGCGTAGCATATCCTCCAACGTCTGAATCGTGCGCTCACTCTGTCCATCGGTATGAGGGTGATAAGCCATACTCATATCTAAACGCGTGCCTAAAGCTCGCTGCAACGTCTACCATAACCTCGAAGTAAAACGCGCGTCGCGATTAGAAATAACAGATACAGGAATTCCATGCCTGGCCACGATCTCATCAATATATAATCTAGACAACTTCTCTATTCGGTAATCTTCTCGAATAGGCAGAAAATGCGCTGACTTAGCCAGTCGATCAACGATGACCCAAATGGTATCATAACCTCCTGAAGATCTGGGAAGCTTCGTAACAAAATCCATAGTAATATTTTCCCACTTCCACTGTGGGATTTCCGGCTGCTGAAGGAGGCTAGAAGGCTTCTGATTCTGAGCCTTAACTTTAGAACAGGTCAAACACTTGCCTACATACTCGACAATCGCCCTCTTCATGCCAGGCCACCAGTAAAAATCTTTCAAGTCGTGATACATCTTATCCGCTCCGGGATGAACGAAGTAATTCGACTTGTGACCTTCCTCCAAAATTAACTGCCTAAGACCGAAGGGAACCCAAATACGATCCAAGAAATACAATACCCCATCGTCTTTCGGCTCCAACTGACGTGCCAAACTAAATAATCCTTCGTCCTTCAGACACTCCTCGGTGAGAGCCTCCTGCTGAGCCTGAATGATACGAGTCTTCAAACCCGACTGAATAAAAACCATCATGGCGCGAACTCTCACCGGCTTAACCGTTTCCTTGCGACTTAACGCATCGGCTACTACATTAGCCTTCCCGGGATGATAACGAATTTCACAGTCATAATCGTTCAACAATTCCACCCACCGGCGTTGCCTCATATTCATCATCTTTTGGTCAAAGATATGCTGTAGCGACTTATGATCAGTGAACACAGTACACTTAGTACCGTACAGATAATGGCGCCAAATCTTCAAAGCAAAAACCACCGCGCCTAACTCTAAATCGTGGGTTGTGTAGTTCTTCTCATGAATCTTTAACTGACGAGAGGAATAGGCAATGGCCTTTCCATTCTGCATCAGTACGCACCCGAGTCCCTTATCCGAAGCATCGCAATATACAACAAAATTTTCGGTACCCTCGGGAAGACTCAAGATAGGAGCATCACACAACCGCTTCTTTAATAACTGATAAGCTTCTTCCTGCTCGGCACCCCACATAAACTCCTCGTTCTTCTGGGTCAACTTCGTCATAGGCGAGGCTATCTTCGAAAAACTCTCGATAAAGCGACGGTACTAACCTGCCAGACCCAAAACGGATATCGGTGGGCGTCTTAGGAGCAACCCAATCTCTGACGGCCTTAATCTCGGCAGGATCAACGTGGATGCCTTCTTTGCTAACCACATGGCCAAGAAATTGAACCTCAGATAACCAAAACTCGCACTTCGAGAACTTAGCGTAAAGTTGTTCCTTCCTGAGCAACTCCAACACTATTCTTAAGTGCTCCTCGTGCTCCGCACGACTACGAGAATAAATCAGAATATCATCGATGAACACTATCACAAACTTATCGAGGTAAGGACGGCAGATACGGTTTCTATAAACGCTGCAGGCGCATTCGTGAGACCGAATGGCATAACTAAAAATTCATAATGACCGTATCGCGTCCGAAAAGCAGTCTTCGGAACGTCCTCCTCCTGCACCCTCAATTGGTGATATCCGGACCGTAAATCAATCTTAGAAAAGAAACATGAACCTTGAAGTTGATCAAACAAGTCATCTATACGGGGTAAAGGATAGCGGTTCTTTACTGTCAGCTTATTCAGCTCTCGGTAATCTATACACAATCTCATCGAACCATCCTTCTTCTTTACAAAGAGTACCGGCGCGCCCCACGGAGAGAAACTCGGCCTAATGAAGCCTTTATCCACTAAATCCTAGATCTGCTTAGAAAGCTCCAACATCTCCGAAGGTGCTAACCGATAAGGAGCCTTCGCCACTGGCGCTGCTCCGGGAACTAAGTCGATCCTAAACTCTACCTCACGTCTAGGCGGTAAACCAGGTAAGTCCTCTGGGAATACGTCGGGGAAATCACACACTACTGGCTTCTCTTCCAGCTTCTCAGTGTTGTCCTTCTTTACCAGATGTGCAAGAAAGAGTGAACAGTCCCGATTGATGTACTCCCGGACTTTCATACACGAGACGATTTTAAGACGCTTCCCTGCCTTATTCCCTTGAACTAATAGCGGCTCTCCATGCGGTAACGGAATACGGATCATCTTCTCAAAACATACGATCTCTGCACGATGCGTCTCTAACCATTCCATGCCGATAATTACGTCGAAACTACCTAACCTAATCGGAATTAAGTCGAGAGAAAAAGAGTGGCCGTCGAAACTAACACTACAATCGGAAAGTAACTCAGTCGCATGCAAAAACTCGCCATCGGCCAATTCTATCTCAAAGGAAGGTACTAAAGGTATAGACTTACAGGGAATCATAGTCCTAAACTCATCAGATATAAAACTTCTATCCGCACCAGAATCAAATAAAATAAACGCAGGTCGACCACAGATAAGAAAAGAACCCGTAACGACGTGTGGATCCTGCTGAGTCTCCTTGGCTCCCATAACAAACGCCCTGCCTCGAGGAGCATTACCAGCTGCAGGTAACTTAGGACATCTGTCCTTATGATGATCCAGAGAACCACATCCAAAACACTTGCCCTTAGAGGCCTTAAAAAACTTGTCCGTGTGACCCAACTTCTTGCAGATACTGCATTCCCAACAAGCTACTTCCTTGGTGTGATACATACCACACCGATCACATTTTGGGTACTTACCCCGGGTACCCGGTGTCACTGCTGCGTACGATTTTGCAACTTGAGGAGCGTCATTCCTCCTAACCCTTTTCCTTGAATCCTCGTAACGGTTTCCACCACTCCGTTTCCCACTGGAGTTCTGCTTAACAATCATCGGGGGTAGTTCACCATCTCGGACCGCATTCTGAGTCAAGGTGATCGCAATCTCAACCGCGCTCTGAAACGTGCTCGGTTTGCTGGATAGGACACTCTTACGGATTGTTGGGGGTAATCCGTGAGTGTAGTGACCGATTCGTTTGAGTTCCGGTCGAACCAAGTGTGGAACCAGTTGGGACAAAGCGTGAAAACGCGAAGTGTACCCTTGGATGTCTGACCCAACCATGGTCAAATTCCACAATTCATCTTCCAACTTCTGAATCTCGGATTCAGGTACATACTCAATGATCATTAACTCCTTCAATTGCTCCCAAGTCATGGTCTTAATCTCCGCTCGGCCTCGCACATTCACGACCGAGTTCCGTTCCTTGAAATACAAACGTAGAAAATCGGACTCTATCTTTGTCCGCACAATCGATAGCATCGAAAATAGATTCTAGTTTCTCCATCCACTGAAGCGTTCCAGTCGCTCCCTCATTTCCGCGGTACTCCGTGGCCTTGCAGCTCATAAAGGTCTTCATTGTGCATTTTAACACGTCGAGCTGAGCCCTCGGCTCCACCAGAAACTGTCTTGGGTCCACCAGACCCAGTTAAAACAACGTCATCACCCTCAACAACCGGATCAGGGCCCTCATTATTAACAACCGGCTCGGGATTTCCAGAGCCCGAACCACCACCAGTTCCTTGAGCTGTGCCCTCCCTCAGTTGAGCTATAAGCTCGGGCATCATTGCCGTAATCTGTTGAGCAATCATCTGAGCCATGTCAGGATTCGTATCGTTCTCCACAGTGTTCCTTCTCGCATTAGACGGATTCGCTCTAGCATTCTGACTCGCGGTATTAGCCCTCGCGTTCGCAGTAGCACGCCTAGCAGAACTTCGTGTCGCAACTCTCCTCTTAGGCGCCATCGTCCTAAAATAAAAAGGAAGGAAAGCTCGATCAGCAAATGTGTGCAAAAATAAGGCTAAACGCCACAATAACAACGCGAAAATAAACACGTATGAAAAATAGTGCACACATTGCAATCAGAGAAAATCGATTTCAAAAAGCCTATGGTCATAGTCCAAGTGATTTACTCAGTTAAAATCACTCGGTTCGCTATAACCTTTGGCTCTGATACCAACTTCTGTCACACCCCGCCTATAGCGGAAACACGGAATGTTCCAGTTATAATATCAAGAGTCAAGATTACAACAATATAACCGATAAATAAAACATCCAAATAACATTAATCATGGGAAGGGTTTACAAAATACATTTAAAATTCAAAAGCGATAAATCGCCGAGTACGAATGTATTACAACATAACAAAATGGAACAGCAAGGAAGTTACAAAAAGTATCACAAGTTCCAAAATACACAAGACAAATATCCCAAAAGCACAAATTGCATGATCAACAGGAATCCTCAACTTCCTGCAAAGCGTTAAAACGACATCAACAACATGTTGGTGAATTATTCGCAATTTTAAAGTAAAAGTGACCCATCGACAAGTTTCATCAAAACAACGTTAATTTAAAATGATATATCTTGCTTTCAACAACCAATAGTGAGAGGTACTTTGCCTAGACTATTCATACACTGAACCTGACCGTACAACCCCAAATCCTGAGGTCGCCAACCAAAGGTAACAAATTAATTAACCTGCCATAACTTCCACTCCTAGAAACATTCTACCGAGCAGAGAGGGTTAGGTCTATAACCCATATAGATCTATATATATGTAAAACCGTTGGGCTCAAAGCTTAACAAGTGTACCAGGGGGCCCCAACAAGGGCTAATGGCTTAATCTAAGGCAGACCTAATCCACTAGGCAAACAAGATAATCAACAACATTCCGCATACAAGCAGACATTTTAAAATACGCTTTACAGCCCAAAATATTTAAGACAAGGGCTACGAATAACTCACAGATATAGCTTCGACAACAATTAATCGGGTACACAACACAGAGTTACAACTCCACCGCCTAAGTGCCTTAAAACAATAAACAATATAGTCTCAGTATCTCTATAAGTCTAGGTCCGGTTTAGCCTTGTCGGTTAAGATTGAGTTTAATATAATATTCCAACGTTTAATAAATCGAATAAGGATGACGGATTAAGAAGACGATGTTCCGCGCCAGAAAAGGGACGATCGGCAAGGTATCGATCTTTCACGTCAACAGCGACCGTTGGAAACGAATGATAACTCCGAGTCGAAAGAATGTTAATACATATGTTCATTATATTGACCAAGATTAAAGATGTTGACTTATAAAGTCAAAGGTCAATTATGTTGACTATAAAAGTCAAATGTCAATTTTGTTGACTTATTAAAGTCAAAATCAATTTAAAAGTCCAATTGACACTTTGAAGGTTTAAAAGACTTTACTTTTCAAAATATAAAAATGTCTTTATATAAATGTTTTTAATAAAGTTTTATCGCAACAGTAATAGTTGACGGCTTTAGATTACGATCGCTATTTGTAGTGAATGTTTATTTATTGAATGTAGGTAATATGTCCATTTTAAATAAGTATTTGGCATTTTTGATTGCGTTGGCGTCTTTGAGTCCAAAGACGATATTTTGTCGAAATATGTTACTTTTATGTATTTAGTATGTTTATATAAGTGTTTTAGAGTTATTATAAATATAACATGAAATTAGAGACCTTAAAATGACAATTTATGGAATCAAAACGTCGAGATGGTTAAACAACGAAACAACAAGTGCTGAATTTTTTTGAAGAAAAATAGCCCGGTGCGCCGCACCAGGCATGGGGTGCTGCGCACCTAGTGCATTTCCCAATTTATGTATTTTAACGTTTTGTCGAAATCCGATTATTTAAAGGCTTTTTGGTTAAAACGCAAATTGTTAATTACTTACATTATGTTCCAAATATATTTACCAAGTGTTACATATATATAAATATACCATTTTACATACTAATATACCTAATATGTTCATTTCGGTAATAATCACATTTTACGCATTTTAGTCCAAATTTAGTCCCGAATTCAACAATATCAAAGGTGTTGGTCTAATATATATATTCCTAACCATTTTTTCCAAGGCTAAAACCGAATCATACATGGAAATTAATGAGGGCATATAAGATCAAAATGAATCCAAAGAGAATAACGATTTTAGCGTTACAACCGCAAGATCTACTAGCTTGGTAATGAACAAATCCGAAAGCAAGCTATTTGGTGGTGTGGTGATGAGTAAATAACAGCTCCATACACAAATACAACCACCATTTAGTTAGATTCTTACATGCAATGTGTTAAAAACGTTATTGAAGAGATTTTTGGTAATATAGTACTCACCACAAATTCAAAAGAAAAGATCCATGATAGATCTAACCAAAGCTTCCAAAAATGAGATAGGAATATGGAACCAAGATCTTGACATAAAATGAGCAAAGTTTGGTGTTAGAACCTTCACTCAAATGAGAAGAAAAATGGTATAAAAGTGAAGAAATTGTTAAAGAATCTTACCAAGGATTAAAGAAATCAAAAGGAAATGGTTAGATAATGCCTTTAGACTTGAAACCCTCTTCAATTTGGTGTCATAACTTCATCAAACTTCTGGATTTAGTCTATGGTTGGGGAGAAAATGAAGAAATTTACTTGGAATGGAACATGTTTTGAGAGAGAAGTGTGTGAAATGTTAAAATGGAATGAATGGAAGTGTTTGTGATGAGTTAGGATGACCCTAAGTGACTCAATCCTGGACTACACAAGATCATTACACGTTTTGGACAGGTGTTGTATCCACAATACATGCAAAAATGACTCACACAAAACAAAAAAATTTTGGTCCAGCAAGGTAGGTGATGCGCACCTACTTGGTAGGTGCTAAGCACCGACCAAAATTCAGACATCTTGCTTTTTCGTTTACGCGATCGTTAAGGAGTTACGTTCGTCGAAAGTTCCCGATTCTTTTTGCGTTGAACTTAGGAAAGTTCACACTTTGATTTACTTTATATTAGGTTCATTTAATTTTATATTTTCACTTTCGATTTCGAGATTCGCACGATTTCGGTAAAGGAGTAAACAAGAGTAAAAGTGCGATAACTCGCGGATAAAGAATACGATAACCGACAAATTTGGCATAAACCTTCTAACTTATAATTATGAGGATACTAACTAATTGGCACTTAGATAATTAAAATTATTACGTCTCAGGGACGAATCATCAAATACAGAAAACCCGATACTCAATAACAGTAAATCGTGGGTAAAACAAAGCGAAATACAAGGGTCGAAATCAATTGCGAATAAAATATAAATAATGACGGTAATTCAAGCACCTCAAATTGACGGGACGTCACAAAAAGTGAAGAAAACTTATGAAAAACCTTACCAAAATTTGATGTAGATCAAAAGGAAGTTGTTTCTTTGATGATTTTATGCTTGAATCCTTCTTCCAATATGTGTTTTATGTCTCAAATTTTCTGGAAATGGGGAGTGTTTGAGAGAGAAATGAGAGAAAAACAAAAGGAAAGTTATGGGAAAAATGAGAGAGAGAGAGAGAGGTTTGTAGGTGTTTTGTGATGATCACAAATGACTTTGTGAGGTGAATGATGGCCTCTAGTGGGTCTCCTCTGCCCATTCTACAGGTCTTACACGTTTGGGAGGAGTGCCCAACAAGAATTCATGCAAAAATGAGTCACACAAAACAACAACAAAAAATTCTGCACAATCAGGGGTGTGCTGCGCACTGAAGGGTGTGTTGCGCACAAGGTGCCTTGTGCTGCAGCACAAGACCACAATTCAGGATTTTTCAGTTTTGTTGTTCGCGATCGTTAAGGAGTTTCGTTCGTAGAAAGTTCCCGATTCTTTTTGCGTTGAAGTTGGAAAGTTCATACTATGTTTTACTTTATATTAGGTTCATCAAATATTATATTTTCACTTCCGATTTCGAGATTCGCACGATTTCGGTAAAGGAGTAAACAAGAGAAAAAGCACGATATCTCGAGGATAAAGAATACGATAACCGACAAATTTGGCATAAACCTCCTAACTTATAATTATGAGGATACTAACTAATTGGCACTTAGATAAATAAAATTATTACCTCTCAGGGGACGAATTAGTAAATACAGAAAACCCGAAACACAAAGGTCAAAACAATTGCGAATAATCTTAAAATAACAACGGTAACTCAAGTACCTCAAATAGACGAGACGTCACAGATTTCTCATGCTTCATGTGTGGGTTCGATTTGTCCAAATCCGCGAGTTCCTTTTCCAAAACCGAATCAGAATCTTCGAGCTCTTCCTTAAATGGATTTCTTCCTTCAAATAATGTTGCACCCGGATTATTTATTAAATATTCAATTTCAAATAAATCCAAATCTGGGTCGGATTTCTCCAGTGTTAATCTCGAACAAGTCTTCTCAAATGCCTCCAACTCCATTTTCAAGATGGGATCAAAATCCTCGAGCTCCCCATCTTTCTCATTGTTAACCGCAACCTTTCCTTCAAGCATTTCCTGCACATCAAGGTCAAAAACATCAATACGAAAACAGGTTTCATCAGTGGAGTATGAAAGTTTTTGAGCTTTATCAAAAGAAAATTTTAATTCGCTCATCCCCAACCCCCAATGAAATCTCCCTGTCCTTGACACGAATGATAGCATCGGTGGTATTTAAAAATGGTCGACCAATCCTCCTCCATATCTAGAATTACAAAGTCAATAGGGAAAGTGAATTTTCCTAAGTTTACTAGCATGTTTTCGGCAATTCCTATTGGATATTGAAATGATCGGTCAGCTAAACGGATACTCATTCTAGTAGGTTTTAAATCTTCCTGAAGAAAGTTCAGCATATAATGAATGTGGCATCAAATTTATGCTAGCTCCTAAGTCGGCCAATGCCTACAACTATAGGTATCACTAAAATTACACTTAATAAGAAAACTCCTAGGATCGTCCAATTTTGGTGGTGTTGTGTTCTTCACCACAGATGAGCATTCGACGTTCAAAATTGCTGATCGCGCCTCCGATGATTTCCCTTTTTCCGAGGCTAGCTCCTTGATGAATTACGCGTAATCCGGCATCCCTGCAATTAGATCAACAAGAGAAACATTAATATTAACAGATTTAATCATGTTGCAAAATTTGCCGTACTGCTTCTTCATGTGTGCCTTCCTCAAACGTTGAGGATATGGGATACGTGGCTCATAAGCCTTTATTGAGACTTTCTCCACTAGTTCAGGTGTTTTGGCTTTGGTTGGAACATTTGGTGCCTCGTCCTCGTCATCTTCGATCTCGAAATCGTCATAAATTGGTTTAGCAGAGGGGAGCGTCGCTCCAGTGGATGGGAAAGACGCACCAGGCTGTTTTTCAGAAGTAGGGCGTCGTTTTGTGGATGTGTGCGGCGCCCTATCTGACAGTTTCTCCAAAAAAATATCCGTTGTCTCCCCCAAACTTAGTTTGTGAACGTGTCATGATTGAGTTCATGTGTTCTTCTCTCATTCCATGAGGTTGATATTTCGGGCCCTGATTGCTTTGAAGATTTTGCGGTTTTGGGGTTGGTTGCGTGTTGCTCGGTATCTGGCCCGGTGGCCTTCTTGAAAACCGATCATTCATGCTATCAAATCTTCGTTCCAAGTCTTGCATCGCTTCTTTCTGATTTCTCTGTCCTTGCTCGATAACTTTCAACTGATTGGTAACCGTGTCATTAAATGACTTCATTAGATTCTTCAAACTTTGGTCATTTTCATTTTTCGATGGATCGTATCGTGGTCTTGGTGGGGATGTTCGTGTGTTGTTTCTTTAACATCCATTTTCACCGCGGTTGTAGTTACCTCCACGGTTTTGCCAAGTTGCTCCTCGATTAGGATAGCCATAATTTACCTAATTGGCATCATCCACTCTACACTCACTTGCATAATGCGGTCCTCCACAATTCTCACACCCATGCTTGATCACGTGTACCTCTTTCTCCAGATAAGTCATTCTTTTTTTAAGCTTGTCTGCCATTGTCCTAATCTCTTTCAGAATAATAGATGCATAATTGTTACCTTCCACTTGAGCAACATATCCTCTTGCTCTTCGACCTATACCATCGTCTCGATACTCCCTTGATAATCTTATGACTAACTTATCCTCTATCAAGTTGTATGCTTGTGTGAGGATCGGATTAGCCAATATAAACTAATCAGTTCGCCTACGTGAAGATCGTGATCTATTGAAGAAGTTCAGCAGCGGATGAACACTTCGATATTTACAAGTTGTCGAACAATATAATGTTATCGGAAAGCAATAAGAACAAACAGAATATTATCGAACTATAAGCCTCAATCGTATTAATGAAAGATATCAATACAACGTGTTTTCTATCATACAAGGATCTATCTATATATAGACCTTGAGGCCAACCTAGATAAACTAGGAAACATCATCTATCCTTATCTAAATATATCTTTATCTAGAATAAGGAAACTATATCTAATAACAAAAGGAAACTTAAGTATAATCTAATTACAACTCTAATTAGATTATCCTGACACGGGAAGTTGGTCTTCCGTATCAACTTGACTTCTTCCGTAGTAACTTGACCAGCCGTAGTAACTCTGTTGGACAGCCGCACTAACTTGTTCTTCCGTAGTAACTCTTAATGTCTTCCGCATTAATCGTTTAAGTTACTTTTCTTGTTTGTTAAGCGTATTGTTTATGGTTAAACGATATTGTCTATGTTATAACCCAACAATCTCCCCCTTACCTTGAACTTTTATGACACATCAAAAGTACAAGTTTCATGCTCCAACCGTACTAACTATTTTCATTAACAAAAGATGATTTAACTATTACAAACTTTCATTCATCTCTGTTTAGGCCAATCACCTTCTTTGCCTTTATTCTTTTCATCTATGATTTGCACCAATATTCTCCAAACTTGTTCATGTGCAAGAGGTGAATCATGAAGTCCATTAAGCTTTACTTCAACCATCTCTTCCAACGTCTTCAATCCATGAGGATATCGCATATCAACCAAATAAAATTCCATGGCTCCCTCATTTCTTCTAATTGAGTAGACACCACTTCGATCATAACCACTTGAGTACTGGATTACTTGGACTTGCTTTCTTGAACACCGGGCTTTTCTTTATGTATCATGGTTCAAATAGTCCACATAGAACATCCATAGCAAGGTCAGTTCCTGAACATACTCCTCTTTGATGAGAGTACTTCGTTTTCCCTATGTGATACATTCTTTCCAAGTCATCCCTGTCAAAGTCTCTGATGGCTTGATGAAATGCATGAAGTATCTTCTTTGACTTGTCGTGTCTGACAACTTCATATTCAGTCTTCATTTGACCACCAATAAAATTCCAGTCTATGATGATTGGAGGTTTCACTGACAATGGAGTAAACCGAAGTCCTTCTACATGGTTTATGTATGCAGAATAATCTCCCCCTTGAGTAGTGCTAGGAGGATCTTGTTCCATACTTTCAGGTTCTTGTTTAACATCCATAAATGGAATGTTTGGACTTTCTTGTTGAGAAGCAGCATCATCATTCATCTTTCGTCTTTTAGCTAGAGGCCTTGGAATCCTATTTGATGCCAGCTTTTGTCTTTTGGGCTTCTCACGAGGTTTGTCCACAACAGGAACAATATCAACAGGTTCTTGCTGAATGAACACTTTCCTTCCAGTCTTCAAAGCAGCTTCTAATGTCTTTTCTTTCTTCTCTTGGATCTTTGCAAGAGCAGCTTCTCTTTTGGCTTCCTTATGTTTTTCTTCCTTCACAAGATCCAACATATTAGCTAATTTCATAGGGCCTAAAGATCTACAAATATACCCTTTGCTTTTGAGGTACTTGGTGTATTTCTCCCTGTCTTCAGCTAATTTGGCTTGTGTGGACTTGGACACTTTCTTCTTCTTAGACTTGGCTTTGGCTTTTGCATGTTGCTGAAGAACAATTTTATCATCTTCAACTGTCTTCATAGCATATAACTCATCTACTTTTACCAAGCCTTGATAAGCCAGATCATTCAAAATTTCCTCATTCTCCATCTCCTTAGCATGAATTGCATCCTCCTCAGCAATTCTATCCAGCTTTTCTCTTTCAGCTGGAGTTGGAGACGTGTTCAGTCTAGCATGAAGTTCATCTTCTTCAGCTATCTTCCTTTTTCTTGCCCCTTTCTTCCTGTTCATGCTCAACAGCTATTCTAAGTATCAATTCAGCTTCATTTTGCTCTTGTCTGAGCTGTTCTCTTTCTTCAGGTGTAAGATTTTGAAAGTTCATTTCTTCTACAGCTTTCTCCTGAGTAATCCTTTCTTCTTCCTGCTTTTCTTCCTTTGATTTCTCCACAACTATACTTTTGCCTTTGTCTTTATGTTCTGGAGCATCAAGGTCAACCCTCTGAATCTTCTTCTTCTTCTCATCCACAGTGATATATCCATATCTACCTGTAGAAACAAAGCCACTAGCAGGTTGTTCTGGTAAGGTTATAGATGTTGCTGATGGTTTAACAACCAATGCAGCTGCTGCTCTTTGTCTAGCAACTAGTTCAGCTATCATCTTCTTCCTTTCCTCTTCTGCTTTCTCCTTCTCTTGTTTCTGCTTCTCTTCTTTGATCTTAAGTAGCTGTGATGCTATTGTGTCTTCATCATCCATGACATTAGTTCTTGTCATCTCTTGTTGAATTAACACATCTGCAGTTTCTTGTTGATCAATTGTAGGAACATGAGCTTCAGTTGTTGTGGTTGAGAGTGTTGTAGTTTCAGAATGTATTGCTTGTAAAGGATTTGAAGCTTGATAAAATGTGGGAGGAGTGGTTGTGAATAGGTATGATTGATCCGCATCATCTGTAGCTGGACTGGTAACCGTTGGATCAGTAGCAACTGTGTCCGCAGCAACTGGACTAGTAACCATTGGCTCCGTAGTAAATGTGTCCGCAACAATTGAGTCCGCATCAACCATCTCATCATCCACATTAACTTGGTCAACAACATGTGTGTCAGTAGAAACTTCAGCTTCAACTTCCATTTGTTCTACTATTTCTTCAACCATTTGCTTCACTTCTTTCTGCTCCCCCTCAACCAATGGCTCATCTATTGCCATCTTCTCCCCTTCTTCATCTACCACCATGTCTTCTGTTTCTAACTCTGTCTCCCCCTCAAATGCACTGCCTATCTCCATATCTTCATCATGTTTTGATGTGGCAGTGATCACCGTATCTGCACTTCCCTTGTCTTCACCCTTGATCTCTTCAGATGAGAACAAAACAATTGGTTCTTTCTACCCCTTGTTATCATTTGTAGGAGAGTCATCTGAAGATGAGGAGCTGGAAGGTCTTGGTGAGTTTCCAGCACTTCGTGTGGTGATTCTTTTGGGCAGTAACTAGATTGATAAAAGAGCTTGTTGTGCCAGTATCTGTTGCACCAAAGATGTAAGAGTAGAAAGCATCTCACCCTGTTTTTCAACCTTCACCATTAGAGAATGGTACAAAGCCATCAATTCCATAAACTGACCACCACTACCCTCACCCCTTTCCTGTTGGGTACCAACAGGCGGTTGATCATTGGGAATAGAGAAACTCTCCTGCCTGGCAGAAGCATGTAACTCTCCCATGGTCTCTTGGCGCCAGGGACCACCTTCCAAAGATGAGAACAAGTCCCCAGCAGCGGATGGTGTTGCCGTAGTTTGGGTCTTAGTTATGTTGATACTGGCTTGAGCTTCACTATGAGAAGTGAAAGCTGTAGTAGTATCAGCCCTCCCTACATGGTCTCCCCCCTCCTTATGGACCAACTCAGTGAACAAGGGGGTGTGTTCAATGTTTTCCCCTAACTTTTGAGTCATTCCTGAAGATGTTTCAGGTAATGATTTTGAAGTGTGAGAATGGGGGATGGTTTTAGAAACAAGAGGGTGAGTAACCCTCTTGATCCTTTTGACAACAGCCTTGGGTGGTTTGTGAGGTGATGAAATAGTGGGTTTAGTTACTATAGAAGTAGTAACTGGTGCAGTAGTAACTGGAGTAGAACTCACAGTAGCAACTGGAGACACATTGGCAGTAGTACTGATGGTGGCAGTTGGGGGTTGGGACAGAGGTGAAGTCACTTGTCCTTCAGCTGGAGGAATGGGGATCACCAACATTGTAGAGAACAATGGTGTCACATTGGCTGAAAATCCTTTATTAACTTGCCTCATATTGGTAAAAAATTTCTTTAAATGAGCATGTGAGTAAAAACGTTTTTCTGATCTAGTAAGATCTTTATGCTCAAAGTTAATAAAATGTTGAAGGAAGCGAGGATACATCAAAAATTTATGTTTTGGGTTCAAAATATTCCATCGCATTCCTTCAAAGATCATGTAAGAAAAGTTGTAAGGGCTTTTTGTAGCCAAACACACCATAGCATTGGCTAAAGCAGAACTGCCCTCATGCCATCCTGTTCGTTTTTGGGACATACATTGTTGCAAAGTATGCAACATAAATTTCCATTGAGGGGAGAGTTTTTCCTTGAGAAAGGTCGAAATATTTAAGTCCCCCTCATATCCCATTTTTGTAAAATTTTCAATCAGGATGTCATAAGGAACTTTTACAATACCTCTTGAGTCTTGTAAGTGTAGATGTTTGCGTAAAGAAGATTCTGTAACCTTGATTGCTTTACCATCTACTACCGCATTAACGCCGTTTTTATTTTCGATTGATTAAAGAAATCAATGATTTGGTGGAAGTCGGCGTTTTCATCATTCTTTTCCAAGAAAGCTACCATATTGCGAGTCTTGAAAAACTGTAGTTCTGCCATTGTTGTATTCTGATGATCGATTATGAGAGTAATAAACAAGAAGATAAACAGTTAGTCACAAACTGAAAGAAAACTTGAGAAATTCAGTGTAACGGTAACTTTTTAGAGAGATTTAGGGGTTTTGAGAAAAGGTAATTTTCAAACGGTTAAAAAGAACCCCTATTTATACTGAAATTTTTTAACAACTTGACGACTCCGATTAGATGCGGGTAATGATTTAAATGTAACGGTCCAATTAGAAATTGCCACGTGTCACGAGTAGATGTGCCTCGCGCCTGAATTTTAAAAATTAGGTCCAATCGGAGCTTGCCACGTGTAAAACTGAGTTACAAGTTGAATTTTGACTTGTCAAATCACCATTAATTAGGGTATTCTTATTGCTTAAGAAACCTTTTAATATGGTAATTAGCAGTATTAACAAATAAGTCCGCAGTAAGTTGGTTAAACGTCCGTAGTAATGGTTCATAGGCCGTATTAACTGGACTGTCCGTAGTAATGTGAGTTACTGGCAGTACTAATCCAGAGGTCCGCAGTAACACATTATTTATCTGCATTAACCAGTCCGTCCAAATAAATAGACTTAGGGCAGTAGTAGTTAAACCTTCCCTTAGTACTAATCGTTTGGCCGTACTAATCATACTTTGGTCACAATTTGTTTTTACTATTAATGTTGCAGTATTAACATAGTACAATGCTAGAAAGTAAGGTACTTGATTTTCATCATAAGGTTACTACTGCTTCTCGAAGGGACTTGTTTTAAACAAATAGACATACTAAGAGAAAGGATATAAGTTATTCCTCCATATTGATCATTCCAATACTTGTAATCAAGAATGTGAATCTTCCCACATCAAATGCTTTTGTGAGAAAATATGCAAGCTGATTTTCAGTGTGGATTTTCTCAACATGGATCAATTTCTTCTCGTTGCAATCTCTTATGAAGTGGTAGCGTATCTCTATATGCTTTGTTTTGGAGTGTTTGACTGGATTGTTGATGATGCTTATTGTGCTTTGATTGTCAATAGAGATTGGCGTGTTCATGAAGGAATATCCATAGTCCATCATATGATTTTGTATCCAAAGTACTTGAGCACAACAACTAGCAGCGGCAATTTATTCAGCTTCTGTGGAAGAGGTTGAAACCGTTGTTTGCTCCTTGCATTGCCATGACACCAGTCTTGAACCAATAAATTGGCATCATCCAGTCGTTGATTTCCTGTCTAAGTTTTCACCACCATAATCACTTTCAGTATAAGCAATTAAATCAAAAGGAGAGTCTTTAGGATACCATAAGCCTAAGTTAGGCTTTCCCTTTAGGTAACGAAAGATTCTCTTGACTGCGATGAGGTGTGACATATTGGGCCTTGTTTGATATCTTGCACATACACAAACTCTAAACATGATGTCTGGTCTTGAAGCTGTGAGATACATGAGAGATCCAATCATTGATCGATAGGTATGTATATCCACATCCTCCCCCTCAAGATCAGCCGTCAATTGTTTGTGAGTTTCAACCGGAGTGCTTGCAACCTTGGCATCCAGGAGTCCAAATTTGGTGAGGATGTCCTTGACATACTTGGTTTGGCTTATGAAGAGGCCATCTGGCTTTTGCTTAACTTGTAGACCCAAGAAAAAGGTAAGTTCTCCCATGGAACTCATTTGAAACTTGGTGTGCATGAGGTCCTCAAATTCTTTGCACAAAAAATCTTTGGTTGAGCCAAAGATGATGTCATCAACGTAGATTTGAACAAGAAGTATGTCTGAGTGAGATTTCTTGAAGAATAGTGTATTGTCTTGTTTTGAAGAAGATAATCTGAAAGAGTGTCATACCAAGCTCGTGGTGCTTGATGAAGCCCGCATAGAGCTTTGATCAATTTGTATACCTTATGAGGATGTTGAGGGTCCTCAAATCTAGGAGGTTGTTTGACATATACCTCTTCCTCAATGACACCATAAAGAAATGCACTCTTGACGTCCATCTGATAGACTTTGAAACCCATGAATGAAGCAAAAGCTAGAAATAGGCGAATTGCTTCAATCCTAGCTACTGGAGCAAAGACCTCTTCGTAGTCAATTCCCTCTTACTGTGTGTAGCCTTGTGCAACCAGTTTTGCTTTATTCTTAACCACGATTCCGCGTTCATCCTTCTTGTTTCTGAAGATCCATCGTGTACCTATCACCTTCTCGCCAAATGGGACTTCCACTAGTACCCATACCCCTTGAATCTTGAATTGGAGTAGCTCAGCCTGACATGCCTCGATCCAATGTGGATCTAGTAGTGCTTCTTGGATTTTCTTAGGCTCCATTTGAGAAAGAAAACATGCAAATAGACATGTGTTGATAAGAGCAGTCTGTGGATCCTTTTTGGACTTGGTTTGACTTCTAGTTGCGATGGAGAAGTCAAGTTCACCAATTATTTGAGAAGGTGGATGATTCTTGGCAACGCGAGAAGATGGGATCTTCTCAAGTCTTAGTTCAACACCCAAGTTTGTATCATTCATCTCGGGCATCTCATTGCTAGGATAACGTGTAGTGAATGGAGGAGTAGTGAATGGAGAAGTAGTGAATGAAGGAGTAGTGACTGAAGTAGGTATATGAGTAGTATAAGGCTCAAAATCTTCATTGACGATTTGGTCAACTCCATTGTCATCCTCTTGAACTAGGTATGGAACACCATTGGGACGTGTTGTATTATCCGTAGCAGTTGGTGAGTGTGGTGATACTGCTTCGTCCTCCTTTGTAGAGGCTTCTTCGTTATGAGGAGAATCTGGTTCCTCTGGGGTGATGGGATCAAGTATTTGAATTGTATCTTCCAAAGAGGCTGGAAGATTGATGTATTCCATCACATCCAATCGAGCATTACCTATGATGGGAGCCGTAGTAACTGGCTCCGTAGTAATTGGATCAGTAGGAATAGAGCTAGCCGCATTAACAGGATCCGTATTAACTGAATTGGATTGAAACTCAAAGTTAGAGTTTAACGATTTGGTCAAGGCATCCAAATCAAAAACCCAGTTTGGTCCATGTCCCTTCTTGGTATAAGTGTGTTCATTGAGGGTCACATTTGAGCTTTCCTCAATAATCTTCGATTTGTGATTGTAAACTCGATATGCCTTGCTTTGGGTTGAGTAACCAACGAATGTGCCTTCATCAGCTTTGCTATCAAACTTACCAAGGTAGTCTTTGGAGTTTAAGATTGTGCATGGACATCCAAATGCGCATAGGAAACTAATCAAAGGTTGTTTCTTGTGGAGAAGCTCATATGGAGTTTTGTTGTGTGCCTTGACTAGAAGAACCCTATTCTGAACATAGCAGGCAGTGTTAACTGCTTCTGCCCAGAAAAAGATGGGAAGATTGGAATCAGCCAACATGCTTTTGGCTACTTCAATTAATGTCCTATTTCGTCTTTCAGCAACTCCATTTTGTTGAGGAGTCCTAGCTGCACTGAATTGTCTCTCTATTCCTTTCTTGTCACAGAATTCATTCATCACATGGTTCTTGAATTCTGTGCCATTGTCACAACGAATTTTCTTGATCTTCAGGTTGAGTTGAAGTTCAATCTTGGTGATAAAAGTGATGAGTACTTGACTTGTTTCATTCTTGGTACCAAGAAATTAAACCCATGTATATCTTGAAAAATCATCAGTGATGACAAGGCAATATGACTTCTTTGCTATACTCTTTACATTAGTAGGACCAAAGAGATCCATGTGGAGTAAATGTAAAGGTGTGGTGTTAGAGTTAATCTCCTTTGTCTTGTGAGAAGACTTGTGTTGATTGCCCTTCAAGCATGCTAAGCAGTTGTCTTCAAGGTTGAACTGCTTGTTTGGGAGACCTCTAACCAAACTAGATTAAACTACTTTATTGATGTTTTTCAGGTTCATGTGACACATCCTCCTATGCCACAAAGTAGATTCATCTAAAGTAGCTTTTGAGAGAAATCATGCTTCAGGTGAATTAAGTTGAACCTTTGACATGTGAAGACAATAGACATTGTCTCTCATTGGTGTTCTGAGTAGGATCATGCTTTCATCTATGACATACCCAGGCTTCATTATAATGCATTCAGTAGCAGTGAATATTGGTGTGTGTTTCTCATCACAGACTTGAGAGACACTCAACAAGTTATATTGAAGCTGTTGCACATAGTACACGTCTTTGAAGTGTAGTGTACCATTGCTTATTTTTCCTTTCCCAGTAATCTTTCCTCCTTTTGGATTCCCTCCAAATGCAACATATCCTCCGTTGAACTTTTCAAAGTCCTGAAGGCATGACATGTTGCCTGTCATGTGCCTGGAACAACCACTATCTACATGCCAACTGTTCTCACTTTCTTTTGTTGGCTGAACCTGCACATAAACGATAGAGATTAGTTTCTGGTGGGAACCCAAGCCAAAGTTGACTTGGATTTTCCCATTTCATCAAAGTAACTCACCTTCCTTTGTAATAATTTTGAGAAATCAATGGGGATAGGTGGTTGAGTTACTTGGACCTTTGGTTTCCACACTTGTTTGAAATATTTAGCTTTTTGAACAGTTTTAGTGTTAACACTTTTGGATTTAACAATAGGAACAGGTACTGGTTTGACATGCCTTTGTTTCTTAGTGTTGATAGTAGCCTTAGTAACGAAGTTTCTTTTGGCAGTATTAACACGAGCAGTATTAACACGGTTATTTTTCACAGTATTAATACGAGCAGTATTAACACCATTATGGTTGGCCGTATTAACCTTAGCAGTAGAAACAAATTTTTGTCGAACAGTAGGAACTCTATTCTTCTTGTAAGAAATTACGTTTCTTTTGTTAACACTTTGACTTCCTGAAATCAGGTTACTTTGTTTCATGAAGTTATTTTTATGGGCAACCCTTCATGTGTATCCCACCCTATGATTTGGTTTTTGAATCACTTGCACTTGATTTTGAGGATTGTGATAACATATTTTTACATAGTGATTCAATTTACCACAAATAAAACATCCCTTTCCTGAGCTTTTAACTATTTGTCCCTTTTGAGTTTTGACATGATTCATGTTTCGTTGGTTTCCTCTTTTACCTATGTGTTTCCAAGTCTTTTCGTTTTCCTTAGGAACTGTTTTGGGCTTTCTTTGAGTTTGTGTTTTAATCTTGTTAATGGGGTCAGGACGTGGCATAGACACTAAACTTTGTGAAGATTGTTGAGTGCAACCTTCTATTGTGATAAGATGGTTTTCAAGAGGAATGTCCTTGTTTTTCACAATATTAAGTTTACTCTCTTCAACTAAGTCCTCAATTAGAACTTCGTCATAGTCGATTGGATCAACATTGAATGATTCCTTTGGAGGTGTCTGAGAGATAGGAATTCTAGGTTCATCTAAAGATGGTGGGATGTAGTTTTGGTTAAATGGAGGGGCAACTTCTTTGTAACCTAAACCAGCCTTTACCTTTCCATGTATTTGTTGTTGGCATAGGTCATCAACTAATTTTGAAGCAAATTCTAATTTCACTACATCTAATTCTACTTTTTCACGTTCTTTTTCTAATCTTTTGATATCTTCCCTAGCCATCTTAAGCTTAAGTAGTAAGTCCTCTCTTTGCCATTCAATTAGATTAATCTTTTCTTGATAACTTTGTTCATTAATTTTGTATGACTTGATCTGATTTTCTAAGTTATCAATTACCCTATGAGCTGACTGTCTTTGTTCTTCTAAGATCTTAATTGAATCACTCATCAATTGATTATGATTTTTATATTTAACAAATATATCTTTACATTCAGAAGTACAAAGTTTAGAGTTTACCTCGGCCATTAGGGATGGAGTTTCTGGAGTTGGTGAGTCAATAGCCATTAGAGCATCCTCTTGAGTTGCTCCTTGATCATCATCATTCCAGTCATATCCAAGAACGTTGTTTCCGATTTCAGGAATTCCGAAGTCAGTATAAACTATCTCCGTAGAAACTAATTCATCCGTAGGAACTAATACCTCCATAGAAATAATGTTCGTATCATTCATTACTACGGCTATGCATGCATGGTGAACAGTAGTAATGTTTTCTACGTGATTTTGTTCTTCAGAGATTAGTGCCCTGTTTTTACTTGTTTCTTCAGCTAAGTCACTCCAATTATATCCAAAGATGTCTTGCGACATAAGTGCACTTTGATTTGTGTCTTGAGTGGATCGTGGATTGTTGGTTCTTGACTTGTTTGGACATTCCCTAGCAAAGTGACCTAATTCGTTGCATTCGAAGCACTTTACCTTGATTTTGTCGAAAGTGATTCGTTTGTTGTTTCGTGGATTGAATCTTCGTCCTGTCCTATTTAAAAATCTTCGTGCTCGAAGTGCCAGCATAACGGATTGCCACTTTAGGTCAATTTCATCACAGTCATCCTGATGCATCTGTTTTACGTCTTCACCTGTGAGACTTGAACACTTAGATATAAATGCTTCGAATGAAATCTCTTCATTGATTTCATGTTTTGGTCCTCCAGATGTTGTAGCAAGTGCAGTATTGACATTAGTAATACTGGGACTGCTATTGCCAGCTTTTTCTGCTTCCACTTATGCCTCAAAGACTCTTAAGTCATTGTAAAGATCATCCAATTCCAGTTCCCCTAGGGTATCTCCTTGTCTGTAGGAAACTATGTATACTTTCCATTCCTTGCCTAGAGCTCTTATGACCTTTCTGTTGAGATCATCTTTATCATACTTAATGCCTGCGCTGATCATCTCTCCGGTGAGCTTTTTGTATCGATCAAACGTCTGTGTCATTCGTTCGCCATTCAGGGAGTTGAAGTTTTCATACTCCTGTTTAAGAAGTGCTTTCTTGTTCTTCTTTGTATTCGTTGTTCCGCTGAATCTTTTCTCCAAAGCTTCCTATAGCGATTTTGCGACTTGATATTCTTCAAATTGCGATTGATATTCGTTGGGGATTGCAATTAGAAGAATGGTGAGAGCCTTGATTTCGGTTTGCTTTTCTCTTCGTTCAAGATCAAACATTGGTTGTCGAGCGAGAACTCCAGGTTCTCCATCAGCTCCATGGGGGGTAGGACGTTTATTACCATTGATAATTACGTCCGAAACTGAATACTCAGATAGAAGAATGTGTTGCTTGATGCGTAGCTTCCATAAGTCGAATTCGTTGCTGTTAAGAACATGAACTTTGCCGATTGCAACTTCAGTCATGATGGTTATATCGATTCTTTGTTTATGAGGATTATAAACTTGTTGATCAATGGATCTAAAGCACCTCCTGTGCTCTGATACCACTTGTCTATCGGATTAGCCAATATAAACTAATCCAGTTCGCCTACGTTAAGATCGTGATCTATTGAAGAAGTTCAGCAGCGGATGAACACTTCAATATTTACAAGTTGTCGAACAATATAATGTTATCGGAAAGCAATAAAAACAAACAGAATATTATCGAACTATAAGCCTCAATCGTATTAATGAAAGATATCAATACAACGTGTTTTCTATCATACAAGGATCTATCTATATATAGACCTTGAGGCTGACCTAGATAAACTAGGAAACATCATATATCCTTATCTAAATATATCGTTATCTAGAATAAGGAAACTATATCTAATAACAAAAGGAAACTTAAGTATAATCTAATTACAACTCTAATTAGATTATCCTTGCACGGCAAGTTGGTCTTCCGTATCAACTTGACTTCTTCCGTAGTAACTTGACTAGCCGTAGTAACTCTGTTGGACAACCGCACTAACTTGTTCTTCCGTAGTAACTCTTAATGTCTTCCGCATTAATCGTTTAAGTTACTTTTCTTGTTTGTTAAGCGTATTGTTTATGATTAAACGATAATGTCTATGTTATAACCCAACAGCTTCATTTGTGGTCTTGTACTTAAAGTCTCGTCCTCCGGCTAAATTCAACTCATTATGTGACTCCTTGGTTAAACCGTAAAAGAAAATCTCAATTATGTTATCTTTGCCTAGCCCATGACCATAGCAATTCCTCAGCATTTCCTACAATCTAGCCCACGCCTCAGTAGACGTCTCTCCATCTTTTTGTCGAAATCCTCTAATGTCTCGAAGTAATTTCCTACCCAAGGCGGGTGGGAAAAATCGTTTGATGAAGGCTTCGCGCATTTGTGTCCATGTTTTTATTGAATTCTCGTCCAACTCTTCAAACCAAACCTTCGCATCTCCGGTGAGAGACGGGAGGAACAACCTCAGCTTGACACTATCGCTCTTTCCTTCTCCGTATTTGAACATCTCACATAGCTCGTTGAATTTGGCTACATGTTTATGCGGATCTGAATTGTATCGCCCATCGAAAGTGTTGTCTTGGATCATCTTGAGATGATGACCCTTGACAACGAAATCGTCACCCAAGTCTGGGGTGGTAATAGCTGAACCTCTAGTAGTTGGTACTGCAACGGCTGCAGCACGTTGGAGCATCGGCATGTCCAATGGATCCATAGCCGGTTGTGGTTCCGATTTGTCTTCACAAACTAACTCTTCGACTTCAGATTTTGTAGCGCTTCCTCCTCCATCTGAAAATTTTATATCTTCAAACTTCACTGGTGAGAACGGTCCAAACCCTGGTGGTGTCTGAATTAAGATGTTTCCTCTCTTCTTTCCTCGCTTCTTTGATACTCCTGGATTGGATTTTTGGACTCGCGAGTGGTAATCCCGAAGCCCTTGTGTTCATCCACTACCTGAATACCTACACAAACAGAAACAAGAAAAGCGTAAAACGTACCGGTGTAATAACAATTAAAAGTAACTTTCAAGTATGTTAGTACTCGAAAGGATCGCATCACAAATTCGAACCAAAAACGAAAAATCAGTCCCGGCAGCGGCGCCAAATACTTGATGTGTAAAATCTAGTCTTAAAACTCAACCTACTATTTCACTTAATTACACTTATATGCAGTGGACCTATTCGTATATAATATAGTTTAAAGTAAGTAAAGGTTCGAACTCATAGACTAATTTGGTTTTTAATTTCGAATTAATAATACTTGTTGGTTTTTGGGGTTTTTATAACAAAGGTTAACTAATTAAAATTGCAAAGTAATTGTAAAAGGTGATTATAAAAATCTAGTGAGAATAAGTAATTAAAATTATCAAATAATGGAAAAACGTATACTCGTTTAACATTTCACTTGTTTTCTAGTTATGTTTACGATATTGAATGTATAATTAAACTTCTAAGATATACTAAAACTCCTCTCGAATACAGTTATAATTATCAACAATTAAGCATTTATTAACAAGTCGGAATTATATGATTTAATCTTATGAAGTTTCCTCTCGAATAACTTCTCTAATTATTAAGTCCTCTCGAATCTTAACAAATAGACTTACTCGTTTACTTTTTATTACCTCAGTTGTTATTACTAGGTCCTCTCGAATCCTAATAATTTTAGATCGATTATAGACCGACTGATTATTTCATACAAGTTAATTAATCTATCTAGATTTCTCTCGAATACCTAAAATATTGATTAACTAATCTGAATATAAACAACTTATAGTAATATATCAAAACACAAACAATTAAGTATCAACGATTAAACATAAACACCTAAAACAATCAATAACGAAAACATAAACGTCAAACAAGATCCATAAATCAAACAAGCATAAAAGATGTTTAGCTACCCATAATAAAGTCTAAATAAGCAGCAAACAATGAAGAAAACATAACTAAAAAGTTTTGAAAAAGAAAGAAAGACAAACGAAGAATGTCGAAAATCGTTGCGTGACAGAATATTAAACAAACTCGGACTCTAACTCTTTTCCTAGCTCTAAACCGTGATCTCCAGCTCCAATTGTTGATAAGAATGATTGATGATTAAACCTAGACGGAATTCGTGTTCGAGAAGGACTCCAAAACAGGCAGTGCGTCACACTCTTTTACCAGTGTTGTGCACCGTGAGAATCACAATTGTAATCCAGTGTGGACACCCGGTGCGTCGCACTGCCTGCCCAATGCCTCGCACTCAAATTGGTGCCTCGCACTGAAATTAGCTCCTCTACATTTTTCGCGTTTTCTTGTTTAATCCGTACCGTACATGTTCCAAACCATCTTTTAACGTATTATTCGTCATTTCTTCGTCTAAAAGCCCACTTTATCTTCATATTCAACCTATCACTTGAATCAAACACTTTCACACAATTAAATGTAAAAATCCTATCCTATCTATCATGATTAAATACGAAAATAACCAAATATCGCATAGAAATAAACGTTTGAATTGCAAATATCGTTGTGGATTACTTCGTTACTAGTTTGCACATATTGTCCAAAACGTTTATTTAAATTGGTTCTATTATTGTTGCTACTACGTATTTGATTTAAATTACATATTTTGTATGACAATTGTTGATAACAATTACAAATTTCGGTGGGTTTAATATGTGATTACAAGTTTACAATGTGAGTTGCATTATAAAGAATGTGATAGTTAGTTTTCATGTGTTGACCATACTTTAAATATCCAAAGTTCGCTATTTCAATTACAAAGTAGGTGATTCTATGTTGTGGGTTGAATAGTCAACCGTGGATACCATGGTTGATATCGCATATTTCACATGTGATATCTTTATTATAATCAAAGCACTTTGCCAACTTTAGATGAAGTTAAATACGTTGCAAGGCTGGATATGTAATCAAAGCACATTGCCAACTTCACTAAAGTCAAATACGTTGCAAAGGCCCAAAAGATAATGTAATCCAACACACAATTGTTATAGCACGTAGAATACAATATAAAAACATGTCCAATAAAAAGCAACTTGAAAATATAATGTTTCACGTAAAAGAAGCTATGTCTTCCCCTAAAAAGTTGAAAACATTTAAAAGTAGGGGTTACGAAACTCACCTCAAGTCCTTGTGCAAAGCTAGTTATTAAATTACACTTAACGTATGTGACAACCATCTTAAGCGTAGGTCGAGTTTGCTAACTTTTGACCTCGATATCATATGTGATATAACTTTTATGTGATACATGGTCACGTAGATATAACTATGTGATAAGTTAAGCTCGTGGTAACTCATACAAAACTTTTTAACGTAATTTACGTTACTTAAACATTAAACGTGTGTGTCTCGGAATTGGAATCGGAAATCGGAATAAAATCATTAAATAAATTCTAATACCAAGAAAAACATAATGAACTTGCCTAAGTTCATTGCAAACAAACGAGTAGGAAATCAGAACAACGCATGTACGTAACGATATTTGTAAAAAAAAATTTTAAGTAAAAAGTATTTAAGTTATTATAAGTTTGTGGTCAAAAAGCACTAACTTTGTAAAGAATTTTATATTTTAAGCTAAAATTTTCATTAAGGCAAAGTTAAGGGTTAAAAGTGTAAATTGTGAAATTAAATCACATATATAAGTAATGACTAATGTTGTTGATTTTCTTGTTGCTGTATGCCACCGCCAAAGAAAGAAAAAGAAACGGAAAGAAATGAAAAACATATATATGTCTTCGAAACCGAAAAACTAAGATTACGAGTTCATTTTTCGTCGGATAAATAAACGGAAAGCATATATGTGCTCTTGGTGTCGAGGGGATCATTTCGGTATAAGCGAAAGTTAGTTTCGCGGTGGTTTATTTTGGAGTTATTCGTAGCCATATTTTATAGGCCAGGTAAAACTTGTTTAAAAAGCTTATTTATAAGTTATTATCGATATATATGATACTAGGATAAATTTGGTTGATTTGGTTAAGTTTGGAAAAATTGTAAATTGGTATTTTTCAGGTCTAGAATCGTATCAAACTCAGTGTAAAACAACTTTTTGTTTGTAAAATTTGAGTATATATTGTTATAAAAATTGTAAGCGGGTAAGTTTTTGGATAAATATTGGATTTTAAAACTATACTTTTATACTTGTATACGCGAGGCGTATCCGCTTAAACTGATACTTTGAAAACATTGCTTATACATTATCGATGCTTGACACTCAAACTTATTTTCATATCGTCTTACACATGTGGAATGTTCCACCGCTGAGGTAATGACGGTATATACTTATATCGCTAATGATCGCTTATGGCTGTTATATGTTATCGAATTATCTAACATATTGACGGATAGCCATTTTAAGTCCCGTTACCAATTGGTTGCTATTAATCCCTTTAGAAAGGACTGTTAATAATTTATGGATAGCGCTATTAGGGTAGTTGCAAATACCCTATCCACTAAGATTCAGTGGTGCATAGTTATTAATCGGGTAAACTACAGGCTTAGTAACGTAACCTTTTTATCACTGGGCAATAATAGGATCGTCACATAGCCATAAACTATGTGGTCGATACCTATATACATAAAACTTATTCATATATTATACCTGTGATTGATGCGTTAAAACGTTATATGCTTTTACTATATGCTGTAACTCACTAACTATGTCTCCGATAGTTAACATTTTAATGGTGTTTTCAGGAAACGAGTAAGTAGTGGAGACGTCTATTCATGTGGTTATCTTTTGCGGGTTTGCACTTAAAGACTTCAAGATCGGGAATGGTTTGGGTGGTTGAATTCAGAAGTCTTGTTATAAATATTTTGTAAACTTAAACTATTATCGTTTGTAAACTTTAAATATGTGTTTTTGTAATATATAAATTTTGGTATCGATCTATATGCTTGTGCGATGACATTCTCGCTCTTCACGCCTCGTGTTTCCGCTTTAGCGGGGTGTGACAAACTTGGTATCAGAGCTCAAGGTTATAGTGAATACCGATTTTTCAAAAATCAAACTATAACAAGTTTCTAAACAACGTATTTTATTTAACCAAAACGCGAAGGCATTGTTTAACTTAAATTATTCAGAGCCTGATCACCTACGAATAATTTGGACTAAATTATGCTAGAACGGGATTGGTAAACATCTTAAACGAACATTCCCTGGGATATTCTTGAAGTCATACTGTATAGATGCTAAACTTAAGATACTCTATATGCTTAGCTTATTACTAACGCTAACATAATTGGTAACACTGATTCAATATCATTTACCTTTCTATGATGCGATGAAAGGACGAATATAACAACGTTAGACATCGAGGTAGATCTAACATTATCGTAAACTAACATTATCGTAAACTCGATATACATTAGTGATACATTATCGAGGTTTAGGAGCGTTGAGCTAACATTATCGTAAACTATACGTATAAACGTACTATTACATTACCGTATAGCGACTCGTATATGGACTGAGTTTATACTGTCCCATGTCGACTATATCTCCCGTTCTTTAGATGGAGACAAAACATTCTCGACTATCAGCACCGTATACACCTTTTTACGCTGATCTTGACGCTGTGCCTTTTATGGCAACTGAGAAGTATTCCCACATAAGACACGTGAGTGCAGTTACCACTCGACAAACTATGTGATGCACCCAAAATACCTGGTAGCTAAGAATTTACACCGGAAGACATGATGGGTTCATGCGACATGTTTACGGATCTCCGAGGAATAGTCCAGGAGTTGATGGACTATGATATTCGTATTCACGAACTACAACTCGACATACTTTATACCAAATAAATGGTATGTAGGACACTTCGGACAACTCGATGCTAGTTATGGAATTTCATCATGTAAGAGTTTGATAATCGCTATTATCGTTCGCTCGCTTTAGACAAATATGTAGTCATGTGATTGTGACAGTATTGTGCAATGTACACACACATAGTACTAAGTTACAACATATACATAACTACTTTACCAAATCTAAACTATATATATACACTTGTGCTATATATAGTTACTTCTCTTTCTATAACAAGAAGTGCGTATTAATAAGTCGAGTTTACACAACATAGCAATCTTCCGTCGCACACATCTTCTAATCTTAAATACATGATATGTCCCTAGCATAAACATGTATACCTAATACCTTACCTTCATTTATTGACATTATTATTATAAGAAATATTGTACAATAATTGATGGTACTCGATTAAAGGACTAGCAATTATGAAATCGCAAGGATATTAGAAACTTATTTAGGGAATCGTTGGTCAGTGTGGATTCCTAAACTTGAATACGAATCTAAGGTAACTCCAAAACAATGGGGGTTTTTGAAAGAATATACTAAAACAAAGGATCGTCAAGAAGGTATGATCACAATCTTAAGTGATGGCAAATATGGAGTAGTTATTTGTCAAACACTTGAGGTTATTTATCTATAAGGAAATCATCTAAACTCCTTTGTTCTACGATAAGGTTTTATTCTTACCAAGTGACATAGATAGAATAAGGTTGAACCTTGTATCCAAAACGACGGAGGGTATCGCTCATTACCTTCTAATTAATCAAGAAAGTGCCAAAAGAAGTTGATTAGTAGTAAGGAAATACTCAGAAATAATTCCTAGTGACTTGCCCGGACTATTACTAGCCTTTTTAAAAAAGTTAAACATTAGGTCAATACTTGGCACAATCTATGTGGCTCGAGCACCTAACCAACTAGTACTTTCAGGATTATTTGGAACTCCTATTCAAATGTGAAAAACCTTGAAGAAGGGATTAATTCGGTCAATTCTCTTGCCTTAAGAACCCCGATTCTAAAGGAAGAAGAAATCTCTGTGAAAACACATTAACCACCGTAAACTCGATAAGTTTATTATCACAAACCAATATCCTTTATCTATGATTGAGGATATATTTGACCAACTTCAGAAGTCAAGTATATATTCTAAGATTAAACTTCGAATGGATCTCATGACCGAATGGACAAGCCATATTGGGGCAAGTTCGTGATCATGCTTACTTATAACATTTTGATATACTCACTACGAAAAAAGTAAATCCTAAAGATATACCAACAGTTAGAAACTATTCAGAAGTATTCTTCGAAGAACTACTAGAACTAGCACCTTAGAGACAGGTACAATTTAGGATTGATTTAATTTCTAGAGCAGCACTAGTGGCAAGGATGCCAGATCAACTAGCTCTGACAAGAATGCAGGAATCATCAAGTCAAATTCGGAAATTGTTAGATAAAGGTATTATATGACCGAGCTTTTTACCATGGGAAGCGCCCATTCTATTATTAAAAAGAAATTGATGGATCGTTTTGTATAAGTATCGATTACCTTAAGTTGAATAAACTGACTATCAAAAATCTATTCCCTCTTCCAATAATCGACGATCTATTCGACCGATTACAAGGCGCAATCTAGTTTTCAGAGATCAATTTAAGATCTAGATATCATCAAATCCTTTTTTTGAAAATAATATTCCAAAAACCGCATCTCGTACTAAGATATAGACATTTCAAGTTCTTTGAATTGCTATTTGGACTCTCCAACGCACCGGCTACATTCATGGACTTGATGAATAGAGTTTTCCGACCATATCTAGACTATTGATGACATACTCTCATAACAAAGAATAACAAAGAAAACTATGCAAAACATTTGAAATTTATGTTAAAACTACTTGAGGAAAATATCTTTATGCTAAATTTATAAGTGCGAATTCTGAGTGCGTGAAATCAAATTTCACAGACTTGTATTTAATGAATCTGAAATTACGTAGATCCATAGAAAAATGGAAAACTTCAAAAAGTCCGACAGAAATTCGCCAATTTTTAGGATTGGTTAAGTATTATCGGCGACTCATACAAAAATTTCTTTAAGATAGTCTAAACCATTGATAAGGTAACTCAAAGAGATGAGAAATTTAATTTGGGAAACGCGCAAAATAAAATTTTTGAGGTTCTAAAAACAAAATTGTGTAACATTCCTATTCTAGTTCTTTCTGAGAGAAATGAGGATTTCGTTGAATACTAGTGCATCTAACCAAGGGTTAAGCTGTGAATTAATGCAACAAAAAAAAGTCGTGGCATATGCACCTCGACAATTAAAGAAGAATGAAGTCACCTATGAAACTCATGATTTGAATTTGGGAGCAGTAGTCTTCGCTCCCAAAAATCTGGATACATTATCTCTATGGAATTAAGAATGCACTGTGTTTATGGATTATAGGAGTTTACGATATATTCTCGATCAAAAGTTACTAAACATGAGGCAAATGAGATAGTTAGAACTCCTTAGCAACTACAATTGCGATATTAAGTATTACCGTGGTAAGCAAAGGTGCATAGCTGATGCCCAACGCCAATCATTGGAAGCAGAAGATATAAAGGCTGAAACTTTACATGGATACGACAAAAAATTTGTATTAAAGAACGAAAGTAATTATCATTTTAAGGAACGAGCATGGATTTCCATAACTAGTAACTTGCGAAAGACCGTTATGAATGAAGTATACTATACACAATATTCCATTCATCCAGGGTCTAGCAAAATGTACAAATAGCAAAATGTACAAATATCTCAGAGAGCGTTACACGTAATCCGGTATGAAAAAGGATATAGCTTTACACTTAGAAGAATGCCTAACTTAAGGAAAAGTTAAGGCAAAATATCAAAAGTTGTAAGAATTACTTAAGAAACCCGAGGTTCCTGTATGAAAATGTGAATAAACTTCAATATACTTTATTACTAAACTATCTTATATGCTAGTAGACTATAAGATGATCTGTGTAAGTATAGATCGACTAATGAAATCTGTACACTTTATTTCCATCCAAGTAAACTATAGGAAACTTGAGCAAATTTTATATCAATATATTAATGAGATGTTATGAGGTCCTTACTTTAATCATTTTGAGCCTTGATAGGAAAATCCTTAAAAGTTTTAGAAAACACTTCAAGATTCACTTGGCATTCGGTTAAACATAAGTACCGTTTAACATTCGTAAATCAACGATTAAGTAAGCGCAGATTCGAACTTTAGAAAATATGCTTTGAACGCACGTTATTGGTTTCGATAGTAGTTGGGATAGCTATATACCCCTGACAGAATTCTTATACTACGACAGTTACCATGCTAACATCAAATACGTTTCCTGCAAGGCTTTATATGCCGATCGCCAATATGTTGGTTAATATCAGGTGACCGAAAACTAATTAGCATGGAAATAGTTCAAGAAATTATTGACAAAGATCATCACAATAAGAGAAGGTCTAACATTATCACAACTCACCAGAAAGGCTGCGCAAATGCACATAAAAAGTCTTTAGACTTTCAAACTGGCAACAAAGTACTCCTTAAGGTATCACCTTGGAAGGAAGTAGTATGCTAAAAAACCAAATCAAGTTAAGTCCAAGATAGAAAGGACCATCGAAGTTATCAGTCATATAGTTTATCTTTGAAAGATGCCGCAAAAATCTTGGCAACATAAGTAATACTTTTCATGACTCAAACATGAAGTAATGTATATCAGACGAATTACTTCTTTCGAGGAAGTGCACTTAGATGATAAACTTCAATTTATTGAAATCATATATCGCGAAACTAAGAGGCTAAGGCATCGCTGAATTCCCATAGTAAGGGTACACTAGACGCAAGGCGTGGCCCTGAATACACATGGGGACAACAGGATAACATGATGCAAAAGTATCCTCATCCCTTCACTTCTTCCACAACTAATATAATAAATTTCGGGACGAAATTTTTCTAACGGGGGGAGAATGTGACAACTGTCTTAAGCGTAGGTCGAGTTTGCTAACTTTTGACCTCTATATCATATGTGATATAACTTTTATGTGATACATGGTCACGTAGATATAACTATTTGATAAGCTAAGCTCGTGGTAACTCATACAAAACTTTTTAACGTAGTTTACGTTACTTAAACATTACTCGTGTGTGTCTCAGAATCGGAATCGGAAATTGGAATCAAATCATTAAATGAATTCTAATACCAAGAAAAATATAATGAACTTGCCTAAGTTCATTGCAAACAAACGAGTAGAAAATCAGAACAACGCATGTACGTAACGATAATAAAAATATTTAGAATTATATTTGTAATAATTTTTTTAAGTAAAAAGAATTTAAGTTATTATAAGTTTGTGGTTAAAAAGGACTAAATTTGTAAATAATTTTATATATTAAGCTAAAATTGTCATTAAGGCAAAGTCAAGGGTTAAAAGTGTAAATTGTGAAATTAAATCACATATATAAGTGATGAATAATGTTGTTGATTTTCTTGTTGCTGTATGCGACCGCCAAAGAACGAAAAAGAAACGGAAAGAAATGAAAAACATATATATGTCTTCGAAACCGAAAAACTAAGATTACGAGTTTATTTTCGTAGGATAAATAAACGGAAAGCATATATGTGCTCCTGGTGTCGAGGGGATCATTTCGGTATAAGCGAAAGTTAGTTTCGCGGTGGTTTATTTTGGAGTTATTCGTAGCCATATTTTATAGGCTCAAGTAAAACTTGTTTAAAAAGCGTATTTATAAGTTATTATCGATATATATGATACTAGGATAAATTTGGTTGAGTTTGGTTAAGTTTGGAAAAATTGTAAATTGGTATTTTTCAGGTGCAGAATCGTATCAAACTCAGTGTAAAACATCTTTTTGTTCGTAAAATTTGAGTATATATTGTTAAAAAAAATTGTAAGCGGGTAAGTGTTTGGATAAATATTGGATTTTAAAAGTACAGCGCGGAAGCGTTGCCCGATTTTAGTAAAACCAAATACAAACACTTTATAACATAAGTATCTCGTTGACGAACGAGTATAATAATTAATAAATAATTAAACTTACTTGGTATAAAATAGGATTCCGGTGATTCCGGGCACTTGCCGAGCGTTTTCCGAGCACACGCTATATTCTTCGCAACCAGTGAGTTACAGAACCCCTATCTTTTAAACGTTTTATATACTTTTTGGGGTGGAAACACGAGTCTTACACTACTTAAATCGTTATGTTAAACACTTGAAACTATTTATATGATATTTTATATTCGAAACATACATGCTTTGAAACATTAATGAAATTTATACTTTTACACGCGAGGCGTATCCGCTTAAACTGATACTTTGAAAACATTGCTTATACATTATCGATGCTGGACACTCAAACTTATTTGCATATCGTCTTACACATGTGGAATGTTCCACCGCTGAGGTAATGACGGTATATACTTATATTGCCAATGATCGCTTATGGCTGTTATATGTTATCGAATTATCTAACATATTGACGGATAGCCACTTTAAGTCCCGTTACCACTTGGTTGCTATTAATCCCTTTGGAAAGGACTGTTAATAATTTATGGATAGCGCTATTAGGGTAATTGCAAATACCCTCTCCACTAAGATTCAGTGGTGCATAGTTATTAATCGGGTAAACTACAGGCTTAGCAACGTAACCTTTTTATCACTGGGCAATAATAGGATCGTCACATAGCCATACACTATATGGTCGATACCTATATGCTGTAGTATGTAAACTTTTTACTCGTGTTTTCAGGAAACGACTAAGTAGTGGAGACGTCTATTCATGTGGTTATCTTTTGCGGGTTCGCACTTAAAGACTTCAAGATCGGGAATGGTTTGGGTGGTTGAATTCAGAAGTCTTGTTATAAATATTTTGTAAATTTAAACTATTATCGTTTGTAAACTTTAAATATGTGTTTTTGTAATATATAAATTTTGGTATCGATCTATATGCTTGTGCGATGACATTCTCGCTCTTCACGCCCCATGTTTCCGTTTTAGCGGGGGGTGACAACGTATTTCAGTTGAGTTTCCTAAACGGGACGTTATATTAAAACAAGTTAGACTTGTTCCATTAATTTATTATAGACTCTTTACTGAGTTTTTAGCATGTGTTATAACTCACATAAGTTTTCGACCCTCGGTGATTTTTATAAAACTCTTACAAAAGACGTTACAACAAAAACGTTCAATTCTTGACAGTAAGTTACAAACCATTTTTGGAAAAATACCTAAAGACTTCCAAAATTCAAATAAAAATTAATATACTTAGTTAACATCTGTAAGAACCCAATACAAAATTTACAAGTTCTCAGGTTATACAATTATCGAGTTAAAAAATCCGGAACCGACACTAACTTAATTCAAAACGTTTCCCAGATTGTACCCCTGATGGTATTTCAAACGTTTGACCCACTTAAACAATGAATTGGATGTTGAGACCACTGCTATTTTAAAGCTAACTCCAAAATCTACGTCGCAGACATCCGATTCAAATAAAAAGACCTCTTATAAATGAGATACGACTCCGTGAACACAAACCAAGTTTGTGATCAGATTGCTGAAAGTTTTAAATGACGAGTTTTACATCCAAAAGCGTTTTATAACCATCCAAACACCTAAATTTGATAAACCAAAATCGAAACCTTAATATTAACCTTCATAATCTCAGAATACTCAAGATGAATAACCTTTACCAAATTAATCAAAATTCTTTTATAACAACAATTAAACTAATTTTCAAAACACATCAACAAAAACCCTTTTTGATACACTTTAATACAAACCCTAATAATTTGTTTTATAAAACTCAACCAAAACACTTATGATAATTTTAAAGATTACTAATAAGATCATTTTATTAGAGAATAAAAATATAGAAAATGAATTTGAGACAAGAGGGTAAAGGAGCGTTTTGTCGACTAAGGGTTTGGGGTTTGAGGGATTCCACCGCAAATTAGATTAGGGAATCGGTTAATAGATATGGGGTGTTAAGATTAATTTGTTAAATGGGTTTGGGCCATGGGTTTATGGGTTTAATGAATACCCAATGGAACGGGTTAAAGACATGAGCTAAAAACATAACAATATCAGGCTATACTAGGATTAAATAAATCTCTGTTTATTAAAATGACTCGAGAATTATTAACTACGAATACGAACTTAAATGAAATACTTAACTCGAAAATATTACGAATAACTAAAATAGAAAGTTTACTTTCTGTTTCCGCTGAATTTCCAATAATAATAATAAATGTCCAAACGTCATATTTTTGTCTATATTATACGTAGAAGCTCAACCTTACTCTAAAGTGAATTCATAACATGTCATGCAAGTTTTTCGTTATATAAAAGTTCATTAAACGTTTTTGTTATCTCAATAAACACATATAAGTAACAAGTTTAAAATTTACGTCAAGTTATTTGTTAACAAGTAATGTCAGGAAACTAGAGGAACGTTGACAAACGGGAAATTTTCGTTGACAAGGAGGATTTGGTGAAGGTTTTCACGATATCCCCCAGTTAAGAGAATTTCGTCCATAAATTCAAGTACTATAATTGATCGAACACATAGAACAGGAACGTAGATAGTTGACAAAGTATAGCTTGTGAAGTTTGTCATAAGTACAAATAGTTTCATAGAATAGTTCGGGTTGCATTCCATACTTAAGCACATACACGTTATGAAATATTCATAATTACGTCTAATTATAAACACGTCTTACATATACATCTTCAATACCGTAACACATACTTAAAATAAAAGGTTGCATGAATTTTGCCGTCAACAATGACGTGAATTAGATTATAGTTGAAAAGTGAAGTCAATACCTTGGGAAATAATAAGCTCTCCATTATGTTGGCCAGATATAACTTAAAACTTATCATTAACTATGACAGATAGTTCCTGATATGAAACATTCAATGTTGAAACACATTCAACAAAATGTAAGATACGGATTTTGATAAAGAGATTTGTTGTCTAAACGAAAAGTGAATAGATAGGTGCACCAAGTCTGAAAATAGTAGAAACGGAAATTGAAATCATAGATATTTCGTGAGACCTTGTGAATGTCGATAGACAAAGAAGTAAACATACTTGTAAACGAAACAAAATGCTTCATGTAATCCTCGTTATAAATGATCACCAACGTTAAAATTTATGAATTTTCGAATAAGCACCTCGAATAAAAAGTGTACATACTACAAGGAAAGGAATGCACAAAAAGCAAATCTTCAGAGTAAAGACGATATCTTCGTAACATCGGGATTTATTTCGTCTGAGTGAAATCAAATGATATGATAAGAGTTTTTATGACTGAAATAAATAGAGGTTCTTCAATTTCCATCTTCTTCTTGGACGGTTCGGTTAGCCGAGTGAATTAAGCTCCATAGCACGATTAAAGAATACAAGAATAAACCGAAAAAACATAAGTGAATTAAGTATAGGGGATATGTCTTTAGGATAAGTTATACTAAAAAAAAAATTATTTATCCCATCTTTAGTTTTTGAACATGAAGTAATTTAGAAGAGTCGATATCAACCAACTCGAGGCTAAACAAAAGAAAAAAAAATTGTGTTTGAAAAAAACATTTTCTGTAACGATTTTTGTTTGAGTTGTTCGGTATAAGTTCATTATAAAATCAAACAAGATGATTATAAGTTGATTCCTGCATTTCTTCTATATTTAGACGTTATCTACAACTTTGCAGAAGGGACTGAAAACTAAAAAGGAGCAGAAATGGGAGAAAAATGACGTTTTCTATAATTCCGTAAAGCTGTCCCCGAAATATGTAATCATCCTCAACAAAAAGAAATTCGAACTTGTATGAATGAGTGATATGGAAAAATACTATTTCCGCTCGTGCTAACCCGAAGCAGTGATACACGGTATATGAGAAGTCATTGAGAAACGAAATGACCTTAAATGTTGCAATAGTACCTAAGAATGAATGAAAATTTAAGAATATAAATATAACTATAAATGAATGTAGAACTTGCGAAAACAAGGAAAAAAAAAGTCGTCTTAAAAAATAAGGTAATAGAAACTCCAACTGAAACGTCGCTCCCGGTGGATTAGAAATACGAAAACGTGCGATTAATCGATACGGTTGAATAACAGAATTTAAAAGAGTAGTGAAAACAACGAATGAATATGTGAACAAAAGATTCCTACGAAACATCCATATGCGGACACTTAGGGTATAGTCTAGGTCAATCCAAACCTAATTCTCTATAACCAGTGCTCTGATACCAATATGTCACACCCCACTTTTGGCGGAAACATGGGGTGCAACCGATTGGCGATCAGCATAACACATTGTATAGTTAACAAGAGAATATCTAATAATGATTAGAATAAATAATAAATATGTGTCATGACGTCGCACAATCATAAGCAAAAACTTATGTCTTGTAGGGTCAATCCATAAAATAAAAAAATGTATTACAATACGGAGTTGAAATGAATAATGATTTCAATTCATGAATATTCAAAAATTAATAATAATAAAAATGTTCAAATTGAATTGAATGGTCTTCTAAGTCCATGAGAGTCTCTAGTTATCCTATGCCTGATCGTTTCCTGAACACATAGCTTAAAAAGGTCAACATAAAGTTGGTGTGAATTCGTAGAGTTTAAGAAAACCATGTATATAAAATCCTTGTATCATAATTGTTGTAGCGACATTGTAATTGAAAATCACATTGTAATTAATTATATTTGAACATTCAGGGTATAGTCAACTCATAAATGTTCCACACCATGGTATCCACGTTTGACTATTCAACCCACAACATAGAATCACCTACTGTGTAATTTAAATAGCAACCTTTGGACATTTAAAGTATGGTCAACACATGAAAACTAACCATGACATTCTTGATATTGCAACTCACATTGTAAACTTTAATCACATATTAAACCCACCGATATTTGTAATTGTTATCTACAATAGTCATACAAAATATGTAATTTAGATCAAATACGTAGTACCAACATGTGTAAATTAGTAACGAAGTAATCCACAACGATATTTGCAATTCAAACGTTTTTCACATGTGATATCTTTATTGTAATCAAAGAACTTTTCCAACTTTAGATGAAGTCAAATACGTTGCAAGGCTGAACATGTAATCAAAGCCCAATGCCAACTTCACAAAAGTAAAATACGTTGCAAAGGCCGAAAAGATAATGTAATCCAATACACAATTGTTATAGCACGTAGAATACAACATACAAACATGTTCAATAAAAAGCATATGTGAAAATATAATGTTTCATGTAAAAGAAGCTATGTCTTCCCGCAAAAAGTTGAAAACATTTAAAAGTACGGGTTACGAAACTCAGCTCAAGTACTTGTGCAAAGCTACTTATAAAATTACACAAAACGTAGGTCAGTTGAGCTTCCTAAACGGGCCGTTATATTTAAACAAGTTAGAATTGCTCCATTAATTTATTTTAGACTCTTTACTGAGTTTTTAGAATGTGTTATAAGTCTCATAAGTTTTCGACCCTCGGTGATTTTTTTAAAAATCTTACAAAAGACGTTACAACAAAAACGTTAAATTCTTGACATCAAATTATAAACGATTTTTGGAAAAATACCTAAAGACTTCCAAAATTCAAATAAACGTTAATATACTTAGTTAACATCTGTAAGAACCCAATATAAAATTTACAAGTTCTCAGGTTATACAATTATCGATTTAAAAAATCTGGAACCGCCACTAACTTAATTCAAAACTTTTCCCACATTGTACCCCTGATGGTATTTTAAACTTTTACCCACTTAAACAATGACGTTGAGGCCACTTCCATTTAAAAGCTAACTCAACACTCTACGTCCTAGGCACCAGATTTATGTAAAAAGACCTCTTTATGAATGAGATACGACTCCGTGAACACACCAAGTTTCTGATCAGATTTCTGAAAGTTTTTCAATAACGAGTTTTACATCCAAAAACGTTTTATAACCATCCAGACACCTAGATTTGATAAACCAAAATCGAAACCTTATTATTAACCTTCATAATCTCAGAATACTCAAGATGTATAACCTTTACAAAATTAATCAAAATTCTTTCATAACAACAATTAAACTACTTTTCAAAACACATCAACAAAAACCCTTTTTGATACACTTTAATACAACCCTAATAATTTGTTTTATTAAACTCAACCAAAACACTTATGATAATTTTAAAGATTACTAATAAGATCATTTTATTAGAGAACAAAAACATAGAAAATGAATTTGAGATAAAAAAGATATTACTAAAGATTAGGAGAACTCAATTTGTGTATGATATGGTTCGGCTAGAAGGGAGAAACGAGAAAAGGGCTTGATGGAAATGTGCTTTGACCTTCTTGCAATCGATTTCTCTTGTTTATGGTATGGCTCAAATCGTTGTGGCTGCTCCTAGATGAAAGTCGAATGAAACAAGAGGGTAGAGAAGCGTTTTGTCGACTAAGGGTTTGGGGTTTGAGGGATTCCACCGCAACTTAGATTAGGGAATCGGTTAATAGGTTTGGGGTGTTAAGATTAAGTTATTAAATGGGTTTGGGTCATGGGTTTATGGGTTTAATGAATACCCAATGGACCGGGTTAAAGACATGAGCTAAAGCCATAACAATATCGGGCTAGACTAGGATTAAATAAATCTCCATTTATTAAAATGACTCGAGAATTATTAACTACGAATATGAACTTAAATGAAATACTTAACTCGAAAATATTATGAATAACTAAAATAGAAATATTACTTCTGTTTCCGTTGAATTTCCAATAATAATAATAAATGTCCGAACGTCAGATTTTTGTGTATATTATACGTAGAAGCTCAACCTTACGCTAAATTGAAATTCATAACATGTCATGCAAGTTTTTCGTTATATAAAAGTTCACTAAACGTTTTTTTATCTCAGTAAACACATATAAGTAACATGTTTAAAATTTACGTCAAGTTATGTTTTAACAAGTAATGTCAAGCTACTAGAGGAACGTTGACAAACGAGAAATTTTCGTTGGCAAGGAGGATTTGGTGACGGTTGTCACAGCTCCCTAGGGTGACGTACTAGGACGAATTAGACCATGATCTAAGATTTTTAGCAGCTGTTCAGAGAGTTCTTGCATTTCGGGTGGCGCTAGACGGTACGGTGTCTTGGCAACCAGCGTTGTACTAGGAATTAGGTCAATTCGGAATTCCACTTGTCGGGTTGGGGGTAGTCTAGGTAAATCCTATGGAAATATTTAGGGGTGATCATTGACTACAGGGATGTTTTGAATACCTTGCTCCTTCGGTTTACGTTCAACGATATGCGCTAAGAAGGCATTACAGTCCTTCTCGAGATATCTGCGCATCTTCATAACTGAGACCATACGAACATGTTTTCCGAAATAGACAATTTCAGCTCGGAATCGATCTAACCAGTCCATTTTGACGATGATGTCGAAACTTTCAGTTCTATGTGGATGAGGTCTAAGGGGAAAGTCTAATTGGCTAAGCACATTGAACGTCCTAGAATTACGTCCTTAGCTTCAAATTCTTGACCATTAGAATACTCTACAATGAAGCTATCTTTAAGAACTTTAGATCCTAGATTGATAAGGGGTCTAAATTATAAGGACACGAAGCTTCTCTCTTCTCCTGAATCGAATAATATAGATGTGTAATGGTCGTTCACTGAAAATGTACGTGCTACTGTTTTCGGATCATGCCTTGCCTCTTCGGCGGTGATTACGAAAGAACGCCCTCGGCCTTGCCCGACCTGATTAGGTTGAGCGTTTCGTAACTTAGGGCAAGAGTTTTGGAAGTGTTTTTCGCTTCCGCATTCGAAGCAAGCTGGCTTCTTTCCTTGATCATTAGTTCCTTCTCGAGAATATTTGGAGAAGTGCCCCACCTTATGACATTTTTCGCACACCGGGCAGTTCCCAAGGTGGTGGTTTTCATTTTCCACACTTGGGGTGCGGCCCTGTATAAGTTCGGGGTTCAGCAACTACCGAAAAATTGCGGGCGATTCTGGGTTTCTTGTTGCAATCATTCCTTCTCGGCTGGTGATCAGCTTTTCGTTTATCACTTTTCTCTCTCTTGATTGGTGCTGGAGAGGAAGGGAGGTTGCTTGTTAGGCGATGCGCAAGAACAACAACGCTCTGTATCGTCATTGGTTCTGCATAGATTACCATCCCACGGATCTCGGGAGAGAGAACAGAGATGTAATGATCGATCCGGTTCTCTTCATGGGTTACCATCCGTTGTACCAATTGGGAAAGCTCATAGAATCGAACAGTGTATGTGTCGATGTCATTTCCGACCATCTGATGGTTCCACAACTTTGGCCTAGAGCTTCTTCACCTCGCTCTTCGAGCAGTATTCTTCCAGGATTAGCTTCTTGAAATCCTCTCATGAGGGGGCGTATGCTTCGGATCGACCTCGGGTTTGGATAACGAGGTTGCACCAGGATAGGGCTCGCCTATGGAGCACAAAGGAAGCATACTCCACCTTTTCAGACTCAACACAACGGCTGATGTGGAGAACCGATTCGATACTATCAATCCACGAGAGTAGTCCGACAACAACGGAGGTGTCGTGGAATTCCTTCGGCTTGCATGCCAAGAGGTTCTTGTAGCTGTAGCCGGGTCGGTTCTCATTCTGGTTTCGGTTATTGTTCTATTGTTGGTCGTCTGGTTGGTTGTTTTCGTTGTTTTTTTTCGTGGTTGTTGTTGAGGTTGTTATTTCCCTGGTTTCCGTTGTTGATCCCAGCAGTGATCTGGGCGATCATGTTTGGGATTGCTGCGTTGAGTTGCGCAGCAACCTGCACGGCTATCAAATTAGGGTTGCTCCTTTTGGGAGGCATGAGTCTACAACAGAAAATGGAAATAGTTTAGATACGCGATAAGGATTTTAACGACGATTAATCGACAATAATATATATAGGAAGGATTAGATAAAGAAAGCACGATGAATGATTAAAGAATGATAATACAACCCAAGAATAATAGAAAGTAAGGATAATAGTGATAGAGTTATCATTTCATAATTAAACGATTACATGGTTCATAACAATAAGGAAAACTTGAAACATGAATACAATACGAGTCTTAAGTTGTTACAGATACGGAAAATTACAACTTAAACTAAAGTACAATACATAGATAAAAGATAGAACTAACGAAGCATGTCTAAGAACATCTTCAGTAGGATGACGTCTCTCAGGTTACCCATCACCAAGAAAACGATCACGAGGGGATGAACAGTCCTCGACGTCGACTTAGTCGAAGAGACGACCCGGAGAGACTGCTCAGATAGGCGGTGAGCGGCGTCGGAGACCTGATACAGAAGATTAGCCTGATGCTCCGCCTCCTCTATAAGTCCCCGAAGATCATTGCGGAGTGCATGATACTCCGTCGGGGTAAACCTCCGATCTGGTGCCATCATCGGTGGTCGAGATGGTCCTGCTCCATCGGGGCGCTGCATCGGGTAGATCTGAAGTCCCTCCCACATGTAGCGATCCATGGTCGGCGTGAGCGATGCCGCGTCCGGAGAATGTGGGATGCGGGGAGTAGTAGCTCTGGCTGGTGGGGAGGCGCCTTTCCCATCATGTGATCCGGTAGTCGACCGTAAAGTGTGACCTGCGTACGAGCAATCAGGCTGATGAGCGGTCCTCGCTGCTATGGAGCTGCGGCGGGAACCGGTGGGATGGGCGGTAGAACAGTCCTTGGACTGGACGTACAGTGGCTGCTGGTGAAAGCCATGGAGCTCTCCTCCGAGGGGTTGGTCGTATTGTAATGTTGGGCTCCCAATGCGGTGAAGTCATCAGAGACTTCGTTCGAGCACACGGCCCGAGAGTGAGAGTACGAATGCGAATGTGAATGCGACGATCGAGACATGTCGTAACTGCGATAAAATGGTACGAGTAAATATGGGTAAAGGAAAATGTAATATGACAGTGCATGTTCGGGTTAGTCACGTGAGAATCGGGAATCAGTAGAATCGGGAACTGTTGACTCGAAAACCGTTAACAATAGCAATTACTTTCCGCTCTTGCATAATTTATTTCAAACTAGGCGTAGTTGATCAAGTTACGCGTAGTTAGTAACAAACCATGCATTTACGGAATTAATCTACTAAAGTTTAAAATCCCGTGAAATGATTTTCGAAAAGCCTTGCTTATAGTTTGGTTTTGTTTAAAAATTTTGAAAAACCGTATTCACTATAACCTTGTGCTCTGATACCAAGTCTGTCACACCCCGCTAAAGCTGAAACACGAGATGTGAAGAGCAAAGATATCATTACACGAGATATAATAAATACGAACGGTTTTTAAGTCATTAAATGAAAAGAGTTTACAAAGTTTGAAAGATAACCAAGTATTTTTAGTATTACAATACAACCATAATCACATATGTAAAGACTTCACAAAATATTTCCGAAGTATTAAATAAGGTCTTCCCGATTCTTGATTACGTAAATTTCCTGACCTGAGTCCAAATAGATGCACTTCCAGTCCTTACACTGCGTTTCCAGAAAACATGAGAAAAAGTGTCAACTACAAAAGTAGTGAGTGAGAAACAGTTTTCTAGTCCTCGACTAAAAATGGTTTTCGACTAAGTATATATCTGACATATTTTTCAACAAAAATAAGGAAACACATGCTTGATAATATATATATATATATATATATATATATATATATATATATATATATATATATATATATATATATATATATATATATATATATATACTTGTAAATATATGATTTTCGGCTCCGTATATATCTGACGTATTTCTCAACAGAAATAACGATATATATACGTGCAAATATATGGTTTTCGACTCCGTGTATACCTGACGTGTTTTTCAACAGAAAAACGATATATATACGTGAAAAGATATGCGTATAAAGAAATATTGATTGTATAATGAATAGCGACCTCTTGACATAATATAGCTGTAAGTGTTCACACTAAACCGATTAACCGACCGTGAGGCCCAGTCCCCACACTATCTGCGAGGAGGAATTATATCTCAGTATAATGTACCTAGGCTGCCACCTAAGTAAGGGACGGTCCTTCCCTAAGTCTCGGTACCCATATACTAAACGGCTTAAACAAGCTAATAGTGTGAAATGAAAACCGGACACTAATTTTATTTAAAACCTATAGTAGGCACTTACGCGAGGCTACATTCCTATCAAGAGTCAATAGAGATGCCGTTCTCGTGGCGTTTAAAAGACAACAATCAATCATTGAGTTCATAATCTAACGAGTGAAAAACATTTTCATATAAGTAATAATACATTTGATTCTCATGTGTCCCTCAAAAGAGTGTATAAAAATAGTGAAAAAGTGGGTATGTAACTCATTGTTTGCGAAGGTCTAAATGTGTGCGTAATGTACTCGGATTGTGCCGGAATCAACGAAATCGTAGAGTATACCAAGTTTCCGGGTAAGTATGATTATTTATTAACTTATATAATCGTTCGACAGCGAAATGCCTATTTTTAAGGTGTTATAATTTGGTCTAAAGAAATTTGGGCAGCGCTTCCGCGCTATAAAATTTATATCCAAAATTTATACACTTCCCCGCTTAAAAAGATTATATTCAATATTCACCTTAACTCATAAAACGCAACATGAAGATTATATGTTAAATAAGTTACTTTAACGGAACTCATAACTTATTATTATCATTTTGATACAGATTCCTAAAATACCAAGTTTAAAGTTACATATTATATCGTTTAAACAACGTTTTGTAAAATGCCAGAGCCTCGGTGCGTCGCCCTGAAGAATGGGGGCGGCGCCCCTGCTGACTCGATTTTAGTAAAATCGTTTTATGTTGAAAAATTCATCTTTTTGATGGTGGATCTAAACATGCAGGTGATAAAATATCAAAAATACTTTCCAATAATAGTTTTTGTTTAGTTTAAAAACCATATGTATAAAGATCTATGTATAAACTTATAAAAACTTGTGTTCTTATGTTAATCACCATAAAACTTAATAAAAACTCATTTTTATGTGATGGATCACACATGAAATTGAAGATTTATGTAAAAACAGTAAAGATAAGTGATTATACCCAAAGGAAAGTGAAAGGATGATGATTTATAGTGACTTGATAATGATTTCGGCTCCAAAACGGTAGAAGATGGTGTATGTAACAAAAATAGATGAAAGGTCTTGCTAATCTTGATGAAAGTGACGCGTTGTCATTAAGTTAGTACGGACATTATCATTACTACTGATGAATCAAGTTACTACGAACACACTGAAAGTTAATATGGAAGACCACCTTGTCGTGCAAGAATAATCTAATAGATAGAGTTAGAATTAGATTATGTTTCCTTTTGTAATCAGATAAAGTTTCCTTTTCTAGATAACGATGTAGATTCCTAGTTTATCTAGGCTAGCCTCAAGGTCTATAAATACATAGATCCTTGTAAGATAGAAAACACGTTGTATTGATATCTTGATTAATACAATTGAGGCTTAATATTCGACAATATTATTGTTCGTTCTTATTTATATTCTTACGATAAGTTTTGTTCGACAACTTGTTAATATTGAAGTGTTCATCCGCTGCTGAAATTCTTCAATAGATCAAGATCTTAACGAAGGCAAACTATAAGTTACATTAGTTTATCTGATCCCGACAAGTGGTATCAGAGCACATGAGGTGCTTTAGATCCATTGATCAGCGAGTTGATAATCCTCATAAGCAAGAATCAAGATAAACATCATGGCTGATGTTGCAATCAACAAAGTTCCTGTTCTGAATAGCAACGAATTCGACTTATGGAAACTACGAATCAAGCAACACATCCTACTGTCCGACTATACAGTTTGGGATGTTATCGTCAATGGTAACAAACCTGCTACCTCTCAAGGAGTTGATGGACAACCCAGAGTCCTTACTCGTCAAACATTGACTGATCTGGAAAGAAGAGAAAAACAAACGGAGATCAAGGATCTCAGTATTCTTTCAATTGCCATCCCCAACGAACACCAATCACAATTTGAAGAATATCAAGATGCCAAATCTCTATGGGAAGCATTGGAGAAAAGATTCAGCGGAACAAAGAATACCAAGAAGAACAAGAAAGCTCTTCTTAAACAGGAATACGAAAAATTCAATGCCTTGAAAGACGAACGAATGACTCAAACGTTTGACAGGTACAAAAAGCTCACAGGAGAGATGATCATTGCAGGAATTAAGTATGAGAAAGATGAAATCAACCGAAAGTTCATAAGAGCTCTAGGTAAGGAATGGAAAATCTACACGGTTTCCTATAGAGAAGGAGACACATTGGAAACATTGGAGTTGGACGATGTTTACAACGACCTACGAGTCTTTGAGTCAGAGGTGGAAGCAGACGAACCTAACAGTAGCAACCACATTATTATCAATGTTAATACTGCCGTTGTCACTACATCTGGAGGAACAAAACATGAAAGTGAGAAGAGATATCTTTTGAAGCATTCATCTCACAAAGCTCAAATCTCACTAGTGATGACGTGAAGCAGATACTTCAAGATGACTGCGAAGAGATGGACTTAAAGTGGAAATCTGCCATGTTAGCTCTACGTGAAAGGAGATTTGTGAATAGAACCGGAAGAAGATTCAATCCAAGGAACAATGAACGAATTGCTTTCGATAAAAGCAAGGTGAAGTGCTACGAATGTAATGAACCAGGGCACTTTGCAAGGGAATGTCCAAATAAATCAAAATCCAACAATTCATGAACCACTCAAGACAACAATCAAAGTGCACTTATGTCACAGGAAATATTTGGATACGATTGGAATGACTTAGCCGAAGAAACTAGTCAAAACAGGACGTTAATCTCTGAAGAAAAAAATTCTGTTTTTGCGGAAGATATTACTACTGTTCACCATGCATGCATTGCAGTAGTAATGGATGCGGATGACACTGTTTCTACGGAGGATATAGTTACTGCGGAGCTAGTTTATACTGATCTGGGTAATACGGAAATTAGCAATGATGTTCTTGGATATGACTAGACTGAAGATGATCAAGGAGCAACTCAAGACGATGCTCTAATGGAAATCGACTCATCATCAAAGGATCCTGAAACTACATCTCTCATGGCCGAGGTAAATTCTAAACTATGTTCTTCTGAGTGTAAGGAAGTAATTGTTAAATATAAAAATCACAATCAACTAAAGAGTGATTCAATTAAAATCTTAGAAGAACAAAGATGGTCAGCTGCTAGAGTCATTGATAACTTAGAAAATCAAATTAAATCACACAAAATAAATGAACAAAGTTATCAAGAGAAAATTAGCTTAGTTGAATGGCTAAGAGAGGATTTACTAATTAAACTTAACATGGCTAGGGAAGAAATCAAAAGATTAGAACAAAAACATGATAAAGTTGAGTTAGATGAAGGGAAATTAGAACATGCTTCAAAATCAGTTAATGACCTTATCCAACATCTAATACATGGAAAGATAAAAGTTGGTTTAGGTTACAAAGAAGTTGCCCCTCCATTTAACCAAAACTACATCCCTCCATCCTTAGATGAACCTAGGATTCCTATCTCCCAGACACCACCAACATAATCATTCAATGTTGATCCAATCAACTATGATGAAGTTCTGATTGAGGACCTTGTTCAAGAGAGTAAACTAAACATTGTGAAAGATAAGGATATTCCTTTGGAAAATCACTTAATCAAAATAGAAGGTATTACTCAACATTCTTCACAAAGTCTAGTGTCTATGCCCCCTGATGACCTTATCAAGAAGGTAAAAACATCCATTGGAAGCAAGACCAAAACAGCCCCTAAGGAAAAAGAAAAGACTTGGAAACATATAGGTAAAAGAGGAAATCAACGTAATATGAACCAAGTAAAAGCTCAAAAAGGTTAAATTATCAAACGTTCAGTGAAGGGATGTTTTATATGTGGAAAATTAAATCACTATGCAAACGTTTGTTATCATAATCCTCAAAATCAAAAGCAAGTGATTCAAAAACCACATCATGGGTTGGGATATACAAGAAAAGTTGAACACAAAAACAAGATCATGAACAGTAGTAACAAAACAAAAATTGTTACTACAAATTCAGAAAGAAAAAGTGTTAACAACAACCTATTTTCTAGCAGCAGAAATAGATTTAATACTGCAAGACAAAATGTTGTTTCTACGGCTAAACTTAATACGGTCAAGAATAATAGTGTTAATACTGCTCGTAGTAATACTGTGAAAAATAACCGTATTAATACTGCACATGTTAATACTGCCAAAGGTAACTTAGTTTCTTTGGTTCATGTTAATAATGTAAAACAAAAGCATGTCAAACCAGTATATGTTCCTACTGTTAAACCAAAATCTGTTAACACTAAAATTGTTTCAAAAGCTAAAACATTCAAGCAAGTGTGGCAACCAAAGATCCAAGTAACTCAACCACATGTTCCTATTGATTTTTAAAACTAGGCCAAAGGGAGGTGAGTTACTTTGATGAAATGGGCAAACCCAAGTCAGCTTTGGCTTGGGTTCCCACCAGAAACTAACTTCTATCTTTTATGTACAGGTTCAGCCAACCAAAGAAAGTGAGAGCAGTTGGCATGTAGATAGTGGTTGTTCCAGGCACATGACAGGCAACATGTCATGTCTTCAGAACTTTGAAAATTTCAATGGAGGATATCTTGCATTTGGAGGAAATCCAAAAGGAGGAAGAATTTCTGGGAATGGAACAATAAGCAATTGCACATTAAACTTCAAAGATGTGTACTATGTGCAACAGTTGCAGTATAATCTGTTGAGTGTCTCTCAAGTCTGTGATGAGAAACACACAACTATAATTACTGCCTCTGAATGCATCATTATGAAGCCCGTATATGTCATAGATGAGAGCATGATTTTACTTAGAACCCTAAGGAGAGACAATGTCTATTGTCTTGACATGTCCAAGGTCCAACCCACTTCATCTGAAGCATGCTTTCTCTCAAAAGCTACCTTAGATGAATCCACTGTGTGGCATATGAGAATGTGTCATATGAACCTGAAGAATATCAACAAACTGGTCAAATCAGGTTTAGTTAGAGGTCTCCCCAACAAACAGTTTAATCTAGATGACAACTGTTTAGCTTGTTTGAAGGGTACACATCACAAATCTTCTCACAAGACAAAGGAGATAAACACTAACACCACACCTTTACATTTACTCCACATGGATCTGTTTGATCCTACTAATGTAAATAGCATTGCCAAGAAGTCATACTGCCTTGTCATCACTGATGATTTTTCAAGATACACATGGGTGTACTTTCTGGGTACGAAGGATGAGACAAGCCAGTTACTTATCACTTTCATCACCAAGATTGAACATCAAATTAACCTAAAAGTCAAGAAAATTCGATGTGATAATGCCACATAATTCAAGAACCAAGTAATGAATGACTTTTGTGAAAAGAAAGAAATAGAGAGGCAATTCAGTGCTGCTAGAACTCCCCAACAAAATGGAGTTGCTGAAAGAAGAAATAGAACATTGATCGAAGCAGCTAGAAGCATGTTGGCAAACTCCAATCTACCCATCTTTTTCTGGGTAGAAGCAGTTAACACAGCCTGCTATGTTCAGAATAGGGTCCTTCTAGTCAAGTCTCACAACAAAACTCCATACGAACTCCTCCACAAGAGACAACCTTTGATCAGTTTCTTAAGTGCATTTAGATGTCCATGTACAGTCTTAAACTCTAAAGACTATATTGGTAAGTTTGAGAGCAAAGCTGATGAAGGAACTTTTGTTGGATACTCATCACAAAGCAAGGCATATCGTGTCTATAATCACAAAACAAAGATCATAGAAGAAAGCTCTAACGTGACGTTTAATGAACTACTTACACCAAGAAAGGTCAAGGACCAAATTGGGTTTTCGATTTGGATGCATTAACCAAAACGTTAAAATCTAACTTTGATTTTCCGCCTTCATCAGTTCCTACGGCTCTCGTTACTACGGCACACTCTATTCCTACGGAACATGTTACTACGAGCCAGTTAATACTGCTCCTATCATTGGTACTGGTCGTTTGGATGTTATGGAGTACATCAATCTTCCTGTTTCTATGGAGGATCCCATTCAACTTTTTGATCCCATATCACCAGATGAAACAGAAGACTCTTCTCACA